>JAUTXW010003875.1:0-644630 GCA_030620095.1 Kuschelorhynchus macadamiae | reverse complement strand
ATTTGGTATTAACCCTCTTAAGCACTCTAGAAGTCGTGCATCTGATTCTACATGCTCGACGAAAAAGGAGAACTACTCCGACCGGCATTGAGATAGTACGAAAATATGTACGGTACTTACTTGCTTACAAAACTTCTAACAGTTTCGTGAGTTCGGTCTATATTTCCCACAGGAAAACACTTTCCTTCTCTCCAATACTCCAGTACATCGAAGTGACAAGTGAACAAAGAAAAATCCCAGCACCACAAGAGAAGGGCCCTTCGAAGCCGACGAACTGTGCTGTTTAAGGTAAGAGTGCCTTTTACCTCTTTTGTGCGTTCTTTCTTTTGCTCATTTACCACTTTTTCACACCTATCATACAGTCCACTGTTTACATGCGTTACCGCATCATTTTGGTCCTTCGAGCCGGATTTGAATTAGTATTTAAATTAATTAATTCTAAATCTTTAAACGCCATTAAAAATATTAATTTTTTCATTTAATTTCGTCCGGCAGTCCGGCCGAGGCGATCGATAATCCTTGCGCATACGTTTATCGCTCAAAACTCGTGCGCGAAGTTCCAGCCGGTACTTCTCTCTACGTATTTTTATAAAATAGATATTTCAGGGATTTAAGATCCCAACTCATCGTTTTAATAAGGTTAATAATACGTTCATGTAGCTAATTTAATTCGTATTAAAGCGTTTGAATGCAACCTATATTTTCTGGTAAAGACTTAAAGTTTACATATTTATAGTTGCATTTCACACAGTTTTTCAATTGTTTTTAAACAAGAATATTATATTATAAATTAATTTAATATACATCAATTTCTTTCGCCAAAATTGTCAATAATTTAAATTTATCATGTCGGATAAACTGGCAAAACTTAAACTAAAACGAACTACAGCATATAATAGATTAAAGGAGACATATGACGTGGGACTTGAGGTCTCAGAAGATAGTTCCAAAAAATCTACCTTTCTTGCAAGGGTCGAAGGAATTGATAAAGTGTACGACGATTTTCAAACAGTTCATAATCAAATTGTTTCTTTAATATCTGAAGATGAGTTTAGTACATACGACTCATTACGAGTTGCTGCTGATAAGGTGTTCTATGGCGCAAAAGCGATAAAACATGAAATTTTAATAAGTGATTCAAATGCAAATGTCTCTTTAAATAATTCATAGGTACTACACCTAAATTCACAGCTAGGTTGCCAAAAATAGTTTTACCCATATTTGATGGGGAATTTAAGAAATGGTCAGGTTTTTTTGATCTCTTTAATAGTCTTATACACCAAAACACTGAACTTTCCCAAAATATTAACAAGGTATTAACCCTCTTAAGCACTCTAGAAGTCGTGCATCTGATTCTACATGCTCGACGAAAAAGGAGAACTACTCCGACCGGCATTGAGATAGTACGAAAATATGTACGGTACTTACTTGCTTACAAAACTTCTAACAGTTTCGTGAGTTCGGTCTATATTTCCCACAGGAAAACACTTTCCTTCTCTCCAATACTCCAGTACATCGAAGTGACAAGTGAACAAAGAAAAATCCCAGCACCACAAGAGAAGGGCCCTTCGAAGCCGACGAACTGTGCTGTTTAAGGTAAGAGTGCCTTTTACCTCTTTTGTGCGTTCTTTCTTTTACTCATTTACCACTTTTTCACACCTATCATACAGTCCACTGTTTACATGCGTTACCGCATCAATTGTAGATGTAGATAATTCGTCCTATCTATTTACTTGCAGTTCATGAATATTTCTTGATTGAAATTGAATGTGCCTGTTACAGTAATTGTTGCAAACGTAAATAAAAAAACTTAATATTTGTATTGTGTGAAATTGAAACCTTAACACACAGAAATACGTAAACTAATATACCCAAGCAGCATTAAAGTTCCTAAAAATGTTGTCGATTGACACCGTTACTATAACTTGTTAAGAAATTGGTATTTGTCACTACTTGTAACAATTTCTAAATAATTACGTATTTCAAGCTATTCTCTGGCACAATTAATTTATTGTAATTCTAATTATGTGCGGACCAGTTTCACCGCCAACTACGTTTAACTACCTAAATGGAGCCACAACTTTAAAGTAAAACATGGTGGGTGATGTGACAATTAAACGGCGACTTTGAAGTATGTGTTACTAAGAGATTTGATCGAAACCAGTGGCGGCTCTCCCTTAGGTTTGCAGGTTTGCACCAACCCCAAAGAAATCACTCAGGAAGAAAGAAAATATTTTTTAGTTTTTATACTACGTTTTTGACATAACTTATTATAGTTTTTCCTGTCGCACTGTCGTTACAGATGTGTCGTTCACTACTGATCCGGATCTTGAAAATATTGCTTAGCTTAGCTTGTTGAATGCCGATTGCCATGAAGTATGAATTTGACTTCGTAAATGTATTATTTTAGACGTCATATTACATCAGTCTTTTAAAACTTAACATTTATATTGTCTGGATTATATTATTTTTAAATCTCTACTTTTTTTAGTATGATGTGCACATTGAAGTTAAATGACCTTCTAAATAGTGACGCTAATAGGATGACAGTTAATAAAAAGCAATATAATTAATGGTATAAATCTATATTTCATAATAAAAATATAGGTCAAAACATAGTACATGTTTGTAAAATGGATTTTCTGTAGAAATAGATCCTTCGACTTCAAAACCTCTCTAGTAAGACTCTTAAGCCTTGTAAGTTAATGAGTAAATAGTAACAGTAAAAATATAAAAAGTACTAAAAGTGTAATATCTTTTTATTATGTAGGTACTTACTTTGGACAGGCAGCCAAACACAACAACGTAATGACCACGACTAGTTTTATTTCTAAAAAAACAATATAAGGGGAAGACGTATATATTTTTGGAAGTTGGAAACCTATTATATTTCTTACATTTACTCTCCCAAGGTATATATGATAAATTTCCTGAAAAAGAAAAATGTCAAAATATTGAAAAAATCATTTAAGCTCCTGTAAATCACATAGAAGTTTGTAACAAAAACATATACGGACAATGCTGTCTATAAAATCGAGGTTGCGTGGTTACAAAGTTTTCAAATAGATGCAGTTATTTTAAAGAGATATTTAAAGAGATCCGGGTCTAAAAAATGATGACTTCCCGTCACTAACTGTCGTATCGTTTGACGTTCCTTTGACCGTCACCCGTCACACGTCTCCATTAGCAGTAAAGTAAACACTGCGTATTAGGCCCGACTTTCATGCCTGCTGCCATCTAGTGGATAATCGTCGAGGTTTCCAGCCCAGGTTTGCACTCTTAGACAAGGAAAGAGAGGGGACGGATAACGCCAGATGTTTTACTGAAGGCCAACTGGCACCACGCATGTTTGCTCAGTGGCGTATCACATGATTGATATTAGAAATAAATGTACATTTTTTGTGATGTAACTTATTTAGCGTTTTGGTTCACCGACGCATATATGAAAAGAGGTGATAAGTAAGAGGACTTTAGACGAAAATGCAATTTATTTTCTATCAAAATGAAAACCATGTGCAAAATTAAAATCTGCTTAAACTTTTACCGAGCGCCTGTTAGCTTTAAATTTTTGTAATGTAAATTATCTTGGAAAAATTAGTATTTCGCTATTCTGCTTTTTATTTATTTATGGACCTTCTTAATACTGAAATAAAACTAGGTATATAATTTAATTACGTTATATTTTATTTCATATAGCTGAAATATTTTACAGGGTTTCTACATACTAAATACAATTACAAAAAACTTAAAACTAAAAAAATTATATACATTATTATAAATACTAAAGCTAAACCAATACAATAAATGTTATTGTCCCTTAAACAAAATTAGCTTGGTATATTGACTTCTGATGGGATCTACTACTTCAGATTGCCTTTTACTTATAAAATGCAAACGAATATTTAAATACTGTAAAATGATAGATTCCATCAAAAAATATAAGTGGTTTGTAGTACCTTCTGATGCATGTTCTTTTAAATAATTAAAATATTTTGATTGTATGCAGCTAAACATAATTTTGCTTTTTAAGATACTTAAAAAATTCTTCTTTTTGATATCGTGCTCATAAATTCGCAAAAAATGTTCGCTTAATTTACAAATTTCTATTACGTCTTTATCCTCGATTTTTTTGGGAAATTAAGGAGTTTAAATAATTTTCTTTTTCCCCAATTAAAGATTGTATGCACATTTCACATTTAATTAATGATTGTAACCTACGTGATACAAAACCCGCTATATAAATTATAATTTCTTTTGAATATTTACTAATTACATGGGTATTCATTATATATTCATGATCTTCCCAAATGCTTTGCAACATTGGATACTTTTCAGATACCTCTGGGAGAAAATCAGGTGGTGCAATATTGAGTTCTGGTTTTTCAAACCTGCTTGATCCCACTAGTATAGGTATGTCATCTAAGGGAATACAATTCCCCATTCCCCCTTCACGAATTTCTGCTCGGACTAAAAGTCGTTTGTAAGCAGCCGTAAATTGTCTACAGGTAGGATTATTATTCCAACCACCCCTTGATCTTATGGATGAAAAAAATAGTTCAAGATGGTCTTGACTAATTTTATAACATGGAAGGTAAACAAGATAATTTTTTGAAATTGCTTCATCATACATCAGCAAGGCACTTTTTAAAGATATTATAAAACCTAGAAAGCCCGTTTTCCTTTTGGAATGTATTAGTAATTGATTGTTTGTAAATTTTAATGTTGAAATATAATCAATTGCTTCAGAAATAAACTTCCTAGTTTGGAATATATTTTTGTTAAAAATGGGTTTTTTATATCTTGGTGCAGCAAGGGTTCGGCTGTCTAATACATCAAAAATATTATTTAACATTTTAATAAAATTGACTGTAGCCTTACAACCACGAAATTCTTCAAGGCCTAAAGTTTCCTCACAAAAAGTTAGAGCATCTGCTACTGATTCGCTTAATAATTGGACAGCTAATCTAACTTTCATTTTTTGCTTAAAAAACTTGATGTGGGCTTTTCTAAGTTTGTTCCCTAAATGAAGTCCTTCAGATTGTTGTAAATTTTCTAATTTTTCTATGTACTCCCACTTAATTAAATTCCCCTGACCATCTACTAATTGTTTGCTCTCTCCGAATGTATTTCTAACTAGTTTAAGCATATGACATGGATCATAAAAAACAAAAATATTGCTGTTACGAATTGTAAAATATGTTTTCATATTTTGCAGTTCTGTGACACAGCCTAAAAGATTTGCCATTGCGACATTCGAAGGAGCACCGTCAAAAGTTAATGATAATACATGGGCACCAGTTTCTTTAATTAATTCTATGCATTGAGACACAAGGGAACTTTTTTGCATGCCAGTTAACCCGTCTACAAAAAAATACCCTACTGGTATTTTCCATGTACCATTTATGCAAACAGCCATTAAAACAAAAGCTTCTTTTGCTACTGCATTTTGATCATCGTCCAAGTCTACCCCATAGTAAACATATCCATGAAACTTTCTCCCATCCCATTCCACTTGTTTTCGAATTGAAATTTCGTCAATAACAAGTGCAATGAGAGTAGGTCTATCAGATATTTGGACATATTTTCTTAAAGTGTCAAAACACTCTTTGGTAAAACCTGGTTCCGCGTTTATATTTTTAAACCACTTTCCTATGGTACTCCTATGGGGTAAACAAGTATCAAAAACTTTTCGAATGTAATCATAAGCTTTAGGTGAAAAAAAACTGACCGTTATTGCAAACTTTCTTAATTCTGGAGAATATTTAGCATTTTTTTTTCAATTTACGTTTTTGCAGTTCTTTGGTTATTCCAGACATGTTGGAAAGTAATAGAGAATTTTCTGAGCTTATCAAATTTTTACTAGCTAAATGTTTTATGATTTGCTTCAATGACAAAACCTTCTTTTCATACCTTCGTACTTTCTGCGACAAGATTTTTATCTTCTTTGTTTTTTGCTGACTTTTTACCCTTTCCCTAAATAGCTGTTGACGTAGTTTTTTTTTCCTAGGAGTCTCTGGATGGATATCTTTCAGGGTACTACTTGATGTAGAAGCTACTGCTGATGTGGAGGCAGTATTCTGAATATTTTGTTCTGCAACAATTTGATTTGTTAAATTTTTAGTACTGTACAGTCAAATAATATGCTGTACACCAATTAGTAACATTTTTTCCAACCAAAATATATAAAATGGTAATCAAGTCTCATTAATATTTCTTTAAAAAATGTGTGTTATATAAATGTTATAGTAGTTTTTTGTGCCACTTTAACTCAACATTTGGTTTATAATAGGTTTATATCTTGAACATCTATAAATAGTTATGATTTGTAATTAGCATACTTTATATATCACTTTAGGCATAAATAACTAGATGGTTTAGAAATTGTGGTTTAAAGGCATATATATTGTTTTATCAATCAAATATACTCCAATTTCCATATCAGAGAGGTATTACTGTGTAACTGTTTAAACATGAACAATTATTAAATTTTGCCTACCATTAAAGAGAAATTAACTATAGTAATAGTAAATAACAATAAATATTATATTAAATACCTTATAAATTATATAATAAAGTAAAAAAAATATAGCAATTACTTCTACTAATCAAACAATGTTATTTGGATAGTTACAAAAACTATACTTTACCTTTTTTGGTTGCATATATTTGGGCAGTTCTGGAAATATTGTCGGTACGGCTTCATCCAAAAGACAATTTCTTTCGCCAATGCGATAAAAGAATTTTTTTTCAAAATGCTTGGAACAAAGTCTGTGATTCTTTGTTGGAGACCAGTCTGCAAGTTTCAGATTCTGAACCCAAAGTTCTCGTCTTACCAGATTTGTAGGAAATCTTAAAAAAAAACTTATGTGAAACTTCAAAAGAATATGTTTTATTATCAAAATAAACCAATTTTCCTATTGCAGAACTAATAGTAATTGGATAAAATAATATTAAACAAAGTTAATAATAACAATATTAACATTATGGTTCAAAAATATAGTAATAAACAATTTTTCATAAGCGTAATTATTAAAATATATATGAACGCCACCACTGCTCAAATGACATTTACTCGAGGAGATTAACCCAATTATGAATACTTAATTAGGTAATCATGAATGAAAATAGTCATGTTTATGTCCCACACTGCGCAGTATCGTGAAATCAGTCAGCTGTTAGATCATATTAAAATATTATACCAAATAACTACTTAGAACATGAGATAAATGGTTTTTTAAATGCAATTGAGAAATTACTTTATTATTTCTCACCTGTGAAACGTAACTTCAGGTTCCTTTCTGTCACTCCGACTTTTACAGTTGTAAGCACAACAAACCACCATTTTTCTAACACAAAATTTATAGTTTTTAACACACTTTCCGCTGAATAATCCACAAAAGAAACTTTGGTGACACCTCGATTGTCTGGCACCATAAAATGGCGTCCTAATGAATTTCTGCTTCAATTTGCGCCAGCGCCGTAAACGGGTGTTACGCGTCCTCTCTCTCTCTTTCCTTGTCTAAGTTTGCATTAAAATCGCAAACCGATCGAACACATGGCGTTGGCGTTTTGGGACCATGTAGTTAAATTCAATTAAATATTATTGGTTCCATTAGATAGGAAATGGTTGCAGGATAACCGCAACATCTAAGCAATTTGTTTATTCTGTTCGGGCCCCGTAAATCGGGGTTACGGATTTTCGAAGTTCTGACGAGGCGTTTATCGCGTATCTGTGTTATTTTTACTTTTACCTTTTTGTTTCTGATTATTTTTTAAAAATGATTAATTTAGTCGAAAGTCTGTTAGCAAATCCGTTCGATAGTCCATCTCACGCCGATAAGGTAGGGATAAAGAGACTTGAAAGACCTACTCCAAATTTAAACATTCTTCAATCTGTATCCAGTGAAAGCCGGTCTTGCACCAGAGAATTTAATCTAATCTTACAACACGCTGCTTGGGTTGCAAGAAATAAGTAATGTTTTTTTTTTGAAGCGGTGAGAACTTTTGTTGGTCCCAAACAGTTATGTGTATGTACTTATATGTTTTTAAAATAGATATTTCTTATGTTAAAGTATGTACAATGCTCAAGAGCCTAATATAGTCTTAACATCTCATACAATTTGTTATTTTTGTATTTTTTCAGTTGCTTATACTGTAAAAGAATAATGTGTTTTTCTAATCTCTTTAAATTGATTTTTCATCGTTCATACTCATATTTATAACAGTTCAATAAAAAATACTCAATTAAATATAATCGATATTCAGAGTATTTTGCATACTCATTCTAAAATACAAGTTTTATCATGCGCGCAGTATCTTATCTCTTATTGGGGTCCATATCAACTATTAAGTAAATGTATATTCTTTTCATTACTTATAGTTAACCACTGTCTTACATTTCTTCCTTTTCCATTACACTTTAAACTATTTTTATTCCTTCCTTTATTTTCATTGTATCTATATGCTTTTGCTGGCGCATATTAACGGAAGATCTTTACTAGGTAATTTTGCTAATTCTCAAGATCATATTTTAAATTGTGATTATAGTGTCGTTGGAGTTTCGGAAACCTGGCTTCACAGAGAAATTGATAACGACACTGTTAAGTTACTCGACTACACCTTTATTCTACAAGACAGGGGTTCTGGGGCTGGAGGAGTGGGTATTTGTGTTAAAAAATGTAATAAATACAGCATAATTCTCCAGGAGAGTATAGATTATGTAGAGAATAACTCTAATACTAGAAAGTATATATAAGCCCCCAAATACAAATTCGGAGCAGTTCTTGTCATGTTTTGAAGACTTTCTAACAGATTTGTACACTACCTATGATATAATAAAATGTTCTGGAGATTTTAATATTGATTTATGTAATGAGGATAGCAAACTATCTAGATCTCTGCACACGATTACCTAAGTTTATAATCTACATTAAATAATTACATAACCAACCCGCGTTAATCAATATCGCTCGACAAAAATTGACATTATTTTTTATAAGGACATGCAAGTGTCAGATCAATTTTTTATTTTTTGCAACGATAGGAATTGTCACAATCCTGTGGCAAGCATTTTACCACCTCAACAATGTTGATGAAAAAGTAGAATTTTTGACATCAAATATTTTACAACTTTTTGATACTCATACGCCAGTTAGGCATGTAAAAGGTAAGAAAAAACAGTATGCGCCCTGGATTACGGAAAATGTTAGGTTTATGCTAAAATCCCTAAATCGGTTTCGAACAACTAAAAACCCTAGCCATTGGATTTACTACAAACAACTACGAAACTATACTACATCAGCAATAAGAGTAGAAAAAAAGCTTACATTAACCATAAACTTCAACAAAGCAGTAACAAAGAAAAATACAGAGAACTTAAAAACTAAATATACTCAAAACAAAAACCAACATGATCCCTGAACGTTCAAAAAGTGCTAACGATTTAAATACATATTTTACCGTAGCTAATAAAAATAACATCCCTCTTAAGCAAGAAGTTTTCAATATTTATGCCAATAATCCTTTAATGACCAATAATTTTAATTTTACAGTTATATATCTGACAATGATATTATGAATATTATCAAAAATATAAAATTTAATGCAATAGGTCCTGATAAAAAAATCTAACTCTTATTTTATGCTGCTGCTCGTTTATTTAACTTCATATTAAACACCTTATAAACCTCTGTATAACCAAAGGCACTTTCCCCACTCTCTGGAAGGAAGGAAACATTATACCGATACCTAAAATTAGCCAGCATAAGGATTTTGGTGATTTGCGTCCAATATCTATATTACTGACATCTTCGAAAATTCTAGAAAAAATAATCGAAATACAAATCAATAGTTTCTTAAAAAACAACCGTTTGCTTCCATGTAAACAATCCAGGTTCCGCGAAGGTCAATGTTGCACAATAGCGTTTACTGAAATAACAGACAATATTTTTCACGCTTTGGATAATGTCGGCGCCTCAGTTCTGGTTATGTTGGACTATAGTAAAGCTTTCGACATGCTAAACCACGAAGCCGCGAATGTTACTGTTGGTGTGCCGCAGAGGTACAGTTTGCGACTATCACATGTATGCCGACGACACACAACTTATCCTCAACTTTGATAATTCTTAAATACAGGAAGCTAATACTTACCTACATTATGATCTCCACAACTTACTTAATCAATCTAACAATCAGTTGTTAAAACTAAATCCAAAAAAAAACCGTTGCCATTTTATTTACTAAAGAAAATATTAGTCAAAACTTGTTAGCAAACTTGAATTTACAAACTCATAATGAAGCAATCCAATTTAAGGAATCTCGGTCTCATAATCGATCATAGGTTACGTTTTAAGGATCATAAAACAGCTAAATTAAAAACGGGTTATTCAGTTTTAAGAATGATGTACCCACATAGGCAATTATTAAACCAAAAAACTAAAAAAAATATTATGTGAATCCCTTGTACTGCACCTTAATTTCTGTGATAGAGTTTATGGACACTATTTGGATAGTGTCGACAAACAATGGATACAAAAACTGCAAAACTCTTTACAACATATTACCTATAAACCGAAAGACATTGGATTGCTTATCATGATGCGTCGCAGAGAGCTTCATTCGGTGACGCTTTTCTATAAAATAATAAAAAATAGATCGCCCTCTTATCTTTTTGATAAAATTCGATATAGATTTAATGTTCATAATGTAAATATTCGTCACAGATACCTCATTAATATTCCTATTAATCGTAAAGAAATATTTAAGTGCTTTTTTCGTTATTGTTGCCAGTTTTCTAAATAAATACAAAATATGGAAGTTATCACTAAACAATATAATACAAAAGATCTAGAAAAAATTGTTTAACTTGTAGTCGTGTATTTGAATATTAGTCAGCAAATTGTCACCAATACTTTTGCAAAATAAGTTTTTCTTGCGCCGGCCAAGTCTCTCTCTCTCTCTCTCTCTTTCTTTATGTGTCTGTTCGTTTGTATATTTTTTGTAAGAAATTATTACATAAATTGTTGACATATATACACATAATTTTTATTTATAGCATGAGCTTTATAAATTTAATTTATCCATGCAGTTTCCTTGTAATTATCATGTAATATTGATTGTTATTAGTTAATAAATGTTTTTTTTATTGCTTGGTATATATTATATGCATATATACCAAGCACAATGTCAAAAAGACATAGGCAGACGGATTTTTGTTTTTTTAATGAATGAACTTAATGAATAAAGCATTAAATTTTGGACAATATAACGTTTTAGTCACTAAGAACTAACCATATTACACCGTATATCAGAAAAAAACAAACTGTGCCAGCTAATTGACATTTAAATAAATAATCTAACACGTTTGCAACAACAAATAAACATTTTGAATGAACTTTAATAGAATTTTAGACCACCACACTAACAATTACAATTGTGCTTTTAGTATTATAAATTAAAGCGAGTGTATTGGTCACATATATCACATTTTCGTTTATAGTTAATAATTTCAGGCTATTTGGTTTTCTTCTGTTTTTGTTTCTAATTTTTTGAAAACAACGGCAAAAAAATTAGAGAAGATTTGCAAACTTACTACCATTTATGCACATGGGCCTACAATTGGTATAAGTTGGTCGTTTCTGACGTCGGTTATTTTAAGTATCTGCCATTTAATATTTCAATTATTTTTTTTAGTGGTAAAACTAGATATTAGATTAAACATAAACAATATAGTGTTAAAAATAAATTGCATAACTTCATTTCCTTTAAAAATATTACTACTATGGTATGATGGAGAACCATGATAGAATTATGCTTTTTTCCTTTAAATGAAGAATATTGCATATTATTTAAAATTAAAAACCCGTGGCACAAACACAAGACAAAACACCATCGAACTATCATGTTTCTGCTTCCCTTTGTCCCTGCGACGTGTTCCCCTGCTTCGATCGAACCGGCCGGCCTACCAATGAAACATTACATAATCATTTTCAAAGCAAGCATTGTCACCGCATCTTCGAGTATAATATTATAGCGAACACTCGGGCCGCCTAAATTTTTAACAGAGGTCGCCGCGCGCCGGTAGGAGATCGTGGTAAATATGGCTCTGATACTACTCTGAGTTAAGTCCCTCGGAAATCTCTCAATAGATCCCAATTCTAATGAAAATCTCTAAAGTTGGGGGGGGGAGAACTGCACGCAGTAATATGAATCATTTGCAGGCCTTCCGCCGCTGCAATATTATGTCAGAACTATAAGAGATATGTATTAGCTTCAATGTGATTTTAATAGGGAAATATGTATAGTTGGGCGCTAAATGCGAATTTTTATGAAAAAATCAAATCTAGAGTTATAAAATAAAAGAAGATTTGTCCGTTTTCGACAATTTTTTGACCACTTTTTGACGCACATGCATATAATTTTTTTTTTTACAAAATGGCTCTTTACCGCCTTACATTGATCCTTTGTCTACGTAACTGCAAAATTTGAAATGGTAAATCGTACTCATATCTTTGTATTTCTGCAGCGCATGAACCTTTTAAACCCATTTTTAACCGAATTGTAATTTAAATTACCTATACATAACACATTTTTTTGAGGTCGGACGTGCAGGAAGTTTTTTTTAATGCGTAGGTACCTTTTCATCTTACTTTCAACTCGACTAGACCTTGTCGCTGGTTTTTCACTTTTTGCGTGCAGTTCTCCCTTAATTGTTCGGAATATAACCGGTCTTTGTTAATATTCACAATTCAAACTATGTTAGGGATTAGTTTAAGGGATAAGATTTTTTGAAATATAACATAAATGCTCAATTAACGCGTCTCTTAAAATATGCAGAGTATCGAAAAATTGTGCTTCGTGGCGGACAAACGTGATTGTGAAAATGGCTCCGGTTGGAACGAGACGTTAATAAAAATGTATAAAAGTAGAACCGTGGCTGATTGGCAAAGCTAGTATTTGCGGCCGTTAAAAAAATATATATAAAACTACTCAGCCGAATATAGAAATTATACTTACTAGCCCTCTTATATTAAAAACAATTTCTAATTTCAGCTATTGTACTGTTCAAATCAAACCCATTGGTAGAGCTACTCGTTTGTTTATACTGTGGTATAGCTGTCAAATCCAGATTTCGTTAGACAGTTATAGTAGGTGTTTCGTTTACCATACTAAGAATCCATTTAGTAGTATAATTGTGTTGATTTCACTCAACTGTTTTAGATTTATGGATTTAAAAACAGGATAGGGATTTTATGAGAATGAGAAGTAGCATTTATTTAAACGAATATTTTGGCGTTTTTGTGTTTATGCCGTATACAATTATTTAGTAAAATACGTAGTATTCTACTACAAAAGACTACATCATAAATGATTAACAAACCTATAAGAGGCGCTACGGACCTTATAAAACGGTCGTGGACTGTGTTTATAAAAACTGTGATTGTGCACTTAAAAATCAATTTTCTTGTGCCGTGTGTACTGTTGCGTGTTTGTGAATTAAAGTAAATGAGCGAAGTCAGTCGCAAAAGAAGTAGTGGTGCAAGTACTACAAGTTTTTCAAGTTCAAGTGGTAGTAATAGTAAACGCTTAAATCATTAGTCAACCGTAAGGCTAAAGAAAAAATACTTAGAAGATGCTATGGTCTACTCTCATTTGGGTAAGCACCAATGCCCAATTTTTGCCTATACCATCGCATATGCCAAGTATCACTAGGCATATAGGAATTGTTAGTTTTATTCCCGAATTTAACCCTTTAATAAATCAAGTTGATCAATGAACAGAAATAAATAATTATAATTTAAAAAATAATCTTACAGTTTATCAAACTTTATCAAAAATACGAGATGCATTACATATACGGTATATACGTTTACGGAAAATTAACTACGCTGGTCTCAGTTTAGTAGGAATTAACAAAAACCCGTTTAATAGCACTTTTTGAAGTTCGAAAAATACGTATACAATTGGGATTGGGACCGCTTTATGAATTTCATTTTGCAGGCCAAACAATGGTTAATTAGGTGTAAATTTCTTCGCTTCTGGTAGAGTTTTATTAGATATAATAAAAAAATGTTTTACGCGTTGATAAATCAGCAAAACTTGCAATTCTGGGATGCTAAAAGTAAATGTATTAAAATTATTAGTGGCCGATTCAAGACTCATATCAAAGCCTTATATTAGAGGTTATTAATACCAGTTTTAAAATGTGTAGTGATGTCAAGAATCCAAGGAACAAAAAATTCATCAGTCAAACAGTCAGTTTCATAAACTTTGACACATCAATCGCTTGTATCGCCGTTTATTCGTAATATTAGCTTACATGCGACAAGATTTGATGAGGTGCTGTTGCGATTTAAGTCTACTTGCTATATTATACTATACAAAAATATATACAGAATATAAAAAATATTAGCAGAATGCCGTGGTTTAGAAATTAAAACTTCTTAAAATTACCGTGTGTGATTTTATGGGTAACTCATCAACAATTGAAAAATATGTTGAAGCGAATCTTGAAATCGATTTCGTCGAATTAAAAGTATATAAATTGTTTGCTTTGGAAGCCTAGTGTAATACAGACCTTTTAATAGGCAGTTATTTTAGGGAAAATACAGACATTGCTTCAGGACAAATATTTTAAAAAATACAGTAACAACAAATTTAACACAAAATGAACATAAGTATTTGAACATTTTAATAAAACATTAAGATTGCTTTTTTCACCCTTTAGATAATTAAGGGAAACTCAGTATTTCTATAAAAAATTAAATGTCCAGTGAATTATTAAAATAAAATAATCGTATATAATTTTAAAAACAACCGTTTTCATAAACTAATGAATTAATATAGTACAGAACTTTTAAAATGTTGAATAATTTATTAAAAGCTTAGGGTTTAATTTCAAATTCAACGAGTCTAAACACGATGGGGTTATGTTGTGTAGCTCCATGATATCAAATTATTGCATTGTCACTGAAGTTACATAGATATATCAAATTTTAGCTTAACCGGATACCAGCAAGTGCTTGAAATACGGATTAAAATTTTTGAACCGGAAAGACAGACAAACAAAAAAGTAAGTTAAATAAAACATTGTAAAAGGCAAATCATCCTGTGCCAGCTTATCGTTTTTAATTAATAAAAATTATGGTAATAAATGCTTGACGGTAGATTTTTGCCAATGAAAAAGCCATCCACATTACCTGTTACAGAAGAGACCACAGATAACCTATCAAAATACGATAATTTATTTCACTATACCTAACTGCAGATATTTTCAGAGCTCTAACAGAAGATTTGATACAATTTACAGAGTTTGTGAAATCTGAGGGCCGTTTTGGGTTCCCCTTTGGATTATACAATACTCCATTTGTGTTCCAGGAGATGATGAGAGAGATACTTCAACCTCTTATGAAAATACCATTTTGTTCCTTATTTGGATGATATTTTAATTCCAGACGTAAAGACAATGGAGGAAGGCTTTTAGATAATGTTATAGAACCTTGGAAGAACTTTGGTTAATAATAAAAATGTCAAATTCAAATTTTTTATGACAAAAATAAGCTACTTAGCGATCTCTTTTAACAAAATATCTCCAAGTAAACATAAGTTCGATTCTGTTAAAACATTTTCTATACCTAAAAACCAACACCAGTTACATGAGTTGTTGAAGCTAATCGGATCCGCAAAATTGACAAAGCTATTAAAAAACAACGAAAATAGCAACAATGTTTAAAGAAATGAAAAGTGTAACTATGTCTAAACCAGTTTTGACAACTTTTAATCCAAAACATAAAAGAACAGTTCATACAGGTGCTAGCAGATATGGATTTGCTGGTATATTGACAAAAAAACTGACAAATTGGATAAACCAGTAGCATATTTTAGTAAAAACAACAAAAGAAGATAGTACATATTATTCATTTAAGCATGAACTTTTATATATATATATATATATATATATATATATATATATATATATATATATATATATATATATATATATATATATATATATATATATATATATATATATATATATATATATATATATATATATATATATATATATATATATATATATATATACATATAAATGCAATCCGGATACTTGTGATGCTGATATGGAGCCATTTTAAAAACATGCAATGTTTTGTAATATGAAATGAAATGCAAATGTGTCACCGCTCAGAAAATATTCGATGTATTTCCAGAAGCTGAGAGATCGAGATTTTTAGTGACATGAAGTGAAAAAGATTTACAATTCCTGTGGAATTAAAGATTAGCTTAAGGACGACATTTAATTTCGAAATTTAATTTTTGTTAAGGTGGTATAATTTATTAAATTTTCTAGTAAACATTATTTCCCTAAACTTAAACCGTTTTTACTTGCGTGCCAAGGTTGCTCAAACTCATTTAAATCATTTTTCGTTGCGGAATAATCGATAATTTGTTTCGTTTTTTGAATTTATATTAACTTTAATTGTGGTACAAGAAAACTTGCCCGTCATGATTTATGAATTTGAGCGATGCAAAGCAGATATGTTTGATTGCTATTGAGAGAGCTCCCAATTATAGGAATGTAATAAATGAAGAATTTTATAAAAACCTACATAATTACATTTCAGTTGATACCTCGTCTGTTGACTTATACTTTTAAATTATAGAGATTTGCTTCGTTCTTATCGATAAATTGTTGATCATAAGGGACAATCTGATTTATGCCACACTAAAAATTTAAAAAAAAAGTCAATTTTAATTTAAAAAAGGTAACAAATTATTGATTACTACGCAGCGAAAAACGTTTTAAGAAACACAATTTCGAAATTAAACGTCGAGTTGAGGCCAAGCTCTGATCTCACAGGAATTGTACTGATGCATTGTCACATGCAGGCGGCAACCAAAGATTGATTTTTTTCAAATTTATTATAATAACAGTAGGAATCTTGTCCTAGCTGGGTTTTTATTATCGTTATAATATTAGCCATTATTTTAAAAAAATTACTCGTGCTTTTTATGATACCCCTTTTATATATAAAAAAATAGTTTTTAACTCAGTTATGTCACTGAGTATCTCAATTTCTGGGCTCCTGGCAATGGGATTTTAATAAACCGAAAATTTTGTGAAAAGCTACATAATTACTTTTCATTTTATATCGCATACGTTGTCTGATGACCCTCATTTTATACACATAAAAAGCAAGGTTTTTAGTATCAGTTATCTCTCTGGCAATGGAATTTTAATAAATCAAAAATTTTCTTAGAATCTACACAATTAATTTTCATTTCAAATTGAATATTTTGCATGTTTTTAAAATAGCCTTATATGTATGATTTCTTCGTCTATATTATGACCCTTTTTAATGTTGTTCTACCTGTCAAATAAGTGTCATATATTCGGGCTCGTAACAAGTAATATCAATTTTCATTATAGCCATTTGGTTGGTCTATCTAAAAAGCAGCTTTTAATACCTATTTTGTCTGAATATCTTATGACCCCTATTATGCCGTTTAGCGTCGCATCGCTTGGGCTAATAGTTTAGTGTTTTTCGATGAAATTCAAAAGTCGCCATATTGCCACTAGAGGTGGGTAGGTAAGAGCTCTGGCAAGCATTTTTTTGACTGATTTATATGTTTTATGGTATGAAAGTTAATATGCTAATATGTTACCTTTGCGGATATGGTCAACTTTTTTAACATGCTGAGCTGAAATGTTGTGGCTTTTACATCCTCTCTGGATAAAATAATAATTTAATTTAATATACCGTAATCGCGTATCCTCTTATTTGAAGAAAAGTTTTGTAAAACTATGTTCTTTGTTAGCCAATAGATATTGCAATTTATTTTATCATTTTTTTTAACCAACCACTGCACTACTACCCTAGTTGCCGTCTATTTAGTTACTTCAGCGGGAGTGAAAAATTGCCGCTTTGTGCTCTGCCAATCCATTAACTATTTGGTGACTTGGCCTAGCGCTATTTTCGATTTCAAAAATTTCGCATATAAAGCCCTAAAACTGCCGCTACCCGATATATCCCGATCGGGCTAGACTGCTGGTAGAAATCGTGGCTCACAGTTTTTTAGCCTCCAAGTAATTATGTTAAACAAAGATAGTTCAGTTAAGCCAGAAACATTTAAGATTTGATTTTGATAGAATATAATACTCTAAAATAAATATGTAATTTTATGATACATATGCTTAAAAGATATTTAATTCTTCCCTTAAACCCTTTTGGACAAGCCTCTACTTACATTAACACAACTGATGTTTATTTATTGCTCGCAAATATTAACTATATATGATATTTTGCTAATATGTGTTATTTTAATAACCCTTGGAGTGCCAGTAGATTAAGCCATGAGGCAATTTAGCCCTTTTACGTAAATCCCCATAAGAAAATTTAAGGTTCGATTTGCAGTCTTAGTGCCATTTTAGTGTGTGTCTACTAATGGTTGACAGTTCCGAAGACTTAAACTTGATTTTTGTTAAATAGGTGTACGAAATTCAACATAAAATGTCGTTTACTATACTAAGTGTTTATAAAATAAACACCAATATATATGAAATATACTAGATGTTATTATTCATATGGATATAAGTATGTGTTGTGCTATATTATGTTATCATGTTATGTTGCGTTGTGTTGTATGTATGTATTGAGGCTCTCGTAATCGAAGAATACCTTGGAGAAAAAAGATACATTTCGAACAATTTTACCTTTTAACAGTTGTTATATGTTTCTGAAAGCTATGAAAACATAGAAGCTCTAGGGTTATATATAAATAGTTTTGCATGTAAGAATGATTATAATACAAGTTTATATATTTTTTTAAATGCATTGACTCTAAACAACATAGGTATAATATAAAATAAAACAAAAGCTATTAGTTTATATTTTTTTTATTTTTATTTGGTACGTTCTCTACATCATTTATGTATTTCCCTCCTTCAATTCTTAACATCCTTGACTCTATCCAAAGAATAGCTATGATTGATGAACCAAATATCACAAAAAAGCTTGCCCTTCTAGAGAATCTCCGAATAGTCGGTGAATTTAATTTTTTAAGCCCCAAAATCCTTATGGACAGGCCGCTACTATATACAACTGATTTATTGATCGCAAAAATTAACTATAGTTAATTTTTTGCTAATATGTGTTGCTTAAATCGCATAACTCTCGAAGTGCTAATAGATTAAGCTATGAGGCAAGTCCGCAATTTAGCCCTTTCATGTATATCCCCATAAGAAAATTTAAGGTCCGATTTGCTGTTTTTTGCCACTTTTGGGGTTGTGGCATTTTCTGCTAAGGATTGACGGACGCGATGACTTTGACTTGTTTTTTGTCAAATAGTCTACACAATTTAAAATAAAATATCGTTTATTATACTAAGTGTTTATTAAATACATGAGCAGCAATATCTATGAAATATTCCAGATGTTATTATTCATATGAACATAAGTATGTATTGTACTATGTTATGTTGCATTACGTTGTTTAAGTGTAAGAATTGAGGATCTCGTAGTCTAATAATACCTTGAATGAATTTTGAGCAATTTTACCACTCAACAGTTGTTATATATTTCTTAAAACTATGAAAACATAGAAGCTCTAGGTTTTTATAACATACTTATGCTGTTAAGAATGATTATAATAGAAGTCTATATATTTGTTTATATTCATTGACTCTATATAAAACATGTATTATTTTAAATAAAACAAAAGTTACTAGTTTATATTTTTTCATTTTTAATTGATACATCTCTCTATACCATTTACGTATGTGTCTTCAAGATTTAAGTCTCTCCTTCAATCCTTAACATCCTTGATTCTATCCAAATTATAGCTATGATTGATGATCCAAATAAAGTGCGGGACACGAAAGAAAACCGGGCGGTCCTTAAAATAAAGGTTCATAGTCTTAAGCAAGCGGAAAAGTAAAATTTGTGTACGCAAATAAATTTTATATTATTTTATCTGTTGTAATAGTTTGCCGTTTCACTTATAAAGTGCGCCAGCTAAGCGGTAAGGAAAATTAATCGAGGATTTAGTAAATTTCGCACTGGTCCACTTGTAATTGGGATGTGCCTAGAGTCTCCATGCACTTGCCGCTAGAAAGTTCTAACTATTTCCAGTGGCGCCTATACATTTCGAGCATTTGTTTTCATTTCTATATAAATGCGTTGCGTTAAATTTGAATTATTATTTCGAAGTAACATTGGCGAGCAAAAGAGGAAAAACAATTCGAAGCGGTGCACGTGAAGTTATTGCGAGCGTTATAGAGGCCGCCTGTACTAGAGAAGCTGAAAATAATAGTTTGACTATTCCAATTCAAAACGAATAGAACGCGCTGCATTTTACACTGATGTTTCGGAAAGTAGTGTAAGAAAAATTCAAAGAGAACATAATAATCGCTCATGTTCTACTTCACCTTTAAAATGTCCAGGTAAAAAAAGACCCCGATTGTCATACAAAGATAAAATTGACGATGGTGATTTTCAAGTAATTCGACGAACAATAGAGGATTTTTATATAAACTTGAAGAAGGTTCCGACCTACAAACCCCTACTTCGTGCTGTAAAGAACAAAATAGATTTTCCGTACGGGTATAAAACTTTAAATCGGCTTTTACGATCAAATGATTTTGTTTGGCGCAAGTGCCAAAATAAACGAAAATTGCTCATTGAGAGACCAAATATTTTTCACTGGCGGGTGAAATATCTATCAACTGTAAGGCAATATAGGCACGAAGGACTCAATATTGTGTATCTAGACGAAACCTGGGTAGATAATGATATGACAGTAAACAAATGCTGGCAAAGTGAAAGTGTTACAGGTGTTGTTCAGGGAATTAGCTCAAGTAGTTGCTTTATTATAGTTCATGCTGGTTCAGAAGCCGGATTTGTTCCAGGTGCTGCTTTAGTTTTTCGCTCGGGACTAACAACTGGAGACTATCATGGACAGATGAATAGAGATAATTTTGAAAAGTGGTTGCTCGAGAAGCTTTTACCTAACACTCCTCCCAAATCAGTCGTGATAATGGATAATGCGTCTTATCATTCTGACGTAGAAGATAAAGTGCCAACTAAATACTCTACAAAAGCTCATTTGATATCGGGGCTTAAATCGAACAATCTTGTATGTGATCCAACATGGAGAAAATATCAATTATATGAAGTAATATCAGCCAACAAGCCTAGAGAAAAAAAGTATAAAATTGAAGGTCTTTTACGTAACCTCGGTCATGCACCTTTAAGGCTGCCTTCATACATGTGCGACCTCAACCCTATTGAACTTGCATGGGCAGGAGTAAACAAATATATTCGCATTCGAGAGCGCAACAACGGTGAACTTTCAGTTAAAGATTTAAATAAAATAACATTAGAAGCGATTGACAAGTATGTTAAACATGTTCGATCTATTGAAGATAAATACTGGGAAGTAGATGGCAAAATTGAAACGGTTATTGATGATTTAGTTATCACACTGGGAACTTCAAGTAGTGATGACGAAACTTCATCATTTTCAGAGGAAGATAACGATTTAGAAAGAATCGAACCATTAGAATCACAGCCCTCAACCTAAAAAATGGCTTAGTTTTTTTTCATATATTTTGTAAATTTGTTCATAAAGTAGCTGTAAACAAATTGATTCAAAATAATTAATTTTCTGTTCAATACCTGGTGTCAAAAAATATCTTAATATCTAATATTGCAATTAATATTTGAAAAACTACAGAACTCATATTTTTCCAAAATTAACACATCGATGTAGTTATAGTAGGGGAGCCAGCACTGATTCCAGTGAACAAGATTTATCAAAATTTTAACTTATGCAGTTCGACTTTGGGCTATTCAGGTATGCCAAAAGTGACCGTTTGTCTCCGTCTGTCATATTACTTTGTACAAGGGGCGTTATTGTGAAGTACTATACAGGGCGTTTCCTAATTGCGCGCTGATGTTAAAGGGGGGTGATTCTTGGACCTTTTTAAGAAAAAAGTTTAATATGAACCCAAAAGTGTTAACTTTGGAGATACAGGGTTTTAAAAAAAACATTTTTTTAAAATCCCAATTCTAATGCTATTTTAGATAAATAACTGTGTGAAATTTGATACACGTCTTTTATGTATAAAAGGGCGTTTTTATATTAACAATTAAGTTTTGAAATTTTTACCAGTGGCGTGCATATGTAATTAACCTGGGTAAATCCGTATTCTCCTTAATGCATAGAAGACGTGTATCAAATTTCATGCAGTTATCTACAATAGCATCAGAATTGGGATGAAAAAAAATGTTTTCTTTTTAAACTTTACCATCCTGCATCTCAAAGTTAAGACTTTTAATACATAAAAACACTACCTTTAATATCAGCACGCAATTAGGAAATGCCCTGTATAGTACTTCACAATAACGGCCCCTGTACAAAGTAATATGACAAACAGAAACAGACGGCCACTTTGGCATACTCGAGTAGCTCAAAGTCGAACTGCATAAATTAATATTTTGATAAATCTCGTTCACTGGATGTGATGGTGGCTGCCCTTGTAAAATCTGGACTTGTAAATCGTATATCACTATACTGGTGGTCCAATAATAGTGGACGTAGGCGGTAGCCCGAGAATCGTTAATGGCAGAACTCAAGAAAAAATATATTTATAGGTAAATCGATAAAGAAAAATCAAAATTAAATCATTTTAAAATTCGAAAGTTCGCCGTTTTTGCAACACAAAAGAGATATAGAAGTGCGGTACACGAAAGAAAGCAGACAAATATAGATAAAAGTTCATTGAGCATAGTTACATTTTTTAATTATCTGAAGCGTGTATAGTTAAAAAGGAGTGCCATATTATTTAAAGATCGACGGGTCACTACTGGTTTAAAGAAATTTCTTGGCCGACCTTCCTAAACCGATTGACTCCGCCCAGTTTTCTTTCGTGCCCCACACTTTATCACAAAGAAGCTCGCCCTACTAGAGAATTATTGTCGGTGAAGAAATGCATGAGTCGATATTTATCTTTTTCTGGCAGAAATTACTAAAAAAGGCAAATAGATGATAATTCATTCGAATATAATCCGTGGACGTAAAGCAGAAATAGTTCGCCCATAACTCGACGATGCTCTAGTGAGGCATGCTTCTTTGTGATGTTTGGAAGAGAGACTTAAATGTTGAAGAGACATACATAAAGTGTAAAGAGAGATGTACCACTTAGAAATAAAAAAAATTATAGCTTTTTTGTTTTATTTCTTATAATGTCTGTCTTATGCAGTTGAAAGCAATGTAGACTTCTATTATAATCATTTTTAAAGTTATAAATACCTAAAGAAATATAGGAGAACTGTTAAGAGGTAAAAATTGTCCAAAATTCAACTACTTTCTCTAGGGTATTCGTAGATTACGTGATCTTAAATACATACATACAACACAAAATAGCATAGCACAATACGTACTTATGTGCATATAAATAATAACATCTAGTATATTTCATAGTATTTTATGAACACTAATTTGGCACCAAAATTGCAAATTGGACCCTATGCGGATTTACATGTAAAAAAAGGCTAAATTGCAGCACTAACCCCATAGCTTTATCTACTAGTGGCTGTTTTTATTTGCCAGTACTAACAAAATGGTTTTCAATTTAGTGATTTAAATTGTTAATTGAAAATATTGACCCGTATGGAAAGAGAGAAAAATACTAGGAGCAAGAAAAATGCCTTCTTTTAGGATTTCTGCAGATTGTAGCAGGAGTTTTTACTAGTGGTTGGTTGCACCGAGGAGGTTATTGAGGTGGTAATGGAATGGGAAACAGAAAAATGTCTGGTTTACACATATTTGACGAAAGATAATATTGCTTGTATACAATATATAACATAAACTGTAACAAATTTTTCTTGTTTCTGGGTTAAATAAACTGGGATTTATAATAATATAAACTATAACAAGTTTCTTCTTGTTTCTGGGTTTAATAAACTGGGATGATTTTCTGAACGGAAAAAAACCTCTTATAAAGTTTATCTCTTATTGCAGAATACATGGATGGGCACACTTAAAGCGTGTAAAGGAAATAATCTGATAGCAGACCCTGTAATTAGGTAAACAGATAGAACTTGCTAGACATTTATGAACCCCCAGGGTGCAAAGATAAATAAATTGATATGTTATAGCGAGTTTAGAGCATGTAAAGATTACTATCAGGGATAATAGAGCAATTATACACGTCGACCTTTAGATAAAAGTACGTACAAAGAGACACACCCATAAAGGGTAGGGTATAATTTTCGCTCTTATCTGCGTTTTTCTTGATGGTATAAATTAACTTAATTATGGCGTGTATAAATAAAGCGATGGTGAATTAAATGAAGTAGGAATCAGTATTTTATAAATGCCTGTTTTAATTGTAAAACTGAGCATGCAATGAACAGAGTTACTTAACAAAAAAACATTACCGAGAAACTGTTAAGTAGATTATATGAATACACGAAGAATATAACGCAAAAATACATTTATTTTAATGCACCTAAAAGAACCTAAAAAAATAAAATAGCGGTATTTCTATGAAATAATAATATGTTCTTATAGATATGGAACCTCAATGATTTCATTTTTAAAATACTGGGTGATGAATTAAAAAAAAACCTAGGGATTCATTTTATTTTTTTTGTGGTATTTTTTTTCATAACCTTTTTTCAGCTCAATAGTAGGTGTGAATTTACTTTTTTTTTTGGAAAAAAATCTACGCGATTGATTCATTTTCAGTATTATAGTAGAAATAGTGTACCAACGGTGAACCTAATTCCCACAAAGATGATTCCTGTGTAAATAAAGATAACATGCCTCTTTTCAATATATTAAAAATATAAAATCGTACTCTCAAGCCAAATAATTATTTTCTTCCATCATCGAAAAATTCATGGAAACTATCACGGTATAGACAATTTCCCACTGAATAAGAAATTGTGATTAGATTTTTTAAACAATGGCTGCCAATATCGCATATTCATTAGTGCAGTAGAAATATATGGAAACATACCGAAAGAAACTAATTTCGATAAAAATGATTTGTGTTACAGTTGAACTATTCAGCATACTAAAAATATTGGTCCATACTCTAGTGCAAATTAGATGTTTAAATTTATGTGAGGTATTTATATTACAGGGAAAATCTTGCTGAAACGGAATTTGTTACTTACCTTTTTAATAGTGAGAAATTTACAAAATGGCGGTTAAAATAAATAAACAGTAAAAAAACTTTTTAGTATGAGGTGGAAGGCAAAAGGTATTTTTTTTTTATTTTTGGGTTATAAATTATGTTTATTCATCGAAAGGATTAAAAAACTCTATGCGTCTATACTTACCCTCATAAAATTATTTTCAAAAAGCATTTTTATTATATAACAGCATGTTTATTTACAAGGAAATATGACAATTTTAAATCAATGTAATTTTTCCTCGATTTATCTTATCATTCTGTCATCTTCATCATCACCCAAATTGTCTTCATTTCTTTTAATCCTCTAAATGGGAGTTCAAATATCCGGCATCTACATTTCGTATTGTTATATAGGTCATGAACTCTAGTTTTATGGACATAGGTTTAGAGTTTGTCTGGTACTCTATTTATGTCCGTAAAATCAGCTAAAATTCTCTATCAATTGTCTGGTAGTTGTGTGTAGGATAAGCGGTAAGATCTCAATATATTTCAAAAAAGTACTGCAAATGCACGAAAACTTTTTGACATGATAAACTATTCCTGTCAAATTACAACTGATAATCCGAACTGTTAATTGTTCGAAAGGTATATGATGCAGTTGTGGACCCTTAAACATCCTACACACGTTACCATAGATCGTAAACTATTGTTTGGTTTCATTGTTTTAACCATCTGTTGTAAATTTCTTACTATTAAAAAATAAGTAACAGATTCTTATAAAATTAAATAATTTTTAAAAGATTTCAAAATTTGTCGGCCGAAAAAAACATACTTTGTACGTAAGTACGGATATTTCTAGTATGTTGAACAGAAGCATTTTTTTTTTCAATTTGCGACACGAATCAGTGTCCTGGCACATACCCTAATTAATTATTTAGGTAGTAAAATAATTAAATATGATTTAAAATAATAATAAAAGTATTAAAATTTATTTAATTAGTACTTGAAGCTAATCAAAGTTTTGTATTTAATATATTTAGTGCATGTTTAAAATGTAAAAAATACTAAATGACAATTAAAATATTGAGATTAATAAACATTTTTAAATTGGAGTAACAGAAGCATTCACAAGGTGAACAGCTGCTGTTCCTTCATATTTGGTTATAGTTTTAATAAGATTTTCTTAAGACTTTTCTTAAGAAAATTAACATTGTGCTGTAAATCGGAAAACAATCTGCCAAACAATAATTTTATAATAATCAAGATGACATAAAATTGAAAGTGTAAAATTTAAAGGTTAAGAGAATGTTCATATTTGAAAAACTATGTTTAGATTTTAGGTAAAAGTAGTACGAGTATGTATAGGAAAGCAAACTTTAGAATCATTCATATAATTAATTATAATGGTTATTATTACCACTATTATCATTATTGGAAAATTTTGTTTCATCTAAAAATAAAATATAATATTAAATTGAACTTAAATTTTCGATATATGTATTTTTATTTATTGACAAAGGTTCTTTTTTAACTTCTGACATTTCTGAAAATGTTTTTTGCTAGTATTATTTTCTACGTGTAAGATTTTAGTTTGTAGGAAATTGCATGTGTGGCCAGTATCAATTATATGTTCGGATAGTGCGCAAGATCTTTTGTTTAATCTTGCGTCACTTCTATGTAATGCATTCCTTTTGATAATTTTTTGAGAACTTTGACCAATATATTTTCTGATATGATATATATGATTTTCTTAAGGTGTAAAGTTACACGGCCGTTAATCATATATATATATATATATATATATATATATATATATATATATATATATATATACGTATATATATAAAAATCGATAAAAATGCGCTTTCACACATCTTTATCAAAAGTTCTTGGCTGGAAAAGATATTTTGTAGACGAGCAAAAATATATAATTTCTGCAGGTGCAGCTTATAGGCCGTTTTGCACCTGCATATATATATATATATATATATATATATATATATATATATATATATATATATATACCGGGTGGTCCTTTTAAAGTGTTACAAAGCGATACTCAGAAAACGGCTCATTAAAAATAAATGAAATTTCTAGGGAGGCAATGGGTCGTTGGGGGACATTTTTTGACGGAGTAAGTAATATGTTAACCCTTTCCACTGTTTATGGGTGGACGGTAATTTTGAAGTGTTAAATAGAAAAGTGCAGTTTTTTTTTCAGATTCGTAATCTCCAGAAAAAACTACGTTATAATCAATGAATAATTTATTGTCAATGTCAATATCACTACGCTAAATTCAACAAAATTAAAAAGAAAATCAACAGAAGGAAAAACTGATATTAGGTACATGATTTTATTTCATCAGACGTTCAAAATGACCATTTTGTTCTAAACATTTATCAACTCTCTGTCGAAAAGAATTCCGCACTCTGAATAACATATCTGGGGTGATTTCACGAACTGCGAGTAATCCTTTCTCCCAAGTCTTCGGCTGTAGTTGTAACAGTCTACACTTTTTAGGGGTGGAGGGTAACTTTTAAATGTTAAATGGAGAGATGCAGTTTTCTTTTCGGATTCGTAATCTTCAGAAAAAACTACGTTATAATAAATGAATAATTTAATGTCAAAAATTAAACAGAAATACAAGAAAAAACTGATATTAGATACATGATTTTATTGTAATAGGTGTTCCAAATGACCATTTTGTTCAGAAGCATTGTCGTTGTTTTTTCTACATCCCCAAGAATTACCAAGTCAACTGGGTAAAAAAATGCGGTATTTTGGTTAGATTATCATTGTGTTCGTTTATTATTTAGCTGTGTTATTTCTGTTCGTATTTTAATAATCTTAGTTCAGATTTTAACTACCTATCCTCAAAATGAATGAATTCGACTGCCGAGTTGACATGTTATTAATTCTCGAAGAATGTAGAAAAAACTATCGCACTGCTTCTGAACTTTCGGCGGTAAGATTTCCCCACTTACCACCAAAATCTCACATGGCGTTCAAACGCAGCAGGAGGAAAACAAAACGAACGACGACATGGCGGTAGGAGTTTTGGGAACAGTAGCCCTCATATTGGTTCCCGAGAACTATCGAAAAATGCCGGGATGTGTAAAACATCCGTTCTCAGGATTTTGCACAGTTTTAAATTTCATCCTTACGGGTGGTTTCGACTGTGGATCAATGAAACAACTCACTGGAAAACATAATATTTTCTGATGAAGCAACATTCACTAACCTTGGTCAAGTTAATCGTCACAATATGCATTATTGGGCTGAAGAAAATCCACATTGGATGCTAACAGTCGCTAATCAACACCCTTGGTCCATAAAAACTATGTATGTGGCGATGTTGTTATTCGACCTCATTTTTTCGATGGTAATCTTAATGGACAGCGATACTGCGATTTCCTTCGAAATGTTTTGTAAAGATTGATGCCAAATATTCCAGAGCAACAACGTGAAGCAATTTGTTTCCAACAAGATGGCGCATCACCACATTACTGCCGAGAAGCACATGCTATATTGAATGACACCCTAACAGATGTATTGGACTTGGGGGACCAGTAAATTGGCCTGCAAGATCGCCAGACTTAACCCCCCTTGATTTTTTCTTGTAAGGTTTTGTCAAAGAAAAAGTCGCCGTGACTGCTCCGACTACAGCCGAAGACACGAGAGAAAGGATTACGCATGCAGTTCGTGAAATCACCCCAGATATGTTATTCAGAGTGCGGAATTCTTTTCGAAAGAGAGTTGATAAATGTTTAGACCAAAATGGTCGTCATTTTGAACATCTGATAAAAAAAATCATGTACCTAATATCAGTTTTTTCTTATGTTGATTTGCTTTTTAATTTTGTTGAATTTAGCATAGTGACATTGACATTGACATTAAATTATTCATTGATTGTAACGTAGTTTTTTCTGGAGATTACGAATCTAGAAAAAAAACTACACCTTTCCATTTAACATTTAAAAGTTACCCCTTACCCCTAAACAGTGGAAAGGGTTAAAACATTACTTACTTCGTCAAAAAATGCCCCCAACGACCCATTGCATCTCTAGAAAGATAGAAGAAGATATATATATATATATATATATATATATATATATATATATATATATATATATATATATATATATATATATATATATATATATATATATATATATAGATATATATATATATATATATATATATATATATATATATATATATATATATATATACATATATATACTTATAAAATTGACCGTTCGTTGTCCCTTCTTCAAGAAGATAATCCCTCATTTTCAATAAGCAATTATTTAGTTAAAGTATAATATGCAATATTGGTAAAAATTTTGCCGTTTTTCTAAACGTAATTTGTTTTATTATTTGTAGTATAGATTTCTGTCAAGTAACAGCAGAAAAAATTTGTAAATGTTTTTATGTATTTAAATCCAGTTTTTGAAGCAAATAATATATACAATAATCCAGTACCTCTTATCTTAAGAGGGATCAAAATCAAACATATTGTTATTTAATCAATATTGTTATTTAATTTTTGCCCGTTTTTTTTAGTTTAGTTTACAGCACGCTTCTTTATGTCTTTGTGTGTTAAGGCAAAATATTTTTCGTTTATTTATTTTATATAGTTTAAGAAGCGTGTCCCTTCCTAAATAGTTAAGGTACTTTTTAATTTCTTATAAAACAAGTACGCTCTGCATCCCGTCCTGATAAGGCATAAATGGATACTCAAGGATACATTTAAAGAAATGAAAAATATATTGAAAACAATTATCTTGATATGTAATAAAAAGGATTAAGTATTACTGAAAGGTATTTAAAGAAGATAAAACATATTAAAAATATTAAATAAGTATTTAAAAGGTATTTAAGAGTGAGTACACCATATTGAAAGATTCACACGCCACTGGTGTGCAAATTAGTTCCATATTAAGACGTCTTTTCACTTATTGCTCTATCTCTTGCTTGATGGTTGCTGGTCGATTTTCAAATAAATCTAAGTAATAAGTAATAAGTGCTCAGAATCTTGAAAACCTAAATGAATTTGATAGGTTATATAAAAATATGCAGAACAATTTTTACTATGTGTTCATTATTTTTCTTTGGACAACATTAAACAGATTACGGTAAACGTTAATTAATATTCTGAGCAGTTACCACTGTAAATAAATTCTCTCAGTGTCGTGTCACTTTTTCATGGTACTGTTAAATATTAACTAATGCTTACAAAATTTAACTTCTAGATATATATATATATATATATATATATATATATATATATATAACTCAAGCTTAACGATAACGCAGTCTTAGTTGGAAAGCTTTTACCATATAGATGATAAAAATATAATGTTTCTAAAAATCTCGACCTCTGCTATTTCATTGACGAAACCGATAGAATCTCATTTTTTATGAGCTTTTTGACTTAAAATAAAGCAAATAGTAAGAATCTAAATTTTGTGATACAGAGTTTAAACAATATTTTATTTACTAAAAATTGTACATAGTAAGTAAGCAATTATACTTACAAACATTTTAGAAATAAAGTAACTGTTAAAATACTATTTGAAATGGTTTTAAAAAAACGCATCGGTCAGAAGGGCTAAATTTATTTGGTAAAATCTAAACTTATTGGCTCGACAGGTAAAGTCAAATTTGAGTTTGACAAATAATTTCAAAATTCTAGAACTATGTTTTTACTAAATAATTATTTAAAACTAATCTAAAAAAAAATAGAAATGATGAGGTACTACATTATTTGTTATACAGTTATTGCCAGATTACAATTACTTGCGGATAATCAACGGCAAAGGACAATTGCATTACTCCCTTATTTGAAAATATCTCAGACGTAATTTTAAATTTGGTCGACGCAATTTTCGTCACGAGACTCGCCCGTTGCAAATCCAAATTGCATAAATGAAGAATATAATTTACGTCATCTAATGGAATAAGTGAAGAAATTAGGCGAGTATTTTTATATTTTTATATTATAAATTTGTTGCTTCTCTGAGAAAAGTTAATGTGTACCCATTTCAAAACAACGCCAATTATAACAAACAGCAATTTTTAAGTGGAAATATTTTTGACAGTTATATTATTTTTTTTTAAATAATATCAATTAAGGAAAGTAGCAAAACAGAGTAGTTTCTTTAGGAGTTAAAATCCTTATATCAGAGAATTTTACAAAATAATCTTTGAAAAAAACATATTAGATGCAAGACCCATGCAAGAAGTTTGATAATGTAAAAATCAATTAAGTATTATAATTATGCTATATCCACTATTTAAGTGTTTCTTATAAAATACTCGTAAAAAGCAAAATTAATAAAAATATAAAATAATTTAAAACAGGGAGAAATTATCAATTCTTTGGAACGCTTTGAGTAGTCAACACAACGCAGTTATTTGTAATAACTTGTTGTTATTTATGTTTTTATATATGCTTTTATGTTTAATGTTCGGCATTAAAAAGGTTTGAATGTTAATATTAATTTTACGAGATTATCTCTTTTGCATTTCATTGCTAACAGTTTTCATTACGCAAAGACTATATAAGAAATATATCTCCATATGCTTAAAAAAAACTGTTATTATTGATTAAAAATTGGTGGCTCATCATTTTCAGTTTGTATAGTAAAATGGATTTGTGCTAAAACCCTTTTAGAAAAATCATCATTGCACCATTCCGACATCTATAATCTGCAATAAGGAAAACATTTAAATTAATTTTAGTGTTTAGATGCATTTATCAATATATCTGATTAAAAGTAGATCACATATCATATTTATTGAACCTAGATATACATCAAAAGAAATACACAAAATTTATATCATCTGAATGAGTAATTTTTCACAAAAATATTGGACATGTGAAATAGTCTAAATGGTTGTTCGTGTTTTTTCAATATTTTCAGCTCCCTCCCTGCAACCCCTTAATTTGTAGGCACCCCAACTTTCTTATCAGATGACAACCTAGGTCATCAGAGGGCTCTATGAGAAGGTCTGCTAAAACTGAATCCGATACTAGCAACAATTAGGGGTGTGCTCATTTCGGTACAGTAAAACAAGTCCACATAAAATTTTAATTGAAATTAACTGTCAAAGTAGATCCGTATGGTGTAATGCGGAACGACCTTGGTTGCCATCAATTATTAGACCCCTCAACTTATCCAGTGACTTGCGAAAATTTCATTGAATTAACTTGAGAGTATTGATTAAACTATAGTGGTATTTATTATTGCTCTATACGTTAGAAAGCATCTTCCAAGTCACAAATTTTTACATTGCAAAATGCAGGGAGAAAGATACCCGAAATCTTGAAATTCTAAGATAATTTTTTCTTACATTTGGTTGTTTATTTGGCAAATACCTACTCGCATAAAATAATAAATACAATTAATCTTTCAGTTTGATCATTTAATTGTAAGTAAGTGTTAGTATTTTGGAACTTTGACATTTTTGAATTATGTGCTCTCAGAAAAGCAGCGTATTGAAATTTTGATGTTGTTGGGTTGTGAAGACAAAGAACGGAGCCAAGATAAAATTGTGTGTTGTTCAATGAAAAGTATCCCGAGAATACAATTATAAAGTCTAAGTAGTAATTTGAATAGCATGGGAAAGTTAGGGATTTGCCTAAAATGGACCGACCACCCACTTTGACTGAAGACAAAAAACTTGATATACTGCTATCACTATAAGAAAGTCCACATTCTTTAACTAATACCTTAGGGTTTTAATGCCTGCATTAGCAGTAATATTTCCCTTGAAAGAATATAGTTTCAACAAGATGGCGAACCACCGCGTTTTGGTATAAATGTTTGAAGGTATTAAAATTAAATTTTTTTAGGTCGGTGGATAGGTCGACGGGGACCCATCGAATAGTCACCAGGGCCTCCGGACCTTACATTGGATTTCTTTTTATTGAGGTGTTTGCAGGAGAAAATGTTTAAAAATTGACCAAACTGCATTAAGGACCTACATTATAGAATAGGATGAAGGTTACTAATTTTCTAGCTGAGAATATTCGAAGTGCGGTTGATAGTATTTACCACAGATCCCGTGCATGCATTTGTCACATTGGCCGAATCAGATAATCAGGATCTACCTCGAACATTAATTTTAATAAAAAACTTATGTTTTACTGTAACGAATTGAGCAGACCCCTAAACTGTTGCAAGCATAGGATTCAGTTTTAGAAAACCTTATCATAGAACCCTCACATGACCTAGGTTGCCTCTTGAATTATGTGTTACTGGAAGCTCCATTTCCGATTGGCGTACCAATACAAGTCCTAACAAACAATTTGTTTATATCATGATTATTTCAGTTTGTTTATTTTACCATGTTGTTTGCATATTTCCACCATGGCAGAAGTATTAATTTGCAATTTTTTTTCATATATGTTCAAACGATTTTTTTCTCCTCAGGATAATTGGATAATTGATCAAAGTTACTACCAAAACGATTGAAATATCATTGAAATGTTGGCAGTGTGCTGCTGGGAATAAGCAGGCCATAGAATAAAGAAAGCAATGATAGAAATAGGCAACTAAAAATACTAACATGGCAATCCTAGAAAATGTCAACATATGACATTCAGTGTTGCCGATTTGCGTAATTACCCGCAAGTTGGGTGTTTCAGCTCATTGGACCTGGTATTTGGCACATGACGGAAACGCAAAATTGTTATTGAAGTAAATCTTATCCATTACTACAAATGTGACATTTTTTTGTTATTAAAAATAATTACATATTTAAAACAAAAATATGAATTGTTTTTTTTTTCATTTTTGAAAAATATATTACTTGCTTTGCTGACATTATACAAGTAAAATAGTCTGAATTTTCCGTTATAGCCTAATACAGATTTAACAATTGGGATATCTTTAGAACCAGTTAATAGTTTAATAAAATGTTGTTATTTTTGTGTATTTTTGTTTCCATATTTTCTCGTAAATTGAGTTTTTTACCTTTTCGTTCTACATGTTAAATTTCAAAGTTCTCATTGAAAGTATAATATTCCTGAATTAAATCTTTAGGGTAGTTCGAATTATCTTTATGCTTTCTGTAACTAAATGTGAGCTCCTTAATTCTTTTTTAAACGTTCTGCCTGTTTGTTCAATACAAAATTTTGAACAGTTTCAGAATTTCACTTGTAAACACCGGATTTTGTCTGTTTTTTTGGTTTTCGTCTTATTGTTTTTGATATATCTCTGTTAGTTCTAAAAGCAACTTCTTTATTTTTAAAAAAACTTAACAAAAATTTGATGTTATTCTTCCTATATGACTGAAAGTATAAAACTGAGTATCTTCTTTAAAGTTATTAGTAGAATAAACTAACTGTAATGCATTTTTAGCCTTGCGGTATTTTAAGCTTCTGCTTGATTCGTCAAATTAAAATCTGACAACAAAATCAAGTCACCTAGAGCAGCTCAAAATAATGGACTAAGGAACTGGATTTGCCAAGATCGAAAAATTCAATACAATAACAGAGACAACGTTTAAGGTAAGCCATAGTAAACTTAGTTATAGGCTCTCTAGTTTAGATTTGGAAAAAGATCACGTAGATTGTATTATTCATAAAAAATGTTTAGAGCATCTAAATAATAAAGAATATATTAATGGTTGTTCATTTTTCTGATGTTTTTTTACAATAGAAGAATCAAATTTGTTAAAGGAAGGTTCTAGCGATAATCTTAATGTTAAAGATAGTAAAAACTATAGGGAATAATTAGTTGAATGTGAATTAGCAACACAAAATATTATAACGAATACAGAAAAACACCTATTATTAAATACAATAGGTAACCAAAAATTCGATAAGGGTCATTTGTCTAATGATGACTCTATAGTAATATCAATAATTAATGAAAGTGACATACATAATATAATTTTTATAAGAACAGATAAAGGAAAAACTATTATAGCTATGAACAAAGATCATTATATTTCTAAAACAATCAATTTTTTAAGTTCCGATAAGTTTGAAAAAATTAATTTTGATCCTACAGAACTTTTCTAAAAACATTTGAAAAATATAGTTAAAGATCTTAGCATATTTAACGAACAAGAGAAATATACTTAAAAATGTACCAGCAGTAGTTAATAACCTTTGAATAAAATATTGCAATTTTAAACCTAAATATAATATAAAAATAGCTTTCAATTAATAAGTAAAATCAATAATTTAACTATTCCAAGTAACGCCAAACTGATATCATTTGATGTTCAAAATTTATTCCAGAGTATACCACCACCTCATGTTATACTATTAGTTGAAGAACTTCTTACAAAAAATGATGTTAATCCAATTTATAAACAGGATATCTTAGAGGCCTTGTCGACCTGTTTGGATCAAAATTAATTTTAATTTAAGGCGACTAGGTAGTATTAGTAAGAAATGTTTAATAATAAAAAACCGTTTAAGTACAATTTTAACCGAGATATTTAGGAATCATTTAGAAATTAAAGTTCATGTTTCAAATTTCGTTTATTGGTATAGGTATGTTGATGATATATTAGCATGTTTTACTCGTACTGAAATAATCTACACAAAAATATAAATTTTACAGTTGAATTAGAAAATAGTGAAGAAATTAATTTCTTAGGTTTAACAATAACTATTATAACATTTTCAAATGTATGTATAATTGTTTAGTTTGTAGTAACACTGAGGCAATTATAAAATTTGGCTAGTTATATAGTTACTGATTTCACACAGTATTCCATCACCATCCTGTCGAATAACTCTACGAGTTGGATTTTTTCAAATTTACATATCATACACTTCATAAAAGAAAGTTAATAAAATCTATACTAATTGGGTGTTACTATTGGAAGTGACATATTTTGAAGATATAATCAGTTTTAGTTAATATGATACTGGCCTTCTTTATTAATGAAAATAACAATTTTTTCATTTACAATAAAATATTCTGTTTTTTTGGTTTCTTCTTTCAGTCCATTTCATTCACATAAATTATGATAAACATATTTACTTTCTTCTTTCTTGTAAAATATCAGTTTAACACTTTGAGAACATTTGAACTATTAGAAAGATTCAGTTTACATAGCTTTTTGTTTTCATTTATCCAAGCTGCTTTTCTTTATGTTTGTTTTATATGGAATGTGAAACAGACATTTTGCTGATGGTTTTTCATTATTTTAAGCCAATTAGTAATCTGAAACGAAATAAAATATTATAATATTGCAGTTAAATATAACCTTTAAAATATCAAGACTTATGTAAATTACATCTTACATACCTCAATATGTTTTATTCATAATTCATTGGGTTACATTTTGTAGAGTATCTTCAACTTCTCTCGATTAAAACAAATGAATTTTGTTTTTGTTTCGTTTACAGATATTCGGAATTTGCCTGTCTTTCTCTTCTGTCACTATGGTTTCATTGGTTTCTTATTTTTCGGCATCCAGCCAGCTTTGACAGTGTCTGATTTTTCATTTCAGTTATAATTCTGGTTCTGTTCAAGGGCAATTCGCCAGCTCTATTCAAGGGGACACCGAATATTATCGGGTTCTTACTCCCTTATACTAGTGGCGTCAGCAGTGGACTCCATTGTAATTATAATTCTATTTTATGGGATTAGGTTAGCATAAGTCTGAATTGAGGAAAAATGATGGAGGGGAATGTCAAACTTCTTCGAATTTTCTGGAGTTGATTTTCTCGCATCTTTCTATTGGCTCTCCTTAGAGGTGCAACATGTGTCCGGCTTTATAAAAGTGCCTTAATGGACCAATTTTTTAAAGTACTGAAAGTATGTCCTAAGTAATTTCTTTTAAAGTGCAGTGCGCCGTTGAAAGCTAAGGCCTACTTATGGACATCATCTGGCCCTAAATTTTGGTCCCGTTTTGTTTGGTTCCACATTTGATCAACCACGTGGTAAGTCGATTTTCAAATTAGTTTCCTGCTGTGAGCTAATTCGCAATTATCTTTTATAAACAGAACGGCGAATTTTGTTTTGGTTGTCGGTCCTCGAGAATCCTTTCTTGATGTCTGGAAATTCCCTTTGTTGGTGACCGTTGACGTCGAAGGAGCCCTCTAGATGACTAGAGTTAAGGCAATGTCTCTAAATAGTTTTGCGGCAGTGTGGTAAAAGAAAATTCATGAATTTTTGATTCCCTGTGAGCTATTTAATTTAATTTTCATATTTACATATTTGCATCATGACATTTCGCCAGATGTTCACAGGTTGACGATATAATGGTAATAACACTCTAACATATTTCACATCTTTGATATAATTTATATTTTTACATAGTACTTGCTTGAGGTATTTATTTTTATTTTTTAACATCACTTAAATTGTAAAACGTAAATAAAATTTCACGTTTCAAAATTATTTTATAAAACAACTCTTAAAAAAAAAGGAACAAAAGAACAAAGGTATCATTAAAATTTGACAGTTTGCACTTTATACAGCGTTTTATTGAAAAACCCTCCAAATTTCTTATTTTGTCAGCATTTAAATATCGATATGGATTTCTTCCTAATTGAGTCACAGTCAATTAGGTGGCGCCCCCTTAATTTCTAAAGGTGTACCTGAGAACCTGCAACCTGCAAACTCTTCGAAAAGATGAATGGCTGCCGTTCGCATGTATTGGTAAGTTCATAGGGACTTTACGCCATACTATTATGAATAATAAACCTGAATTTCAAATTTTCGATGAGCCATCTCATGCAGACATTACAATACACAATACTTCCAATCATCCTTTTGCACATAAATAAACAGCATATAATAGTTTTGTTCATGGATTGATCAACATACCTCTAAGTAATGAAGGTTGTACTAAAGAGTTAAATACAATAAAACAAATAGCGCTTAATAACGGTTATAATGAAAATTTCAAAGACAAAAATAGTAAAAAAAAAAAATATAAAAAGCAGTTAGTTTATCCTACTAATAAGCTCAAAAAAATCCAAATTTTAGACTATCACTTATACGGGAAAAATAACATCAAATGTTGCTAACTTTTTTAAAAGTAAAAGGGCAACTGTTGTAAAAAACAATAAGACAAAAATCAGAATAAATTCGGTATTTACAAGTTAAATTATGGAACCTGTTCATAATTTTATAGTGGACAAAGAGGCAGAAATTAAAAAAGAAATGAACATAAATTTAGTTACAGAAAGCACGAAGGTAATTTGAATTATTGTAAACATTTAATTTAGGAAAACCATACTGTCGATGAGAATTTTGAAATTTTAAATGTAGAACGAAAAAGTAGAACATTTAATTTACTAGAAAGTATGGAAATAAACAAACATAAAAATAACAGCACATTATTAAACGATCATTTTACCTGTATAGTATCCGCAAAACGGATTCAGGTATTTAAGACCTACAGTTTATGTTTCACTTTTATTTAAGATCTAACATCTGATTGGCGAAATAATTGTCCTGTGTTTCATTTTTTATAAAATAAATTAAGTGGAAATATTAAACAAGTGTTTTCGTTTACTTAATTGGAGTGGATCTCCATCAAGTAACGGCTAGTTCTGTTCAATATTTCATTAATTGTTTATTATGATTTTCATTAGTCAGTGCAATTTCTGCCAATCGAAAATTGAGCTTTTAGTGGCACCTAATTTAATAAAAAATAATGGCAGATGGTAGAAAATTGATTTCAACTTTGTAGAATTTTAACATTATTATTATTGCTGCCAATTGTTAATACACCTTGGATACGGTTGCCAATACATTTCTTAGGGTTTAATTTGCATATCAAACTTAACTTTCAAATGGCAGAAGATAGAAAGTTATTCAGCATCTCAGCACTATGGTAAGTTATAAAAAAATAATTTTTATCCAACAGAACTTTTCCAAAAACTATTAAAAAATGTAGTTAAAGATCTTACCTTATTTAGCGAACAAGAGAAATATCATTAATTAATCCTCAAGCCCCAAAATTATACTCTTTCATTAAGTTACATAAAAATGTACCAGTAGTATTTCTTTCTAGTAAGTTAAAAATTATTGAAGATTATCTTTAACAAACCGAGATTTTCTTCCATTGAATCATAATGTAATAAATCGTAAATATATCATAAAAAAATCAATTTGGCAGACTAGAGGTCATTGATCCACATGTCCGATTTTGGCGACATTTTGAAATCAGTAATATGATGCTTTATACTAACTTGGGGATTCAACCATTTAGCTTCCGTCTACCTTTTTTTTTGTTAGAATTTACTTTTAGAATATATAATGTTATGAAAAGTGGATCAATATTATATCATATTGATCCACTTTTCATAACATTTTCAAATTTGCATATCAATTTATAAAATTTACTAAATCCATTATTATAGAAATATAGGGGCCCTGTAACAAATTTTAATTTTATGTTATTAGTTGTTTTAAATCGAGCTTAATCTTAATGTCTAAAGTTATTAATATTGTTGAATTTTGCTACATGAATTGTGCTTAATAATTTATTTGGCTAGAATGACTTACTTTGCCAAAAAAGGGCAAAACGAGATGTGACCTTTTAAGATGTCAGGGAACCTTAAATTCATGGGATTTCAAATAATTCAAAAGTACAATTAAAAATATCGCATTCGCATTTGTTTTCACTGATAATTTTAATTAAACAGTTAGACAATTTGCTTAAAGTTCGTCATTTTGTAATCGATGTCTGATATCTGCCAAAATGACATGACACAGAAATAATTTCTTGAAAGTGTTCGTTTTATATTATTGATTGTAGCAAATTATGGAATGTTTTAAGTTTTCTTATAAAAAAAAATGTTGCTGAAAATAATAAATAACGATGACGAAAATTTCACTCTTTTTGTGTACAGAAGAAACAAATAAAAATTAGGGGCGGTTAGATGCAAAATTACGCCTGTAATATTCAAATAAGCCAATCCTCTAATTTTCGAGATCTTGCCAGCGAGCCCAACAGTTATGAAAAAAGATTCCTATTACTTCCTGTTTCTATGAGATACTGTAATAATTACTTACAGGGTTCAGGGTTAATTGAGTTACAGCATATAAAAAATAAAATCTTACTGCCAATAAAATCACCATGACGGGTGGAAATTGGTTTCGGACGTTTAGGAATTTAATTCTACAAAATTGCAGTTTACGAACTTGCAAAGCGTTATATCGGTTACAAAAGTTCAATTTCGTAATCTTTTTTATATAATATATATATTATTTAAATAATTAGGAACCAAGGTTTATTCAAATATTCGGTTGTCAATTTTGTTTCTTAATATTTAGGGTTTACTTATTACAAAGCACAAAATAGCACCCGGTTTATACAAAGGCCTATTAACCATTTTACTAACTTGCTAATTGGTATTATACAAGAGATTGGAGAAAAGAGCACGATTTTTGATCCGGTAAATTAGCTTTCTGTTATTTTGGTTTTCAGTTTTGAATAATATTTTACCCCACATATTAGCTATTATTATCTTTTTAAATTAGAGGTATTTTTTTCACGTCGAATTTCAGTAATCAATAAGCCTGATGGTTCCTTTATTATTTATATAACTTCTTAAATACACACTTTATAAGCTTTTACTTATTCTTGTTTAAAATATTTAAGACTTGTGTTAAAACAATATGAGCAACTGGTTATGTTTACAATCTTACATATTTAGCTAAAAGTGTATATAGATTTTTTAAAATACCATATAATAACATATTCCTCTTTTGATCTATTTTAAAATTGCTTATTTCCTCCGCTGCTAAACGTATATATTTTATGTAGCTATCATTTAATAAAATTGTAATTCGGCCTTGCGACCACTCTGTATAATTTGATAAATTTCTTTTACTTGTAGTAAAGATATGGTGTGCTTTTGAATGTAACTATATCACGTATTTAGTACACAAATCGGACAATAATAGCGCTGCCCTTATACTCAACTTTGGCTTGCCAGATCAGCGTGGACTATATTTATTGTTGAAAATAAAAGCATTTACTTTGAACAATATTAATTTTTTTCTCCTGTTATTTAGGGTATCGGCCGTAACGCGGCTTCCAACAGTCACCATGACCAGAAGGTAAGTATTAAGTTTCAGCGATGTTCAAAGTTTTTGGCAAAGATAATCATTTACGTTTTTTGTTACTAACCCAGTTATTTAGATCACTAATATGATAAAGGCTATTTTCCTAAGGTAAATATTTTGCTATATTCTTCACACAAATCATAACAGTTGATTATCTTTCTTTTTGTTCTGGAATATGTTCCAATGGATTAGAAACGTCAATAAAGTACACCATCATGTTTGATTTGTTTAGAATAATGACGAGGTATGTTGTCGGCCATTGGTTTATCTGTCGTAATTGTAGTGTTCCAATATAGACGGAAGCTTGTGTTTTCCAGCACTGTAGGTTTTTAAAATATAGTTGCTTTTTATTTATCCGCGATTATACATGTTATTATTATTACTATTATTATTATTATTAATATTTAAAGCGATCATAACGAAAACTTTAATCTCACTGTTCACTACCACCCTGTATTACTATAATATTTCGCAAATGGAGACAATACTTATTCTAAACATATTCAAAATTTCAAAAAGTCGGCTGATCATTAAAAACTCATAAGATGTAAGAGATGTTTTTTAGTAAATAAAAAAAAAATTAATGTAGATCAGGCAAAATATAATTTATAACCGCAATTGATAGATTGTCAACTAACTGAGCGCTTGAGCTAAACTAACCCATTTATATTTAGTTTCTAATTTTTTTCTGGGTACAGTGTGTTTACTTTTTTATTTTCATATTTTTAATAATAGGTTTCGTCACCGCTAGTTTTTTTATCTAAATTAATAAATTAAATAAAAACGGGAAATTTTTATTTCATATCTTTATTTATACAACGTGTAACAAAAGTAAGGAAACGGGGAAATATCTCAGGTACCGTTTACCTGAATTTAATTAAAATGTGTACACTAAGGTATGAAGTTTACCGTTTTCTTGTTATAAAAGGAAAATTATTTTTTTTAATGGAACACCCTATATTATATTAAGTTTTTAAAATGTGCGTAAAATGCTCAACACTTTGTATTAAGAGCACTTTTTATGAAAGTTAACAGTTTTTGCGAAAATAAGGGTCTAATATCCATAATTTAATATATTATATTTTGGTAAAATACTTGCACAGAAAAGGTTACCCGATATATTTGACAATGTCAGTTTTGTTGATTTACACAAAAATGGATCGTTTAACTGAAACCCAAAGAAAATGACGTCTCACACATGTTCGTATATTGATTTCTAAAAACCGAAAAGTTTCATCCAAACAAAATAACTTTGGTGTAAGAGCTCTCTGAGGTTGATCACGGTAGGCGCTTGGAATTTTGTGAAATCATGATGAAACGTTGCAATACCAATGTAAATTTTGTCCATCAAATTATTTTTTCTGATGAAGCCAGTTTTTTTTTTATTGGAAAAATTAACAGGCATAATTGTCTATATTCGGCCAGGGAAAATCCACATTGGATACGTAAAAATCTTACCCACTTTGCCCAAAATATAAATATTTGGTGTGGTATAAAGGGTGCAAAAATAATCGGTCCCTTCATTAACACATTAACTGGAGGAAGATATTTGAATCATTTAAGGACCGAAATTGTGCCAGCTATTGCAGAACTATTTCCGATTAACCGTACGTTCCTTACTTTAACTGCTATATTAAAAATTTAAACTTGATTTTTAAAGGTGCACCAAATGATGAAATATGGTTAGATGAGCAGGATGGTCCTCTACCGCATTTTGCTCGGAATGTTCGGAAATATTTTGACAATATTTTTTTTTTGAAGATGGATTGGACGTAAGGGTACTACAGACTGGCCATTTCTATCTTAAGACTTGACGCCCCTCGACTACTTTTTGTGGGGACACCCTAAAAATGTGGTATATAAAACTTAACCCAATGACCTCTAGAATTTAAAGGAGCGAATATAAATCGAATTTAGGCGAATCGAGAAAGCTGGCATTCATTTTAATGTATTAAATGTTTTCTCACAGTATTTGGCCTACTGTCAGGAAGTAAATTGACAACATTTTAGACACCTTACTTCGTTTCATTAAATTACTGTTTGTTGTATTAGGTATTTCTTTTTTGTATTATATTTTCCTTGTTTATTACAAACTACTTGTAAAGTTGAGTCGCTTCGTAGTGTTTTGGTAGCAAGATGAGGAATTATTGTACTTTTCGGTCTGCCAGAACGTACAGCTTCTTTTATCTGTCCAGTTTCACGAAATGTGTTGTTAATTTTACTTACGTTAGATTTAGTTATTGGATTTGTTGATTTCGCAGTATATCACCATAACCCAGTCGATCTGGTATATCAACAAAACTGACATTGTCAAATATATCAGGTAACCTTTTGTGTGTAGGTATTTTAATAAAAAGTATTACATTATAATTTAATTATGGATATTAGACCTTTATTTTCGCAAAAACTGTTGACTTTCTTAAAAAGTGCTCTTCATAAAGAGTATTGAGAATTAGACACAGATTTTAAAAAACTGATATAATATAGTTCTATTAAAAAAATCCTTTTCCTTTTATAACAGAAAAAAACAGTAACCTTGGCAGCAATGCGGAACTCTCCATTGAATCCGGTATAACTTCGTACCTTAGTGTACATATTTTCATTAAATTCGGGTAAGTGGTGCATGAGATATTTCGCCGTTTCCTTACTTTTGTGACAGGCTGTATGTCATGATAAAATTTCAATTCCTACTAAAACATATATAATGCTAAAATACTTAGTCAGCATTTTTGGACATGTTTATTAAAATAAAAAAACACTGAAATTGTTTAATGAAACTGTTTCGTGAAAATTGAGATTGAAAACGGAAGTTTTCATGGCTATGGCTTTGACTGTTCAGAGATTGACGTTGTTGGAGATTAGACAGTGTAAAAATTTCTTAGTGATGTCAGCGATTTCACGAGGCAACTTGAGAGATCTATACTCCACGAGTCCACGTAAAAAAAATCCGAAACAATCACATAATAAATAAGTTGGCTCAATAAATGCTGAACAGATTACAAGATTACTTTTACAACAAAGATCAATATATCTATATATCATTAACAAGAGCTTAAATTCAAAAAAATCATAGTGATGCAGCAATCCTTTATATATTATTAAAACATATTCATGAAATTAAGACTAATTTACAGATGAAGAACACTTCATAACTAAATGACAGTAAAGGAAGTCAGTACCCATAAATTAAGACTAAATTCAAGCAAATTGAAAATAAATACAAAAAACAGAAAGCAGTTCCTTTCAAAACTTAAATGGTTTATCTTTCCTAAGGGCTCCTTATTTAAAAGCACTTATTTGTACAAATAAAAGCTTTTCTAATTGACTTAGTATTCCTCTGAGAAAGCTATTTTCTTTTAAATGATTTTATGAAAGATTAATATAATTATCATGTTTATCTTTTTGATTTTCTGTTTTCTTGAGAAACTAAAGCAGGATATCAAATTTGAAAACAGTTAGTTCTAAATTCTTAATGTAGAAACTGTAATTTAGTTTCTTTATGTTAGCAGTACATTTCAAAAATCCGAAATAAACTCCTACACTGGTGAAACCGAAAATCAAACTTTTTAGTATATTTTCAAAGGTAATATTTTCATAATGAAAAGAGATATTAAGATGTGTTTTTGGCGGTTCTGTTGTAATTCTAATTGAAAATAAACTGCTTTAAGCTTTAAGCAAAAATATTGCTTATGGTAAGAATTTGATTTTACAGGATAGGTAATGATTTTTGTTTTTAACTTTTTTACTTATTAACCTATACCTTTTTATCTCCTTTTTTATCATAATTTTTTTTTAATAAACGTTAATTTTTTTTGCGATTCATAATATTAGCACTCTGCATAAAAAATACAGGGTGTCTAAAAATTAAATTAGACACATAATTACCAGTTTGAATAATAAAGATTTATTGCGAGTTTTTAGTATTCTGCAATATTTTGCCATGAAGTTTTTCTCTAGTTATGTTAGTTGCGTAAATTCAGGGGTTTTTTTAGAAGCCAAAACGCTATATAACGGTTCTTTAGAATCACTCTTTCTACATTATATAAAAATGATATGCTATTTTTGCACATTTTGGTTAAGAGAAAACATTGTTTGTTCCAATAACGTCATGTCTTTCAAATTTTGTATCAGGTATTCCAAGAATAATAGGTATTTACGTATAATATGAAATTTTTATTTTTCTCGTTACACACATTAAGGAAAACCCCTCAAATAATGTTGGATCGTATCACTTCGGTTATATTCGCTCGCCCACGATTTACTAGACTGGACTTAAAATGGCTTCACTTTGTTTTCACGTTTTGACGTGTTTCCTACGCCATGCGTTTAGTATTTTTTACATGAAGTGACTCGACAAGGCAACATATTAACGCTTTACCAAACCCTTCTGAAATTTTGTGGATTAAAGGACTATATGGACCAGTTTGAAGGTAAGGGTAATTGTATGCATGTTCTCATTTAACAGTTTCTTATATTGGATCATGCAGGAGCATCATTCCACCGATCATACGCTCATTCGCATATTGTGTGTGGTGATGACGGTATGTTTTTATATATAGTTTTCGCTAAAAATAAAAAAATTAAATTCTTTCGATCGCTTGAAAAAAATGCTTTACATTTATTTTATATGGTAGTCTATTTATAAATATGGAATTGGTTAAAATGAGCTTACATCTAATTTCTTGTATTGGACTCAATTTGCTTGCACGCTCTATATTAAAATACTAAAAATACGGAGCAAGTTTGTTTAAATCTTGTTTCATGTAAAATGCAACTACGAAAATCATTCTTATTTAATTTAGATCAATTGCGAATTAATTTATATGTGCTTCTTAGTACTATATTGGCACTGTTATCGGCCGCAACTACATTTTTGAACGAATTTGTTTTCAAAATTTTGTTTACCTAAAACAAGGTAACAACTAATATTTATGTTTTTTGTTGTATGTTATGTAAAATTCGTATGTATGTAATGGCGATTTACATTTTGAAGTTTTGACGTTAATGAGCAGGGTAAGAAGGTGCATTTGTCACAGATTATATGGACTTTTGAAAACGAAAACACAAATAAATCTGTAATAATGCAACTTTATAATTTTTATTTTTTCTAGTCCTTTGAAGTAAGATATTATTGGAAAAGGCTTTATTTGCAGGCTTGTAGATACTAAAAATATTAAAAATATTTCACTTGAAAAAAAAATACAAAAATAGATCCTCTCCTAATCTCCTAAAGCAGGTATGTGCAACCTTTGCTTAGCTAAGGACGTAATTTGGGATCTTAATCAGGTCGCGGGCCGTAGGTAAGAAATAAGTAGGTAGTAGTGAATAAAAAAGCGATACAAAAAAGAAATTAACAAAAACAGATAGAAAAATCAAATGAAAATTAATGAGAACTTGAGTTTGAAGCTGAGAAACAAGATGATCAATATTGGGGTCAATACCACTAATACATAGGCGCAAAGTGTTTTCTAAATCAACATTTGTAAGCCGAGTACGATGCTTATTTTTATTAATTTTTATGATTGAAAAAAGCTGCTTACATTTGAGGAGCAACCACGTAAAAGTGAACAAATCCACTTTTGCCGAAAAATGAGTTAGGCATTGCATCTGATAGAAATCGGTCGTATCTCTAAGATCCCATCCAAAAATTCAGCCGAAAATAAACATATTCTTGTAAAAGTATATGCTGAAATCCAACATTTCAACCAAAAAGTAACAAATCTATGAATTAATAATCCTCGTTAATTCCAGTGTAAGTTTGACAAAAGGCAACATATCCTTCCTTCAGATATGAACGCAATGCCACAAATCATGTAAAAGTTAACAAATCCTGTAATACTTCAGAACTAGGAATAAAAATTCCTATTTTGTGCATAGCCCGCAATCTCGTATAAGATATGACAACTAACCCTTGTTGCATGTTCTTAATACGATTTTAGCCAAGAAAACTATAATGCGATTTTGCCTAATATTTCTATCCATCAATAAGCGTCACTAATATCGTTGCTTTACTTCCTCTGGTATTATTTGGAGTGTGTTTACATTCGGGATTATGTTTCTATATTGAAATTTGTTTAGTTATTGTGTTCTTTCTTTATTGCTTATGATAGATGAAACTATCGTAGTAGTTGATGGTAATAGTGAGTCTCGAAAAAGGCTACGAAAACCTACTCACAGAGAGCTCAAACGATAAACGAATTGAAAGGTAATGTTTAAAGAAAAAGGTTATGTTTATTATTTTATACCTGATTCAATGGTGAGTTCCGCATTGTTACCAAGTTGTTTGTTTTGGAATTTGGATTGTATTTGAGCAAAATCGGCTTAAAGGGAGGGGTAAACTGGGGGTTAATTGGTGAAAAATGGCATATTTTCCTACAGTGTACTACGTCGTTTTGTATGTTTTCGGGTATACAGATCTTAATTATGAAATCTATTTGATATTTTAGTAGAAAATAAGAGGAGAGAGTGGAAAGAAGGGGTATGAAAAGTTAAATTTTAATAAAAAAATCGAGCAATATGTCGTTTCACGAGTTGTCCAATATACAGATTCCAATACAAGAATGTGTTGTGTGACAATTTATACAGTTACTCGAACTTATCCACTGTTTCTCATGAAAGAGTGTTTTAAGTTAATATCTATTCAGTTTATTAAATAAAAATTGTTTCTGCTTAAAATAGTTTTTTTTTAATATTTGCCGATCAAAACAGAACAAATCCAAAAAATGCGTCAAGCAAAACAGTACAAATCCATGTCATTTAAGCAAAAGCAAACAAATCCATATAAAATATCGCAAAAACTCTTGTAATATTTTACCAAAAATTTTCAAATTTTGAGAGTAATATCCTATATTTGTTTCCATTTAAAAAAAATAAATTTTGTTTAAATTTAGCACTATAGCAAAGAATATCATTTATACAAAATTAGTAAAAGTGGATTTGTTAACTTTTGTGTGGTTGCTCCTCATTTATACGTGCTACCGAATGTATAAATTATTTTTCGACCGAAAACTCTCAGCTGTGGATAATTTTCTTCGGAAAGGAATGTTCTGTAAAATTGGTTAAGTGCCACATCATGAAATTTAGACTTCAAATATGAGTCTTCTTGAAGCTCGATCAACTCCATTTGTAGGTGAAACGGGAATTGAAAGCGCTATCCATATTTTTAGAATCGGTAAATCGATCAGTAAATTGCTGTAATAGTAGTTTCAGTTCTTCAGCATAGCGACCATATTTATTGTTTTCGTGACTGGGTAATATTAAAAAATGAAAACAGTTTTTACTTCTCATGTGCGTTTCCCACAAGCGAATTTTGTTCTGAGAAGCTTTAAGCTGATTTACCAATTGACCTTGTTTTTGAAGCTTCAAGTTCAGGTCGTTTAAGTGTCCTGTGGCTGGCGATGGTTAAGACTTAGGTACTTACCACCACATCCATAACGTTCTTCAGTCGAATAGATTAACAGCACAATATTTGTTGGTGAATAATGAAATGCAGAATTATTAAATCACGGTCTTGCACATTCATAGCGTTTGCTCTTTTCTTCAGAATTCCGATAAAACCTTTTCGTGAACTGACCATTGAAGACGCACCATCTAGGCACACTCCCATTAATTTGCACCACTGAAAAAATATCTTTTCCAGTATTGGTCCCTTGTAGTGGCCGTAAAGCAAGTAATTCTTCTATCATTACAAATTCTTCATCAACACTTCGTATAAAAATAACTAACTGGCCAGATAAATCGGTATACTCATTCAAAGCAATTGAAAATACTTGAAAACCAGCCAGTCTTTCAGTCAATGTTTTTTTGGAATCCATAGCCATCATATCTATACGTCGAGCAACAGTATATCGCGATAAGCTTACTTTCTCAAACTCTCTGTTCTTTTCTGGGCACAAAAGTTCTGCAACATCTACTAGGCACTCTTTAACAAAGTCTCCCTCAGAAAATGACTTCGATGTTTTCGCTATTCTGGAACTAACTATAAAACTTGCTTTAACAACACTGTCTAGATTTGATCTTTGTGAATGGAACATTTGTTGCTGTTTCCTATTTAAAATTTCTGGTAAATTGATTTCAAATTGTGGACCATAACTAATTGTGGTATAGCGATTAACTAGTAAAAGTGTGGTACTAACTCAAGATGGCCGAACAAAATGGCGGCCAAATGAAATGTTTGTAATCGTGAAAAAAATTCCCTCTCAGGTTTCACATATCTTCATGATTTACGGCCGTAGATGCCAAAAATATATGCTTCATCATTTTCGTCGGTCCGTCTGTCGGTCTGTGTGTCTGCCAGTTCCCGGCAATGCTTAAAAATTACTTACCCTATTGACTTCAAATTTTAATCAAAAATTAAGGGTCATATGGAAATGATCTGGAAATATTTTGGTAAAAATCCAATATGGCGAAACAAAATGGTAGCCTAGTGAAATATTAAAAAAATTATTATTAAATAAACACACAAACAGTTTACCTCAAAATCTGCACAAACATCATGTTGAAATCAACCGGTAAAATTTTAGTATGAATCCAAGATGGCGGCATAATAAATAATTTAAAAATTCAGCCTGAAGAAACTAATCAATGGACTGATTTTAGATTGTCTGCTATAAATAATTGTGGTATAGGGAGATCAATTAGTAAAAATGTGTTACTTAATATGGCGGAACAAAATTTCGGCCAAATAAAATGCTTCTAATAGTGAATAAAAATTACCATCTCAAATTTTACATACTTGCACATTTTAGTGTCCCTAGATGACAAGAAATATGATTTATCAATTCCGTCGATCCGTCTGTCGGTCTGTCTGTCATTTCGCGGCATAGCCTAAAAACTACTTACCAGATTGACTTCAAATGTTTGTCAAAAATTAAGGATCATATTGAGACGAGCAGTACAAAAAAATGTTTGATTAAAAAAACTAATTATTTAATTCACCTCAAATTTTGCACAATGGCCTAATAAAATATTTAAAAAATCAGGCTGAAAATACTACTTATTAAATTATTTTCAAAGTTTGTGCAAGAATTAAGTGTGATATAGAGACAACACTGGTAAAGTTATATATATATATATATATATATATATATATATATATATATATAATAACAACAATATTTCATTGCGCATTTCAAGTTGGAGATTCATTTTAAGCGTAGTCTAGATTACATGTACCTGTTGTAGAAGAAAATCATCAAAATTATTTCTTATTTTCCATTTACATAGTCCACATATCACAGAACCTCATATTATATCTAAATTTTTGTTTTATTATTCAGAAAATATTTTTAATTAATTAAAAAGTATGTACTGCAAAAAAGAGAGTAATAGAAATGAAAACAAAACCTGCTTTCATTATGGCTTCGCAAAGCAGCCATTAAATTTTTACCATTACTATAAAACCCACCACCTATTTTTCCTTATAATAAAAATAGTTCCTCCCCTACTTTAACCCTAGAAATACCCTTCATCGAATAGAGAATATAATTTGCCCTGGGGGAAAGACGAATTATGTTTGGGGTGGTTCTTGAAATCAATTTCGTATATAGGGTTGTTATAAAATTAATTCGTTAGGCTCTGACGAAATAGAAATCTGAGACTTATAGTGATACAATTTATTTAACTTATTTATCCGTTAAAAAATATACGACAAAGTATACAGATTATTAATGGCCTTCAACTACGGCAAATAATTGTTAAAAAATACATTTTGTTTATTCTCTAGGTTTTTTAAAATTGTATGTCTCATGATACAATGTATAACAAAAAAATTATGGGCGGACCTTGGAATTTAAACGGAAACAAAATTTTCACACTTAACATTACGATTTTTTAAACAGTATTAAGGGATATTTTTTCAAAAATGTAGGCCTGTCTACTGGGCATTTAAATTCTGAAACCGAAAATACGCAATATCCTATTTTGTATTTTGCAAGCTTGAAAATTTTAAATCAGTATAACTGACCTGTGTATTTGAAGCTTTAAAAGAAAAACAAATCATTTAATTAAAACAATTATCATAACTACTACTGTATAAATAACAATATGTAAATTCGTATTTAATTTAACAAGTATTATGTTAATTCGTTAAGTGAATTTAAAAAAATCTACCCACAACTTCTCTCATACAAAATTCTACTACGTACAAATAACGTAGTTCATAGATGCAAATAATTATTTGATAATAACTGTATATAAATGAAATAAAATTAAATTAATGTCAAACACCTGTATGGATTCATAAAATGTTTAATCTAGTAGTGGAGTAGTGGAATGCTATACGAAGGAATTGAAGTTGGTTAAAGGGGAATTTACAGATTATTTTTGTTTGTTTTTAATTCGTTTTTATAATATTATTTTTATTGTTTATTATATGGCTTTATTTAAATAGTCCTTAAAAAATAAATTTCTCATTTATTATTTTCCTCCATAAAAACAAGGTTTTTATGTCACGTAATTTGGGGAAATGGAATTTTACCCAATATTTCATCAACTTATTAGGCCGCCATTTTGTTTTATCATATAGGGTTCGCACTAGAATTTTACCAGATTATACCTATTTAACACTTAATTTTTGTGCAAAACTTCAAAGCAATTGGATAAGTAGTTTCTTAATACTGGATCTTTAAACATTTCTTTGCGGGCATTTTGTTTCGCCATAATGGCTTCACACTAAAATTTTACCAGTTTATTCCTATATCCACTGTTTGATTTTTGCAGTTTGCGGTTTATTAGATAATTAAGTTTACAAAGCTGCCATTTTATTTTGGTATATTGAATTTTTATCAAAATATTATCATTCGATCCCCTTATGATCCTTGAATTTTGATCAACATTTGATGTAAATAGGGAGTTTTTGAGCTATGCCGCGTAGAGATATGCTTTTGAGTACAGTCTTGGTGCATCTTTACAGATTCTCAAAGACTTCTGAATTAATTATTAACGTATTTGTTTGTCTTGATACAAGATTAATATTTTTTTGATTATAAAAGACGGTTCGGCTCGAAACAATCTTAAACACTATTAAGGCTATTTTAAAATGTAAAACTAATGTAATATTAAACAACATTAAATTAACGTAAATGACTTATATGGTCCCACAAAGAAAAATTAAACTTGTATTTATAAAATAATGTCTTTTTTAACTTTGTTTCGCTTTCACAACTGTCATCGATTGGGTCTATTAAAATTCGTTTATTTAAGATGCACTGAATATTTTTGGTACTCCGAATAAATTTTGTTTTATTTCGCTTTTAAGGTCCAAAGATTTTCGAATCACTTACATTTTTGAAGAAGCCTACTATGTAAGGCGAAACGTAAAACGCGTATATATATATATATATATATATATATATATATATATATATATATATATATATATATATATATTGCTTTTTCCAAACATTTTGGTGGTGTTTGTCACCTTGTCACCTTTTTCAGTGGATCTAGAAAAGCAATAAGTACGTTTTTTTATTAAATATAAATAGTTTAAATTTTATACAAAATGAGATTTGCTATGTATTGATTGTTTTTAACAAGTAAAAAATACAAACAAGCATGACAATAACTTACTCAAGACAGAAATTTTTTTGAATACATGTATTAACTGGATTCTAATTTAAAAAGATGTCACGAAATTACATATTATGTATGTGTGAGTCAAACTATTTACATTGTGGATCTATAACCTATAATTGTCAATACAAATACAAAAATACACGTCTAGGTGTTCCTTATTTTATGAACCAAACCCCCAAGAACCTTTCATCATATATATATATATATATATATATATATATATATATATATATATATATATATATATATATATATATATATATATATATATATATATATATATATATATATATATATATATATATATATATATATATATATATATATATATATATATATATATATATATATATATATATATATATATATATATATATATATATATATATATATATATATATATATATATATATATATATATATATATATATATATATATATATATATATATATATATATATATATATATATATATATATATATATATATATATATATATATATATATATATATATACATATTTTCCAATACACTTATTCTTTCGGTAATTAAATCTGAAAACAAAAATAGCGTATTATATGATTTTAAAAAATAAATTCTTAATTAAGATTAAATAACCTAATATATATATTATATGATATATATATATTATCCCCCTTTAAATATCTATATATATATAACATTTAAATATATATATATACTATATATTATATATATATATATATAATTCATATATATTGAAAAGGTATATATATATATCCTATTTCATATATATATATATATATAATATATATATATATAATATATATATATAATGTCCTACAAAAATATATATATATATATATATATATGATTGCGCCGCGCGATTCAATGGTTTCCACTTACGTAATTATTGTTCCTTTCTACCTATTTCCCCTATTGGCAGGTAATCACATAAAGACCAACTGTTCTTGTATTTGTTGTGACATTTATAATAAATCGCACTGAAAGGCAAGGACTGAGTTCGAGACTAAGGGTGGTCTCCATAATGTGGGGCGGGATTTTTTGCATTTTGTTATTACATTTTATAACTGCTGATAATAGACTAGGCATTCGAAACTTAAAGGCTATTGTTCTGTGTATATTAGCATAAGTCCCAGTTTTAATGACTGCTATAAGGAATAAAATATAATAAACAATTGGGACCCATTCAAAAGGCGATTTATTTAATATTGGATTGTTCATCTAATTAGAGTATTTTCTAACTTTAACTTGATACCGACTTCATAATGGTTAAAATTTTATTTTTTTATAAAATGTTCATATATTTTAGTTCTATGAAAATTTTGCCAGAATCAAGGCACTAATATTAACAAACACAAAAAACTTAAAAAATACGGGAAATTTTCTTTGTTACTCGTCACATATATTTTTGCACTTAGGCGTGACTGCAGTTTCATAGTACAACTACGTTATCAAACCCAATGAATAAAATAAATAATATATATATATATATATATATATATATATATATATATATATATATATATATATATATATATATATATATATATATATATATATATATATATATATATATATATATATATATATATATAAAGTAGGTATTATCGACCACATATAAAATTATAAAAAGGTTTTCTTTGTTTCGTCACATATATTTTTGCACTTAGGCGTGCTGCAGTTTCATAGTACCCGTTACCAAAACCTTTTTATAAATATATATATATATATATATATATATATATATATATAGAACTATATATATATATATATATATATATATATATATATATATTATTTTTTATTACGAAATGCATTAAAAATTGCTTTTTATTAACTTGAAACCAAAACAGAATATATTATGTTATATTGTGCGATAAGCTGTCTTTAGGATGTAAGGTGACTGTACAGTTTTGACAAATAAAATTGCATTTTCCGTGACAATAGCCCCACCACGTTTGTCGGCCTTGGTACACTATCAAATGGTTCATTCCGTTTAACTTTGAGTATGCATGTAGATTTGCAGGCATCCTGCTTGGCTTCCGTTTAGTACCTTTCTTATACGATTCCAAAATATCTTTCCATCCACTGTGTCTATATATTAGCCAGGCGTTTTATTCTGCCATATCAAGGTAATGACTAATGAGAGAAAAATATTATTTTTTCCCTCTAATTGTTACTCTCTATAAGCTCATATTTTGATCAGCCCGATCAACCCTCCTATATTTTCGTTATATTTTTTTTTATGAATGGTTGCGTAATATAAATGCTTTTCTTTTCTTTTTGTGAAAACCTCTTGACCCGTAGTGTTGGGAAAACCTGGTTATTATTGGATTCAATACTAACAACATTGTTGTCATTCCAGTTGCAAGCAAAAAATTTGTTATCTTTCGTTGGAGCATAATCAAAAGAACTACCAAGTCTTTTTAGTTCGTCCGAACTTTTAACTGGGCAATTTTTTCTCACTCTATTTTTCCTTATCGTTCCTTTTCCTTTGAATCCTCTTTTTTTTCATTTCTTAAAGAAGAGGCAAAGTAGTAAAGAAATTGTCAAAGTAAAGGTCGTAAGGCATATTAGTAGACTTTTGCTCGAGCATATCCATAAATTGTAATAAAACACTGGTCCTCAATCCTAAATGCTTATAATTCTCTGGCAAAACCGTGGATAAGCCTTGATATAGTTCAAACCATTCTATGTATCCAGATCTAGTAGTACCACACCATGAATTGTAGCCCCAGCTTCTAGGTTTCCCGCGAATAAGCTGTTTTGTGCTGTCTCCCAAAATATGGCACCATAGACTCATCAATACTATGGCATCCTTGACAAAAGCCAGATTTATAAATATTTCGTTCAACATGCTGAATAGAGGTCGAATTTTTGAAAATTTATTATCCTCATCAAGAGTGGTCTTATCGTTGTAATGAATATTTTGCATAATGTACCTAAAACGATTGCTAGACATGCAGCACATACTAGAGTATTATTGGAATCTGGTAAATTTTCCCAATACATTTCACGCCTGGTTGTACTAATGTATTCACTTATTATTATATAATAATATGATTATATTAAATATTCCCAAAAAGCAAAGCATCTCATTAGCAGTAACGTTTCCTTCACGACTGTGAGTTCTAGCATAGATAATAGAAAAATCTACAAGCATTGCTATGACTTCATTATGAAAAAATTGAAGGAATATGTCGACGGGTGATAAGATATTGGTTGGTCTATATTGTTAGAGATCAGCTAGCAAAAATTTAAAGTTATTGATTTGTTAAGTTATGTTATTTTCAATATTTATTACGTAAGCCGCTGCCGGTCAAGGGATTATCAATTGACGACCCAGTGATAACAGATTCTCGGATTAAAAGGCCTGGTGAGTCAGGCGAAAACATTATGATAATAAAAAGATTACGTGTCGCAAGGCACAAAAAGGAATGCGTCGTCATATTGATATTTTCGGTGCTCGGGTTAAGAGGCTGCTTTTGCTTTGAGTTGTAATTGTGAAGAAAAGTAAATGTTGTTCGCTTATAATGTGTTTAATTATTATAATTTCTTACATCGGAAGTGGGATTGTGCCTTAACGCCGTTAGTGGACTATTGACTGACATTTAAGTGCTGAAAACTTTTTGTGTGTGCTTAAACCGGAAAGGTTCAAATAAAAATCATTGACAATGGCTTCCAGTGATAGTGGTGGTGCAACTAACGAAATTTTACTGGAATTAGTAAAGGCTCTGCAGTCGCAGAAATCTAGTGAGCAGGTAGATTTACCGTATTTTAGGCCTGAAAACAACGATTCCCGCAAATGGGTAAGTCATGTTGAACAGATTAAGAAGGAATTTGGATTGTCTGATGTACAAATTTTGGCAAAAATAGGTCGGTTTTTATTAAACGATTCTAAAAAATGGTTTGAACGATGGGATCCAGATAGCAGGGATTGGAATACGTTTCAAAAAGAATTTGTGGAAGCCTTTCCATCAAAAAAAAATCTAGGGAGGTTATTAGAAGACGCGGTTAAGTTCTCTAGTTCCAACGTTAACACTTATGAAACTTATGTTCACGAAAAATCAAACATGTTAAAAAATTTACGTGCAAATTGGTCTGAGGTTGATCTGGTAGAATTAGTTATTTATGGTATTTCTGAGTTAGATGTGCGAAATGCAGCCACGAACAGCAACTGTCAAACTATTTCTGAGTTACTCGTATTTTTGTCGTCATTTTCTAAACCATCAAGCAGTGATAATAATGGACAACAAAAATCGAATATTGGTGAACGTTTTTATTCAAAAAGGAAATTTTCTACGACTGACTACCATAGCACTACATCTCGGAAAATAAACAAACAATGTTTTCAGTGTGGCAAGACAGGACATGTTAAGGCTAATTGTCGAAGTAAGAGGGCTAAAACATCAGTTGAAAATAACACTACACTTTCTAGTCATGTTTTACCCTCAACCTCCCAAAGCAATGACGAAGTTTGTGGTTTTTGTGCCAAGCGTGGACACAATGTTTCCAGTTGTTTTCTGAAAGCCGCAATAGATAAACGTCGCAGTATTAATTTTTGCTCTACGGGAAAATCTTCTGGCGCTATTAAAATAGTTGTGAATGGTCATCGATTCTGGGCACTTGTAGATACAGGTGCAGACTTGTCGTTAATGTCGGAAAAATTTCTTTATCTGTTTGGAGAAAAAGTTAGCCCTTGTAACATGGTGCTTAAAGGCATTGCCAATGCCACTATTACTGCCACTAAAAAGTTCACAGATCTTACAAAAGTCTCTGAAATCGAAATCCCCATAACATATTTTTTTGTTTCTGACGAGTGTCTGGATTATGATGTTTTGATTGGACGTGATATCCTTGAAGATCAAAGTTTGGTTACTATCACCGATCACCAAGGTTCTCGAATAGAACGTCGACGATTGCCAGGAATAAATAGAATTTTGGACACATTTGGTTCTGATAAATTTGATGTTATTGCTCCTTCAGAATTCCGGGATAAACTGGAAAAAGTACTAGATGACTTTGGTGGCATGATTACAAGTGGAAACAGAGTAGGCGCAGTTAACAATGTTACTTTAAAGATTCGTTTAGAAAAAGATGTTGTTATTAATCGTCCTCCATATCGATTGTCAGCCAGTGAGAAAGAAATTGTTCGCGGAATAATTGATGATTTGTTGAAAAATAATATTATACGACCTAGTGAATCCCCATTTGCTAGTCCCATACTACTAGTGAGAAAAAAGAATGGCGCCTACTGTATGTGTGTAGATTTTCGCGCGCTCAATCAAGTAACTATTAAAGACAGGTATCCATTGTTACTTATCGAGGACCAGTTGGATAGGTTAGGACGAGGCCGTTACTTTACATCTTTAGACATGGCTTCAGGGTTCCATCAGACACCGATCCATGAAAAATCAATCCAGAAAACAGCTTTTATTACCCCTGAAGGGCATTTCGAATATTTAAGAATGCCTTTTGGCCTCGCCAATGCCCCAGCCGTATTTCAAAGAGCAGTTAACCTGGCCCTCGGCAAATTGAAAGATTCTGTAGCTTTGGTCTACATGGATGACATTTTGATACCTAGTCACACCCCAGAAGAGGGCCTAACCCATTTGTGCCTTGTCCTGGTTGCACTTAGAATTGCTGGGTTTTCATTAAACGTCCAGAAATGTCGATTCCTTCAGCACTGTTGGAATCGCCCATACCAGAAAACGCTAAACAGGTTTGTCAGTTCATGGGACTTGCGGGATACTTCAGAAAGTTTGTGCCTGATTTTGCTAGAAAAACAGCATGCATAACGAAGCTAACCAAAAAGAATGCGTCATTCCAGTGGAAGGAAGAACAGGAGATTGCGCGGCAGTACGTCATCGGACATCTGACGTCAAGGCCGTTGCTAGCAATTTATAACCCGGAGTTGCCCACAGAATTACATACGGATGCAAGCAGTTTGGGTTTTGGCGCAATTCTTATCCAGAAACATGTAGGCCAGCCTAGGGCGGTTTCTTATTTTAGCAAAAGAACTACCGAATATGAATCCAACTATCATTCCTATGAGCTGGAAACCTTGGCAATAGTTCAAGCTGTTAAACATTTTCGCACGTATTTGCTTGGCGTAAAATTTGTGATAATTACGGATTGTAATTCTATCAGGGCAACGATGACCAAGAAAGACTTACTGCCCCGAATCGCTCGATGGTGGGTGTATTTACAGGACTTCAATTTTGAAATTGTCTACCGTAAAGGCAGCAGTCTACCCCATGTTGATTACCTTAGTAGAAATCCCATTATTCGGAGAGTCACTAATCCGGATTGGGCATATATGGAACAAAAGGGTAGTGAAGAAATCCAAAACCTGATAGAGCAGCTTAGAAATGGCGACATTGACTCAAACCAGTATGTTGAGAAGGACGGTATGCTTTATCACAAACACGCCAACCCTGACGGAACGACAAACATACAGTGGTACGTTCCTAGGCAGAGTCGTTTGGGTCTCCTCCGAATTTTCCACGATGAACAATGTCATGTTGGTTATCAGAAGACTTATGACTCGATCGCTGAACACTTTTGGTTTCCACGCATGCGAATGTTTGTCAAACGATACACTAAGCATTGTGTTGTATGTGCAGTCAAGAAAACAAGGACCGGACCACTCCAAGGCTTCATAAATCCAGTGGAAAAACCAAAAGAACCGTTCCATACTTTGCATATGGATTGCCTAGGACCATTACCTGTATCCACGGATGCTTTTAAGCATATACTCGTTGTTGTTGATGCATTTACTAAATACTGCATCTTGTTACCCCTAAAAACGGTTACAACATCTGAAACGCGTGAGAAATTACAAAGTATCATAGCATTATTGGGAACACCCATGAAAATCATAATGGATTGTGGCACTTCGTTCAAGAATACAACGTTTCCAAAGTACTTGGAACAATGGAACATTGAACACCACTTCATAACACCTGATGCTCATAGGGGAAATGGTCAGGCAGAGCGTTACATGAGAACCATCAGAAACCTACTTAGAATCGAAACACAGATTAAGTCAGAATGGTCGAACGGGCTATGGAAAATACAGCTAGTTTTAAATACGACAACACAAAAATCAACAAATATGACTCCATTGCAACTTTTGTTAGGAATCCAACGTTCGACACCATTGATTCAAGCCATATTGAATAATCTGTCAAAAGACTTGTCACTAGTTCGCAATCGAAATTTGGATAGACAGCGTGTAGCTGAGAAGCTTGCTTCAGCTTCAGTTTTGGGTACCAGGAACTAAAAACGTAGAGATAATATTACCTATTTCCCAGGTGACTTCGTTCTAATGCACAGGGACTCGCAGATGCATATCAGTAAGAGTGATTATGAGTTTTTGGGACCCTATGAAATTTTGCAGTGTCTAGAAAATGGACGATACGAAATTAAGAAGGTTGGCACAAATATTATAACCAAGGCCGCGAAGGAGCAACTTAGAGCATGGCCCCTACAACGGACACAGTCTTGTGATATGCAAGGGATACTGGAATTCATGGAAGCGGATAACGAAAATGATTCCAATGAAGGTCAGTTAATTAAAGTTTAACTTTTTGGTCTTTGTCTCGGTAGCAGCAAAGCCAGGTGTAAGGCTGCGGTCTACACAAATTTGTTTTGAATTAACTTTTTGGTCTTTGTCTGGTTAGCAGCAAAGCCAGGTGTAAGGCTGCGGTCTACACAAATTTCTTCTAATTTAAATTTTCTAGTTGGTCTTTGTCTCGATAGGAGCAAAGCCAGGTGTAAGGCTGCGGTCTATACAAATTTGTTTTGAATTAACTTTTGGTCTTTGTCTGGTTAGCAGCAAAGCCAGGTGTAGGGTTGCGGTCTACACATAGTGTTCTAAATCAAACTTTTTTTTGGTCTTTGTCTCAATCGTAGCAAAGCCTGGTGGAAGACTGCGGACTTCCCGAGATGTAAAATGACAGAATTTTGTCAGTGACCTGCATGATTATATTTGTTGCAGATTGGACTGATAAAGAGTGAAGCGTCGAGAGCGTCGCCACTGTCAGTATGGCCGTGTTAGAGATCAGCTAGCAAAAATTTAAAGTTATTGATTTGTTAAGTTATGTTATTTTCAATATTTATTACGTAAGCCGCTGCCGGTCAAGGGATTATCAATTGACGACCCAGTGATAACAGATTCTCGGATTAAAAGGTCTGGTGAGTCAGGCGAAAACATTATGATAATAAAAAGATTACGTGTCGCAAGGCACAAAAAGGAATGCGTCGTCATATTGATATTCTCGGTGCTCGAGTTAAGAGGCTGCTTTTGCTTTGAGTTGTAATTGTGAAGAAAAGTAAATGTTGTTCGCTTATAATGTGTTTAATTATTATAATTTCTTACAATATACATCATTCCAGAATGACATACTTTTAGTTACGTCATTTTTATTCCACTCAAGTTGTGAATGTTTTTGTTTGCTACAATTCCGTTTGGATAGGCAGTAAATCATTTTGAACGAAAGTTGATAAAGGAAGTTCGTCCTCACCCTCCCAGATTTCAGTGGTGTCTTGTTCCATAATTTCCGATTCAGGCGTAACGTGAAGTAGACGTAGGGGTTCTTTTAACTCATTGCTATTATTCTACAACTCAGCTTCTGCCCTCAATTGGCTGCCTGGTAAATGGCTTACCTGCACATTATCATCATCGCCGCTGTCTTCATCTGTCACATCGTTATTCGCATTGTCGGGTGGAAAAATAATTATATCTTTTGGAACCGTTTGAGGCTGAACGGCCTTCACTGCCTCCTCTACTAGTTCATTTAATGAAAGAGGTTTTTTCCGTTACCTGAAAAAATATAAAAATATTGGTCGCTCATTTTGCCACTGTCCTTTAAAAAGACAGCGTCATTTTGCATAGAATAACATGAAACGATACCCCATAAACAAGAACTTTTTATACCACATCAAAATAGCACTTATTACCAAACTAAACTTTTTTTACTCACTATTTATTATCCTTCTCGGAATCCATGCTGCGCACAGTCGTAAATTATTTATTTTACAGCACAGCTTCACTTAAGCAAACCAGTTTCTGTATTATACACAATGGTTTAAAAGACTAAGTAAGAGTCGCCATCTTTGAATTAGAAGTGTAAGTTCGTCGTAATATATAATTTAACCATTAAAATTTATAAAGGACACTGGCAAAATAGGCATATTTCAAAAATATAATTTTGGCAGCAGGTGGCTTAATGAATAATTTGGCTAGAATCTGGAATGTATTTTTTGATATATTGGAATTCTTGGGCAAGACTTTTTATCGCTGTGCCAAAGTCTAAATGCTACAGGGTGTACCAGTTAGATTGAGCCAAAACTAGCGATTGTCCAATTTCTACCTCAACTAGCTGTACACAAATAGGAACAAATGCTCGAAAATGCAAAAGTTTTTTATTTTTTTGTTGTTGAAGAGTTTGAGTTCATATATCATTTTTAAAAAAACGAGTTACGTTATTTTGTATCGGGAGGGAAATTTAAGGTAAAATGAGAGAATTTGTAACATCATCCATAAAATTCTTTATAGATGCATATTACTTTCACATATTCTTTCAAAATAGTACAAGTACTATCTTTTGTAAAAGCAAATATTATACCAAATTATCATATAATACTCTGCAGATTTAATAGCAGAAGTCAATATTAAATATCAAAAAATTAATAAAGCTTAAAAACTAATACTATTTCATTTATTGAAAATGATTATATTCTGTGATATAGCATGAACTATACGGAGAGTGACAGAAATAACTTAGAATATAATAAATAAAAAAACAGCTAGGACAATTTCTACCAATTTCGGTTTATATGCTTACAAATTATACTAGTACCGTATAGTAAGTAGGCCTTGACCACCACAAAATGAAGCATTGAAAAAACCAATTGTTACTTAGTTAACTACAATTTAAAAATAATAAAAATAGTTTAAAATCTTGTGAACGTGCGCTAATTTTGGATAATTAATTTTTTTTGTCACGAACCTATTTATGTAAAAGGTTGCAATAATTATTTAGCTAGAGCAATTCTTAATGTTATTAAAAATGAGATAATTAATCAATTGTAAATACTTGTTCAAAGAGAAAGGCTTGATCAGAGAAGAGGTAGAGGACCGTGGGTGAAGAATATATAAGATCCAAAACGATTGTCACTAATCAAGTTAAATTACTCCCAGGATATGTAGAATTAAGGGAGGCTCCCGAAAATTAAAAGAGGAGTCATTCTGTTAATAATTTTTATTGCAAATTAGTAGCAATTTTTTTCTGATGCCTCGTTTTTACTGATCATGGCCTGTTACTATACTTATTATGTTGTAATACTCAAGCATTTAAGACGAAAATATTATAATTGATTTCAGCTGCTACTTTTTTTTATTACATCCTCAGTTTTTTGCCACACTGTGTATAATTCATTATATATAGCAGAGAAAATAAATCATTTCCAATAAACGAAATAGTATTATCAACTTAATTATATATTTAGAAGATACGCCTGGACGCCGAAAGGAGGGGTTAGGGTGGGCATTTGTCCTCTCCTAATAAGTTAAATAAGTTAAAATAATACCAAATAAATGTGTTAAATAAACTAGGAAGAAACGTGTTTAAATAACGAATAACGTTTTCCGTTAAGGTTAGTAATTATACTACTTTGAACTATAATGTGAAATAACTTTTTTATCGAAAATACAGCAAATTCTATAATTGGTAGCTTAATATATTAAATTGTATACAAAATATAATTCTCAGTAACACCTGGTAAAATACAAAGAAACTTGTTATTTTACAAACGATGAATGCATTATCAACATTTTTAAAAAATCGGAAAATCGGCTGCTATTTTCTTCCGCAAACTTGAATTCGTACCGCAATTTAACCAGTTTATCTCTATATTACACATAATCGTTGCACAGAATTTGAAATTAATTTAATAAGTAGTTTTTCAGCCTGATTTTTTTAAATATGTTACTACGCCGTCATTTCGGTTTGCTATCTTGGATTCGTACCAAAGTTTCATTTCTGTTTAATACTTGGTAAATTAAGTATTACAAAAAAAAATATTATTAAAAACTAAATTGTATAATTATTTTTCTTATTATCTTTAACATTTCACTAAGCCGCCATTTTGTTCCGCCATATTCGATTTTTACCAAATTTTATCAGGCCATATGAATCCTAATATTCGACCAAAATTTGGAGCCAATCACAATTTTTTGGCGTTTCGTGATTCCAAAAGATAAATATTTGTAAAATCGTGGGGATGTGAATCTTAAATTCGACCCACAATTTAACCAGTTCATCTCTATATCACACTTAATACCTTTTGAGCTAAATTCGATAAGTAGTTTTTCGTTAATAATTCTTTTAACATTTGATTTTGATCCGCCATAATGGATTTTTAACAAAATATTACCAAGTCACCCCCACATGACCCTTAATTTTTAATCAATTTCAAGTCAATTGGGTAACTAGTTTTTAAGCTATGCCGCGAAAATTGCTATATAGAACTATAGGAACGACCTGTTCGAAGATGTCTGGATCACCCGGTATCTCCAGTATTCTACACTTCGTTGGCATTCCTTGCTTTTTTTCGTGTAAGAAAACGTGTGGGTCAAAATTTATTTTCGTAAACTTACATATCTGTGCCCGAATTTTATTTTTTACTTTTTAGTTATAAAAGCGCGGTTTTTAAATTTTTAATATTTACTGCAGTATCTGAAATCAAAATATTTCTTGATCCTAATGTTACAATTATTTAAATGTAGAATGTTAGCACAAATTTAATGCTTCTTTCGATTTCCAAGAAATCTGTTAGTAGGGCCGAAAAAATAAATAAATCCAAATAGAAGAATGACGTAAGACGACATCTTACAGTCGCAATTATATACATTTTTTACGTACCTCCTGTCAAAATAGCGTATATAAGAGGTCATTTTACGTCATTCTACTGCCGTGGCATGAATTTTAGAATAAGTTTTAAATCTAAATATTTGGAAGTTTGAAAGCAATATTATAAGTTTTGTTGATTTTGATGGGTTGGCAGGACATAAGTTTAAACACCTTTTTTTAATAAGCTGACGTTTTGAATAATATATTATATTACGTCGGATTATTAAAAATGGTGTTTTATTGAACTTAGATCTCGCCAACCCAACAAAATCTACAAGACTACGGATCATTATCATTAAGAATGCAATTTTATAAGAATTTAAATAATACTAGCATGAATTTTCAAATAAATAATTTCCATGCAAAAAATGAATGCGTGGTGTCTCTCTACCTTATGTGTTTTGCATTAGTATCTCATCTTCGTTTGTTTCTCCATATACCTATTTCTTTTCTGTGTCAGTAATTCAGAATCGAAATTAGAAATATCTTCTGCGTTTATCTACTTGCATTTTCAGATTCGTTCGCAATGAAATTGTTAAATATTAAAGTCCATCTATGGAGATATTTAATCTTTAACTAAGATTAGAAAAAATAAAACTAATAATTCTTAAATAATATACAGTTTCAGAATATACAAGAAAAAGATTCGGAATCGTTAATATTTTGGATCATTAAAATTAATATTGCATTTGCCCTCCATTATGTAGACAAAGTATTGTAAAACTATATATATTTAATGGAATGAAACGTGTCACCTGATTCTTTCAGGATTGGTGTCGGAGCTGCGCGAAGGCCAGTCATCATGTTTATAAATAAAATGATGTGGTCAGTGGCCTCCTGCCAACATAACATCTTCTCTTGTAAAGGATGAACTGAAATATTCCAACTGGGTATCTTTTTGTTTACAAGATGCTCTAGGACTTCGTTCCTTTAATTAAATTTATTTATGCACAAAACTTTGGATATTTCAAAGATTTTAGTAATAGCAGTAATAATTTGTAAAACCGATAGGAATAAAATGACAATTCACGCAACTATACGTCATTTCGAAATTAAAACTATAACCGAAATATTAACGCTTCGAGAGGGTTGCACACAGAAAAATTACTTCTTAAAACTAAACAGTCTAAAATAAGAGAAGGAGACCCTCTTGAACCCGATGTTGCCCATCACATTCCTCTGATGGGTTTTCTGTCTGTCATGTTACATTCACTGGCAACACAACAGGTCAAGATATATCTGTTCCGTATCCTAGGGGTTCGTAAAGTGCCTTCCGCTCCCCTACGTTGGTAGCGGAAAGTTCAAGACGTCTTTAGTGCTGTTTGTCTCTATTTCCGCGCAGCTACAAGTTCGGTCCGAAGCAGTTCATTATTTAAGGAATGAAGCCCGGACCGAACTTGCAATTTCCACAGAACCCTGTACCTTATTATTAATATTATGTACAATCGTTTTCTACCTCTTACCAGTCTATCAGCGGCTCGTTGACTTGCTCGATAAATAATTTTTTTAAATTAATTATTATTTTCTGTAGAGTCTAAAATAAGGTGTTTTAATTAAGTTATATTCTGTTTCCTTGCGAAAACATGTTTCAAACTTTAGTATCAAAACTTCCAGTAACTTGCCAACTTCAGCTTAGTGTACATGGCGAAGGAAAAACTCTAAAGTTCTAATTAAAATAACGTTAATTAAATTACTCTTTTTTTTCTCGAGTTTCACAGAAAAACATTTCATGATACTGACAATTTAATTTTTCGAAGCAGTTAATCGCTTAATTAAGTCTACAAACTTTGATAAGTTTCTTAAACTGAAATAAAATATTAAATTTTAACACAGTATTTAATTTTTTTAACAAGTAGAACTGATTATTATCTCTAAAGCAATGCCAAGGTGCTAACGTGAAAGAGCAGTCCTTTAAATTCATTCAATAATACGTCGTTTCTTTGGTCCTACTAAACTGCTAGCTTTTAAAACCGTTTGTGCAAAATTTAATGTGGGATATTTCGGAAACTAAATGAGATATTACTTGCGGTCTTGAAGCATTTTTGACAAATTTAAGTTTTAGTATGCTGGTTTGACTGTGACGGCAGAATAAGATTAAAATACTATTTAGAGGATTAAATCTGGAACCCTTGCTTCAAAATTTTGTTTCTTCTAAAAATCCCCAAAACTTTTAAAATGATGTTTTTATATACCAAAATAATCTTGGAAAAATAACGGAAAAACCATGCCTCGCAGTTTTTGATATTTTTTTCTGTTCAAGATATTCTGGTTTTATTAAGAATTCCGGAGGTTTTGCACATTTTTCATTCTACTTAGGACTTTCTATCTGAAACAAGAAGGAACTGATCAAATATATAATAGTTAGCAGCCAAATATAAAGTACCTAAACAAAAATATTATACAACGTGCACCTAAAGCAAGGCTGCTGGCTCGTTACCCAGCATCTAATAAAGCACATGTCCATTATTATAAAAAATGGCGGATCAACATTCATTATCAACCCGAAAGAAGGTACTAGATCAATATTTATTTGGGGGTAAATATTGAGAGTTTTGCGAGGAATTTTCTTAAATAGGATATCGATTTCGAGTTTTATTGGGGTGCCCGATTTAGTTTTGCTTTTTGATAAAATATCTGCATTTGCGAATAAGATTATGCAGAATGTTAAAAAATCTAAAATATTGGAAATTTTTTAAACTGCCTGAAATGTATTTCTCTTTTTTCAAAGATTTGTGTGCCAATACAGTTTTCCAATCTAATGGGCGTCACTTCAGTTTTGTAGTTATGCAAGTTAGGCCAATATACTTTATTACTACTGATCAAGAAAGCTATGACTGGATTATTTTTTAAATTTAATATATAATAAAACCAAAACTAACAGAAATACAACACAGAAAAAAAAACATCAATGAAAACAATAAAATTTTAATTTTAATATCGGGTATCCCGCTTTAACATTATACACTTAGCGATATCTGTAAGGCATACTTGCAACCAGCCATTTAATAAACAATTAAGAATCATTCTTCTATTCTTCTTAAATGTCGGCTGCTAGTTCGTCTAACTATTCTGGCGGGTTTTCTTTTGGCACTTATGTCGGGTAGCCACGGCATCCTGCTAATATTTTAGTCTTGAAGAAATTGATTTACAATATCTGCACAGTGAGCTATTGCATTATTATCTATTAGTATAAATTCCTTACTAAAATATTGTGGAAATCAGTTTTACCATTTTGCATAACTCCACCCCAGACCCTAACCCCTCCTCATCATACCAACATCTTTTTATCTGAGTGCACCAAATTATATCGAGTTTCATCTACAAAGGAAGAAATTTGCCCAAGTGTCTACATTCCATATTAAGTGCGTTTCTGCGGTTAATTGGGCTGCCCTATATCTGGTCAAATGTTTTACACATTTGACTCGACGTGTTGCCCTAAAACCAGTTGAACCATACATGGTGTTTTAAAATACCTAGTCCAACTTTTGAGGTATGATATATCTTCTAAAAATAACGTAATAGTTGATAGCAAATTTTTTTTCGATTTATTATAATTTTTCTACATTTCTATAGATTTTTAAAACTAATTTGCTACACAATATTCTATGATTAACTTTAATTAAGCGGCTAAATAAGGTCTCGGCTCCTAATCCTTCTGAACTTTGCGCTACATCGTCACTACAATACATTTTTCCAACAAATCCAAGTTCTTCACTGTTTTGTAACTTTTTGGTCTCTTTTATTTTATTTGCTATTTTGCGCTGTTTGGAAAATATTTAAAATACCCTGCATTCGTGCATACCTAATTTCAAGATCATAATTCATTACCCTTAAAATTTTATCATTTTCCCATGTAATATATACATTATGACCTTCAAATTGTGTAGGCGCGAATGGAATATTTGCAGAATACATTTTAAACGATGCTAAATATAAAAAATATTAGGATATCCAGAACAGAATAAAGAATTTATTGTAAAATGACCAGTGACATTACACTAAAAAGTTCAGAAGGGTTAAAGAAGTCGCAACCCGCAGAAAAAATCGCAATGTAGATTTTTTAAAAACTTATTTAGTCACATTATTGACACTAATCATAGCCAAAGTTGTGGATGTGTGGATGAAAATATACGTTGATTCGCCCATTCGTCCGTTCATATGAATGGACGAGTCGAATGAATGAAACTAACGGACGAATCGAACTCAATAGTGAGTAGCGAGCTTACGCAGATACTTATATAAATAAATGTCTTCAGGAAATTAATGTTTAGAAAGTCACGCAGAATTTGTAAATGTAAATATCTACTGTGTTTTATTTCAAGTTTAGTATTCTTTTAACATGCCCCTGTATAACTAAAAACATGTAGTGATACCCATTAGATTAGAATCAATTATAAAAATTTATTTTCACGCAAGTTTTCGTAAAAACAATTAAAAAAATTTTAAAGAGTTTAAAAAGATTCTAAAATATTAGATTATTTTGTCCCCCTATATAACCGTGTCCTCAAAACTAGATATTCTATCAAAAATCAAAATACAAACAATATTTAGCACATCCAGATCTTGTCAAGTCAAGTCCAACATGATATTTCTATTGTGAATTTTCATTGCTTTGGCCTAGCACACTAATACTCGATGTTAACTAAAAAATGAAAACAACATAAAAAACACTGTATATAAGGCTAATGTTTCCAAAAATTTTAACCAGAAATTATGCAAACTACCATGTCTTTGTTTCCGAGATAAAAAATTTTTAACGCTAAATAATGAGATTTCGAGATATATTATCAGGTGCTTTACATCAGATACACCTTGTATAATATTTTTTAAGAACTTTATGTTGTGCTACCAACAGATAAATTTGACAAATAATACTAGGAAGTCCTAGGTTAGAATGAAAAGTTTGCAAAACTTTTTCATAAAACCCTGTATATCCTGAGCAAATAAAATTATCTATGGTTGGGAGAGATTATTTTTTCGTTGCATATCGGATATTATTTTGGTATGAAAAAATATTTTAAAAACTTTAGGCATTCTCCAAATCAATGAAATTTTGAAAAAATGCAAATGTTTCAGATTTCACCTTGTATAGTATAGTGGATTATCGTACTTTTAATTCTAGTCTGACATCACAGTGAAACCAGCATACTGAATATTAAATTCGCCAAAAATGCCTCAAAACCGTAACTTAATATCTCATTTAGTTACCGAGATATTCCACTTTAAATTTTACTATAAAACTGTTTCGAGTGGCAGCAATGTATTTTAAGATCTCAAAAAGAGTAGTTGCATAAAATATATAGACCGTGCAAAAAATCTCGACTTTCAAGATTATTTTATCCAAAAGATACTGAGAAAATAGCTTTTTAATTAATTACTTAAAAAAAATCTTCATATTTATTTATATTCCGACTTTTCTACTAGGAAATTAAATATTTTTATTTACCTTTTTATGCAGTTACTTGTTTAGTGATCTAAAACCTAATCTGGTTAGGTATTACGGTTTTAAGTAGTATGTACTAGGTCATATATTTTGTACATATTCTGTAAATTTCTAGATCTAGAGTCATGCAAATTCTTTACTTACTCGGGTTTATATTTAATAAAGTTTCAATGTTTTTAATTTAATTAATTATAGTTATCAGAATAGGTTGTAATAAAGAGGCAAAATTTATTATTGTTGGTTAAAATTGCTATTCTTTAATGAAAACGTTATATTGCGTTTTTTTTTAAAGAAAAAGTGACTAAATTAAAATTTATTTCAAAACATTGATATTTTATCACCATGGAGCATAAAGTAAATTGCTGCAAAACTGGTTACTTAAACCGTAGCTAATGAGTCTTATGGACTCCGAGAATAAAAGGGATACAAAGACACAAACGATCACCAATATAAAAACTAAATGGTTAATGTTTTATTATAACCCTTTATTTATGTTAACAAATATCAAAAATTTACATTTCTTTAAAAAAATAATAATTAAAACACACTTAAAACTCAACATATATTTTTTTTTTAAAAAAACGACCTTACAAAACATTTGAAGTAGAATTTGAAATAAGAAAAAATGGAGCTTTTGCAACTTAAAAATTAAACAATTAAATTTCATTTTATATAAAAATAAACATAACTTCTCATTTTTCTTTCATATAAAAAAATTGACACAAGGCAAATTATTCCCTTTTTTCGACACATGATTTACGCATTTTCTTAGAACACTCCATACATTTTGGTTTTTTACATTACATGAATATCTTATTTTTTTATGTAGTTTAGACGGACGAAGGTAACAATATTTTCTTTTTTCCAAGAAGTATGTTTCCACGTTTTGTGTATTTGTGTCAATTTTCAGGATTCTTCCAATTAACACACGGACTTCAACCGATATTCGTGTGTTATTGGCTCTCCTTTCCATGTGTGGCTTTACAACCGGTTTTGCCAAATTTTTCATAAAATCCGATCTTGATAGTGTCTTGTTATTTTTGTAGGAATTATACACAAAGGCATCTCTGGGTTCTTCGACCACAACAATATAACGCACATGTTTCATCTAGTGAGTCAACAACTCTTTTAGTGTTGTTATAATATTCAATAATTTTCGGTTTACCAGAAGCGTCATTGCATATTCCACGATGCATCCAAGACACAAGCAATACCCCTTTATTTTTTTAGGGACATAGTGATATGGCGGTTAGTCCCATAAAGTGGCCTCGATAAACGTAATACCGCCTGAGTAGGTTGACTAAGTTTGGACCCGCTGTTTGGTAATTCAAGACCGTTGCTATCTTTTCCACAATGAATATATCCGCTGAATGCATAGGCAGTTCTTGCGTTAGTTAGCAACATCTGTTTTATTTCTTTCATCGTGGTCGTCTGGATTGTCAAATCTAAAATTTGCCAGTAACACAAAAAACATTCTCGACTCATTACAGCTCTGAATATGTCCCTGCCAGTTTTATCAGTCGCAAATAATAAACTAATGTCTTCATGATTAGACTTGAATACCGCACTGTAGATCAGTGTACCCAGAAACGCTCGCATATCAATGTGTTCAACACCTTTCGATTCGTTTCGCCTTTCGTCCTTGTATTTTTTAGACATCGATCGCATCTTGTAATTTATCCAACTAATCATATCTTCTAATATTTTTGGATCAAACAAAAACGACAAAATTTCTTCAGGAGTTGCAGAGTCACTTGTCCGAGCCCCTCCTTTCAAACCTGGTAGCTGAAGAATTATATTGTGTTGCGGAGTCCTGACAAATCTAGACAGAGCTTCCTTTAACCATTTGAAACGATTTGTTCCATACAAGTAACCACCAGCTTCGTTATCTGAAATTTTGTCGACTATAGAATCTTCGTCACCGGATAATGATATTTCAGACCGGCTATCATACTCACTTGCCTCACAGTTATCCCCATTGTTGAACCGGAACATCGCTATCTTCTTCCTCATACTATTTTAGAGCTTGTTCGTCATAGTCCTCGTCGAGATAATTTACCGACTGTTTTGAAGTTCCTGGCCGAGAAGTCATATTTTATGCTAAATTTTATTTTTTATTTAATTTACACCCCAATAATTAACTGTAAGACTACTACTGAGGTGGAGTTCCCCAGACTCCGACATTACCAAAACATTATTTCGTGTTTGTGCTAAAACTCTACTTTTTGCATACACTTATCCCGTCAAAGGACTAGAAGTACTGAGTATCTGAAGCTCCTCGCGGCAACGGCTTAAGTGGGGTCGGGTAAAATAAACGATGCGGAGTCTGAGAGACTCAACCTCAGTAGTCAAGGCTTAATCTTACCACTACCTAGAAATATTTATATTTACAAAGCTAAATTCTTTTGTGTGGCCGACATTATTAATGTAAAATAAAATTTCTTTCTTTTTTGCCGCTATATTGTTCAAATTATTTTGTAATCGTGACGGCAAACGTTTTTTATTTGCGTTAAATGACTTACTTTTTCTGGGAATTCTTTATTCGTCACTCTCTTTTATTGATTGCATGTTACTTATGACATAATCTAATAAACCCAAGAAAATAATTAAGGTATATGGATAATGGTATATGTCTGTGTTTGAAATTGGATTTTTATAAGCTTTATTATTCCAGGCCGGAGTATGTTTCTATTTTATTTTTTTAAATAAAGTAATTCGAAAAATTGTCGTGAGCATTATACAGGATGAATTAGAATGTAAAGATGCTTTTTTGCTTTTTTTAAAGTCGTCGTGGTGTACGTCAAAACTTCTTAAGTTGTCATGAATAGAACAATGTTTTTTATTTAATATTTTGTTTTTTTATTTTTGTTTTTATTGCCTTCCATGAAAGATATATATATATATATATATATATATATATATATATATATATATATATATATATATATATATATATATATATATATATATATACATATATATACATTCATATATATATATATATATATATATATATATATATATATATATATATATACGTTTTTTTTAATTGCGCGCATTTATATTTTTTACATTAAGGGTAAGGTCAAGGTTAACTAGATTTTATGTAAGAAAAATTGTAATTTAAAATAACCACCAACGATTATTATACATGGTTGAATAATTAAAATAAATACAATAAATAAAGTCTTCAACACAAGCAGTAAGTAAAATCTCTGTATGTTGAAATAATGTTTTATCAAGTTTTCTGTGTCACCTTAATTTACTTGGAAAACCATGTCAATATGACATAACCACATTCATCATATGACAGAAATAGAAAGAGGTTTAACATTTACTTTTAAAGTGAATTAGTGGGTGTAGCTAATTCGACGTTACTTAAGTATGGAGCAAACGTCAAATGGAAGTTTCCAATAATTCTGGTGTTGCACAAGGTGTGATAAATCTAATTCGGTATGTAGACGTCATAGACAAGGTAGAGACCAACGACTCTAAGAGAAGATCGGTATGATACTCTTACTGCAAAAAGATGTTCCACTACCTCTCGCCAATGTGAGAAATCTAGGCTACAAATAAGTACCAGAAGTTCCCAAAGTCATCTAAATGTGGTTCGACTTGTTCCAAGAGGATTTTTCAAGGAGGCTTTATTTGGATTACACAAATTTTAAACATCGCATAACATGTTCTTGTTTAATCCAAGTTTACACATAAACAAAAAATATCCATTGTATTGTACTAACGAGGTGGAACGTGAGGAAGATTATTGTAATTATTACAAATATAATCCGATTATGTTTTGTGGGATTTAAGTTTGGATTCAAATCAATTTATGTACAGGATGATACAGATAATTTTGTAAGTAGATATATCCCGGTTATTTTTGAAATTCCAAACAAAAGTTGTTTGATCTACTTTTCCATATGTTCATATTTTAGTGTATTCAAGGTGTCTCAAAAAACTAAGGCAGGTATCAACTTTTTTTTTTTAAATATAATATACCACATGTTTTAATGTTATTGAATTTTATATCAAATTCTGTATATTTTTTGTATAATATACCATGTGTTAAAAAATAATGGTTTTCGAAATATCAAAGGTTCTAGAATTACAAAATACTTTGATTCTTCGAATATAATTGGTTACGTATTTAGATACCTGTTGCTACCTGGAAATAAGGTGTATTTTACTGTTTGACACACTTTTATTTTGTGCTAATATTTTAAAAAATATTTACGAAATGAGATAAAACCTTTTGCGTAATTTTTAAATTCTGTTTACTAAATTTGGAAATAACATGGTACTGATTCAAACTCATAATCAACAATAAGCAAGAAAATAAATAAAATCTATAATTTCTTGCCTCTAGACATCAGCAAAAAAATAACTTTTTAAATATTCAGTAATATTTGCCCCTTGATTATTTTGGCTAAAAACAAATACAAAGCATCATCATTTGTTATTAGGAAAACAACAGCTGCAGCTATTATCTTTTCAAAATACAACCGAAATATATAATTTTGGCACAAATCACTAACGCTAGATAATTGTTGTTAGAGGTAATATGTCAATCCCGGTCCGGAACCAATATAATTTATGTAAGTTTGGAATGCATATTTATATTTACTGCATGTTTATTTATCAGTCGTGTTTATTTGTTAGTCATTTAAATATTAGTGCAGTTTTAATTAAAATATATTTGGGGTGCAATGGTTTTTACATAATTACTATCAACGAGCACAAACAGTTAATACTAAAGTACATCACGCTACAATAAATAGAAAAAAGCTTTTGAGAATTTTTTTTCCATATTTATTTTTCACATAAATAAAAGCTCATATGTTGGTGTTTATTTGAAAGATTTTTGTCGAAAATATTAAACGATTAATAACTGTTTACGAAATTTGAATATTATCATTTTATTAGTGGAGCAGAGTTATTTTCGATTACCACATATTTGAATTTGATAGGTAGAATATTTCTAAGTAAATTTGGTTACTACAGAAACGCTAATTAAATACTTTGAATCGATACTGTTCATAAAAAAAAACAATTTTATTTGAAAATAAGTAATTACAGTACGAAATAAAGTATAAGAATGTTTTGAATATAAAATGTAAAACAAAGAGAAACTTATCAGCGTGTGGATCTTCGTCAGAGAGCTAAGGTATTTGTTTCTTCGATTCCTCATTACTTCACATCATGTTACGTTAAAATCCTTTTATCCAATATGATATCAAATATTTGTATGTATTTTATTTACAATTTACTTACATAGCCGATAACTAAAGTATATTCCAGACAGAAAATATTAAAAACCAGCTCATACAAGGTTTTATAATTCTACATCAACGTTAACAAATCAAGTCATGAAATGTAATCCAAATCAACCCAGGGAAATCTATAAGACTTAGTTGTAATTATTTAAATATCAAAAACGAATTGCATAGTTTAGAACAATCGTCTCTTCAAAAACGGAGGGAAAAAGGATAAAAGATTAATTCAAGATTTCTTGCAAGAAGAAAAAGATCTTAATGAAATCGATTTGGGGTATATACACACACCCCTAAAAAGTATTTAATTATTATAATTATTATGGAGCTTCCTTTTCGTTAATAATCCTCAAATAGTAAGACAGGGTTCTTTTATTTCATATTGATAGTCCAATCACAGTGTCAGTTATTAATATTGCAGAAATACCAACCACTGATGAGATGGATTGGATGATAGTGTTTATACCAGGTTATATTGTTTAAATCTGATGGAAAATTTTTGAAATCACGTATTTTTACAAGATGTTTAAATCTTAAAACCCGAAAATTAAAGCCGTTTATGATCAGAGAAGGCAACATCAAGGGTACCCTTAATTCGACATTTCTCAGGAAAACTGACATGATCCAACAAGTACAGTTATTTAAAATAACATAAAAAATTTTTTTCTAACCGTATTTTTGCTTTTTTTGTATCTGATACAAGTTTATTTGACGAAGTAGGTGTACATTCTGATTTACGTTTTGCGATATAGATTACTTATTTTATTTTGTTCTACTCGGTTAGATTTGTTGTGAGGTACAGGCCTGAATTCATTAAGGTCGAGGTTTAGTTTTTTAGGAGTCGGAGTTGATGAACTACTGACATTCTATCGTTGTGGCCTTAGCGAAAGAGTATTGTTTAGTGTTTTCAACTCACTAGTAGTAATAAGTCTTTCCCTCCACAATTAATTTATTACCACGTATGGCGGCAGATAGGAGCGTGCGGTGAAATTTTAAGAAAGGGAAGCAATTTTTAGAAACTTACCTATTTGTAATGTAATTCAATTCTTCGATCATTTTTTGCAAATTCGTCAATGACGTCATCATAAAAATGTCGATGCTCCGGCATATTTTGGAGAAGTTTATTTTTAATAGACAACAGCGATGTATGCGAAAGTCTCTTATGCCCCGTTGAATTTCTCACGAAATTTTTTATACGTTTAAATGTTGAAAAATTGCGTTCTACTGGTGAACTTGTGGCAGGTATTGTCAATATAAATTCACACAATTTCGACACTTCGGTGTAGGCATTTTTCAGCTCCTTGTATTTTAAAAATTGCATTAGTTCCTTAGAGTTATTTTTTTGCGCTAATGTTATCAGTTTGGTAAATCACTTTTAGTTCAGATCGCAGTAACACTCGGTCGAAGAACTGGCCATAATGAAGAAGAAGAGATTTAAACGCATCTTCTGGAAAAGTTTTTCATTTAAATGCATCAAAATTGCAGAGCTCGGGGAACTTAAAATCATTTAAATTGTTAAGTCTATAGTTTATTTATTGCTGAATTTGATCGATTATTTCAGAAAAGAGGCGTCTGTATCATGTTTGGACATCTCCCACCTTGTCTCTTCGAAGACGTTTGGCTTGTAGCTCTACATTTAACGTCATCGTTTTCTCACAAAATAGGTCCAAGTCATCTCTTTTTTGGCTTAAAATCATCCACTTTTTTTAAGCAAAAAAAAAATCATTTGTTTTAGTTTGTAATATATTAAAAACATTGTCCGAGAATAGAAATATTTCTGAAAATATGTTCAACAAATAATTAAAATTAAAATGTCGTTTCAAACAGTCCAAAAACCCCCTCGAACTATTTATTCCTTCTGAGTCTGAGTTATTTTCTATTATATTCTCAAATAAATCAATCAGTGATTCACGATTTTCAGATACTGTTAACACAAGTCTTCCATTATAGTTCCACCTAGTAGGAGCTACTTTGGGCAATCGTTTGTGGACAATGAAGTCCAAAGCTTGTGTACGTTTTGTTGACTTGGAAAAAAAGCAGCCATGCCACTTAAAGTAACGAAAAATACTTTACACTCTTCAATGTGACTGATGGACTGGGATAAAACTAAATTTAATTTATGAGCAAAACAATGGACAAATACAGCACTTGGGAAAGTTTCTCGAAGTTTAGCTTGTAGACCCTCTAATTCTCCTGCCATCACTGCAGCTCCATCATAGCTTTGAACAACTAATTTTTTCTCTCCATTAATTTCTTTAGTAACGTTATAAACTACGGTATAAAATGCATCTACTGTACGATTTTCGGACACATTCTTAAAGCCTAAAAATACTTCCGTCTGTTTTAACGTAGCGTATTACTATAGATAAGTTAGTTGATATCAGTTGTTTCGTCCAGAGCAATAGCAATAAACCGCGCCTCGCCAATCTCCTGCTTAATTATTTTTAGAATAATAGTTGCAAGAACGGAAATTAAATCATTCTGGATTCGATTGGACGTTCCGCGAAAAACGCTAGACTGCTCTAAATGATTTTTTAATCATTCATCATATTTAGCCATAAATCAGCAGTAAATCTTGAAAATTTCCTCTATTTGAAGAAACCCTTGTTTCGTCAGGACCTCTAAATCCCAATTCGTGCTGTCCGAGACATCGATAAGCCTTCTTAATATTTGCCTATTTTTATCGACTAGTTCATTGTGTTGGCGGTGACTAATTTCCAACTGTTTATTAAGGGCATGTTCAATTCCGATTTTGCCGAAGAGTTTTTCTTTTATGACGGCCTGCAAATGCGCTTTGTACATACTGTGTCTTTTTACAGCTTTATGTAAATTGTTTAAATCGGAAAGACCAGTTTTTTCCATTTTCAAAAAGCATGGCCAGCAACATAATTTAGGTACTTATATTTTCACACCCTGTTAGCCATTTAAATTGTTCGTATTGTTTTTCCGGATAAAAATGTCTAATACAGTTTTTCATATTTGTGGTTAAATTTTTCATAGGCGGTTTTGCCCTTCTTTGGAAATTATTTGAAGCTTATCAGCGAAGTTTAATGTTGAAAATCCCTTTATTATTAAGACACACACCACATATTCGCACACACTCTTCTTACTAAATTCTCCAACATTTTCAACGTTATTACCGACAGCCGAAGTTGACGGTATTTACATATCCACGTCCGTATTAGTCTTCCATATCGCACCATTACGTATCAAACAACACACGGAAAGCCGTTCAAACAAAGAACCTACTCCAACCATAGCTTCCACCCCCACTTAAACCACGCGAAAATTGCAAACAGCCGGTGGAAAGTTCAATAACCTCTGGCTCGATTCACAGGAAATCGGGCATACAGGACTTGGCTGCAGAGAAGCTAGCGGCCCGCATAGGTTCTATTCGATTTTATTGCTCGGTCGGAGTCAAGGCCGCATTTATTATGGGCTTGATAACTAAGATTATATTTTAGCATTTTTAATATAAACTAAAATAATGGTTTCCTATTTCAAAAATTACATTTTAGAACATGTTTTGTAATTTTTTTTAAGGAAGCACTGCTTCCCTTGCTTCCATGGACTGCACGCCCCTGGCGGCAGAATATTTATTAGCTCCGGCTTCTTTCAGTTTTTCAGACAAATATTTTGCTTCTTCGCGTTTCCTTACTTCAGTTGACTCGAGCTTCATTTGTAGATATTCTAATAGGAGAGATAGAAATTTATTCTTAATGTCTCCGTTAACTTCGTTTTCTTTGCACAGTGCTTAGCTGATGTTTTAATTCTTGGTTTTAGGTTTTAACTTTTGATTGATTTTTTTGCTCAGAATCGAAAAGTTTTTTGTTGACAGTTTCAGTTTGCCAAAGTCATCTCTATTATTATCAATTTTAGCGTTAAGATCGGCATTTGATGTTTGAATTAATTAGGAAATTTAAGAAATTCTACAGAAATGCGTGACAATACAGCAGCGTTCATACGTATTTTATGTTAACTGGAAATCTGTACTAGGCCAAGCACTTACTCAGATGTGTTTTAACCATTACAATAAGATACTACAACAGAAAATTAAAATTTTTCGTAAACAAAAAACACACAATTTATCAAACAATATACAGAACAAAAGAAATACACATTTGTTATTACGTTGTTGACGTTACACACACATAGGTATGTCAAGTTTTAACTTAATTGCATGCCCGCAAGTACTTGAAAAATGGATTACAAATTTTGAACCAAAAAGACAGACATACAAACTGGAACGACCGATATACGAACCAGAAATACAGGCCTACGAAGAAAGCAAGCTTATAAAAAGTAGGTAACGATTATAATGATTTTGATATTCAACTTCTTTTTGGGCAAACATTTCTCAGATAGTTAGGAAGTTCTTCTGTTCCATAGTAATAATCCAATTACACTGTCGATTATTAATTATTAATATTGTATTGTAGACAAACCAATCACTAATGAAACTTATTGGTTGATTCTCATAGATTGGTGATATCTGATTAGTCATGTCTTTTAAGCGATAGATTTCTTCAAAATTTAGTTTGATTAAGTGTTTTTTTTAAGTATTTTTGGTAGCAAAAGCAGATTTCCTTACTTCATGTGTACGAGGTTTTGTAACTTTTTGATTCTCACTTAAATTTGGATCGTTCTTTGGTTAATTCTATGGAAAAACTAACTTGACTGACTGTCAATAAAAGTTATAAAATTTTGGCAATCTAAATCAATTCGGAAATTATACCATGAAGGCTCATATATTCGATTATATGGGTAATTTGACATTCTGTTGTGTCTTGAAAGATGTTTAAGCTATATTCTATTTTTCCTTGATTCAACTGCGAAATTACAATTTTTTGCTATAATTATTAGTTCTCTTAAATTTATTCTTAATTACTAGTAATTTTTCTATATTTTCTAATTGATTCGAGCCTCGAAATTTACATAATGAATAAAATTATGATTATTATCTACAAGTTTTGCTTTGCCCAAATAAATAGGAAGAATGGGATTTTTTAAGGCATATTATTTGAATATCGCTAGATTCGCTGATTGTTTTCTGGAATTAAGAACAGAATAGACAATATTCGTTTCATTATTTCTCTGAAAAATTCGTTTTTTTTTGTTTGTTTAGTTCTAGGCAGGGGCGGGTTAAGGATGATGTTCGGGGGGGGGGGGGTAAAAAAAATTACTATGTATGAAACTAGTCAGGACCTTTTTTCGCAGTCGAATTTTATTAAGGTGTGTAAACACATAAAACAGATAAAAAGTGGACCCATATATCCTTCTCTTGTGAGTTTGGGATTTAATTTTATTATTTTTTAATTGTATTTCTAAGTTACATGAAAACTCTGCTTTGCTTACTACTCCAAATATTTTTCTGAACATAAAAAGGCCAAAATATTTCTCCGAAATGTTTTTATTTCCATGTTCCGATGAAATTATTTACACTTTGCAATACCTGAAATTAATTACTCGAAAACTTTGCTTAGTTTGCCACTTCAAACATTTTCCTGAACCTAAAAACCCAAAATATTTTTCCGGAAATTTTTTACATCTATATTTCGAGGAAATTATAAATAATGAAGAAAACGTAAATAATATCTCATAAACTTTTTTTAGTCCTCCCATACCTAAACCTGGTCATTTCTAAGACTTTCTTACACATACTAAAATCTATTTCAATGTGTCCGCTGGTACAGACACGTTCAAAGATTGGCGAAACCAATCCTGGAATGGCAGCCCTTTGAGAAAAAAGAGGAAGAACAACGACAATTTGGATAAGCGGTGTACAGAAACCAATGTCGAAAAGAGATTTGCTTCCGGGCACATCAGCAGCGTAACTACAAATTTGGCCCTTTCCCTTCAGATTTCAACAAAAGGCCCGATACGCTCGTATATAATCCAATTATAAATAAATCTAACACCAAATCCAGGGGGTTTAACATTCAAGGGCTGTTTAGAGGTCCCAGAATCGCGGGAGATTTAGGAAGCCGCCCGCAAAAAAAATTTTTGGTTTTAATAGTTTGAATTACTGGTGGTAATAAAAGTTCCGCAAAGAAAACTGGGGCCTCTAGGTGATAAGAAACAAACATAATATGTATGTACATACCTAGACTGTTGATTTGGTTTATTTTTTTTATATTATTTAAAAGGAGTTAAAAAAAGGATTTTATGATAAGAAGGTGGTAGAGGGGTTTTTTCCTCACCCCAAATACACATCTCAAGATCTGGTGAAATTTTTACTGATGTTTCCAGATCTGTGTATATAATTCGATACTTCTCCTTCCCTTTTCTTTCGTTTTTTTTATTTTACCCAAGCCAAACAATGCTACATGAAAAAATATGGCTGATGTCCGTCAAGTATAATATTCCTAAGTCAAAATACCGTTTCGTTCGGATCTCGGAGTGAGAGAAACTTGTGGTCCTCTACAATCAAAATGGTTTTTGTCATTCGTTAATATCTCTGGCTTAAGTAAAAATATCAACCTTGTTTACCACCATCTCCAATCCTGCAAGCCTTATATTCCCTTCTTAACCGAAACCGAAATAAGTCGTGAAAATTCAAATCAATCACTTTTCTTTCCTGACTATAAATTTCTTCATCACTCCTCCTAGATGGTGGCGTTTTCGCTTAAGTTCGTAGTAATCTATCATGTGGCTCAACCCTCCGAACTTAATATCGCTCTCCCTGAACAAGCTCTTCGACTTTCTTTCTGGTAGGGTAGATTTCCTAATCCTTTCGTCTGAAATCATTATCTTTGGCGACTTTAACGTTTATAATAACGAATGGTTATGGTCTACTAAAACCGATTCCTCAGGTAGAGCAGCAGAGGCCTTTGCAATCAGCCATCCTCTTACCAACCTCATTAGAAAACTTCTTTTCACGCATCGTCACACATAGCCAAAATCCATTGGGCCTCTTTCTCATCACTCAATCACAGCCTTATCAGTTTTCCATTTCTACTGTTTGCGTTCCTCTGACCAAGGTCTAATTATTGTTTCCTGTTCCATGCAACAGAAAGTTGCAGAAGTCAAGCCACCTCGCACTATTTTCTATATCCATTGATTGGGGTAGGTTGCGGGATTCCTACGCTTCTTTCCATTAAATTAATATTTGTTTCTCTACCAACGCTGTAATTTAATTAGGTATAGAAACAAAACATTCTATTAGGACTTCAAAACAACCCAGAAATAAACCTGGTTATCAAAATCCGATAAAGCGCGACTAGAGAAAATCCGTACTCTTAACAATTTCCTTAAGAACCCTACTTCAGAAAATCTACAGGTTAAAAACGAGGCATGAAATCGTTACAACTGCATAATTCTCAGCGCCAAAAATGCCTTCAATACATGCATAAAAGGCTAATTTCTTTCTTGGCAAAATGGGAAGCAACTATTTTGGTCACTTGCTAAAATTATTAATCAAAACTTCTGAAAAAGGTCCTTTCCACCCCTAGTTTCTGATGATGAAATTGTCTCCACGTCCAAAACAAAAGCTGTTTTCCTAAAAGCTGGGAATTTGCTCGTGTACAGCCTGCTTCCAAATGCGATCCAATACTTTTTCTACTGACTACAGACCCATATCTCATATTTCTCATCTCAATTATAGGTAAGGCAATGGAGAAGTATGTTAATAATGATCTTTTAAATTAGCTTGTAAGGTATAAATAAACTTACAGCTTCCGTCACAAAATATTTGCAGCAATTCTTCTCACTTTGATAATCCACGATTGGAATAAATACATCCAATGCCACGGATTAATCCAAATTATTACCCTCGACATACTTAAAGTATTTGATCAAGTCTTCTTAACAAACTTCCTGCCTATGGTCTTCCTGGAAATCCATGTACTTAGATTGCCATTTTTTTTTTCAAATAAAACTATTTCAGTAGTGGTTGACGTCCATTTATCAAACTTTTACCAAATTAGCGCAGGTGTTTTAGAGGGTTTCGTAGTAGCAACTACCCTATTCCTCCTACACGTTAATAATCGGCTTTTTTCTACCAGCACTTCTATTCGCAACTATACTGACGATATTATACTCCACCCAAATATAGAAATTCCCAAACGTGTCTTCAAGACTGAAATTGATAATAGGCTTAGAATAATGGCTTTATACCTAATCGGGCACCCCATAAATATCGTAGAATGTGGGGCAAAAAACCTTGTCCGGTTTAACGCCAATAAAACACAATTATGTTTCCTGTATCACAAATTATCTCCCAATATCCACACCGTTTAAATGAATAATCAAATGCTTCAAGTCAAATGTTTCTTTAGCCTAGCTTTCGTGCTATGCTCATAGTTAAAAAAAATCATAACTTAAAAAATATGATAAAGAAATTTTTTCTAACGTAGTTTTCCTCTTACGTTTAGGTATTTCCATTCCTGGAAGAATAAAATAAATAAAATTCGATGTTTAGTTTAGTAAATATTTTTACTCCTTTTATAATATGACTAGTTTGCCTTATTAACTGATAATAAATGCACAATCACGTTGTTGGTAATTTATTTTCTCAAAATAATATTTACATGTAATTAATCGACAAAATGACGTTTGAAATATTATATTGATGATTTATTAAAAGCTAATTAATTTTTTTACATCTATAATATTAAATTACGACAGAAATAATTATTCGTTATTAGATATCTTACAGTTTTCATTATTTGTCGATGGGAATTAAGTGACTTAGATGTTTGAAATGAAATAAAATACTGTGTTAAAAGTTAAATGTTTAATTTAATAGTTGGTTGTTTTGGTGTTGGAAATCAAAAGGCACAAAGTAAAGATCTTCTCATAATGAGCGGGTTGATTCTCAACAAAATCTTATCTATGGACATAAACGCTGAAAACTAATAATAAAAAGTTAACTGTATAGAAATCCTATAAATTCTAATTTACTTGAATTATATTAAACAACAACAACAACAACTTATATGGATTCATAAAACGTGTTGTCTTTATGTAGTGGAATTCTGTACCGACTGTGTGATAGACCATTATAATTCTAAAATTAGAAAATATCAGTTAGTTCAACATTATCCAAAAAGTATTTATAATGACCTGGTGAGGTACCTTTCTCCTTCCCCATTCGAACACGAAATGGAAAGCTTCGATGATTCTAAATGTGATTTTATCAAAACGTCAGCAAAACCGTTTTTCAGAACGACAGCGGTGAACTGATTCTTTGCAGAATTACCTATAAGTTTGCAGCCGGAAACTCTTGAAGCACCAAATAAATGGAGTTAAGTGTTAAACCTAGTACGTACTATTGTTTCAGAGGAGGGTTAAGGCCAAGAAAGCGTGATAGCAGGAGTTTATCCCGTGACAAAATTCAAAGCAATTTTTGTTGTTGGCCGTGTTGTACTAAATTTTTACTGAATAATTTTGCTTTTTGTTTACCGTTTTTTCATTTTATTTTCATCGATTTTTCCTGCAGGTTGGAATATTCAACTAAAATAAATTAAATAACTTAAAACATTTCTATGTCCTTCTAATTTCAAATGTGGACAAGCCCACTACAAACTATTTGGTTCCATTCGTCGGTTCGATTCATTCAACGAATGGACGAATAATTCATCCACACTAATAAATTATTTTTATTTAATGCGTTTACATGGATTTCATGTGTCTTCAATGCTTGAAAATACATAAAAACAAAAGATTTGATTCGGACGAATGGTTCGCTGAGGTCAAAGCCTACTTGATTACCCGCCCAAAAGACGGAAAACCATGCAACGGCACGAACGGATGAACCGGACCCTCCAAACTATGCGGACGAATGAACGAATGGACGAATAGTGAGTAGCGGGCTTCAGGCTTTATATTTTTTGTGTACAAATAGCGGATATTTTAGACAAAATAGAGTGAATAGAAGTATTTTATCAGTTTTATTTTTAAACTGTGAAATATATTTTAAGAAATATTTATAATCAACAGCAAAAGTTATGGTACGAGCGGGGATCGGACCCGCACCTCTGGATCACTAGTCTGATAAGCAATTCGTTAGAACTTGTAGGTACATATTCAAACCCACCATAAGGTAAAAATTATAAATTTGCTAATATAGACGGTACCTAATAACAATGTCAGATTTGATGTACAGTCAGGAACGCCGCGCCATAAGGTTAGAATATTTGGCAGGATCAACAATGGTTATGATACTGGTGGGTTTGAATATGTACAAGTTCTAACGAATTGCTTATCAGTGGTATAGTGTATCTAAAGTCAATTGAGACAGCGGAAAATTTGGGGTACGCTCAATTTATGGCACCACTTATATCAAATAAATTTATTTTTATTCAGTTGACAGGTCCCCGTACAAACAGCGGACCTTCACGACATAGTCAACGTGGACTCATTATAAAATTTGTAGGAGGAGTATTAAAGTTAAGCACTTTGATTGGTTATATCCGTTATTCAATTAATTAGATTTTTGTAGACGTTGATATAACAAAAAATGCACAAAAAAGATATATTTGAAAATATTTGCATCGCCTGCACTTGTTGAGAGATCTCGGGTTAGTGTCAATGCCGTAGAATAAAAATTTCTTTTTATTCTATTCAATGATTTACTTACCTTGTAAAAGGGAAGTATCGTAATCGTGAAAAAATTACCCTTTGAGATTTTTTATAGTCTTTACGTTTCAGGGTCTCTACATAAATTTTTTTTATCAATTGCGTGGGTCTGTCTGTCGAATTGTCTGTTCGCTGCATAGCTAAAAAACTACTTAACCGATTGACTTCATATTTTAGTCAAAAATTAAGAATCATATTGGTAAAAATCAAATTTGGCAAAACAAAATGGCTGCGTTGTGAAATGTTAAAAAAATTATTACTAAAAAACTACTTACCCAATTTGCCTAAAATTTTGCACAAAAACCAAGTATTATATAGAAAACAACTGACAAAATATTGGTATGAATCCAAGATGGCGGAACAAAATGGCGGCTTAACAAAATATTTAAATATTCAGCATGAAAAAAATACTTAATTTTATTTTCAAATTGTGTGCCATAACTAGTTGTGGTATAGAGAAGAACTACTAAAATTGTGGTACTAATTCAAAATAGCGGAACAAAATGGTAGCCAAATAAAATATTTGTAATCGTGAAAAAAATCAGTTTCTCAGGTTTTAGATATATTCAGGTTTTAGCGCCTCTAGATGCCCAAAAATATGTTTTATGAATTCCGTCAGTTCATCTGTCAGTTTGTCTCTCTGTCTGATAGTTCGCGACATTGCTTAGAAAGTACTCATCAGATTGACTTGAGATTGTAGTCGAAAATTAAGGATCATATGGGGATGACCTGGTAATATTTTGGTGAAAATCCAATATGTTAAAACAAAATGGCGGCCTGGTGAATTATTACTAAAAAACCACTTATCCAGCTTATCTCAAATTTTGTACGAAAATCAAGTAGTATTATGTAGAAATCAACTGGTAGAGTTTTGGCACGAATCCAAGATGGCGGAACGAATTGGAGGGTTAATAAAATATTTAAAAATTCAGCCTGAAAAACAATTTAAAGGACTGATTTCAAATTGTGTGCCATAACTAATTGTGATTTAAATATGAACTAGTAAAACTGTGGTTCAAATTCAAGATGGTGGAACAAAATGACAGCCAAATAAAATATTTGTAACCGTCAAAAAACCGATCTCTCCGGTTTTACATATTTTTAGGATTTAGCGCTCCTATAGATGTCAAAAAAATACGTTTTATCAATTCCGTCGGTTTGTCTGTCTGTATGTCAGTTCGCGGCAAAGCTTACTAAAACTACTCATCAGATCAACCTCAAATTTTAGTCAAAAATTAAGAGTCATATGGGGATGAACTGGTAATATTTCGGTAAAACTCCAATATGGCAAAACAAAATGGCGTCCTAGTAAATTGTTAAAAATACTATTAAAAAATCACTGATCCAACTGATCTCAAATTTTGTACAAAAATCAAGTATTATATTGGAAATCAATCGGTAAATTTCTTGTACCAATACAAGATTGCGGAACAAAATGGCGGCTTAATAAAATATTTAAAAAGCCAGCCTGAAAAAACTACTTAGTGGACTTATTTCAAATTGTGTGCCATAACTAATTGTAGTATAGAGATAAGCTACTAAAACTGTGGTTCTAATTTAAGATGGCGGAACAAAATAGCGGCCAAATAAAATATTTGTAACCGTGAAAAAATCAGTCTCTCAGGTTTTACGTATTTTAAGGTTTTAGCTTTCCTAGATGCCAAAAAGTATGTTTTATCAATTCCGTCGATCCGTCTGTCTGTCTGTCAATTCGCGGCATAGCTTAAAAAAAAACTACTCATCAGAGTGATTTGAAATTTGAAATATGCAATATGCAAATTCAAAAACCTCTCTGAACGATTCAATTCTTTACGAAGTATTTGACTTTTACCCACTATTTACCTCAACCCCTCAAAATCAAATTAATTTTTATCAATCAATCAAAATTCAATTTTAAATTGCAAATAACTTTTAAAATTGAAATATATATACCCGATACCCTCTAAAATGACATATTACCTGCTCGATCTTTAACGAAAGTATCAGTTTTTATCCCTTTTCTTTTACCCGCTCTGTAATTGCAAAGTAAATATATTATCAGGTAGGTTACCATTGAAATAATCTCTATACCCATAAACTCATAAAAATACATTATATGCCATTTATTTATAGAGAATACATTTTTTCTCCATTTAGCCCAGCGATTTCGCCCCCATCCCCTGACCAGATCAAATAAAAAAATAATTGAAAAAAATGGTTAAATGCGAATTAATAATAAAATAATTAATGTGTTTTACAAAAATAAGTTTAAATTTCTATAACTCCGCCCATGCTCCACAATGAAATCGCCGACTCTTGACGGATATTTAGTTTTTATATTGTCTCAGTTAACTTTAGATACACTTTATGATAGCACAATTGGTTAGAGCGATGGACTAGTGATCCAGAGGTGCAGGTTCGATCCCTGCTCGTACCATAACTTTTGCTGTTGATTATAAATATTTCTAGTAATATTTATGTTGATTATATAAGGTAAGTGGAGGAGAGTTGGACCGGTAGGAGAGACGGACCACTGATCATAATTCCAAAAATAGTCAACATGTGGCGCTTTTTCCGTGAACACCATTTATATATGAGCCAATTACTCAGCGGTAGTCGTTTGGAAACGTTCGGACAGAGAATACGCAGTTTTTAATCGTTTTTCAATTTTGGCATACGTAAAAGGTTCATGTGGCGAGATTTATAGTGCGGTTGTGACCCTTTGTGGTAAGTTAAAATTATAGTTTTCATATATTCTGGATAAATATATGTCTAAAGAATGTTACTAACTTAAAAAAGAATGAATGAACCGTTATGACAGGCAAAAATATACTGGTCCGTCTCTCCTCTCAGATGAGGACAGATAGACCGAATGTGTGGAGGACAGATGGTCCACATGTAGTTTTATTTTTCAGTTTTCCAAAGATGCCTAACGTGTATAAAAGAAAGCAAGGAGCTCGTCCGAGAGGTGAATGGACAGAGGCTAATTTACAAGAAGCTGTTAATGCAGTAAGATCTGGTGCAATGAGAATTTCTGAAGCATCATCAAGCTTCGATATTCCTAAAACGACACTTTTACGAAGAATTAGGAACAATAATTTAAAAAAAAGGACTAGATTGGGACCAGACTCAAGCCTTGGTGAAGAGGCAGAAAGAAAAATTGCGCTTCATGTAAAAAAGCTACAAAAAAATGGCTTCGCTCCTACTAGAGATGGTTCGCATGATGGCATACAAACTGGCGGAGAAAATGCAGATTGAACATAAATTTAATAGAGAACATGGTAAGTATTCTGAATGCCTCAACATAACGAGAAGTCTTGTAAGAATTCTTTTTTATAGAAAAAGCTGGATATAGATGGTTGCAGTCTTTTATGAGACGCAATCCCGATATTGTTGTTCGAAAAGGCGAAAATGTGTCAGCTGCCCGAGCCGTAGCCATGTCCAGAGATCTGGTGGAGGGTTATTTTGATTTACTAAACAGAATATTAACCGAAAATGATCTCCATGGGAAACCGGGTTGTGTATACAACGCTGACGAAACTGGCCTTCAACTTAATACTAGGGCTGGTAATGTTCTTGCCGAAAAGGGATCAAAATCTGTACCTTTGATTAGCTCTGGTGAAAAAGGTGAAACCATAAGTGTACTGGCATGCTGTAATGCAGAAGGGGTATTTATTCCTCCATTTTCAATTTTTAAAGGAAAGAACAAGAAAGACGAATTTCTGGATGGAATGCCTCCAGGATCGGCCATTTGTATGTCGGAAAAATCTGCCTACGTAAACTCTGAGATATTCTTCTTCATTGGTTGCAGACGCATTTCGTGCCAAGAAAAAAGCCCGGAAAAGTTGTTTTAATCTTGGATGGACACACGTCGTATACAACTAATTTGGAGATGCTTGAATATGCTACACAACATGACATTATTCTTTTATGTTTGCCAGCACACACCACACACTATTTACAGCCTTTGGATCGTGCTTTCTTCAAATCATTAAAGACTCATTATTACAATGCATGCAACCGTTTCGTAAAATGTAACGCATCTCGTAAATTAAGTAGGCTGCAATTTGGGAAATTACTAGGTGAATCCTGGAATAAGGCAGCAACCGTTGAAAATGCAGTATCAGCGTTTCGTTCAACTGGAATAGCCCCATTCAACTCTTTTGTGCTTCCAGGAGAACAAATTATAAACGCCATTGATCAAGCAGAAGCAAGCACATCTAGAACACGCGTTGAAGAAGAACTTGCTGATGAGGAAGAAACACCTGGAAAGATGTTGAACACCATATCGCTCATAACGGAAACTGTTGTAAAAGTGAGAAAACGTGCCACAGGGGTTGCTGCTGTACTAAAGTCAATGGAGAATATAGAAAAAAGAAAACAAATGAACCAATCTAAACAAGAAAGAGAAAAAAGAAAACTGCCGAAGACAGAAACGAAAAACAAGTCTTTTAAAGGTAAAGGAAAGCGTAAACGGGCGCCTTCTTTTGAGACCGAGTCAGAGGAGGAAGAACCGGTCTTAAATGATGCAGACGACAGTGGAGATGACTTGGAAGACTATGAGAACGAATGTGCGGGATGTAAAGAGGACTACCGAGTTACCAAAAAAAAAGAAGACTGGATTAAGTGCCTCATATGTGGGCGCTGGTTACACGAGGGATGTACATCCTTCTTAAATTTATGTCTAACATGTGGAAAGCATAGCGCAGGCAAGAAATAGGGCATGTCAATCTCTCCTCATAGACCTGGTCCATCTCTCATACAATATAGAGGAGAGATGGACTTTTGCAGAGTTCTACTTTTTATTTTTTATTTTTCTGTAATCATGAATAAAGTTTAGTTTGTTATTTTTTTATATGTGTGCCAAAGCATGTTTTAGTTAATTCTTATTTTTGAATTTATATGAGAGTACTCAATAAAAAGTTATATTTTTATTACCAAAATGTGGTCCATCTCTCCTCCACTTACCCTATTTCTAAAAAAAAAATCACAGTTAAAAAAAATGATAAAATACTTCTATTCAAAATTTAGCTTATACGGGCATAAGGTAAAAATTATAAATTTACTAATATGGACGATATCTAATAGCAATGTTAGATTTGACGTCCAGTCAGGAATGCCGCGCCATAAGGTTAGAATATTTAGCAGGATCAACAATGGTTATGATACTAGTGGGCTTGAATATGTACAATTTCTAACGAATTGCTTATCAATGGTATGATAGCGCAATTGATTAGAGCAAGGGGCTAGAAATCCAGAAATGCGGGTTTCGATTCCCGCTCTTACCATAACTTTTACTGTTGATTAAATATTTCTAAAAAAAGTATTTTTGTAAATAATTTTGCAATATATTTTTAATATTATTATAAGAAAAAGCATTTTCGTTTATTTTTCCTAGTAGTTGGAATATTTAACTAAAATAAATTAAATAACTTAAATTAATATATTTTTGTATCCTTCTAATAAATTCAAATATGGAAAAGTTTTAAGGTTTTTTATTTTTTTGTGTACAAACAGCGGTTATTTTCAGATTGAAGGTAGTGTCTTTTTAAATAATTTGGCAATATATTTTTAATCATATTATAATATCTAACTAATTAACTGATAATTGCATAATTACGTTGTTGGTAATTTATTCTTTGAAAATAATAATTACACAGAATTAATCGACAAAATGGCGTTTGAATTATTATCCTGATGATTTGTTAAAAGCTAAGTCATGTTTTAATATTTTATTCCTCTAAAATATTAAATTAAACCAGTAATAATTATTCGTTATTATATATTGCAATTTTAACTGTTTGTCAATGAAAATAAAATTTGGACTAATTATGTATTGTAAAATAGAGGCGTTTTAAATTGCACTTATTTTATTAAATAAACACAGTAAATTGTATTTGATTTTATTTTATTTTGCATTTAGTAATCATATATCTGCCGTATTGAGTTAACCTATAGAAGTTTTTGAAACCGAATGAAATGGTGTGTTTCGATTTAGTATAAAGTAATGTTATTCATGATTTAAAAAATCGGTAAATTTGCTTTACCAGGAACTTCCTTAGTTTTAATTTTTTTCTCCATTTGTTAGGAATAGTGAAATGTGGTCCAATTTAGTTCAGGACATAGTCACAATAAATATATATGTGTTACATATACTGTCTCTTCAAACATTTTTATTGCGCGACATTTTGGTCCATTATATTGGATTCCTACCAATATTTTACCAGTTTCTTTCTACCTATGCCACACTTAACATTTGGGTATAATTTAAAATAAGTTCAATAAGTAGTTTTTACATTGACACATACCGCCGTTTTGTTACGTCATGTCATGTTGAATTCGTACCAGCTTTTCACATTTAATTTTTCTGTAAAATCTAAAGTCATTTAATTTATCTCTATACCACACTTAACTCTTGCACAAAAATTGATTTAAGTAATTTATTAAATAATATTTTCAGATTGATTTTTTAAATATTTTATTAGGCCGCTAATTTGTTTTACTATCTTAGATTCATATGAAAATGTTACCAGTTCATTCCTATGTTACACTTAATTTTTGTGAATAATTTGAGGTAAATTGGATAATTAGTTTTTTTAGTAATAATTTTTTTTTAACTTTCTAAATGGTTTTCGTTGACGATTCTCTTGTTGTTATGTTTGAGTGGTGTATTATTTGGGGTTAGGATCCGGTATATGGTCGACGTTTCGCAACTTTAACAAGAACACAGGCTTGAAACCCATATTTGTTAACAGAAAACCCCAAATAATACCATCCTAACATAACAAAAAGAGGATTGTTAACGGAAACCATTTAGAAACTTAATATTTGGGAAGTATCTGCGGACCAACGGAGTAGGTAAAAACTGATTATATGGGTTTCATGCATGATATAGAATCTATATATGCTTCATCACTATGTAACAATAAAGTTGCGAAACGCCGACAATTTAAAAAAAGACTTTTTTTACTGGATCCTGACCCCAAATAATATACCTCTCTAACATAACAACAAGAGGATTGTTAACGGAAACCATTTAGAACCCTAAGATCTGGGAAATATCTGCCAACCAATGAAGTACCTAAAGACTGGGAATATGGGTTTTATATAGGATATAGAATGCAACAATAAAGTTGCAAAACTTCGACAATTTAATTTTTTTTACTGGAAACTAATCCCAAATAATAAAGCACTCTAACACATTTATTTTAACATTGGGTTTTTACCAAAATATTACCAGATCACCTTCATATGACTCTTAATTTTTTATCAAAATTTGAAGTCAGCTAGAGAAATAGCTTTTAAGTTATAGCGAGACAGACAAACCGACAGACGGGCCGACGGAATTGATAAAACAAGTTTTTTGGCATCTAGGGACGCTAAATCGTGAAGATTTGTAAAACATGAGAGAGTGATTTTTTCCACAATTACGTAGTTATGGCACACAATTTGAAATCAATCTATTAAGTAGTTTTTCAGGCCGATTTTTTAAATATTTTATTATGCCGCCATTCTGTTCCGCTCTCTTGAATTCGTGCCAAAATTTTACCAATTTATTCCAACATAATACTTGATGTTTCTGCAGAATTTAAAATAAATTGGAGAGGCAGTATTTTAATAATAATTTTTTTAACATTTCACTAGCCCGCCATTTTGTTTCGCCATTCTGAATTTATACTAGAATATTACCATTCCATCCCCATATAACCCTTCATTTTTAGGTAAATAGACTTTAAGCTATGCCGCAAAATGACAGGCAGACAGCCAGACCGACAGACGGGCCGACGGAATTGATAAAACATATTTTTTGGCATCTAGGGACGCTAAACCGCTAAGATATGTAAAACCTGAGAGGGTAATTTTTCCACTATTACAAAAACCTTATTTCGCCGCCATTTTGTTCGGCCATCTTGAATTAGTACCACAACTTTAGTAGTTGCTCTCTATACTACAATTAATTATGGCACGCAATTTAAAATGAAACTATTAAGCAGTTTTTTCAGATTGACTTTTCAAATATTTTATTATTTTATTTATAAGTCATTTTGTTTCACCATCTTGAATTCGTACCAAAATGGTACCAGTTGATTCCAACATAATACTTGATGTTTGTGCAAAATTTGAGATAAATTGGATAAGTAGTTTTTTAATAATAACTTCGTTTCACTATGCTAGCATTTTGTTTCGCCATATTGAATTTTCACCGAAATATTACCAGGTCATCTCAATATGACCCTTAATTTTTGATCAAAATTTGAAGTCGTTTTTTAGCTATGCTGCGAACAGACAGACGGGCCGACGGAATTGAGAAAACATGTTTTTCACGATTACAATACTTGCCTTTTACGGGGGACGTAGAAACAAAGAACATAATGTAAAAATTTTATGTTGCGCTGATTAATTCAAAACAGGGTGTCATTAAAATTTATAATATAAGTTGTAGAACATGTTTTAATGATTCTTTGTGTAGAAACTGTTTGTATACAGAGTGAGGCCAAAACAAGCAGTAATCGAATGTTTTTTTTTATAACGGAACCCCCTGAAAACTTTTTCCCTTCGAATTGGTCTCTTCTTGTTTATTAGAAATATACTAAGCTTGATATCTTTATCTCAAGAAGGACCGGAGAATTTTGACAAAAGTCCTGCTATAAGAGGCAAGACACGAGCAACGTTCTACACATAGTATAGTGTTACATTTACATATTTTAAGTTATTGAACCAAGCATATTTATAATCAGCACGAAAAGACTCATTCGAAGGACAAAAAATATACAGGAAGTTCCATTAAAAAAAAACGTGACTTTAGATTACTCTCTTTTTGTCTGTATACTGACAATTTCTACTGTAAAAAAAAAATTCTTATAGGAAATATTTTTCCCTATTAATATTATAAAAGTTAAGAGGTGCTGCATTTAAAATTAATAACCACGTATTCATACAGGGTATTTTAAAGGAATCAGAACTGTCAAATATCAGAATATGCTTCACCTGCATGCTCCAAATTTTTTTAAAGTAATGTAACTATAAACAACTTTTTATGAGTCTAAAATATTATATTTCTATTTTAGATTAAAGCTTTTTCTATATAAATTTCGAAAATTTCGTCAAATACTTCAGTACATACTGTACGTGTATTTAATAATTCTGGTACACAAGAGTATTTGATAATGTCTAACGTAAACTTTTACTACGCGGGTAGTTGTTATAGATTTATTTTTCATTTTATAAGAAATTTTATTTAATTATCAGAGATAAATTAAAAAAAATAAAAGAATATTAGAAATTGTAAAAAGGTAACATTAAGTAATTATAATTCAAGATCAAGCTGAAGGGAAAAGATAAACCTATAATATTACTGAGAAAATTGAAAAATTAAGAAAATACGCCGTCCTAAGCAAGGTATCTAGTTCTCAGCTCAATGCGTTAAAGAGTACAGGGGGTAACTTGACTGGCACAACCAGTTAACAGAACTACTAGAGATCTTCTAGTTTAGATGGTCTCGTCTCGTCTCGTCTCATCTGATTTCCCTCGTGATATAAAAATCAGAAAAAGTATTCCTTATTTGTCAACACAAGATTTTATTTTGACTTTAAAAGTTAATAATACTTTTTTATTTCTTCAAGTTTATTGTAATAGTAGTATAACTTTTAATCATTTGAAAGCTTAACACTTAAAGAAAAAAATATGTATGAAGTAGTTTGAGAATCCAAAAAATTTTCGAAATTATTTTGCTTAAGGATTTTAATATTAATTTTAGGGCATTTCTCAATTTTTTTACTACTTTAGGAACTCTGCCGTTGTTACAGGGTAGTCGTGCATATTGAAAAAAAAGTGGTATTCTTATATATTATAATACCAGAAGTGAGAACATTTTGCTAGTAAAATATATTGAAGGTTTATTGCTAGACAATTTCACAAATTACAACAAAACTACGAGCTATCAGTCAATTTTTAACAAAAATGACGAGTTGTCAGTCTCGTGCGGGAGAAAAAATTGTTCCCCCATCTCATCTCGTCTAGACGAGACAAGATGAGACCGGAGGCTTTTGCACGGGATATACTAAGGATATACGAAAATACGGTGAGCTAAATAAAACGAATAATTAGTTTTTTAATGCCCAAATCATTTTTTTTTCAGTGGTCAGTACCCAGGTCAGGTGTCGATCGCGCAAAGGGGTAGCTCCAAAACTATTTCACAAATGAAAAGAACGTAAAAAGCTTTTATTTATAAACTATTGCACCAAACTATCTACCATTGTACTGAATGGTTACTATATCATTTATAACAATTCTAAAATTTTAAAGCAAGTTATTAAAAAAAAACTTAATACTTACGGCAACTTACAATATTTTCCTGCAGAAAACATATTATTATTTCCTATATTCAATTTACTCTGTTCCCTCTAAGAAAGCAATAAAATAAAATCGTTTCAAGAAATTAATTTTCCGACGTTTGTTTTCTTCTGCCGTAGAAACGGGGACCCTTCAGATAAATTTCAATTTAAATAAATATGAATCATATACGTAGCATACCTAACTTTTAAACTTTGTCCATAAAACGTAAAAGAGTTTTAATGACCCGTAAACTTTTCTACCCTATTTATGACCAAGACTTATTTCCAAGGAAAATACAGAACATTTTTCCAGGTGCGCAACTTTTTACATAAAATATTTCCCAATTTTCTGTTTTGACAGTTCAATGTTCTCGTTAGAACTTTTAAGTTATAGCGTATACATATATTACAACATCTTGGTGTGTATTCCAAGCTATAATGGCAAGAAAAAAATAAAATAATAAGGATATTTATATGAAAAACTTGAGTTTAATCAAATTTCGCAAAGATTATAAAATCGACTATAAATTGTTTTTTATCATAACCGTTTATTTGTGAATTAAATGTTAGCAACAAGAAACGTTGTGATAAACTTAACTAAACAATTTGGGTCATAAGGTTCGGAAAACTTTTTTATTATTAATTTCTAAGTAAGTTTTATTCCTAGTAAAATTTGGTTCGAAAAGATAAAATAGTTTTGTCAGTGCTTAACCTTAGATCTAATAAACAGGTGTTAAAAAAAAGAAATCCGACAAGACTAGGTAAAATGTGGTTAGATGACAAAATATCGAAAACATTTACCTGTTAAAGCTGCTTGGAATATAATTTAAAGACCGTTTAAAAAATTTCGAACGAAAATTTCAACAAATAATAAAACAGTTTTAATAATCGCAAATTAATCGTTTAAAGTTAAAATAATTTTAAATATTTTATAAGAATGATTTTTAGAGAATTAAATACGAATTTTCGTCTTGCACGAGGAACTCTAGTGTTAACTGCTCTGTATTTTGTTTTTAAAAGTTTTATTCTGATATAGGATTTGACCAGAAATATTATTGATAGTTTTTCTAAAACTAATTTCTGGTTATTAAAATAAATTCATTAGGATGCCAATTATTTTTATCCTAGTGAATTTATTTTAATATTTCAGTAGTTTATAAAAACTATCAATAAGCTTCCTTCTAAAACCCTATATTAGCATAGCTCAAAAACTACTTATCCAATTGGCCTCAAATTTTAGTGAAAAATCAAGGGTCATAATGGGTACCAGTTTGGTAAAAATCTAATATGGCAGAACAAAATGGCGGCCTTACTAAATGTAAAAAAATGATTATTAAGAATCTGCTTATCAGATAGAACCTGAAATTTTCACAAAAATAAAGTGTGATATAAGAATAAATATTTTTGTATAAACTCATTTTGATGGAATAAAGTGGCAGCTTAACAAAATGTCTAAATAGTCATTAGATATCGATTTTTTGGAATAAAACTTTTTTTATTGGGAAAAATAATAAAGGTCAATTTATTTTTTATGGACTATATAAATAAAATTATGAAAAATAAATAATAATAATATTAGTAACAATAATAAATAAATTAAAAACTAAAAAAAAAATAAATAAATTACAGTTTATAGAACATGTATAATGTTATTACCAACTAATTATATGTATGTTTTTTCTGTATTTTTCCGTGTTTTGTTCGATACTTTTTTGAAATATAAGTTATAAACGATTATATTTAGGTTCAACATTAAAATTATCACCCATTTTTGTACCACAAATGAGTACTTCCTTTTTAAGTTTCTTTTTTGCTTCCTTGTGTTGCGCGCTTTAGTGTATAATAATAATAAATATGTTGAAATGTTACCTCGAATATTGAAAACATAGTTTCTCTACATCCAATGACATCAACCGAATATCCGTTTATTTGAAAATTTTCATGCCAGAAATTGAGTTTTTTTTTTAATATGGTAATTATCGATGCACTCCAATATTATTACTAATTTATCTTATTGAAGCCTTAGGATTGATTTCGACACATGCAAGTGTATGTATTTCGTTTAGTTTTTCTTTGTAGTAAGTTTTGGGCCGACATTTAGTAAACGAACCATATGTTTCCAAATTATGCTCAAAATACAAACATCGACCCTATTTTTTCGACAACATGTCTATCAACATAAGATCCTAACACGTTTAACTTAAATAAATTATCATACGCCACAGCGAAATTTTATTATTCACTAATGCGTTTACGTAAATGTCATTTAAACAGAATTTGCAAATATTTTTCAATCGACTACTTGATAAAAAATTATGTGTTATCACAAACTCGTATTTGGTTTCGGATTTTAATTAAGTGCTTATATTAATTTTTAGGACGAACATTTTATTTTGTTACTAAATTATAATTAATAAATAGTCGATTAACACCTGTTATTAGATTTTTTATAAGAAATTATTATTAGTTGCAGAAAATATTGAATATTAACTTCATTTTTGGGAGAAAAAAGTGTATGGTATTGATAAAAAAGTAAATTGATTTCTAGTCGAAATGTTGAAAAATATACAGGGTGCCCCATTAAAAAAACCCAAATTTCAGTCAAATTTAAAAAAATATAAAAAACAAATAAAAAGTTGTTACTCCACTGATATATATATATATATATATATATATATATATATATATATATATATATATATATATATATATCCATCTATCTTGATTATTAATCTAGATACAGACGTTATTCAAAAACGACAAAATTTGAAAATGCTCTGTATATCAACAACAAATCAAAGTAGTCTTGATCGGTTAGCGGGAATCAATTTGTATTCAAAATAGAGTTCTGGTGTGCGTAGTCGATTTTCTTCACTTTTATATTTCGCTAAAACTCTGCATGTACGTCGAAAAAGCGTCACTCTATATCTACATCTTAAAAAACAACGAAACATGCCAAAAATTAAGAGATTTAATTGGCTCATGGCACGATCAATATCGATAACGGTCTTTTAGTTAAGTTTTGTGTGTTGTGAATCGCTGAAGAACCTAGATATATATAGATATAGCAATATATATTATATTGCATCACATTACTTCTTCTTATCGTTTCTGTCTTACGTCTATCACAATATTTTGTCCCATATAATAGTTTTAACAACAATAACGTGTAAATGAATTTAAAATGGTAATGATTTGTACATGACCAGGTTATTACTATCTCCATTCGTTGCAAAGTGTTATTAGAGACGCTACAGCGTAGTGATGCTGTTTTTTAATTCCATGTTTTGCAACTTTTTGCTTTGCTTGCTTTTACTAGGACCGTCATGTGTGCTAAAATCTACGCTCAATTAACAATTTAGTTTAAACCCTTGCCCCTTCCTATACCAAACAAATTTTTTGACTGCGGTTTTTTAGAAGATTTATTGACAGAGAAGCTTCCTACAAAGTTTTGTTAAATAAATTCATAAAGCAAAATAAACATTCTAAACGGGAACTTTGCGTTTATCTTATAAAAACATTCAAGCACCAATTGAATATTGTTTAAAGATAGAGGTAAAAGTGGTATAGTGTACCTACCCTCCTCGAGGGTAACAAAAAGAGTGAAGATGGAACGGTAAAGATGTAACACACGCAAGTTTTTCTGAGGTATTTCTATGTATTATCCGCTAAACTTGTGACTGTTTTTAACGGAATACTAAACAGAACCATAATTATGTTATTGCAAGTTAACTTTCTCAGTAAGCAGTCACGACTATTAGGTAATATATTGTATTATAATATTATAAAGTGGTTCGGAAACAATGGTACAATATGCTGTTATATATAGTTCTCCCTATACCGGGTGTAATCGAGATGCTTTCCGACTGCCATTTTGATATTTTTTTAGCTGATCGAAACGAAATTTGGTAGGTATCTTGGGTTATTAGAGTGAAATTTTTTGATGCAGTTGGCAGATTTGTGTGACTTCCCGTTTGACAGGAAGTGACCCAAATTTTCTTTTTCTAAATGAAACACCCTGTAATTTCAGGTCAATCTGCCATTTTGAAAGGTTGACAGCTATTTTTACTTTTTAATCTAGTGTGCCGTGAAGTGCCTATAATTACACTGACAAGCTTAAATAAGTTATAAAAATAAAATCGATATTTTCTGAACCTTAATTTGTGTTACAGGGTGGATCAAAGTTGACTGAATCACTTTTTTCGATATTACTCGAAATTTTGCAACGGAGGTATACCATTTTCATACCACAGCTAAATGCACCTCTTCAATAAAAATCTAATGAATATAAATACATTAGTTCAAATAGTGGTCCACTAGATTTCTTAACACAAATCGAAAGACCTATTTGTTGTACCGTTGACCTCATTGCATCGGTAATATTTTCAAAACTTTAAATCAAGATTACCATGGAAGTCTGAATTATTAAAATATATGAATAGCAGTCAGCCCTCCTGTCAGTTTCAAAAGTGTTATAATAGTAAAGTTTAGTTACGATATCCTTTTCAGAAGCGTCAAGACATCACAAGTTTTCCATGAAAGTCTAAAAGCCGAGCGATATCTTGAAATCTTAGAGAACTCCCTCGAGGAATTTTTAGAAGGCCTACCTTTGGCGGAACAATTTATTTTTAGCAAGACTGCATTCCGCCCCACAATGCGCAAACAGTGATCAATCATTTGCAGCAAAGGTATGAACAACGTTTTATCGCAAATAATGGACCATTTCGATGACCTCCCCGTTCCCCGAACCTGACAACATTCGACTTTTTTTATGGGGTACAATCAAACATTTTGTTTGATTAACATACTCCCTAAAACTTTAAAAGCATTACAAGACCGTATTCGAGAGAAGGATTTGTTAGTTTAACTGTTGAACAGCTTCAAGAAAATGCCATGAAGTCAACGGACAACATTTAGAGAACTTGACTGGTGCCTAGATTCTAAGAAAATATGTTTTGATTTTTGATTCGTGTTAAGTACTTGTTATTTATTTATTTATTTTCAATTAAAAGTTTTTATTTCCACTACTAATTTGACTTTAATGTGTTTATAGTATTCGTTAGATTCGTATTGAAGAGGTGCATTTAGCTGTTATTTGAAAATTTCGAAAAAAGTGGTTCTGTGATTCAAAAGTAAAATTAGTTGTCGAAGTTCAAAATGGCGGATTCAGTTGATTTTTTAATACGATATTATGTAGAAAAACGAAAATGTAAAAATTTATACCGTGTTCTATTAAAAAAAAGGAAATTGGAGTCACTTCCGATCAAAACGAAAGTCGCACATATTTGACAAATACCTCAAAAATTGTAATTCTAATAACCGTAGAAGACACCTATCAAATTTCGTTTCGATCGGCTAGAAAATAACAAAATGGCAGCCCGATAGCAATCTCGCAAGTATATTACGCAGGATGCCCGTGTATTGAGTTAAGAAAAAGTGAAGCTTTATGCTTCATTTTTCTGCCAAAATATATTCGGTGTGCTGTATGTTCCAATTTTATAAATTTATTTTGGTTGCAGATTTTAAAGAATAACATTTTACGTATACAATATTTCAAAATTCATAAGTTGTTCCATTAGGTAGATCAAGATTCTTCAAATGCAATTTATTTCTGAAATGCTTTTCGATGAGAAAATTCTTTCAAACCACTCATTCTTGTTTTACTACAGGTGATAAAAGTCCACCATTTTCCTTCTAGAATAAAATACTTTTCTACTTTTAAACCGGCGCCGTTTCTCTGGCATCATTTTTCTGGTATATTTTCCGGTATTTTATGATCTAACGTGACATCAAAATTAGCGATATATCAAAAACGGCAAATATAAAATAGGTAACCAGATTATATTTGAAATTATAAAAATGGGATATTTTACAACTAAATTTAAATATAGGTTATTTCATTTAACAAATATTTTTCCTCACACAGCTCTTAGTAAAAGCCAATTCATTTCTAAAAAGCATTTTCCAGTGCTCCAGAAAAAAATTCACAAAATACTTATCTTGATATTTTTACAAGTAGTGGGTGTGCTTTACATTTTATGTTGGGTAGCTTTGTCTTTGGTAATAAGGTATCAGTTTGATGCCCATTTTAAAAAGCCAAACTTCAAAGTGGTTTAGCATGTATTTTTTATACTTCTCAGAGTTATTTTTTTTATTCTTTTGCAGTTATTTTTTATTTTACTTTTTTTTTTCTTCCGATCATAAAAAATAATGATATATATCTTTTTATTAACTGGCGTTGCTTTTTATAAATTAGCATATTTTCTTCCAGATTTTAACCTAATATAGAAACATAACTGTTTATAAAAAGTAGAATTTAAAAATGAATATAATATAAATACTATTTCGGTGATTTGACTCATATCGGGTCTCCTAATATTATTAGTAAGTTTCCGCAAAAATGATATAAATACCCTATTGATAAATTCAGTTACTGAATATTTCATCGAGTTCAGCGAAAATACGAAATGCATGCAACAAAGCAGACTTTGCAATTCAGTTCCGCCTCAAGAGCCCAAAATAAATCAAAGTTTTGCGGCGAAAAATTCTATTTTCTTTTGCAGGCTTTGCTTATCTATTTTGCTCCAATAAGGCCTATCTAGAAAATGCAACAAATATTCCTGTTTACAAAAGAGTGTAGGCAAGGGTATAGTAATTTACAATGAGATTTCTAAATATTATATTTCACAAGGAATGATAAAAGAATTATTGGATTATATTTCACACCCTTAATACTATAATAATACTTTGCTACATTGCAACTGCAATATCTTGTATATTATTTGATTGTTGATGCTTGCGCTTTAATTAAACGGCGACAAGGGACATGAGCAATTGATGTGGTTAATTAATTGACTTGTATCTAATGGACTGTCTATTCGAAGTATAGTCGGTCTCTGGCAATATCAAAGAAATATTATACCTCGGATAGACAGTCAATCATGTATTTTCATAAATTCTCCACATTAATCGATCGTGCTTCCGTTTAGTCGTAATATCGGCTTGCATGTAGCAATATTTGACGCAGAATTTAGTCTACTTTCTTCGAAATATTTTAATGCGGATTTGAAGATTATTGAAAGTTAACACGCAAAACAAAAGTATCTTTTGCACAACATTTGGAAACTTCTGTGTACAGAGAGATAAATTTATATTTTTTTAATAGTTAGGAAATCAGAATGGTTGCATTTTGTTTGAAAATTAGCAGTAGTGAATATTATCGCACATTAGTGAAATATTATAGTTTCAATATCGCACGCGTTCAGTAATTTGCTTCATAATCTAATGCAAATGAGTGTGTGCAATTATCGCACGCACGTAGTGGTATCAATTTTGTTTTCTTTTTGGTTTTGTTAGGAAGCTTACATTAAATGTACTACATTATTTAAGCAAAACATTTTTAAGCAGATTATATGTAAAATCAAAAAAGTAATTTCGGAAAATTGAAAAATATTCATACAAAGAGAGATACTGGTCATTTGGTTTCAACCAGAGCCATAAAATTTATTTACACACACACACACACACACGCACATACGCACACACACAAGCAAAAAAAAGCGTAGATGCATCACATTTTTTTCACAAAATCATACAAATTAGAAGTCATTTTGAGTCGCACTATTTTATTTGAAATTCCACTACATTTTATTCATGAGATTGTTGTTGTAGGTCTGTTTATGTCTGTGAAAGATTTGTTTATTTCTAGTGTACCTATATTTACGAAATTAGAATTAGTATTTTGAAATTACAAATATGAATAATCATTTAATGTAAGACGTAAAAATATGACGTTTTGTTTTGTATCTAAATTAAATGTCATTTAGTCAGCCAGTAAGCGCTGTTGCCAAAGTAAATTTTGTTATTTTCTTTGTTGAGTTGAGTAGCACTAATTTTTTGTATATAGATGCATTTTATATAGATGGATTAGTACAAGTCGGAGTGGAAAATAATTAGGTGGATTGGTTCCCTATTAGCACCATCTGTAAAGTCAAAATATTTAGGGTCCGTTTCACATAGCCAACCAGTTTTACACATATTTTGTTGAAAGGGAAATTGAGCATTCATTTAGTTTTATTTTCATTAGTAATTTTAGTGTTTTTTTGACACAGGATAGACTATTACATGAGTGGTGCAACTCAGAGTTAATATAAATATTCAAAAAAGACGATAACACAAATGTAGAAAATTATAGAGCAATATTCCTTCTATCACACTTACAAATGTTTACAAAAATTATAACAAATCATTTAACATTGAAATTAGATTCCTACCAACCCGTGGAACAGGCAAGATTTAGAAAAAGATATAGTACGATCGACCACCACTATACAGCAGAGAAATGTACAAAATATAATGTGCCTATACATTTAACCTTTGTTGAGCTTCAAAAGGCTTTTGACATCGTTGAAATCTCGCCAATATTAACGGCTCTACAAGACGCAAGAATAGACTCAGGGTATATCCAAACCATCGAATCTAGGTGGATCCGTATTTTTTTGTTTTGATGTTAGCTCAGTTGTCTTGTTGATAGCGACATTAGGCTGATAATAATAGACATTATTCTTTGATGAAAGGACGAGAAGAGGGTTCCACTCGTGTTATTCGTTCGTTAGGAGCAAAATGCATTACTGTCGGGAGGCAAACGTAACAAATTTAAGCTCCATACAATAAGGTAAGTTTTGCAACATTGTAAGATTGCCTTTCTTAAAATTGTCATAAGGAGTTTTCATACGGAAATGTTGTAAATTTCGATTTTTTTTATCCTCTTTAATAAAAAAAAATTGGTTCGTCAATTAATATTTCTCTCTTAAAATAGTTGAAAGAGAGTAAACTTTTTATTTTACATTTAAATATTTTCAAATTCCACAGGATTAATTCTTTACAAGACCCTTTTTTGACATTCGACAGAGATGGTAATAAATATTTGAAGAAAAATCATTACCGCTAGTTTTGCTGTATGCATTTGGTCACACCACACACTTTATTTTATATATATAATTTTGTTTCTGCACTATGTCAAAAACCTCATAATTGACAGCTTTAGCATTGAAAAGTAGTAAAATTTCTAAAGTTTGTTCGTTAAAAATCTGCCTTTTTTTCCTTAAATGTAGTAAGGCTAAGGCAAGCGTCCTAATAAAACCAAAACAATCGAGTTATATTAAATCGTACCAGATCCTGTTTTGCTCTTAAGGATTTTTTATTCCAGATGTAACGTCCAAAGAAACTACTAAACAAATGTTTGTAAAAAAATTTTTTTTTTTACTTCTTACGTAATATTAATAATACATTAATGCACTTTTTTTCTGCTAACCTTAAATTAGATTTGTAATCAACATAGAAAAATAGTTAATGCAATACGTAATTTCAGATTTGCATATAATGAATAACTGATAAAAATAGCTTTCATGTTGTTTTGGAATATGTCAATTACCACTCTAAAAAATAGTTTTATTTGATATTAACCAATGAAATATACTTAAAATTAAGTATTGGCATTTATTGAAAGCAATTTTCATAACGCCAAAATGTTTGATTGAATAAAATCGTTCACAAAATTTAGGTTAAAATGTCATGATGTTAATTTAAATTTATACATATACCGCTGTTCAGATACATAAATAATGAATTGGCTTTATGGAAATCCATAACAAATGAAAAAATAAAAAAATTTGATTTAAAAACTACTAATATAATTCTCCTGAAATAATTGTTACTATGTAGTTTTTTAAATGAATAATAGAAATAAGAATTTTCCATTTTTATTTTCTTTTCGTAAAATTGTATTTTATTGTGAAAAAATTGCGATAAACTGATAATATTGTGGTACGAATTTAACATAACAAAATGAAGGCCTAGTCAAGTTTCTAAAAAAATATTACTGGAAAATAAATGATCCAATTTATTTCAAATGTTGCATAAAAATCAAGTATTACATTAAAATGAATTAACATTCTAGTATGAATCCGAGATGGCCAAACAAAACGACGTCGCAACTAAACCTTTAAAAACTAGCCTGAAAAACTACTTATTAGATTGATTTTAAATTTTGAGCAAAAATTAAGTGTAATATAGAGATAAACTGGTAAATATCATTGCTTTCTCAAGATATGGCTCCGTTACGTGGATGACATATTTATCATATGCAAACACGGTAATGCAGAACTTCAATACATCCTAAAATACAATTTACGCTAGAGTTAGAGAAAAACAATAAACTCCCATGTTTAGACGTTCTGCTTACAAAACGGGACAATGGACACATTCAATACACCGTTTGTAGAAAACCAACACATACTGACAGATATTTGAATGCTGGATCACACCACCATCCAGCCCAAATTCAAGCCGTGGCCAATACCCTCACATCTAGAACCGTGCGATTAACTAATACACAAAAGAGACATGCTGATAATATAATAATATAATATCCTAGTGCTTTAAGGAAAAACGGTTACATAAAGTTTGCCATAGATAAAGCCATTAATAAACAGGATTCTTAGAAAACACAATATACAAACAATTCATAAGCCACAAACAACTATTGGTAAACTACTTGGAAATCCAAAAGGTAAAATTAAATTGGAAAACCACGGAGTATATAGCATCCTGTGCCAGGACTGTGAAAAGTTGTATGTTGGGCAAACAAATAGACGCATAGCAGTAAAAGTAGAAGAACACAAACTCAGCATTAGAAATAAACAAACAATCTCTGCCTTATTTTTATATCATCAGGAAACAGACCTCAAAATAATTGTCAATATAGAGCACAATAAGACCAGAATAATCCGAGAACACATAGAAATAGAATAACAAGGTAATTTAAATAAAGAGGACGAATCAATAAAGTTACCAGCAGTATGGAAATTAATCATATATAAACCAAAACCACAGAAAATCAAGCGGCATTAGTCCAACAACAACGTCCCGAAAATATAAACAATGACGCACGACCGTTTAGATATAACCTTCGGCCGAGGGTGAAGGTATAAAAGGAAGCTCCGCTGTCACTAACACGTTCAGTCTTCAATCGGACGCGAAACAGAGAGCTTCAAAAACGCCAAATGCGATTTTGGCGAAACGTCAGTAAAATGTTCTCTTCAGAATGAGAGTCCTGAACGGATGCACACCCAGAATGGAAACACGGAGCGTCATCATTCCAAACATTAGCTCAGAACTACTACTAAACAGTAATTTCTACGTCGGTATTTGGTACCGGCCCGTACCTGCGTTGTTATAAATACCGCTCTGAGAAGTAGTTGCTTTAACTATTTATTTTTTGCCGGGTCTGTGTTTAAAATAATAAAAGGATATTATAATTAAAGGATATAATTAATGTGTTTCTGGCGACCGTATTTGCCAACTCAAAAGTTTTAACCGTGATATTGGTTAAATTATAGACGAGATTTAATTTATCTATATGATGCATACAAAAGAACTTCAACTTGATGTTGTACTATCGTGGGGAGACAAATTTTAAAACGCACAGCACTTTACTGGTAAATAGTACCAAGATGCTTATGCTCTTCAAGATTTTTCGATTTTGGTGAATAAAAATCGAAATAATCACCCATACTTTGGAGGTTATGTTTGAATTTAAAACTTTCAACTGCTCTTTACATGATATGAAGCTCGAATAAATATTTTAAAAACATATATTTTATAACTAATTTAATTAAGATTTAATAAAATCTTTATTTGTTTTGCATCTGTTAATTAAAAATATGTTATTTAGTACGAAAAATATGACATGGGGGTAATCTAATTAATACAAACAAACTCAGAGTTTTAACATATTTTGAAAAAATATATTCATTTCTCTTTAAGTCATTTAATATCTATTTAGTTTTAAACAAACTTTACTTTAAAAACACAACATACTTAGAAACAAAGATAAAAAGGATAGTCTTGAGAAGTCTGGAGTTTATTCTCTTCATTGCGGAGAGTTTCCCTCTGTTTTCGTGTGTCAGATAGAAAAAGTTCGACAAGGATTCAAGTAAACATCAGCCTGGTTACAAAATACCAAAATACAGATATTTCTAATACAAAATCTGCCTTTACTTACCTTCAAAACATCGTTTGATCTATCGGAAGGGATGGAAATAACAAAAGATAAATAGAGCCCTATCCTTACAAGTATTAATGAAGTATTTAGTTTTGAACCTCATTTTATTTTAAACAATCTTCCGAAAAAATAACCATATTATTCTTACTTTGAATAACCTCTAAGTTTTTTCTAATGCTTGTTATTCTTCTTTTTATTAATGTAGCATTTTTACTTTGTGACAATTAGTCAAGTTCGTACAGGATAATGTCTTTTTTTTTTAGTTCTGGCATAACACCTCTTCATCACATTTACATAAACGTCTCTAATTGGTCGCTCAAGCGTAGCCATATTCCATTCTTAATTGTCTCTTTGTTTGGTTATGTTTGCTTATGTATGTGCTTTGTAGAATGTGTACTGTTTTATGGTAAAATTATATATTATTTAATTATATTTTCTATTGTAATATATGTTATTTTTAGGTCTCGTGATGCCCATTATATCGAAACATGTCACCTATTCCTAAACGATTATAGTTTTATTTGAAAAAAATTGTCATTTTGACACTATAAATGACGATCAAAATGATGTCATTACGACACGCCAGAAGATAAACTTATTTTAACTAAAATCTAGACACATTACCAAGTCTCTTACTCTAGACAATTTCTTTACACCTTTATATATTTTGCAGAAGTAACAAAAAATCCAAATAACCACATTTCATATAAAATAAACACAGGTAAAAATTTTGTAAAACTGTATAAATCCGTCTTGGATTCAATTAATTAATTTAAAAAACTTATAAGTCCTAAGCAATTTCTTTTCGGCATAGAGAACTGCGAAAAATATTTTTGACATTCTTTTGTTAGACCTGATTGAAAAGTTATAACGTCCAGGATAATCATTCAAGTTGCGAAAACTATACTCAGCAAATATCTTAGATCATACGAACATAAATTTCCACATTAATGTAAACGATTTCCTTTCCTATATGTAATAAAACTTCATTTTAGGTTAGGGATAACTATAGAATATCCAAAATAGATAAACAAAAATTTTAAAAAATAAAGTAATAATTTCTAGGAATCATTAAATGAATAGTAAATGTCAGCGTTGTGTTTTTTTTTGTGTTTTAGAGTTTTTTATGTCTTCAAATATTTTTATAGTTGTACTATATATATATGTATATTCGTTTAGTGAACGATTTTGCCGTGGTTTCGTCGAATGAAATGTTAAGATTCTGACGTGAATATACGTCATGTCAGTTCAGAGTAACAAAAACATCATGAGTGAAACATTATTCACGAGATTCAAATAAAGCCCCCTGACACCCTGAATTTCGAACTACTAACTAACTAACTGGTAGTTATATTTTTACATTTTCTGTTAACCGGATATTGGCCCTAGAAGGCAGACGTAAAGCAAAAAATAACAATTTAGTAATTTAAGGCTTTACCATCTAACATTTACTGCGTTAAATCTGTCATTTTCACTCCTCGAAAAATAAAATTTTGGCAAACAACATACAACAAAAAATTAGTTTAAAATTTTAATATTTAGTTCAAATGAAATATTGCACATCTACTAACTGGCCCCTCTCATGAATTTTACTGCAATGGATATGATGGATTCACCAGTTTTTAGAACATAATACAAACAACGCAAAAAATACCAATCTTCTTTAAAGTGAGGTGCACAAACAATTATTAAGTAACAGGTCTGCCAAAATATTTTTACAAATTCTAAATACGGGTCTTATATATGGAACGATTAAATTTTAACGTCGACTCGGTGACATCAAAGCAGGCATCGAATACATGGCACTCTCTGGATTTTTATTTGCGGTACAGTTCAAATGGGCATACTATTATATTCCTAAAAATATAAGCAATGTTTGTTAAATGTATAATTTTCCTCAAATATTTTTTTACTGAGGCTAAGCCTATTTCATCCAAATGATTTTTAGATATTATTTGTCTAATAAATCAGAATTTTCCACTTCAGTTTTCACAGACGTCTACGTGATAATATAATACAATTGTAATTCCAAACAGTACAAGCCTATATTTTAAAATAATTCATAATATACAGCCGGAAAGTTTAGAGCGTTGCCTATATTTTCATAATATACTTTTACATAGCCACTCTAAAACCCATTCAGTGTTCCAGGCACAATCTGGTTTAACATTACACTTTCAAATGAAAGTCCCTAGATGATGTTGACGGATCGGCGCTTTACATTTTTATTACTTTACTTTGGAAATTTATTTATTCAATAGCCTGCAAAGAAAGATCTTTGTATAAGATACGAAAAAATATTTAATATCCTTAGATTTTGCAAAACTTGCAATCTTTGGCTTTTAAGCTATTTTCATTTAAGGATAATAATATATTTACAATAGGTAAAACGTATGTCTAAAATGTAAAACACATACATAATTAAAATATATTTTTCCTATTTTTATTATAATTTTAATGAGACATATATATATATATATATATATATATATATATATATATATATATATATATATATAAATTATATTACGTATTGCTGTGTTGCAGACATTGTAAACACAGTAACAATAGCTTTATTAACCTCGTTCCTTTCCCTTGTAATCTTGGTTGTTTAATTTCGTCAGGGAAAACCGAGCTGTATCATTATATATATATATATATATATATATATATATATATATATATATATATATATATATATATATATATATATATATATATATATATATATATACATATATATATATATATATATATATATATATATATATATATATATATATATATATATATATATATATATATATATATATATATATATATATATATATATATATATATATATATATATATATATATAATATATATGACTTAACAAAATGGCGGTGTAGGTCAAGCAAAAACTATTTATTCAATTTATTTTAAATTATGCCCAAAAACCAAGTGTGGTATAGGTAAAAACTGGTAAAGTATTGGTAGAAATTTAATATGGTGGAACAAAATGGCACCAAATAAAAAACTTTAAAAAGACAGTAGATAGGTGTTAGTGACATGTACCATACTAAACTAAACTAAATTATACATGTGTCAATGCTATTTTTATTATATATTTATTATTAAATACTTTTTGCTTACATTTTATAACTGATTGCAGATAACTTTTGCTATCCGTAAATATTACCAAATTATGATTTTAGTATTGCTGCAGAGTATATAGAAGTACTATGGCGTAATATAAACTATCTCTATAAGTTTCGGTTTTTTTTTGATAAAATGTACATTTTTTTACCATTAAGAACAGAATTCTCACTGAAGATGTGTTGGGCGGTTGACAAAATTGTGTTAACGTCTTCTAAATATATATTTTTTAGAACATTTTTTAGAAAGTTCCTCTTTAAAATCTCCAAAAGCAGTGGTAACAAGAGTTAATCATTATGCCTGCTGATTGTCACTTTTTGACGATATCCAAAATTTCCCCACAATGCAATGTCACAAAGTTCATAAAAAAATTGAAACAAAATTGAATTTGGATTTTCAAAAAGCTGCTAGGGGAAGCTGCAAAAGAAATTGCCATTTAAAAATTATTTTTAATAATACAGAAATGTTCCCGGTAGGCCCTAAGTTAACTTACTAAAAATGGATGCCCAAAATCAGAGATATAGAACATTGAAATTACACCGGCTGCCTTTGGGTTGTACCGCAAGTTGTAAGCAATTATATAAATTTGGATTTCTGAGTATATCTGTTAATGATTTGAAAATTATCTGTTTTTTTTTGTTTATTGGTTCATTTTTACACTTCCACTGGGGGGCTTTGTTTGAATATCGCAAAAATATGGTACTCTTGCAATTTCTATGACTTTGAACTTCGTAACTGACAACGTATATTCACGTCGTATTATTAACACTTTTAAAGCATCCCTGGCCATATTTAAGAACGCAAATTATGTAATTTTAGTAAACAAAACAACATCTAAATTATTAAACGCAGTAGTTGTATTGTAATGGGTATTTAATAATTGTAATGAGTATTTAATAACGTTAGTGTTATTTGTAAAAAAGTGTTTGTATAATAACCCGCAACAATTGGTGTCAGAAGTGTGATATTGGCTGATAATTAGTGTGACCGAAAATACAAAGTCTAATCACTGCCCGATTGTGACACATTTTGTAGCCGTTTGTGTTTGAACCAGAACAAGACTATTCCCGACGTTTTCCTTTTGACTACGTTGTGATTTTCTGAAGAGCTTCTACTTAATTCTATTTCGAAACTAAACAAGATCCTAATTATTTAACTTAACATTGACATAATATGAAAGTTTGTTTTAATTTTCTCAACTAATATGTAAAATAAACCGTCCTATATAATTTGTGATCTTAGTTCTAGCATGTACAGGGATATCCAAATGAAAGTAAAAAGTTGTTATAACTTCTTTCTTTATAAAAATAAAAGTAAATGATAAATATGAAAGTTCTGTAGATATTTATAGACCATTCATAAATTACTAGCGAAACAACATACTCAGCATCGAATAAAAAATTATAGCATAAAAGATCGATTTGCTGGCTAATTTTAGATTGGATAGTGTGGTCTTTATCGTATCTTTGGATTCTATGAAAAGTTCTAGACTTATTTTGTATACATACCCTCCGCGGTTTTGTAGTCGCTTTTGAAATGTTTGAAAAAAAAATTTATTTCACATTATGCCTTACTTGTTCTATGTCCCTAGCCTTAGACGTTTTTCTACTGATTTATTGGTTTTTAATCATAGTAAAAAAAACTTTTAATTTGTCACAAAATGGGCTAAGATTAAATTTTGGCTAAAATGTCATTCAAAAAAATGTTTTGCGCTTTGTGTTTATCAAGAGATTAGTAAGATAAAATGCCTTCCAAAAACGTTTTGTGATGAACGTTTGTTTGGGCATTGTAGGACTTAACACCATTGGCCCAAAATTTTTTCATCAGCCTTTAACTGGAGAAATGTATTTGAAATTCCTTGAAAATAAAATTGAACATATTTATAAATAATTTACAGCAAACCGATAATCTAATTTATCACCAATATGGCGCCCTCCCATAATTTAACGCTTGTAAAAACTTATTTGATTTTGGTGAGAACTCGTTGAGAACCAAGAGACCAGTGACCAGCGAGGTCGCCTGACCTGACCTCTCTAGATTTTTCAACATGGGGTTATCTGAAAGAAATAATGTACGTGACTCCTGTAACACCATTAAAAATGTTAGAAAACAGAACTAAAATAGCAGTTGATAACATCAGAGAAGAGCACTAAGGACACTTGCTCAGTTCACAGGAAATATTGAGAGGATCACATTGTGTCAAGAACAAGACAGCTAACTGAGTGACATTCTATATTAATTGTGTTAGCTTCGCGCATTAAAAATTAGTATTATTGTTAAAAATATTGAAAAACCTTTAAAATGTATCTATCAAAGTTTTTTCATTTTTTATGTAAAATAAAAATCGAAAATACATTTTGAAATTATTGACTTCTGTCTTCTTCCAGATAAACCGGAAATAATATTCAACTATTTTTTCACTAAACATATGTGTCCTACTAACATATCTTCAACTCAAATATCAAAATTCTAACTGAAAAGCAATGATGGCTCTACGTAAAACCATCTCGTTGACACCCGGTATAAACACAACAGCGCTTTTAGTGGTTGGTATAGTAGTAATATTAAGGGTAGTTTAACATTTGAAATTTGCAAATCTGTACTACATTTAACAACATTATATGAACTAGTAATATTAAAACAATCTGGAAGTTTTAATTAAAAAGCGAATAAAAATGAGATTAAAACAGAGCAAAAAACATAAATATACATATCTTAGCTACATGACTCATGTGTAATAAATTCTTTAGTGGAGTTAAATACCGTAGGTTTACACGGCTTTAAATGTATGCAAATTGTATACTGCCCTAGTGGGTATAGTGAAGTTTAACGACACTTTTACGACAACAATCATGCTTTTGGTAAATACAGATGTAACATTAGGAGCTATTCAGTATTTTAAATTTAATTTCCTGGTATATAGACGGCTTAAAATCCAGGCAAATAAAGTCGCTAAAACGCTTTGCTTGGGTTAAGCCGACGATATTTTTACTGCATAGGGTAAGGTTTACCCACGGATTTTTTATAGCATAAAAATGATATTATAGTCCTATATAACGTAAAAAAAATAACAGGTTCATGAATTATTTTTTTACTTCACTCGTAAAAGGTAAGTATTGTAATCGTGAAAAAATCACCTTCCCAGGTTTTTACAATTCTTCACAATTTAGGGCTAGATGCCAAAAAACATTTATTCCGTCGGTCTATCGGTCTGTCTGTCTACTTATTCGGGGTATACCTACCTAAAAACTACTTATCTGATTGACTTTTGGTGAAAAATTAAGGACTATATGGGGATGACATGGTAACATTTTAGTAAAAATACAATATGTCGGAAAGAAATTTAGGCCTAGTGAAATTATGAAAAATTATTAATAAAAAACTAATAGCTTAATTTACCTCAAATTTTGGGCAAATTATTAGAATTGTGTAAGAATAAACTTATACAATTTTGGCACGAATCCAAGATGTCGAAACAAAATGACGGTTTAATAAAATTGCTTAAAAATCACCCTGAAAAACTATTTATTTGATTGATTTCAAATTTTGTACAAGAATTAAGTGTGATATTGACATGAACAGGAGAAATTGTAGTGCGAATGTTCATAGTTGTTGAAAATCACCCTCCCTAGTTTTTACAAATCTTTGTTGTCGATTTTATTAAAACATTAATGGTTACATCAGGATGACCTGAATATTTTCGCACAAATAAAATATGGCGGAACTGGCAACCCAATGGAACGTTAAAAAATATAACAAAAAACCATTTTTCCAATTTATTTCAAAATTTGCATACAAATCGGCAAATTTCCTTTACCCGGAACTTCCCTCATTATAAATATTTTCTTTTATTAGGAATAGTGAAGGGTAAACCAATTTAGTTCAGTACACAATTATTGCGGAACACACATATATACTGTCTTTTCAAACATTTTTATTACCAGTTTCGACCTATGCCACACTGATTTTGGGCATAATTCAAAATTAATTCAGTAAGTAGTTTTTACATTGACACACATCACGATTTTGTTACCTCATGTTGAATTAGCACCAGTTTATCCTTATATAATATTTAATTTTTTTCCAGTATTTATAGTCAATTGAATCAGAAGATTTTTTTTTACTTTAATTTTCTTGAATTCGTAACACAACTTTACCAGGTTATCTCTATATCACACTTAATGCTTCCGCAAAATTTTAAATTAATCTAATAAGTATTTTTTTCAAGCTGTTTTTTAAAATAATTTATTAGATCGCCATTTTGTTTTTCTTCTTATATTCATACCAAAATGTTAACAGTTCATTTTTATGTAACACGATTCGTTAAACCGCCATCTTGTTCCGGCATATTGGATTTCTACCAAAATATTATCAGGTCATCCCCATATGATCCCTAATTTTTTTCCACAATTTGTAATGAATCTGATGAGTAGCTTTTACGCTTCGCCGCAAAGTGACTAACAGACAGACAAACCGACAGGTGGACAGACGGAACTGATAAAACATATTTTAAAGTGATTTTTTAAGATCACAAAAATTTTATTCGGCGGACATTTTGTACCGCCATCTTGAATTAGTACCACAGTTTTACTAGTTCATCTCTATACTACAATTAGTTATAGCATGCAATTTGAAATTAATTCATAGGGTAGCTTTTCAGGCTGAATTTCTAAATATTTTATTAATCTTGTATTTGTACCAAAATCTTACCAGCTGATTCCTACATAATACTTAATTTGTGTGCAAATTGGATAATTAGGTTTTCAAGTAATACATTTTTTTAAGTTTCATTAGGACGCCATCTTGTTCCAGCGTATTGTATTTTAGCCAAAATATTACCAGGTCATCCTCATATGAGCCTTAATTTTGGACTAAGATTTGTAGTCAATCTGATGAGTATTGACACTGAACTGAAAGACAGGCAGATAAACCGATAGACGGACCGACGGCCTTGATAAAAATATTTGCTGAGAGAGTGATTTTTCAGATTACAAAAATTTTATTTGGCCGCAATTTTGTTCCGCCATCTTGAATTAGTATCACACTTTTACTAGTTCATCTCTATATTACAATTAGTTATGGCACACAGTTTGAAATCGGTTCATTAAGTAGTTTTTCCAAGCTGAATTTTTAAATATTTTACTAAGCCGCCATTTTGTTCTGCCATCTTGGATTCTACGAGTTAATTCTTAGATAATACTTGATTTTTGTGCAAAATTTGAGATAAATTGGATAAGCACTTTCTTAGTAATAATTTTTTTTAACATTTCACTAGGTCACCATTTTGTTTTGCCATATTGTATTTTTACCAAAATTACTAGGCCATCCCCATATGACCCTTAATTTTTGACCAAAATTTGAAGTCAATCGGGTAAGTAGTTTTTTAGCCATGCCGTGAAGAGGCAAAGCGACAGACAGACAGAGAGACAGAAAGCCAGACCGACGGGACCGTGTTTTTCGTCAGCTGAAACGTAAAAATCTGAAAAAATCTCGGAGGGTGATTTTTTTCACGATTACAATACTTCCCCTAAGAATGAACTGGTATTATTTTGGTGCAGATCCAAGATGGTAAAAGAAAATGGTGGCTTATTTAATCGTTTAAAAGATCAGCATAAAAATTTACATTGATTTCAAATTTCAAGATTTCAATGTGATATAGAAATAAACTGGTAAAATGGTACCTTACGAATTCAACTTGACGAAACTAAATGGCGCCAAAATGTTTGAAGAGTGAGTGAAAGTGTATAAATAACTATGCTATGCACTTTGCTATTCGTTTCGGGCAAGAAATTTTACCGATTTTCATTTGTTTTCTCAGGAACATACTCTATGTTAAGTTACTTATTAAATTCTGACTTCTAATACGATGATAATATTATACAGGGTGTTTCAAACTGATTTTTCCAGACAAAATCTCAGAAAATCGAATGATGGCAAATATTAAATTTGGGCAATTTGTATAGATTTAAAAAGTTTTTTTCCATATATAATTTTTTTGTATACGTGTCGGACTGTCATGTGCATAAAATAATATTAAAGCTCCAAAAATGGTTTTGCTAGTGATAACTTGTAAAATCTTTTTATGGGAAAATGTAATTACGATAACTAGTTATATAGTATCTAATTCTTATTGTAACTTTAATATTATGACAATATATATAAAATCTACTTCATTATATAAAAACTTCATCCAAAGCTGAATTAGTTGTTAGAAGTGACTGTTTAAAAGGTTTTTATAAAAGTTAGATATTAAAAAAGTCAAAAAACTATTTTTTATAAATACCATTTTATTTTAACATAATTTAAATCTGTTAGCTATATTAATTATATTTCCTCTTTCTATAGGTAGAGGATCACTTTTTTGAATTTTTTTAGTACTCAAGCGCCATGTTCGTCTGTCTACCCTAACAAGACTTACCGTATCCTCAAGTGGAATTACTAAAATTGAGCTAGATTCTATCAGTTGCGACGTTCAAAGAAGCACAAGTATATGCAATAATACGTTTTTTAAGACTATTTAGTCTCTTCATTATGAAAAATAAAACATAACACATTTTTTTTAGCTTTTTTGGAGACTCATAACTGATTTAATGTATATTCACGTCACATTGTTGACACTTTATTTGCTGAAACCATGGCAATATCGTCGGCGCAATATTCCAAATAAAGCATTCTAAGTTCATACTACACACTACGCTATACTGCATTTTAAAATGCAGGTAATTTTCGCTCTATTGTTAACCCATTTCCCTATTTTTTAAGTGCTAAAAGTTAAGTGCTAAAGTTTAAGCACGTGTAAATGTAGTAGTAAATCAAAGTTTAAGTTGACTGCATAGCAAATGTCAGCTATAGAAAACTTTAGATTTATAGTGCCTCTGTTCGTGGCTTATCTCTAAAAATTATTGTCACATGTACTTCATCATTCATTTTTAGGTACATACGAAATTATGTAAATTTAACTAATTTTACTATAATATAATATAGAACGAAAAATTTCACAGCTTGGTCAATTAAGAAATCATGGTCCTTGGGATTAGAAGGTGTCAAATTGAAATTACTTTCCGACGTTTCGCCTTCGATTGCACAAAGCATCTTTACGAATCATTACTTTACGATATCGGAGAACTGAATATTGTTTCTGTCTCGTGAAGAAAAATCGTTTTTGACACGGTCTAATCCCAAGAATCATGATTTCATAAAATGGTAATATAATGTTACCGCCAAAATCAAATATGTACCAGCGATTGCCACACTTCAAGATTTTTCTATATATGCAACAGTTTTATCATTTAAATTAAAATATTTGTTGCTGCAATTTTAGAAACATAAGATATTTAGTTTTACCATGATTTATAGGAAATTATTTAGGCGATACACGTATTAAAAATAAATAGTTTAGTTAAAACTTTCTGCAAACTCACACTTTACGTCAATTATTAGAAAAAATCACATATGATGCGGAATTTATGTGGTTTTTACATATTTTATAGGCTATTTCCGAACTGCTAAAAGACGCGATAAAAATGTTTGCTGAAATGGTAACCTAACTGAACCGCTAAACAGACTTATACTGAGAAATTAAGTATACACGCAAAATATTTGACAAAATTCAAGTTTTTATATTTTCAATAAGAACTAAGCTATTAAGTTGCGGTTTTCGGACTTGTCTAGCACTAGATCTGAAGTGTATGACTCAGAAAAGCGTAAATGTAACGGACTTAAGCAAATCCGATTTCCAAGGTGTTATGTAACCTTGTAATTTTCTTAGACAATGACTGTTCAAAATGAGATATTTTTGTGTTCTTTTTTAGCCAAGACAATGTACTTTTAAATAAAATGGACTTTAATTAGAAAGGAGTCAAAATATTTGGAATATTCTCGCGAGTATTACCAACTATACATAATACAGTCTTAACTTAACATGTGGTTATGACCGTTATCAAATTAAAGAACTCGTTAAATCTTATATTTATGTTATGCTCGAGAGAATCGAGAAATTCTTGACGAGAGAAAACCCCTTTATTATCTCGTCTCACCTATCCCGGCGATTTCTCTCCAAGGATAAATATTCTAGAGATATTAAATAATCAATTTTTGTATATAAGAATATATGGGTGAAAAATTATTATACCCGATTGTTAAAACTTTTTTTCAATAATGATTTGCTATAAACCCCGCCTAAATCTTTAATGATCAATGGGAAGATAATTTTCTTGAATATAAAGCGTAATAGCAAATGTTTTATCGACCCTCTACAATGAATAATTTACGCAAAAATGTGTCCTTTTTAAGAAATATTTACAAATAAAAATTACCCAAAATCTCAAAACTATGTACGTGTTAAACTTAGATAAAGTTAGAAGCTCTTTAAAAAAATATAAGAAGTAAACTCTACAATATTAAAAAAAAGGATCAGTGGTAACCTTATTCCAAACTAAATTTTAAAATTGTGCTTTTATGTTGACACACATATTAGCAATCGATTGCAAAAAGAAATTGCATCCAAAATAACGATGTTATTAAGATTACATAAAAATCTAAAAATGTAGCAACATCGCTATGGTATTTTTTTGAATTTGGTGTGTACCAAAGCCTAAATTATGTAGTTAATAATTAGTCAGAAAAATTAGAGGAATTGGTTTGCAACAGAATTACGAATGTTTGGAATGGTCTAGAATTTTTTATATTCCATAATTTAATTAAAATGCTGGTGTTTCATATAATAAGACAATATCATAAGTTCTAGAACTCTCGAATTATAACTAGACAATTTTACAATTCTGTGACTATAACTAAAGAGTTTAGAGTATTCGATTGCAGTAAAATGTATGATCGTTTGAATTTTTGAAAAGAAAAATTTAGAAATGTGGCAACGTCGCTGAGAACTTTTTTTGAACTTGGCGTGTCACTTACTCCCTATACAGCAATATTTGTTATAAAAGCATAAACCTATTTAGAGAAAATTGAAAATTCTTGCATTTTATACTAGACTAGAAGAAAATGACATATTGTCGATAGTAGTTTCTATTTCAATATTACAGCCAATTTATCAACTTTGGCAACTTTATTCAAATAGTAGCCTTTCGCTTTAGAAAAGGAATGTACCCATATTGAGGAGTTTTTACAGTGTCAACTGGTACATTTTACTGGATTACCAAATCGATATTATCAAAAGAAATATTACTAAAACGTGAAATCAATTTGACTAAAGCGCTAAAAAATACAAAAAAAACATTTTAAAGTTACGCCGCGCTACGTAGATAATATGTGTGGTCTGTTACCTTGGTTAGACATCTCGATAAAGCATCGAAGAGCTCCTATTAAAGTTGACATGTAAACATTTCTAATCCGACACAATTTTATCGCCTCATGTCAAAATATTTGTACGAAAATTCTATTGAAAATGGGTTTTTTACGGATTATTTCCTTCCTATCAATGTTGATAAAAACACTGACAAGAATTCGTACGTCATATTTAATTTTGAAGTGGGAAAACTGCCTGACATAACTGCCGGTAGCTTTTACGGAAAGAAAATCGGAAAAATATCAATCAAGTTTGACAAAGTTAGTTAAAATAAACATGAACTAATTATATTATGTTTTTTAGTGTAATAATTATTGTTCTTACTGTTGTTTAAAAAACATGTACAGATGGCGCCTCAGTTGTGATTACACGCTTCAGTTTCCCTCCAAAATTTTTAGTGATTAAAATAGTATCCCTTGTGAAATAATTATAAAATTTGCCCGATAAAAAAGGATAAAAGTCTCTGTTTTTCTTGAGTGTGTCGACTTTTTGTTTTAGGTGCTGTTTCATTCCTGATTTGAACCGTTTAGAGTCTTGCTCCTGCTCTCAGCCTGACACCGACACCGACTTAGAAAAGATCAAGGGTATTATTACAAACACTTTTAACGAAAAATGTTAAAAGAAATATTCGATAAAGTCGTATGAACATTGGAAAAAAATTTGAAGAACAAATTGAGTGGCAAGTGGCAACAATTAACGCATTATTTTCCAAAATAGACTCATTTGAATAAAAAAACAAGGGATTTTATTAATAGGTGGACAACCAAGAGTATACCTCACGCAGTTTAAATGTGTTTTTTTTTTTTTAAAAATGGAGGACGATGAGAATCTTTGATGTAAAATAATAAAAGTTCTTTCAGTACTAATACGTTTTCGCAGTGATAGTGCCAGGAACTCAATTCTGCGAATTTGTTCGAACTTCAAGGGCAGCGGCATTATATTTAAAGAGGATTTGACAAAATCCAGGCCTTGCAACACGATGGTTTAAAGTACAAAATTACTTCAAAGGATGCTGTTCAGGAATTAAATAGCGATTAGTCCCAAAACAAGTCATTAGTCGGATTAATATATAATAAACTATTGCAACTGTTAAAAAATCCGCATACATTTTATGTTTAAATATTAAATATTTACTCACATGTAAGTATTTATCTAATTGAGCATTTTTGACATTTTTTGTTTATCAGTACACTAAAATGTGCAAAACTTCGTTAATTTTTTTAATAATGTATTTTTTTAATTCCTATAGCAACCTATTTTAATTTTATTGGGACAAATTTACATTTTATGTTTAAAAATCTAATAATATTTACTCATATCACTTGCAAAAATACTGTCAGTTTCCTAATTTTTTTTTCTGTATAATTACTACTTTTTGTTTGCAGAAAAAGTGCAATGATGCACAATTTTCGATAGTTACATATATTTATTTAAGTACTTGGGAAGGAAATAATAGGGATTATCCGTTTTTTACAGTTTTGTAAATTAAGGGTCTTCGACATTAAAGGGAATGAGAGAGAAAATGTATTCGTTAGTGGAATTTTTGTTGTATTTCTATTTTCGTATTTACTTAATGTTTAATATTGCGTGATTTCATAGAGTTTTTTTTGTATATTGCGTAGGTACATACACGCATACATATAAAAATATATGTACATACGTATATAAATATATATATATATATATATATATATATATATATATATATATATATATATATATATATATATATATATATATATATATATATATATATATATATATATATATATATATATATATATACATACAAACATATATAAATAGGCGGGATCGACAAAGCCGAGAAGCAGACATATACCCATGAGTTTTTCGGTTTCATTTTCCTGTTAATGAATCTTTTGAGTTAAAAATAAATATATAGCAGTTGGAGTATTTTTCCGTCCACCTAAAACAAACTTTACTGAAGAGTTTGTTAATATTTTGTCCAGTGTTGCTGCTTTTGTTGATGAGTTCGATATAATAGCAGATTTTAATATTGACATTGTTATTTTAAAAAATCTATTGCTGTCTTGTTTTGAATGTTATAACCTATTGCAAATTATTAATGAGCCTACTAGAATGTCCGAAAGTGCGGCTACGCTACTTGACCCAATTTTTGTTTTAGATAAGGAACTTATTTCAAGCCATGGTACGATTTCTGTGGATAATATATCCGACCACCGAATGTTTTATTGCCGTTTTTCTATAAATAAAGCCCGTGTTGTATCTAAAATTATTAATATTCTTATACATCTTTTAACTATAACAATTTTTGTCAAGACTTGAATCATATGGAATGGAATAATATTTTTTTACGAAAATATTATAGATGGCAAAACTTAATTTATTTAATACTCTTATTTTAGATTTGTTTAACCGGCATGCCCCAAGTAAAGAAGTTGGAATAACAAAGCCAAAAGCAACGTGGCTTACTGAAAACCTTAAATTATACATGAAACAAAGGAATCGAGCTTTACAGACTTTTAAAAGAACGAGTGATTCAGATGACTATGTAGTATATAAAAGGTTAAGAAACATCACAGTATGGGTAGTGTAGTATATAAAAGGTTAAGAAACATCACAGTATCGGTAGTGAGACGCGCAAAAAAGGTATCTTGATTAACTGTTTGCTGATTAAAACAACCGTAACACTTGGAGGGCATTAAAGAATTTGAATGTCTGCAATAAAAACAATAAAACCATCCCCGAAAATTTGCAGAATGCCAATTTAATTAGTGATTACTTTGGACCTTTTTTTGAATAATGTATTAAATTGTGATCATAAATTTGAGCTCTATTATAATAATCGTTTTTAAAACAATATTAGTTTTTCTTTTAAGTTGACAACAGTTGAAGAGGTACATTTAGAGTTAACAAATATTAAAACTAATACTGTGGCTGTAGATAACATTAAGGCATCTAAGCTGCAGTATTGTAGCCTTTTATTGATATAAATGTTATTTGTATTATTAATCTCTGCATAGAAAATGGCTACCTTCCTAACCAATGGGAGGTCGCAATAGGTAAACCAATACCGAAAACATCATGTTTATTCAAAGTCAGTGACTTAAGGATTATTACCATTTCACCAACCCTCTCCAAAATGTTTGAAAAATTTTTATACGACCAACTGTATACTTTTGTCTTATTTAATAAAATTTTATGAGATTTTCGATGTGGTTTTAGAAAAAAAATTAATACTTCGGAGGCTTTATCTACGATAATAAATGACGTTTTAAGAGTTTGGGATCACCAGAGATATTCCATGCTAATACCTCTCAATTTTTCTAAAGCCTTTGATACTATCAACCAAAAATTTCTTTGTTCTAAATTAAAATATTATCTTATTAATACTTATTTTAGAAACCGGTATTAAAAGATATATTATGGAAATAAATTCTCAGAACAAATTTCGATTCTCTCAGGAGTGCCCCAAGGATCAATATTGGGCCCTGTACTAATTTTTATTTTTACAGCTGACATTCTGAAATCTACAAAATATTGCCAAACGCAAGCTTATGCTGATGATACTCAGCCTTATAATTCTTATAATATAATATTCGGTATTCCATATAAGCATTAGATTTAATTAATTATAATTTGAACAATTTAGAAATAATGTCCTCCGAGCAAAGCTTACAATTAAATCTCACAAAATTTTTAGTTGGGCGTTTTTCGGAAATAAAAATTACGTAAATACTTTAATGGGTTTAATGTTGCTCTGGATGCTACTGCACTACCTATAGTGAAGTCAGCAAAGAATCTCGGCATTATCATCGACTCAAGTTTAAGATTTAAGGAGCATGTTAAAACATAAAAACTCAGGCAAGAATCATTTTTAGCTTTTAAACTTTTGCACAGTATCAGACACATCCTAAATTTACGCTTACGCAAAAATCTGTGCGAATCCTTAGTTTTATCCAACTTTAGTTACTGTAATTTTATTTACTGTAACTGTATTGATTTTTTGAATAAAAATCGCATCCAGAAGGTTTAAATTCCTGTTGTAGGTTAATTTTTGGGCTCAGAAAGTTTGACCATATATCACATACATTTGAACAACTTGAATTGTTAAAAATGTACAAGCAGAGACTTCATCATATGTCTACTTTTATGTTGAATATTACAATATACATGTACATTCAATCCATTTTGTTATTTTTATAAATTATTCACAAGAAGGATAATATAATTAGTGATAAACGACAAAACGAAAACCAATATGGAGGGCGAACATTTAACCGCGGTTAAATAGGTCCAGGGATTTAATCATTTATCTAACCAAATTTTATAAAAAAAGGGGATATCTGATTGGTCTATCTTATGGTTAAGAAAATACTCAACATTATCTATTTTGTTTAAAATATGTGTTGATTGACGGATGCGAAAACATTTCTGAGAAATAACTCCTGCCGCCAAAGCTTTTACAGCAAATTAAACCAACAAATTTGCAAAGAAGCCTGACAACGAAGTTTTATTTGATCTTACGTTAATGCGAAAAAGTGTAAGGGTTGAAAAAAATCTACTTTCAAGGGAACAGATTTGCTTCGTTTTTCATCTCGTGTTTGGTGACAGGAGAGAATGATCTCATTAGTTTAATGAGGATGGTTAATTTTAAAGAAGGAAAAGAGTCTGCATATTATGTGTATCTAGGAAGACTTTTATAAAATTTATTAAAGTTTAAGAACGTTTTGTTCTACCTGAAAATATTGTAGATAAAATTTGCATTGTTCAGTTAAAATTAAAAAAAAAACATATTTTCCTATTTACTATTGTAGATTTTGACTATAGAATGAAAGATAGTCTCGTTATATATTTGAATTTTATATGAATGAACAAACTTATGTAAATAGCAATTAATAAAGAAATAAAAATGGGAATATAAGGTAAATATTTCACAAATTTCTTATTAGTCCTGCTATCATCTTTCATTAAAACTACGGTGCTATCAAAAATATATGAAAGCAGAAGGATCTATAATACTGCTCCTCTTTACCGTCTAATTAAAATTATATTATTTTATGTCGGGGAAATTAGTAAGGGTTTTCAGCGACGAATCATCTTCCCAGGGCATCCGCACCAATATAATTTATATCCTTCAACATTTTTTTACAAACAAATTTAAAAAAAGACTTTTTACATACACAAAAAGTCTATTCTGCATTTTTAGCACACATTTTAAAAATGATCATATATTCCTCCTTTTAAGGGACAAGTAGGATTCTACCAAAGAGTACCTCAGACGAATAATACAGCTGCGTTACTGAATAAGTGGGTGAATATTAAACATAATATATAAAGCAAAAAGATTCAAAGATACTTAAATTTGTTATTCTAGATTTTGGATAGGGTTACACCTTCATCTCTTTCGGGATAACGGAAGGGGCACTCAAATACTTATATTAAATAATACTGCTCTCAGTACCGGAGAAGGCGGTGAAAACCCAGGAATCTATTATAATATATAAAAGGCTTTGTTCACTGACCCACTCATCACGCTCCAGCTGAAACAGCTAGAGGTAAAAGGCTGAATTTTAGCATACGGGTTGATTTTAGGATGTAGAGGTTCAATAACAAAGGATTTTTCGAAACTCAAATTCCTGTAGGTGAAACCACCCCTTAAATATTACAATCTTTTTAATTTAAAAAAACGGTCAATTTTTCGAAAAAACGCCTGAACACGTGTTTTTTTATTTATTTTTTTACATATTTTAGGATTTTTAAAAAATTCATACAAAGTGTCCAAATAGGTAAAACCATCCAATATATTTTATTTAAAAACCGTTAGTTATTTGGAAAATGCTTAAACATGAATGCTTTATATTTTATTTTTTTACATATTTTCAAATTTTTTAAAAACCCAGATGTTATTTGTGGAGCAGTATATTTTTCCAATAAAGCTAGATTTATGTGCTATTTTTTGGAGTTAATATAGCTCGTTTTTCAAACCAAGAAGCTGAAACCACCCCTTTAATATTATATTTTAGTTATTCGGAAAAACGTGCTTTTTATTATATTTTATTACAAATTTTAAGATTTTTTATAAATTCATACAGGGTTTCTGATAAAATCGGGTCCTTGATTAATTTTTGCGATCTTTCCCAAACCGTTTGCTGTAGAAAGCTGAGCTTGTGGAAACAGCTTGATTTTAGAGTGGAAAGGTTCAATAAGAAGGGATTCTTCGAAACTCAGTTTCCAATGGGGTGAAACTACCCATTAAATGTTTATAGTCGACTCGAAAGTTGTCAAAATAAAACCGCTTCTTGGTTTGAAAAACGAGCTATATTAACTCCAAAAAATAGCACATAAATTAGCTTTATTGGAAAAATATACTGCTCCACAAATAACATTCTACTCAATAGATGTTGTTATGGACCAAGAAAATGCGGTTAATTATCCTGTCGAGTTCCTATACTCTCTAAACCCTTCAGGAATCCCTCTTCACGCGTTAACTTTAAGTGATGCTTATTCAAAATTTAAAACCACCAAATCTGTGTAATGGAACTAGGCTACAGGTTAAAACATTAGAAAATATTGTAATAGAGTCTACTATTATTGGCCCTGGTCTGGGAGAAACAGTTTTTATACCACGTACTCTCTATCCTTTTCAGTTTAAACGTGGACAGTTTCTTTCAAAGCATTGTTTCGACATGACAATTGCTGCTCTAGACTAAGTTCGCGTAGTAGCTAAGCTATTTTACAGCCAGAGAATACAACAACAAACGTGGTTTATGGAGGGGTATTGAAATGAGGCGATTTAAGTACCTCTTCGCATCCCTTTTATTATAGTCATATACGCGAACGAAGTCGCGGGTACCCGCTAGTAGTAAATAATATTAAAATGTTATTCAAATGAACTTTATATTTAATTCCAGCCTTTGGCCGGGGTTACACCTTTATATTTTTATTATTATATAATAATTCTGGTTCTTCACCCCTTTTCTCGGCGCTGACAGCAGTAGTATTTGACAGAAATATTCTATGGTAATACCTTACTAATGCATAGAGAGATGAAAGTGTTACACCATCCATAATCTGGAATAAAAAATTCAAGTTGCTAGTATTGGTAGTTTTAAATAATTGATTTCTCTATATTCGCCAAGTAAAAATACATACTTATTATCTGTTATTAATAATATTAATGGTAAAATAACAGTTACTTGCTTTCCTTAAATGTGTGGCTGAAGTTAATTGGTTTTTTAAGTGGTATGGAAAAATTTCTTGCCATTTCAGAATTATTTATGTCTTACGTATGTTCATATACCACCATTTCTCTTTCACTATATGGATAAGGACAGTTTGACAAATTCTACGTTTTGCGAAAATATTTTAAATATAGGCGTTGTCAGCTTTTAATTTACTAAGAAATCTAACTTGATATATGTCAGATTGGTACATGGGTTGAATGCTAACTTTAATTGCTTATACGTTTGCCAAAATAGTAATTATCAAGACAGATGTCGAGTTATCCTAATAACGGTTAAATTTGGAAGACAGCTTCATTAAATGGTTCGTTAAAAATCTCGTCGCAGCAGGCAAAGGCTGATATCCTTTTGTAATTACCAAAATTATATATAAGTGGTAATTTCGGTGAAATGACTTCATTCAATGAAGACAAATTTAGATCAGTTTCGCAAATTATCCTCTGTGCTTGTTTCTAGGCAGATAAAATGAAAATTGTTTTAGAACGCAAGAATAAAATATTGATAGTTTTCTCTTTTTAACTTTTCTTGAATCCTTAGTATTCAACCGTTTCCGTTCAGTTGCATCAGTCAAGAGGAATTCGCGGTTTATTAGCTTCTATTTCAGAGATTTCTATCTATTTTTAAGAGTCGCCTTTAACAGCACAATATATTACATATTAGCGATCCATGGCAACAAACTGGATCAACGAGGAGTTAAATACCTTAGTGCATAAAATAGAGAGATAAAAAAAACATGGAGATAAAGGAGAACAACAGGCTATAACGGAGACCTTTAAAATACCATGGATAATACCAATAAATTACATTCAGACAGGTTTTAGGTTAGGATTTATCTTTTAATAAGCATTTATTCCAAAAACAATTTAGAGAAAGATGGAACCAATAAATGTCTGTCTACTTTTTTTTTTAAATTAGGTAAAACCTGATGACTTTTTTGTTTAAAATATATTTTCATGTGTGTCTCTTCAAAAACCTTAAAATAAGTGAGAAAAAAATCTGGAGGCCATTCTGTGAGAAAGTGTGAACTTGTCTGGAGACATCCAGGATGGCCGAAATACTTTGAAGCAAATCGAAAGGACGAATAGTTTCCCTGCATAGGTAAGAAGAAATGTGGACTAACAGGAGCAAAGAGTTGGTAAGACATCTGCTTGATACATCAGGAATTCATGCTTTGTACAATTCTTTGGAGACGTCTGGGCATTCGCAAGCCGATTAGAGAACGTCACTGAATGTTGTACAAAGGGAGCTATAAATGAGTTTGGACCATTCAACTCAACAGGACGGGAAGAGATATTTCCGGCTCATCTTCAGAAAGGCCTTAATACTATGATAGCAAAAATCAGGGAGGTGATCATTAGGCATAGAGGTCAGATAAAGTGACTTTCACTCCCGAATCGGGAAGGAATGACTACACGAAAGCCAAAGCTTTCAGGCCGATGAGACAGGCTTGTATTCTTCATTGTGACAGGATTGGAAAAGGTTGTCGAAAAGTACCTAACAGAGGGAGCATCAGTACTAACTTTTACAGCGGAGGAGGTAGATCTACTGAAATTGCTTTTCATGTGCTGTTGCAAAAAATAGAAAAACGCTCCAATTAAAAAAAGCCAGTTGCGATGTGTGGTGGTTACCCACAAGGCAGTTGCCTGTTGCCTCACTTATAGAGCTTGATGGTAGACGAGCTGCTTAAGCGCCTTATGTCTGTCGGCTTCTACGCACAGGTTTATGCTGATGACGGCTTGGTTTTAGTTACCGGCCGCTTCATCGGAACTATCAGCTAGTGAATGCAGATGACTTCCAGGTTAATTGAAAGGTATTATCAGGCTTCTAGGCTTTTGGTCAATTCAGCAGAAACCGAAATGTCCCTATGCACAATAAAAATAAATACAGGAAGATTACGAGTTTCAACGATGTTTGGAGCGCAGCCTACTTTGGAGAGCCTGTACATATGTGTACAGTACCTGCTGAAAGTATTGCGGCTAAGTCGGTCGCAATTCTGTGGCAGTTTCGAAGTGCAGTGGAGACAAAATATAGCCTGAGCTCGCGCGTTTGTCAATATGAAGCTGTAGTCAAGCCCAGAATTGCCTATGCCTCGACAGTATGGAGGACAACCAGGGTTCAACAACAAGTGGGCATCACTCTCACCGGTACCATGAAGACAACACCATTAGTCGCACTGAACCCCGTTACTAGGCTTGTCCTCTATAGCCACCTTCGAATAAAAGACGCAGGCGTTTGGTGGGAGAGGGGCCGTATCTCAATGATATCAAGCAGGGGCATACCCATATCGGCATACAAAGTAGCGTACAAAGTACAAAGTGGACAGCAAATGATAACCAAGTCGTATATTCTCAGGATTCCAAATAAAAATGTGTGAGATAACGAGGCAGTTACAGGAGTGTATAAAGAGAAACTAAATCATAGGAAAAGCGCTTCCCTCTTTGGGAGTTCACCACGGTCTTGCAGGCATAAATATTTGCCATCATGATGGGAGCTATGATGGAGGATGGTAATGGAATATATTTTCTAGTAAGTAACCAGTTTTTTATTAATATTTAGGTGAATTGGTTCCAGATGAGCAGATGGTCGTGGGCCGGATGCCGGTGCATCATGTTACCTTAGGTTTAACACATTTTTATGGATATTTTGTTACATAGGTGGATCGGTACTAGGTGAGCAGATGGCAGTCTGTGGTACATGAAAGCATCATTGTAAAAGATATAATAGTATAAAGTAATAGAGCTTTAATGATGATGTTCTCGCGCTTTTACGCTCCGACGCCTATCCTGCTTTTAACCCATTACCAACCTACCTAGAGAATAAAACGCTGCCGAAAAGAAATAGAGATCATATTTGTCACAGCGTGCAAAAATTTACCCGAGTACTACCAATAACCATAAAAACTGGCAATGGGAGGTCTTATTTGCAACTAGATGGATAAGTCCAAAACGAAACACTGCCGAAGAAAAGAGTTTAGATTCGTGATCAGCATTCAAAAATTTATCATTGTACCTAAAATCGTCGAAATCGGCCGTACTAAAAAATTACCAAAACTTCTAATATGAATATAGTTTGTTGATAACGTTTTAATGCAATCCTCATTTATCTGGGTAGAAAGTGATCAATTCCCCCCATGTAAATGTAACTTTCTATCTAAAAAAATTCCAAAGTCAGAAATGTCAGCACTACATATATGTTTGTAAATAAAAAGTCAACATATTATTTTATCTGGAGCGCATAAAATAATTATAAATAGAAAATATCAGTTCAAACTACTTAGGACGCTTAGAAGTAATTTAAAATTACGCAATTAATGAACTATTGTATATTTGTTATAAGTCACGTCTATTTGACATGTCTATTTGAAAATAGTAAACATTTAATATTAAGCAATATGAAAAGATTGATTTGTATCATTTATTCATCAAAATCAGCCAAAGTTTTAAGTATTCATCGCTAAGTATCTGAGAAGCTGATGGTTAATTTAATGTTCTGAAACCGAAGTCCACATCAACAGATTCCAGTCGGTGCGTAAAAAAAATTAAACAAAAAATCATCCCTGTTCATCTAATATTTGAGATTTTGATTAAGTGAGCTAAGGAATTACCAGAAATAAAATTATCAGATGTGTAACTCAGTTTTTTCGACGTTTTATGCATTTTTGAAATCTTCAAAATATTGATAGTTGATAGCTTATTTATAATTATTAATGATATGTCTTGCCTTGTTGCTTTAAAATTACCTATTTTGCATATTTTCGGAAATATATTTCTTGTGAAATAATATAAATAAAAGAAATAAAAATAAACTTTATAAAACCAAAATCTTGTCAATACTAATATATGAAACATTATGTTTTAATCTCAAAAATGTTATGTCCTGTATGTCACCTGACAATCCAGAAAACAAGGATAACAGTAACAGTGAAATTCAGACAAATAAATTATTTAACCACACAAATTAAATTGACAATAACTGTAAATGCAAAATGACATTACCCCCGCTATTGTTTCAAGGTCGGACATACAACGATGGTCATCATATACTATTGCTTGGGAGTAGAGTATTGCTTTCCTTGCTATCAAAAGTTTAAGCTAACTTGCTTTAGTCTGAAAATGTTTCATTAGGGCGTTATCGGGCTTCAAAATAAGTCTATATAAGAGTCTTAATATTTTGAGTAACCTCATTTTGTTTATAGCGCAAAAAATTCAATGCCAAAATTATATAATATGTAATTTTTCTTTACAGGCACTCCCCTCGTTATGAACTTTTCCTCTTATTATAAATAGAAAAGGGTTTTATGATTTCAATGCAATGTCAATGTAAACATCCTAATTTCAACAATAATTCCATTTGCAAGTGCCTTTTCTACAGACAAGTTGGAGTGAAAATATGACCGATAATAGTAGAATTAGGCAACATAACTTCTCGAAACTAACCTCTAACTTTTAATTTATTTCGTATATGCAGGGTGCACGGAAATTCCGTTCTAATATTTGAAGGGTTCGGAAAATAATTTTTTTTAAAAGGGTCCGGCAATATTTTATTTTTAGGATACTTAGGAAATTTTAATTTATTGTGGCGTAGTGCCTCGCATTTATTTAAAGAATGTCTATAAAATAACTGAAAAAATATCTTATTCATTTTAAAAAATTATACAGAATCTAACTTTTTCTTGTCGTTACCACACTGACCCTTCCAAAGAAATGCTATAGCGATATTCGCCTAATTTGGTACTTCTATCGGAATTCTTGCCAAATTGTCTGTTTCTTGGCCTATTTTGATATCAGCACTGTCTGGAAATAATTTAGGAAAGTCTGTTAAAAAAAATGTATGGGTTTGATGATTTCATTACCAAATTAAAAACTATTAAAACTGTCCATGTTTTCAAACACATGTTTTAAAATATTTCAAAACAATACAAGGTATCAAAAAACTTGAAAGGACATAAAATTGTAAGTAATCTTACAACAGTAATTAAAATTATTTTATTGTCAGATGCACATATAAATTGAGTTTTACTGTTGACAAGTAAAATGAGTATCCTCTGTAGTTAAATAAAGGCCGTCACGGATTTGCATTGATTTATTTACATTGCTCGTGGTTATTCCTGGACCCTAGAAGCCGTAAGGGTATTGCGAATAACAAGTATTCTGTTGCCTTAAGGGTCCCCTGAATTATGAAAAAAATTATGAAACCAGCAATACTTTTTAGACATCAAATATTTTGAACAACCAGTTAGGAAACCTTACCTTTTCGCATTGACATTTAGGCGGGGGAATACCAACCTGAAACAAATAAAACTAATATAATAAGGATAAAATAAATCCACTAACTCTAATTGATTTTTAATCATTTTACTGTTATAATGTCGATACAATTGAATAAACATACGTGACTGGCATTTTGGGTAGTTATTCTAGCATTATAGTAAAGTTGGATTTTATTCCTCTTTTGTTGTTATTACTGCGCTTGTATACTAGATTATTATTATAGATAAAATGGTAGGATAAAATCTAGCTAACCTGGGGGCTAAAGGGATCTTAAAGAAAGGAAACAAAAATAACTATAGTTATTTTAAAACATAACTTCTTTAACTCAGCATGCTTATGATAAACTGTGGGCTAACATTGTATATATAGTTTCTATTCAGTTGTAGTTATAAAGGCCTCTACAGGTTACTTTAATATTGCAAAAAAACTAGCGTGAGCTTCTTTTGTACTTGAATTCAATAAAAAAATTGGATAACGCCTAAATATTTTGACGTTAAAACAAATAGATCCTTTGTGCTTAAACCTCTAAAGTAAAGTCGCAAAATATGGGGCTTTTAAAGTTGCAAGCTCGCCAAGAGTTTGCCACCCTAAGGGGTTTAACGCTTGTGCCGATGACAAACACGCCCGACCGCGCTGTTTCCCGCTTTCACCGAGCTGCTTTTACAGTAATTTAAGACCACCAATTAATTGAAAATGTACTTCGTCATTAACTTTTGTTTACTTGGTATTAATTGAACAAAAAGCGTTTTTCAGATTATCCAAAATTAATTTTACTGCATTTGGTAGTATATATATATATATATATATATATATATATATATATATATACATTTATATATATTTATATATATATATATATATATATATATATATATATATATATATATATATATATATATATATATATATATATATATATATATATATATATATATATATATATACATATATCATTAAATAAAAAACATTTAGACCTTAGTTTAATACAACAGACGCAGTCAGCAGTCGCTCGAAATGCGGATATCGAGCGCACGCTAACTACTTGACCTTGCGAGTAGATGCTGACTCATATACACCCTTAATACTACATCATATTAAAATATATGCCATTAGAAAAAGTTTTTTGTCACGAGCTCTATAGCTATTGTAGTTTTAAAAAAACTTGCGTCACTTCATTTTGTTTAACTTGACAAGGTACTTTTTATTAACAAACCTCGGAATATCTCATCATTTCTCTATTAGCTATGTGTATCGCCAACTAATGGAGGGTTTTGAGAATAATGCTTTAGCATCCCTTCACTATAGACATTAGTTCAGATATATAGCTGATACTTTTATGGCTCCATATGAACAGGAGAATCTCATGTTTCTGAACCATCTAAGTCAACAACAGAAAAATAATGCACCCTTCTGACGTAAAGGAGTCTTGTCTATTGTATTGGTTCCAATGTTGATGGATATGTTGTGTGACGAGTGCTTTTCTCATTAATAAATAAATATCAATAAATGCAATTAAAAATCCTTTCTATGTCAATAATCTCTCGCCTTCAAAACCAGCGTTGGCTCGGTACATTCAAATTCCAAGGTAAAAAATATACAAATGTACTTAAGCTTTAAAATCACATCGATTTCTCCAAATTATTGCAGTTAGTTAGCCGCTGATGGCAATTTGCAGCCTAATTATTTTGACAGTGATTTTTTTTTCAAGAATTACATATGCATAAGCTTGGAAGCAGAATTGCATGTTATACGTTTATTGTGTCAATGTCTAAGCAGTAACCAAAAATGTTGCATTGTGCGCCGCTAGACCAAAATTCTTAGAGCAGAGCAATTCCGGATAAGCCGAATTACTGTCTTACAATAAGCTGGATAACATTGAGAATGACTGCTAAATTATAATTCGCCTATAGCTATTTCGTATATATGTCAATAACCAAATGATATTTTATTTGGATTTTCGTGTGACAATTTAATGTATTTTTATTATTAAATTTATAAATTTTGCTTTAACTGTTGTGTTGCCAGCAGCATCCTAGAAAAAGTCAATCATTGAAAATCAAATTCGATTTTACAGTACTGTAGTGAAATATAACAGTTGCAATAATATGTTTTTTTGACATTTAGTTTTTTCTCCCAATTTTGGTTAGTGATTTATTATAATTTGGTTAGGTCACTTAACCTGCCTTGTAGAAGAAGATAAAGATCAATTAACTGAAAGTAATCACAAATCAAGCACAAATAAATTGTCATTGCTGTATTTATTGTTGCCGACATGCGTAATTAAATAGCATTTTTGGGTATCGTGAACAATTTTTTTGTATAAAAAATATGAATTTTTGAAATAACGCAACATGCCGGAGTGATCATAAGAACTTTATAACCATCCATAAAAGGATAGAAAATCTCTTATACAAGCTTTAAATATATGTTGGGAAAGATAATAAAGTGCCCCACGAACTAACCTCACAGACAGAAATAATGACTATATTTGAGCTGAAATAACTCGGTCAAATAATATCCGATATAAATCTACTTTTCATAGTTGGAAAGACTGGCTCCTCAGGATTACATACGAGTAGTGCTACCATTTAGTTAATTATTCTCTTTCCTATCAATTATACAGTGGATCAAAATAAGTAATGCATAACACTGAAAATTTCTTCAATAATTATGGTTATTTCTTTGGTCCCTTCACCATTTTAATTACTGATATTATACCTCTAGAGGTCTTTGATATTCTAAACCTCCGTGATTTCATTTATCAGATATCTAATCATTAAAAAAATATTGAATGGCTTTTCTTAAATCGTGTGGATTTCCAAGTTGCTGTCCTCTATCTGATATGATTTTTTCAAGCGACTCCCGACATATTCCATTTCGTTCATTTTCAAGACCTTGGCGGCCCAATTCATTCTTGTAATGTTGTGTTAATGCAAGAAACCTGCAACTCCCGATGAGATCTGCATTGTCGTCAATCAAAATGAAATCTTGGACGTGATTTTCGGCAAATGGGTCGACCGTCGGTAGCAAACATTAATTTATGTATGTTACTGCATTACGTTCGGTAAACACAAGCTCGGTTTTACGATTAAATTGAATCCACTCCAAATGGTCAGGCCACCATCTCCAAAGACTACTCTTGCTCCATATTTTCTTCTGTTTAACCGATAAAAATTCACTCTACATTCATGTGTTGCCATTCAATAAAACCCGATCCCCTGCGTTCGGCGTAGGTAGCGTACTGGATGTTTTACTCTTAATCTCCGAAAACGTAATCATCTACGAATTGTTTGTGTGATAATTCAACTAATTTCCGAAACAAGTAATTTTGACACCTTAATCTTGTTTTCACGCTGGATAAATTTTATGTAGGGCAACAAACCTAAGTTTAGGTAAACTGCAGCAAACAGAATATTTTAAGACAGATTACCATCACGATAACTCGCGGAAGTCTTGGTGAAAGAAAGAAGTTCATTTGTTTTTTCAAATACCCTCACGGACTTTTTCGCGCTTAAAATCTGGGCGCTTTTTGGTGCAATAATCTGAGGCGTTGCTGCCATCTTTTGATAACCGCCGAAGACATTTATTTACAAGAGATAGTGTTTGTTTGTTTACTAAATAATTAAATATTTTGTATTTCAAGTCCTTTTTGTTAATTTTCTGTTTTTTGTTTTTTTTTTGCACGCCCATGCTTTTTTTTAGATATCTGATGAATGAAATCACGGAGGATTAGAATGTGAAATGTCTTTAGAGGTATAATATTAGTGATTAAAATGATGAACAGATAAATTATGTTCCAAAATAGCTCCAATTATTGAATAAACTTTCAGTGTTATGCAGTACTTCTTTAGATCCTCTGTATAAATGACAGGAAAAAATAATTAATTAATTAATCCAGGAGAACCAATCTTTTCAATGGTCTAAAGTAGGTTTACAGCGGATATTATTTTGCCCAGATATTTCAGTTCAAATATGGTCATTTTTTTGTAGGGCGGTTAGTACGTTGAACACTTAATTTAATGACCACAAACAAGAACAGGATTGCTAGCCTCATCTTGAAAACTGGGATGAATCCGCTGGTCTATGATTTAAGAAATACAATGCATTGCGAATGTTTTGACACAGTTGTAGCGCCGGAATATTCTTATCTAATATCAATTGCATCAATACTTTAGTTGCTTGATTTTCAATAATTCATTTCTTTACATAATTAACACAACACTTCAGTAAATCTAATTTATTTACATTTAGCCAGAAAATAATGAACACGAAAAATCAGAGTTAGTCCAAGCAACTGGTTAAATATTATATGGCTTTAAATAGAACACTGAACAAAAAAGTAGAAAGCCTCATGAATCTGTTAGGTGTAATATGTCTCTAAAAAGCTCATGTCACCTCATCTAGATCATTTGGTTCGATCGAAGGTTTTCTGTTGGATTCAAGTCCGAGCTGGCTTTTTCACTATGTTAATTTCTACCTTCTTTGGTTCATTATTGTGATTGCAACCAGAGATCTGGTGCTGTAATACTAAATGGCCAATGATACTACATGTAGTTCTAAAATATTATTTATATACCCCTTATTTGAAATTATTCTTATTTAGAATCACAAGTCGTCAAGCGCGCTCAAAATATTGCCGCCCAAAACCGTAACTGATTATTCGCTAAATAGAGTCGCATTCATCGCAGTTACATCGCATAATATTTGTTGGGTCATCGGAATACCTAAATATGCCTAATGAAGAAGAAATCGGGATTTATTTGTAAAATTCTGAAATTTTCCCAGGTTACTAACTGTAAAGTTCTCATGTGTTTATATATTCGTTATTTTTTTACTGATACTCTTATCCATCTTTGCTAACCACAGTTATGCGTGCTTTGTTTTCAGCTACACTATTCACAAACTTAAACATTTTTTAATGAAATATTCAAAATTATACGTCTAATAATACTTGATATTAAGACGCAATTATATGAAAGTAACACTGGTAAATGTTTAATAAGGAAATATTTAAGTGACATCATTTAATAGACCTGTTATGATCTAATCTGACCTAGGCCTTTCTGTGAAAAATATAGTTGCCATGTGTAAACAAACATCGTTAAAGAACATGAACGTTCATATTTTGAAATATTAAAGGACCTAATGGGATGGGTATATCTGACACTTGCTGCTAAATTATGCATTTTGCTTTGACGAGGTTGTTCAAATTTCCTTTAAGAACTTTAAGTTTAAATTAGTTCGAAAACTTTTAATACTGTGGTTTTGAGATTTAATATTTAGCCGAGCTAATCGATTTACCAACACGCCTTGACTGAAACTTTTTAGATTCTGTATAAATCTTCATTACGAAGTTTGCTTAGTTTTGACCAACATAATTAAAAGTGTTTGCTTCAGTTTGAATTTCTCCAAGCATGCGATGTGGTATTAAAGCTTATATTAAATCTCCACCTTCTAGGATTTCATATTTTTCAAATATCTTTATTGCTTATTAAAAACGTGTGATAAATTTGTAGTTTGTACATATTATGTACATTTTTTAAAAGTTTATTTTATTCTAATATCAACTTAAATGCGGAGCTAAAAGAAGCAAAATACAATACATGGAAAACAGAGCGTGTCATTGTTCCAGATTAAGACCGGTATGGTTAAAAACATTTGCGGATTTTTCTGAATGTTTTTAAAATCGTATCGACTTCTTCACAGCCGTGTAATCTACTGTACTGATAAAATTTTACCCATGACGTAACAACGCATAAGACTACTCAAAATTTTGAAATTTGATATAGCACATAAGCTAGCAATCTTTTTATTGGAGGAGGTAGATGATTAGAGTTACATGTCTCATTCAATCAATCGTCCAACAAAATTTCTTCTATGTTGGCGATGGAAGCATTGATGAGGCAGCAAAACATTTACATAGGATGTTCACGGTGCGAAAAACATGATTTTTGAAAAATCTGAACCTCTGTGGGCGTACAAGGGGCACATAAACAACTTTTTTTTTATTTATTTATTTTTAACAGGCACTTTGGCTAATTAATCATCATATATAAACTCGATCTACGACCGTGAGATAAGAAGCCATTAGTGATTTTAGTTAAGTATTACAGCACTAGTGCGGTAACGATATCTACTAATATTAAAATTAAAACAGAGAAAAATACGTTTATTTTTGATGAAAATACAGCATTACTAACTAAAATGTAAATATTAATTACACAACTATTGCAGTTATTTAAATTAATACCAGAATTACCAACATGTGTATATTATAGTTTTTGGATACTAGTTGCTTTATTTTCCTTATTTCCGAGGGTACTCAAAGCAGTCTTCTTTTTGTTTTCGTCCGAAGCCGCAATGTATCCTTCTGCAACTGTATTTGACCGCCATCTCCCGTGCCTCTTTACGGTCAAAATATTCACTCCGGTGTTGGCTAATAGTCACGTAGAAGACCTTCTAAAGCAGTGGCCGGTATATTGTTCTAGATTGGAAGATTTTAAAAATAAAGCAATAGTCTTAGGCATACCTCCAAAAGTGTTTTTCCCACTGGCTATTTTGTACATTTACCATTCTTATAGCACACGAAGAAACGACCATGATCAATGTGTTTAGGGCGTAACTTAATGTAATTTCGGACAATTTTCAATATATCTAAACCTTCAATATCTCTTGATGTTGAAAAAACTCTCGAGCTATTTTTGTCTTCGTGAATGGTATTACAAATCAAAACCACGCACCTTCATCTTTCACATTTTCCAAGAGTAAGTTTGTCAGCTCTCCTCTTCAACATGCTGCTGCTAGTCCAACAATAAGTGCTACTTTGGCCATAAAAAACTTGATCAGCTTCCTACAGAAAAACATGGAAAAACAATATGGTTTCTCGTTAATATCATCGATTTTGTAGGTCTATATCCTTCTGACTTTCTTTTTAAAAACGCAATTAAATGCGAGTATTTATTAATATCGACATTTTTTCTAAAGGACATCACACTCCGCCACATTGATTGAATAACCATTTCTGATACCGGGAGTAGTATATTTTGCCCCTGATTTTTTGGACAGAAGACTGGAAATTACGCCGGTAGCCACTTCTTCGATGTTGGATGGAAGATCTAAATCGCTCATGTTGAAAATGTATGAAACACTTTCCGAACTTTGTGACAACTTACAAATGGTTTGACAGCATTATTTTTTAATATTTTCTAACAAAAACTTAGTTACTTGGTGGCTTTGAGACTTTGGTTACTTGGTTGGTATGGTAAGTACAGGTTACAGAGGTAACTGTGTGATACATTATTATTAACATACGCGTTTATGCAATCACACAACGTTTTTATCCCACTTGTATTGTAAATATCTATTAAAATAAAGACTGTGGTTATTTGCTAATACTAGACGCTAATAATACCTATGTTGTAATAGTTTTGATCAATAACAGAATATAGTAGTTCTCCTAAATTTGCAAATGGGTATCGGAACCATTTTCTATATTTTACTCTATATTTTCTATGTATTAAATCGTAACAAAATAATTCCAAGAAGATTCATGAAAGCCCATAGCAAGCAAGCTCATCCAAGTAAATGATATAGTCAATCGTATCAAACGCCTTTTTGAACCTACTTACATATATTACGTGGGATTGTACTTTCTGATTCGAATTATTCATGAAATCTCTAGTAAAAACAGAACATTGGTGATAGCATGTATGTAGTACCTGGAAGTTTTATTTCACTATTCGGTACCGTATATAACCCTAAATTAACTTATGACAAAAAAGTCATATCATACCATTTGATTTTTTTGAAAAGATCAGTATTATTTGAACAATTTGGAAAAAACTTTATCTAGTGACCTTGTAATAGAATCATTACAGTACAGTTAATAGTTCGCTTTTCTCTGACACCAAGTTCAATGTAATCGGTTGATCCAAAACAGAGATATGAACGTTTGAAAGAAAAAAGTTTGACCTTCCCCCACTACTTTATTATTGAAAATAGAAGAGAAGTGGTATACAACAAAAAGTTGCATAATTGCCTGAAGAATACAACGCTTATATTTTCGACAAACCCTAATTAGGAAAATTCAAGAGAAAATCGAGATTTCCATTTTTGAGTTGCTGTTACGCCCCCTAGCGGCCATTTTTCGAATTTGAAAATAATTTCCAAATATTTCTTTTAGCCGATTTACCCACGAATATTGTTTCCCTATAATTGTGTGTTATTAACATATTTTATCTAGCTTCTACTACAAAAAAAAATATAACGATAAAATGTAAGTAGGACCTTTCATATTTTAATCGTTATCTGGAAAACAAATTGAACATTGTGAATTTATGTTTTTTCACTTCTCTATATAACAGCCAAATATTGTATTATTAATATACTATATATAGACTACATAGAGGAAGTACTGGAATCGCAAATATTATTGTAAAATATAAGTTGGGGTTACCCGACATTTTGGAGTCCCCAGAAAACGAACATTTTTTGGAAAAAACGTTTATGAAGTCTATACGGATATGCGTGTATGCTTGTATGTAAACAAAATTTGCGTCTACGGTAACTTGAGAACGGACAATCATTTCAAATTTGAAATACTCTAGATCAGTGTCTCGCGAGAATTAGATTTTAGGTGTCATGTGCATAGATCTTCAATCATTTTAATAGTTATTAAGTTCTTTATAAAAAAGCATGTTTTGGAAGAAGAAAGAGAAGAAGATAGAGTTGGAATAAATGTCCTGTATTGAAAAATTATGGAATTCACTGGCGTAGATACTTTTTTTTCGCTTATGAATATTACATATTTTTTAAAGAAATTACGTAACATTTTTCAGAATTTGTGTAAATTATTGTACACTTTAAATACAGAAGGTTCTTAGTCGCATATGTTCTATTTTTATGATCGGGGGTGATCGGAGAGAACACTATCAGTCTGTAATGAAATAAGGCGTTAATTAATTTATGTCCAAAATTCCAAAGATGATTTCGATTTTGTTAAAATGTTAATATCTTTTTAGTTTTTTTGATATACCTCGTACATTTCTAGAATTTTTAAGTTCAATTTAATACACGTTATACCTTGAGTAATGCCAATAAAGGGACTAAATAAGTTTTTCTTAAAATATACAGGGTGTTGTCTTTTTTCCAGGTTGCGACCACCGGTCATTTTTACAGCATGGTTAATCTGCCCATTCTCTTCTGTTACTGTTTTTTTCTCTTAGATTAATTCGATATTTTGCACCATTTAAAAAATCATGTGCAGTTTTCCTATTTGCCACATGCATTACAACAATCAAATTAGCTATTATATACATTTTGCTAAATAAACTGAATGGTGCAGAAAATCAAAACAATCCAAGAGACCAAACAGTTACAGAACAGAATGAAGAATTTGACTAGTTTGTTATAAAATGGCCAGTAATGTGGCACTAAAATTTTCGGAAGGGTTAAAAGAGTTCCAATGAATCAATTTAAAAAATAATCTGACAATATTTTTAAAAGAAATAATATTTTTAAAAAACGTCAAAATATGACAAATTTTTTATATATTATGATTTGTAACTTAGCTCACCTTAAGAAAATCCAATGGTTTTATGTACGTACATATAATATGGGTATGGAAAAATCGCGTTTGCCAAAATACATTTTTTGAAACAGGATTTCGCGCATTTTTTAAAAGGTTCTATTAAACTTAATTAAAACTTGTTCTTTATATTGCAATTTGCATTACGCTTATAGGGAAGCTTTTAATTATTTTTAAGAGAACCGGTAATTCCTCAACCTCCATAAACCTCAAACGAGGTTCAAATATCCTTAAGGTTAAAAATAAAAATACAAAGTAAGTCTCGTCAAAAACATATTTTTATTGTTTTGAGTTTGTTAGTAATTGTTTTATAAGCAAAAAATTATGTTTTTATTCGCATTCTTATTACCTGCGAATTATTATTAGATAATTAGATGCGAATGTGACGAGAGAATATTTATCTTTGTCATACATTAAAGATATTGGATTGATATATAAATTCGTAGTGTTTAGCTGTTTTTGACAAGCTAGAAATCATCTTTGTAATGAATTTTCCTGGATTTTAATAAATTTTGTTTGTATAAATGTGCTACCCATTAACCTAATATTTTATTATTTTTTCTAATAGAAATTTAGCCTATAATTTAATACTCTTACTAAATAACTGAGTAGTTGAAAAATTGCGTTACTAACTCCACAAAATTCACAAATCGCTCAGTAACAGTCATTTTGGAAATGACTGTTACGACGGTTAAGTTCTGAATTCTTATGTATTTACTTGCATAAAATAACTAATAGTTTGTCTGTTTCACGACAGTCCTACATAAAAGCACATTAGGAAACCTTTTATACACCCATGCACTTTTGCTTCTAATTATTTTAGGTCTAATCGGTGTTCGTGTTCTGTAGTAACAAGGCATGTTTTGAGAGTTTTTGGAGTGATAAATGCTTTTGATCTACCGTGTGTCTCTGTCATCCAGAGTAACTGATGGATTGGTACCATTTACCGGAACAGGATACATCAAATTTAAGTTTTTTGTGATATCCAAGGTCTTTATAACCTTTATAGTGAACAAAAAAAGCACTTTTCTTACCTATCTGCAAAAGTATAATGAAGTGTTACTTCTCATAATTTCTGTATTTGCCGCCATTTTGCAGGATATGTAATAAGTTCTACTGATTGGCGATATTCCTATAAGGAAACCTTAATTGAAGCGTTTCCAATCCCAATTAAGCCTTGGGAACGCTTCCAGACTGTTTAAAGCCATATCAGACTTTCATTCTACCGCAAGAAGCTCATTTTATTTCACTGTTAGTACTGTTAGGACTGCAAGAAGGATATTTAACAGGAGGCTTAGATTGGGAGAGTTATAATTTGCAGAACCCCTTAAGCAGAGAAATCAGTTGGCATCAGGTAGCTGAAAATCACTATAGATTCTGGTTGGGGTAACGTGGCGTAGCTGGAACGAGGCATTTGAGGATCTTCTCGCTGGCGTGTGCATTTTTGTGGCTTCCGTTGCAGTCTGCTTGTCTTCGGCACAACCTCCGGCTTTTGGTTGAACTTAAAGGTTCACCACAGCTGTGAAGCGCTAAGGGTCTTTAGTGGGGGAAGCCAACATGACGCCGAGACTAAAAATAATACTTTGTTCAAACTTAAATGAATGAATCAATCAAAATTTTACATAATTTTTCATAGAATCATTTGCAAATCAGTAACCATAACTTTTAATTCTAATTTAATATCTGAAACTCTTTATTACCTGAACTCAATTATTATTTTGTAGTATTTTAGTTTGTAACTTAGTTGATTTTGAGTAAAGGCTAAATTCGTTTTAGTAAGTCAGTTATGCTGTGTTATTAATATTAGTAAATTTTGGTTTTTATAAAAGGCACCTCATTGTTTTGCCAAGTGTCTGCTTTGTTTTAAGTGCTCGTAGCTTATAGGTAGTAAAAGGTTTTATATTGTTTTATTATAGCAGGTCATTTTTTAAGTTAATTGTATATTGGGTTCCCATGTCATAGTGTCTTATTCGTTTAAGTATTTGAAATTTGCAGTCCCTCCTAAAATTATCTGTAATTTTTTGCTAATAATAAATAAGTACATATTTTCCAACGATATATTTTTATATCTCTTAATTGAGGTTTTAATATAACTCAATTCCTTTTCTTAAATCTAGGTAATGTAACAATTGTGATAACGATAATGATTTTACTTACAGTTTTAAACGTAGGAAAAGTTTGTATTCATAAATATAATCTGTAAATGAAGATATTAAAGAACTTTAACCTTAAAACAATAAAAAAAATAATAAAATATTAGGCGAGATGTATGATTGTATATAAAAAAATATTTAAGTTGCGAATACGCACTAACAAGTGATGAACAAATTGTTGAAAGGGTGAGGGTTATGAAGGCTACCTTTTACTTCCAGCAAATTGTAGATCTCTGGTGAATACAATAAAAATATATGTTACCAGCCTGAATATCAAGTTTTAAATACGCATTCTAGATCAAACACTTTGGATAAATATAAGAGAAAATATAACTTTGAATTTTGTAATTACTGAGAAATATTGATAAATGATGTTATTTTGACAAACAAAAGGAATTCAAATAAACTGCAAATAATTAGATCACTGATTGAGACCGGAGATACGTTGAACTAATTTTCAATTTTGTTATTAAAGTGGAACTCTATTATCAGGAAAAAGAATGGAAATTTAAATAAATCACAAACGGGTAATTATCAGAAGAATCAAATGAAAGAATGGGAATTTTAAATAAAGTTCAAAGCAACCAGTTAAAGTTAACAGAATTGTTACATCACTTAGATTTAAGAAAAGGAACTGAATTTTAATAAAACCTCTATTATGAGATATAAAAATATATCGTTCGAAAATATATACTTATTTATTATTAGCAGAAAATTACAGATAATGTTAGAAGGGACTGCAACATACAAAATTATTTATGCCACAAAAAAACATAAAATCTTTTACTACCTATAACCTATGAACACTTAAAGCAAAGCAAATACTTTGCAAAACAATAAGGTGTGTTTTATAAAAACTGAAATTTACTAATATTAACAACACAGCTAAACTGACTTGCTAAAATGAATTGAGCCTTTACCCAAAATCAAATAAAATAAAAGGAAGTTATAATGTAACCCACAAATATTGAATATAGTAAAACGTTTAATAATTCTGTGAGAGCTATCCTAAATTAATAAAATTTCATCGAAACACATACACGACAGTAAAAATCATTGAACTTTTGAATAGGTTAGTGGGCAAGTGAAAAATTTGGTTACTGGCACAGCCGTCGCCTCTGACTGGGGAAACTGTTTTGACGATTGGTTTTCACAAATGCACTTAGTCAATAAGTTGTCTATTCCGTCACTAGATTCGGTAAAGGAAAACATCTCTTGTATCATTATTTCAGAATACAAAATATTATATTACAAAAGAATTATCTCAGGCACTTGAAATATTTCTGCATAATTTAAACTATTTCAACGTGTAGAAATTGTATTCGTTTTAATAAGATAAACTGTCACTTGGATCGCTCCTAATCTAGGGGAGGCTAGCGTTAAAGCCTAAAGTGAGTTACCATTTATCTTTGCGTTTTAGGGTCTTTAGGACCGAAAAACGTGTTCTCCCACTTCCGTCAGTATGTCATTCTGTCTTTAGTTGGCATAGCTCGAAAACTACTTATCCCGTTGACTTCAAATTTTTGTTAAAAACCAAGTAAATATCCAATATGGATTGACAAAATAGCGCTCTCATAAAAAGTAAAAAAATCAATCTTTGGAGACCACTTATCAAATGTATCTACAATTTTGTACACAAATCAAGTGTGGTATAACTAATAAACTAATAAAATGTTTAAAATGGTAGTACCAAAAAATTACGAATCGAATTGACTTCGAATTTTCCACAAAAATCAAATGTGAAACAAGCACAAACTGGTAGAATTCTAGTACGAGTCCTATATAGCAAAAGAAAATAGCGGCTTTATAAAACTGTTTAAATATTGGATAAAATTACATTTCCTGGAATGAACCTTCTTTTATAGAGGAACATAATAAATGAAATAATGTATGATTTATAAAAAGCCTTAAATTTACTTTATCCGTAAGTTTTCTCGTTATGAATCCTTCCTTCAGCAAGTAATTTATTGATATGCACAGAACAAATACAAATTATGTTGTCTTTCAACCTCTTAATAAATGAAAGTAATCATAATGGGAGAAGTTACGGCAAAGCCAATTTGTTGATTTTTTTTAATAGAAAATAACTATTTAATATATAAATATGGTATGAAAATGTTCGTTGTTGTTGCGATGTTTCTTGTATATCTTGTCGATAGTCTGGTCAAAGAAAATCCTTTAATAGCCAGTATTTTGAAATATTAAGTCACTTATGATCTTTGAAACGAAATAAATGCTTAAAATAAGAAAATGAAAAATATACGTATTGGTTTTTATTGCAAGTAAAATGTCTACAGCACTTGTGTGACCTGAAGCGCCTTAGATTTTGCCACTTCACGTCACCCATGAGGTATTATTCTGCGACGCGTTGACCTTTTTTTTTTAATGGAGGTCATCGCCAATAGCCCTACTAAACCATTAAAAACTAAAAAAATAAACTCTAAAAAAAGTAAATAAAAAGTAAACAAAACAAGTAAAATATGTACACCTATCACTAAAATATAGCGGTGATTGCGATAATATAAACATAATTTAGTTTATTAAAACTTAAAATAAATAGTTGTATGAAATAAGATAAAAAAACTACTTTTTGTACATTAAATCTATACGTCTGTCTTTTAAGGTTGCAAATTTATCTATAATTTGGTCGTAAAAGTTTTGGTCTTCACTAAGTTCTGACAGTAATTCCTGCGCTATTGACATCATTGCTAAACCCGAAAGCCGTTCTTGTGTCATTGTGTTTCTTAGGTAGGTTTTGATCCGTTTAAGACATGAAAAATTTCGTTCGGCCGATACTAACTAAATTAAAAAGCTTATATGCTTCCGCAAAAATTGCTTTAAAATCTTTAAATAACAAAGCTAGACTTTTTTCGACATCTAAATTTGAAAATTGTTCATCCCTATACAATACAGAAAGCTCATTCTCTAATCTATCTCTGTCAAAAATGTTTGGATAATTTTTTAATAAATTATTTAATAAGTCGTCTGGAAAGCATTTAACATATTCCGAATATTTTGTGCAATCGACTAAAGCAAAGAAATTTAAATTATTTAAATTTTCAAACCGCGTCCCTAATTGAAGAATTATACAATCTATTATTTCGAAATATAATAATTTATATTTAGTAAAAATATCAAAGTCGCTAGAACATTGCCCTCGACGTGTGTTAGTTGGCAGAATAGTGGCTTTTTTAGCAATATTGAAAAGTTCTTTGAAATGGTCCTCGTTTCTAAATTCAATAATTCGTTGCTTGGCAAGGTTTATTTGCGAAATGCAGTAATTTCTATCTAAATGCTTTAACTGTAATATTTGAACAGTACATCAGTCCAACTAAAAATTTGTTTATAAATATGCGTTAAAAGGCAAAATTCGAAATCATTAAAATGCTTTAGAAATCCTTTTGCACCATTAATAGATTCTGTTCCAGAACTTAAGTCATTAATAATAGTTTCAAATACTATAATTAAATTGTCCCATTCATTAGCCACTAAGTTTAAAATTTTAGACCGTGTATACCATCGCGTTTCTACAGCTCGCGGAATTCTTTTACCTACTATCTGATTAAGCACAAAAGACCGTTTTGGTGATTTGTGGAAATAATTTGGTATTCCTAATAAAGTGGCAAAAAATATACGACTTTGGGTAATCCAGTTTTGTTCCCTGTTGTAAAACTAGATTTAATCTGTGGGCGCAACAATGAGTAAACATAGCTAAAGGAGCAATAGATCTAACTTTTGTTTGAAGCCCATTTATTTCACCTGCCATAACACTAGCCCTATCATAACACTGCGCGACCAATTTATTTTTAAAGTCATAAGGCTCTAAGCTGTTTTGTATTAAATGAAAAAGGCTCTCTGCTGTTCTATTATCGCTAACGTCAAAAAATCCTAAAAATCTTTCTTTTAAAGATCCGTTGGTCACATACCTAACTGTTATCGAACACTGTGATTTTTCTGTTATATCAGTACTATCATCCGCAATTACGCCAAAAAAACAACATCGGTGTCATTGATTTCTTTTTTTATATATTCTTGAATATAGTCATGTATGCAACCAATTAGTTCATTTTGTATAGTCTTAGATTGTCCCGTAAAAATATTACTAAATTTAGCACAATGTTCAGTAAGTTCGGCATTTCTTTTTATTAAGCATGCAAATATTTCCTTAAAATTTCCACGGTTAAAGGAATCTGTTGTTTCATTATGACCTCGAAATGCCAAGTCCTGTTTACCCAAAGTAATAGTAACATCAATTAAATAATTTAATAATAAACGGTTTTTTCGAACATTTTCATTATAAACAATTTTATTAAGACTTGCATTTTCTTGTAGTGCATCCGCAATAGTCGCCCTATTTTGCTCCAGTCCTGTAAGTGCTACCGAATTTTTAATATGCTCTCTTGAACTTTCATGCGATTTTACTGCTCGTGAAAAATTTTTTAAATACGAATATCCGCCCCCTGAACTCCAATTATTTTTGACGCAACCTAATAAAATACAAGGCCAACAATATAAGCTTTCTTTATAAATACTTCCGCATAGCCACCTATAAGTTTCGTACCAAGATATTTGAAAAGTTCTTGAATATTTTTTACCTTGCCTCCTATCGTTAAATATTGCTAAAATTTTCGGCGTCGGACGACTACCTAATATCTGTTTCTTTTCAGTTTCGCTTCTTCTTAAAAAAGGCGTTTCAATTAATGAAGCAATAATGTCGTGAATAGGATTCATTTCAAAAGCAAAAAGCAAATACAAAAAATGGAACGGTCCAACTTACCAAATCAAAACAAAACAAAAACTTACTCACGCGTATTTATTCACCTTAAAAGACAGAACGCCCTCAATCAGCGATTATCGCAATCTATTTCCTATTTCTTTCTCAGCCGCACGCACCACGTAAAAAGAAGCCGTTGGAATATTTCGCTAGTAATGTGATTTAAATAACCAATAAAAGCATATCCAAGCTACAGACTTATCGCCTCAAGAATGCAATAACGCGTGCATCGGCAATCGCCATCCCGCTCTGTCGTAATCAGGTGACTCGCTGGCATCGGCACCGACCGTTGATAAATAGGTCAGAAGTCGAAACTTTCCAAGCTAAAATTATTTCGCCTCATTCGAGAGCACTTTCTTTAGGAATGGGTTTGCACGGATTGCACGGTCGGTTTTGAGGACGCTTGAGGACATATTGAATATATGAAATTTAAGATATGTGAAGGTTATTTACTCCTTTTATTTATGTGTCGAGGGGAATATCTTTTCTTTAGAACGCTGTTTGGTAAATAGTTTGAAATTTTAAAACATTACAAATATTCCTTAAGTAGTAATGTAGATAATTAAATATTTCGGGTTGACGTCACATCAAGACCTCCTATTGCCTGAGGGGCAGACAAAGTTCAAGTGTGTAAAAAAACAGAGAAATTCGCGTCTTCAAATTGAAAGAAAGAGATGAAGTCCGATTTTTTAGAATCCGTGCTCGAGTCGCTCAACACCGTAAATAAATAGTAAACAATGCTTTCTTTGCCCATCTGTTAAAGTCACGTCACCTAAAATGGTCATGGAAGAGTATGACAAGTTAATAAGGAGAGGGCAGATTTAATGTAAGCAAATGCTTATATAATTTATGTTTTTATTTGAAAACCCCTAATTGATTTTGTGGTGGCCACCAAGAGGTCCGCTACATAAGAGACACATTATTAATATTATTGTTTCACAGTATTTCTTGCGGAATCGTTCTCGTACTCATATATCTAATGTATATAAACACATTTTGTTAAACGACAGTTGACATTCAAAATTATTTTGAAAAATGTAAATGTGGAGTTATGTAAGAAAATAACGAACAAGTGTTTTGGAAAACTTATTAAGAATCTGATTTTACGTTGCAAATTTTCAAATTGTCATCTTCAAGCAAATTAGTACATATGCGTTAAGGCTGAACAGCACACAGCAAACAAAATATCAGCGACAAGGTCAAGTCACGCTCAAAGTAATATGAAAAGGTACTGACGTGTTGGAAAATAAAAATATAACAGTGAAAGAAACTGGGGCTAACAGAATAAATTACAATTATTATTTGAACGGCGGCGCCTCGGATAATATTTAGAAATTCATTGGCTTATGGCTGTCCGTAGGATGAAGTCGTGGGAGGGGGGAGAAATTATTTTAATTTGTATAAAGTGAAGACTTTTTTTGGTTGTTGAATTTTATTATCTTAATTGAACATGTAAAACAAATAAAGGGAGGATCTATAGATCCCGTTCAGGAAGAGGGGGCCAATTACTATTCTCAACTGATCCAGTGCTTTCGTTTATGCATAAAATTGTATTCGATGCCCCTTTCGCCCCTTCTAAATCCGCCAATGAATTTATCAGCTTTGATTTCGATGTGCGGATCGTTATTCGTTATTCCCTCGTTCGATTTTCGTTTGATTTCGATCTGCGATTTGCGAATTTATAATAAAATGTATCAGTGTTTTTGTAATTTTTTACTTCCCTCGTAAAAGAGAGATACCTATTGTAATCATGAAAAAATTACCCTCCAAAATGTTTGCACTCTTCACCTACAGGCCGTAAAACATATTTTCTTCATTCCGTCGGTCTGTCTGTTTGTTCGAAGCATAGCTAAAAAATAACTCACCCGATTGACTTGTTGACAAATGTTGGTCAAAAATTAAGGGTCAATGGAGATGACTTGGTAACATTTTCGTATAGTATGGCGCAAGAAAATGGCAGCCTAGAGTTATAAAATTGTGACTAAAAAAATAACTGACTAAACAAAACGGCGGCCTATAAAATATTAAAAATATCAACCTGGAAAAACTTATTGGATTTATTTCCAATTTTGTGCGAGAATTAAGTGTTAAGTTAAAATTGCGGTACGAATTCAAGATGGCTGAAAAAAATGGCGGTCAAATGTGTTTGTAAACGTGAAAATATCACCCTTCCAGGTTTTACATATCTTCATGTTTTAGCGTCCCTAGATTCCAAAAATTATGTTTGCTTTATTCTGTCGGGCTAGTGGTCAGTATATCTGTCAGTTCGCAGCATAGCTAAAAGCTATTTACCCGGTTGACTTCAGGTAGTCAAAAACTAAGGATAATATGGAGATGACCTGATAACATTCTGGTAAAACTCCAATATGGCCAAACAAAATGGCGCTTTGGTGAAATAATTTACCTCAAATTGTTACAAAATCAAGTGTGTGAACTGTTAACATTTTGGTCCAAATCCAAGATAGAATTAAAACTTTATGCAAGTATTAAATGTGATTTATTGAATTTATGAATAAACTGATCGAATTCAAAAAGATGGGACAAAATTGCGTCTCCAAAAAATCGGTGTAAAAAGTGCTTGTTCAATTTATTTGAGATTTTGCTTAAAAATCAAAGATGGCACAGTTAGAAACTGTTTGGTACCCGTCCAATATGTTGGAACAATAGAAATATTTGAAAATACAGTATATGTGTTAATAAATAACTATGTGTGGAACTAAATTAGGTCACACTTTATTATTTCTATTAAAAGGAAAGATTTAGAACGAGCAAAGTTATGGGTAAAAGAAATTTACAGATTTTTATAATCATGCCATGCCACGTAAATATTCTAACTGAAAGTTACGCCTGGAAGTAGACGAAAAAGTTTAAAACGAAAAATGATTGTACTAAAGCAAGTACGTAATTAGTATTATATTATGGTAGAACATTAGATAATGTACATCAGGGTTACCGGTTTTCGCTGGTTTTATGGCGTAATTCCCTTATCAGTGATGAGAGAGAATTAGGGTTTTGCTTTTTTGTAAAATGAAACACGCCATAAACAAACTTTTCATAGCCCTCTTCGATTCTCAGATACAAGGTGAAGTTAAAATCATCGCAACTTGAGACCGCCCTCATCCTAAAAAATATTTTAAAGACGATTCTTTCGTCAATGGCTTTTAAAAATAATTATCCAAATATAAATTTCAGAATTTTTTAAAATTCCACTCTTAAGCGAATAAAACGGAGTTATTTTTATTAAAAATTGTGTGTGTGTGTGTGTCAAAAATGACGAAACACGTCAATTTTTTTATATGCAAAATAATGTTTTTTCCATTATATAGCGTAGCCCTGTGAACAAGATCCATTATGCAAAAATCGGTGTAAAACATGTCAAAGTTCTTTTTTTCCTTAGTAGATGTCTGGGCTTTGAACGAAACCTCGTTAATAATTTTATTTTTTGACAATGTATATTGCTGATTTTCTATAAAAACTTTTTAAAATCGGAGTCAAACTAATAAAGACAGCACAGCAGACGCCGACTTCAAAAAGTCAAATTTTTAAGATGGTATAAAATCTTTTTTACTTTTTATTTCTTTAGGTCAGTTTAATTTTTTATATTTTTTTACATAACATAATAAATTAATCCTTTGTTTAGCATTTTGCTAGCGTAAAAAAAAATGTTTTCTTATGAATCCAAAGCTTTCCCGCATAGTAGTCAATAAATGTAAAAAATAAAACTACTTAAAAACATTGAGAAGTCAAAAAATTATTTTATTCCATCAAAGAAATTTGACTCCAGCTAAGACCTAATTAGTGTTTAATGTCACCAACAAAATTTACAGTTTGTATTAGTTTGACGCCGACTTCATGAAGTTATTATTTATTATTATTTTTTAGTGTTCAGTGTCTTTTTTATTCCTTTATTTAAAAAAGGTTCTATTGTAAATGTCAAGCTCAAAGTTCCTGAGGCCTAAACAGAGCTACTGGGGTCCAATGAACTTAAAATTTTACCAGAATCACGTTAACTGATATATATATATATATATATATATATATATATATATATATATATATATATATATATATATATATATATATATATATATATATATATATATATATATATATATATATATATATATATATATATATATATATATATATATATATATATATATATATATATATATATATATATATATATATATATATATATATATATAAAAGTGCAGTCTGGACGTAGTTTTAGAAAATACATAGAAAGTTTCGTTGCCACAAATTTATATGATTAGTAGAAGTAAAGTTCATTTTCTTAAAAACTAGGAAAAATATATGAAACATGATACTTCAGAACATATATTTTTTTAATTTCTACTCGTCCACACCACGCACCTTAGTTATGACAGAAAAAGTTTTATGTCCAGAATAAACTTATCTAATATTATTAACATTCATTAAGATTTGTAATTACCTAGCCAAATAACCTGACCAGGAAAATTATTGCCTCCCATTAGATCAGGGCTCTACCTCCAGCTATGTCAAAATTACATTTTTTGATTAATTACAGTTTTATGCTCCAAATTTCAATATATATTGAAGCATTTAAAAGTTTGTGCGAAAACTCTCTGGCAGAAAATAATTTAAAGTGGCGTCATTACTCCATTTTTACTTTTTTGAATATATTTTCTATGGAATAACCCCGGTACCACACTAAAAACTTTTTTAAAAAAATCTATGTTGGCCACAAACTCCCCGAACTAATCGGTGTACTTAAAATCACACTAACTAATATTATGTATAAAAGAAATCTTGACATGCATAGAAAAACAGCAACCCAACAGTTAAAAATTAAAATAGTAAAATTGCACTTTGTATCCCTAAAAACCACGAAATTAATATTTTTAGATTACCCCCTCCGCATAAACTTTTTGTGCCAAGAATAAAGTTATTTGCTATGTTAAAAACATTTAAACTTATGACACCAGAAATATCATTACTAAGTAATGAATCATACCCCCCCCCCCCTTCATGCACTAAATTTTAAGGCAATATAATAAAGCAATTTAAAGTTACCGCGGGAAGGGATTCAAAATGGCGCTAGGCTGCCATTTTTTTTTCAGTGCTTACTATATGACCACCCCAGTACTTCCTGAAAAATGTATTCAAATCGGTCAATGTATCACTAAGTGTAATCGAGGTTCATACATAAATAATCGGTAAAATTCTTTTACCCGGAACTTCACTCGTTATGATTTTTTGTTGGAAATAGTGAAGTATGAGTGAAATGAGACCCAATTCGGTTCAGTAAATAGTCACAATATATATGTGTTACATATACTGTCGTTTCAACCATTTTTATTGGGCGCCATTTTGCCCTATCATATTGCATTCCTACCAATGTTTTACCAGTTTTTTCTACCTATGCTACAATTGGCTTTGGGGCATAATTTAAAATGAACTGAATAAGTAGTTTTTACATTGTCAAATACCGCCATTTTGTTACGTCATACTGAATTCATACCAGTTTATCCCATTTCACATTTAATTTTCCTTAAATTCGTACGACAACTGCACCAATTTATCTCTATATCACACTTAATTCTTGCACAAAAATTAAAGTTCATTTAATGAATAGTATTTTCAGGCTGATTTTATAAATATTTTATTAGGCTGCTATTTTGTTTTGCTATCTTGAATTCATATCAAAATATTAGCAGCACATAATTATGTAACACTTAATTTTTTGTGCAAAATTGGATAATTAGTTTTTTTAGTAATAATGTTATTTACATTGTTTAGCCATATTGGATTCTTACCAAAATATAACCAGCTCATCCCCATATGACTCCTAACTTTTGATCAAAATTTGAAGTCAATCGTAAGTAGTCTTTAAGATATGCCGCGAACTGACAGCTATACAGACAGACCGACAGAAAAGCCGACTGAATTAATGAAACATATTTTTGGCATATAGAGACGCTAAATCGTAAAAATATGTAAATCCTGAGAGGGTGTTTTTTCACGATTACGAGCATTTTATTTGGCCGCCATTTTATTCGGTCTTCTTGAATTAGTACCACAATTTCACTAGATGATCGCTATACCAAAATTAATTATGACACACAATTTGAAACCAATCCGTTTTAGTTTTTAAATATTTTATTAGTTCGCCATTTTGTTCCGCCATCTTGGATTCGTACCAAAATTTTACCATTTGATTTCAACATACTACTTTAATGTGGGCGCAAAACTTGCGATAAATTGGATAAGTAGTTTTTTAATATTCATTTTTTTAACATTTCACTAGGGTGCCATTTTGTTTCGCCATGTTAGATTTTTACCAAAATATTACTAGATCATCCCCAGATGACCCTTAATTTTTGATCAAAGTGTGAACTCAATCGGATGAGTGGTCTTTAAGCTATGTCGCGAACTGACAGACAAACAGACACTCCGACAGATGGACCGACGGAATTGATAAAACATATTTCTAGCATCTAGGGACACTAAAACGCGAAGATATGTAAAACCTGAAGTGGTGAAATTTTCACGATTACAAACATTTTATTTGGCCGCCATTTTGTTCGGCCATCTTCAATTAGTACCACAATTTCACTAGTTGGTCCTAGGGTTGCCAAGTTTTCGAAATGGAAAAGCGGGAGGTTTGAAAACAAAGCTGTTCACTTACCTGAGGCAAAATTTTTGAGTGCTACAAAAAAATTTTTACGAAACAGCCAAGGAAAACAGCCTATAACAAACTATCAATAAATTTTTATTAATTATTTATTCATTCATTTATTTATATATTTATTTATTTATTCATTTATTTATTTATTTATTTAAAAGTAGGTACAGGGTTATTGATTATAAATGTCCCCCCCCCTTTAACTTTTTTGTTTGGCATTTTAGGAAAAAAAATTAAATATAAAAGTTGCTTGGAATAAGTTAAATTTTTAAAATATTATATTTCTAAATATACAGGGTGTGTAACAAATGTGCAGCAACTGCCAACTTTGTTATTTTCAATACGATACTATATTTTTTATTTCATTTTTTGATTCTACATAAAATTCTAAGCATATTTGATGTAGCATACCCTATACCTAACTTCAACTGTCTCCAAACTATAAACAATTGAAAATTGGCACTTTTTGCACTTTGACTCATTATAGTGGCAAAACGGTTAAAGATAAAGGAAAATAAATTTCACTCTCCCATCTTAAATTTTTAAGAGCTATGTGATGGTCGTAATTGATGGTACCAACGAAGGTACCAAATTTGGTACCAATGGTACCCACTGTATATTTATGTTATTAGATAGCTTTTAAAAAGTTAAGATAGGAATGTAAAATTTATTTTCTATCTTTAACCGTTTTGCCACTACTTATAATGAGTCAAAGTGCAAAAAGTGCCAATTTTCAATTGTTTGTAGTTTGGAAACAGTTCAAGTTAGGTATAGGATATGCCATATCAAATATGCTTAGAATTTTACGTAGAATCCAAAAATGAAATAAAAAATATGGTATTGTATTGAAAATAACAAAGTTGGCAGTTGCTGCACATTTGCGACACACCCTGTATATTTAGAAATATAATATTTTAAAAATTTAACTTATTCCAAGCAACTTTTATATTTAAATTTTTTTCCTAAAATGCCAAACAAAAAAGTTAAAGGGGGGGACATTTATAATCAATAACCCTGTACATACAAGAATAAAAAAACAATATTATGCAGTCTATAGCATCGGTATTTATTATGTATAAAACCTAATAAGTATGCAAACACAATTTCAAGACATTTTTTTTTGTTCACATTTTCCAGCTGCCTTTGCATTTTTCCAGTATTTGCTTACCATCTGCTGTTTTGAGATATTTCGCAAATTCTGTGCACGACTCGGTAAAATTATGTTTCACCATTAGCTCAGCTTCTAAAGTTTTGACCCTTAGATTGTTTCTGTCCTTTCTCCATGCATGTGTCATCAAACTGAAAATTCTCTCACTCATAGCATTTGAATGAGGCACGGCAAAGGCAACTGATGCGATTTTTTCAAAATTAGCTGCAACATGATTTTGAAAAAAGCAAACCCACTGCTTATCAATAGAAATATCAGAAACATTTGCTGGTAAGTTCTTAAAAAACTCCGAGAGTTCAACATATTCTTCAAAAAGCGCGTCCTCATCAACTTCAATATGGAAATCTGAACAAATTTTGAAAAAATCTTCTAGTTTTGGTTTGTTCTTTAGGATCATAGCGCTCAGGCACTTGAATTTGTTGTCTTCATTGTAGTTGTACCTAAAACCCAAAAAAATAATTATGTCTTAGATACCTCGATAATACATTAAAAATATTCCACAGTGACTACAATATTTATGATTCAGCACAACAATAATTATTTGAATAGTAGATAGAACTGAATGTTTTGCAAAGCATATTTTGAAGGATTTCTTACCATTTTTCCAAATAGTTGATGATTCTTTCTAGGAATGCATCCGCTTCACGCTTGAACAATTCTACTTTCACGAGGTCTTCACATTTTCGCAAAAAAGAATTTGCAATAGACCCATAGAATTGTTCTTCTCTTTTTTTAATTAATGATAGTTTTAAACTGTTCATTATCGTAAATAATTCAATCGCCAGCGTCTCGCTCGATTCCAATTTCCCAATTATTCCATTCATCAAATGTCCGACGTGTAGTATGAGTCCTGAAACATCAGAAGAAGATAAGATAAAGCAAAAATGAACCCAACGGTTTGAAAATGGTTACCTAAATATGCTTCAGCTAATTTGTCTTCCAAAAATTTCTTCAGCATTCCAGGTGGGGATTCCTGGGAAAGGAAATATGACTTAACTGGAGCAAAATGATTCAAAAATCGTTCAGTTGCAGGAATTAATGAGAGCCATCTTGTTGATACACTTCTTAAAAGCTGCGACCATTCTTCGTCACAAAAAATGAAAAATTCTTTGAGCTCAGTAACTTTCTTTGTGCTGCTACTGAATTCGTTGAAACATTTGATAACGAGAGACTCCACGTCATATTTTAATGCGACTTGTCCAAACTTTCCTGCATTATGGATTATATGGCAAACACAACCGACAGGAATCAGTCTTTCATTTCTCTTGCATAGCTCAGTGAACACACTCTGTTTTTTTCCGAAATTAACAGATGCGTTATCTGCACAATATGCAATCACATTCGCAATATTTAGGCCAGCTTCGTCTAAATGGTTGATCAAACTCTGAGCAATATCTGTTGATTTTTCTGAATCACTTGAATAAAAGCTTAGCAATTTTGTGTGAACCCCCGACTCTTTATTGAAATATCTCACGATAAGAGGAAATAACTTGACATTTCCTTTATTCGAGGCATCTGTCGCAATCGAAAATGACTTGTTATTCACTAGATCTTTCAAAATTCTATTTTTTGACTCTGGCCCAAGGACTCTTGTAATAATTTGCGTGGCTTTTGTTCTACCGCAACCATATTTTTGTGCTATTTTTGAGTCACAAAATATAGTTTTAAACAATTTTCCACCGCAGTCTGTGGATGCGTAGCTATGCGAGTGCTTCACACTGTGAAAAATGAAGCTACATTCTGCATGTATCGTTGCCAGTTCATTAACAGAATCATTTTTAAAAACATGATCGATTTTCTGAACTTTTGAAGTTGCTAAAATGTTTTTTTTATGTTTGTCAGTTTTCATATGTTTCGAGATATCATTCTCTCCACCATGATTAATACTAAATTGCGAACCACAAGGTATGCATCTAGCCTGAGATAGTGATGACCCTTGTATTATATTGGGATATTTTTTACACCACTCTTTATTAAATTTAACTTCCCATTTTCTCTTCTTAACATTGACGTGCGGCCGCGGGGAATCTAATTCTTGATGGGATGTCGAAGTGCTCGGCTCTGTCATGGCTTTATGGGAAATTTCATCATCATCACAATCAATCTCATTCTGGCACTGGCCGACCCAATCAATATCATCAGATGTATCTATCTGATGAAAACATTTTCACCTTTCACCACAAAACTATTCGCAAAAAAAAATTAAACACAGACGCTCACAAATACCTGGAACACATCACTCGGGGATAATAATAATAACGATTGCTTTCTGGGAATCCCAAATCTAAACAATCTAATATTTGATATGTCATTTGTCAATCCTGTCAGCGTACATTTCAAGCTTCAGGCGCTTTTTTAAATCCCAGTCTTAAATATTAAAAATCCAAATGCAACCGGAAAAAAAAGAAGAGAATGCAAGAAAAAGAAGAGGTACTTTTAGTACATCTAGCTGAATCTGCTTCTGCCTTCTGCTAAATGCCAAAATTGTTGGAAAGCGGGAGTTTGCGGGAGTGGGCGGGAGTTTTGTTTAAGAGCGGGAGTATAGTTTTACGGCGGGAGGCATGACGAAAAATCGGGAGTCTCCCGCCTAAATCGGGAGGGTTGGCAACCCTAGTTGGTCCCTACACCACAATTATTTATACAGCTGCCATTTTGTTCCGCCATCTTGGATTCGTCCAAAATGTTACCAGTTGATTCTAACATATTTTGATTTTTGTGCAAAATTTGAGGTAAATTGTATAAGCAGTTTTTTAATAATATATTTTTTTAACATTTCACTAGACCGCCATTTTGTTTGGCCATATTGGATTTTTACAAAAAATTACTAGGCTCTCACCATGTCAATCGGGTAAGTAGTTTTTTAGCTATGCCGCGAACAGATAGACAGACAGACCGACGGAATGTTATGGCATCTAGGGACCCTGAAACGTGACTATCTGAAAAAAACTCGTAGGATGATTATTTTACGATTACAATACTTCCTTTTTTGAAGTCGGTACCAATTCAATTATATCCAGATTGAATTAGATCCGCAATCGGGTAAGTAGTTTTTTAGCTATGCCGCGAACAGACAGACAGACAGACCGACGAAATGTTATGGCATCTAGGAACCCTGAAACGTGAAGATCTGAAAAAATCTCGTAGGATGATTATTTCACGATTACAATACTTCCTTTTTTGAAGTCGGTACCAATTCAGTTATATCCAGATTGAATTAGATCCGATATATTTTTAATTTGGGTTAAATTTGACTCTAAAATATATTTACATTAATTCGATAATAAAGCACCCCGATTCGTAAACAAAACTTTAATGAAGAATATACGCCACAAATAAATAAAACTTGAAATTTTACATGAGACGTTCAAACAAGTATCTTTCGAACTAATCCTAATAATTCGACTGAGTACCGGATCGCACTTCTTCCTTGCAGCCGGTTTGGGATACTCATTTTCTTATAATTCTAAAAATAGATTGGATGCTTATTTCTAGGTCAAGTTAATCACCGAAGTAGTGGAATTATATTTATTTCCATAATTTGAAAGACGTAGTGTAAATATATTTTTTTATGATAACATTCCACCTATTTTACATTTTGCACCATTTTTATATTTCTCCAGATTTTTATTTTAAATTAATAGAAATTTTCTTTTATTTTACTAAGTCGCTTGTACATTACTTTTAAATATATTTATATATTTTTGGTCACAGTTTTTACAGTGTATCATAATAACTCAATTCCAGACGTTTCCTTCACGTCAGAACTTGAAAAATTATGCTGTCTATAGGCAATTTAAAATACATTTCGGTTAAAAACCGGCTCAACAGGGTTCACGCGCTGCAGAAATACAAAGACATGAGTACGATTTAAGAGTGCAAATCCACGCTATAAAATTTCTCGTGTTCATTTTTCGAACTCAAACCTCAAGCGCCACTCTGTAGATGACGTATCAATGTCGGAATCCGATTATTTTTTAATTTTTTCCAAAATAGGCCATATAAATAAATTAACACGTTCAATATTTAATTTTATAACATATTTATGTACAAACATTACATAAAATCTATCAAATACTATGCAAATAAGTAGTTTCACTTTTAACGGAAAAATTCAAATATTTCAGAAAACGCTTAACAGTGACGCAACGTTGTGGTATCCCCTCCATCCCAAGCAAATAACTCTAGGAGTTTTACATTCCTTTGATAGAAAATTCAAAATATTGCACATGGCATGTATTTCTTGCCTCGTTGATATATCTATCTTTGTTGGGAAATGAAATAAAACGACAGAGTGCTGTTAAAGAATACTTCTTTTACAGACTATAATAAATATGATCTCCCCTATTGACTGTTTTTTTTATCAGCTAGCCGAAGTAATAATTGCAAGGCCTTTCGACTTTCGGCACCTTTCGGTGTTTGCCGATAAAAACCAGTTTTTTTAATATCTAAATTCCCGGAATATTGGTTTCCTTATATTTCTATGATAGCTTGAGTCTTGGGTTGAGAATTTCCTGTTTGTTTATTATAGGTGTGTTTTAAAATGACTAGTACTTGTATTTTTAAAACGTCGACGTTTAGTTTAGAACTTCTCACTCTTGTGACTGTGTCTAAGCTTTCTAGATATTTGTTTATGAATTCCTTCCTGTGTTACCTGTGAAATTAGGATATGTGTAATGAGTGTAAAGGGTGTAAAAATACGAGAGCAGCAAGACTCGGCGCCGAACTGCAAAAAATTTTGCAGTGAGAATCCTGGCAAAATGCAGAATAAGGTAAGTTCAAATAATATAACTATAGGTGTTCGATTTTGAGACCCTTCATGAATTTGAAGAATTTGAAATGGACAATTACTGATTACAGTGCATCATATTAAAAATATCAACATATTTTTTACGTTTGGGACTACTTATATAAACTTTTATCTGTATGTCCATGCTATAGTATTTTTTTAGAAGGTACATGGTGGATGTATTTCTGAAGTACATATCTTTTGTTTGAAACTTAAAATAGCCCAACTTTGAAGGAGGAAGACTATTTTGTTTTCAAACAATGATGAAAATAAATAAAACTAATAAATGTGTTTTTTATAGGTACCTAGGCAACACGATTCTCTTAGAAATTTTCTGGTTCATTTTTATTTCATATTCATATTTTTATACATGAGGTGAATTCTCTCTGAAATTCACATAAATACCTACGGTTTTTATATTTGTAAAATTTAAATATGTTTTGTAATATTAATTTAATTAAATGTAAAACCTTCAGGGGTATAGTAATTAGGTAGGTATAAAAACTTATTTCCTGTTGGTCATATAATTGTGGTAGAAATTAAAAGCTCACAAAATTAAACACTTTTTATGCAACACTAATACTTTCATAGTGGTAGTCCCATAATGCTGGCTGATGCAATTTAACTCACCGGATCCATGACAATCTGTGTAAGAATAAAGCTTTTAGTTATCAGTATTATATTGATCCTTGTTATGTGACTTCCACTTAGAAAGTTTTGCTGTTGCAGACAGTAGCTGGCTTTAACAGCGTATACCCCCACAGTTTTTATATCACAAAGAGAAAATTATTGGGAAGCAACTTTTTATCGGTACCTAATTTACTAAGGGATTGCTTGTCTTAGTAAATTAGGTATTGTGAGAAAATAATTCTTGCGAATCATGGCTATGCATATGTTACATATTAAATATCTTAGTCTTGTATCTACAAACAAATAAAAATTGACCTTTTATATATTTTCAATCTTGACCAAAAATGTACATACAGATTCCTGAATCCCTGGAAAAGTAGGAAAAAATTGTGGATATTAGTTTTCATTTCTCAAGTGATTTAGTGTACTAATGTATGTTACTGTATTTATGTATGTACAGTGTGATCAGTGTATCTTGATAGCATTTTAAATGTTAATAACTTTTTCACTTTTTAACTGATCGGAGTGAACAAAAAACCAATTGTAGGGTTACTTAAAACTTTTTTTCTGGTTATTAGAAAAACAAAAGACTATTAATTTTACAAGATATCACCATAAGTTGTATTGTTTAAATGGAACTCTTCTTGCAGATTATAAATATAATATCTGGTTTGATGACTTTGTCTTCAAAGACACCCGATCAATTTAAGAAAAACCATATGAGGCAGTGTGTTAGAGAGAGACGGACAACACTATTACATAGTGGAGTGAATAGGTATCGAACCAGATATAATTATAATCTGCAAGAAGAGACGCATTTGAGGGACATATAATAGTCATGATGTCCAATTTGAAAAATATAATTTATAGTAATATCTTGTAAAATTGACAGTCTTTTTTTTTCGTTTTTTACAAGCTTGGTAATTTATGTAATTTTTTTTAACAAGCATTTGACCCTCCCACACTAATAATATAACAGACTTAATATTTGGACAGCACATATTTAAGATTTTCCCATAAGAGACAATGTTTTAGAGAGAGAGGGATAACCTTGATTTCCTCAAATTTTAAATACTTTTAATGTATGAGTGCATTACATCGTTGGATTTTGGAATGTAAAGGTTTGTTACAAAACAAATTAAAAAATCCAGGTGTGTATTTAAAAGTTGATGATGGCCCCTCATTTACGAAACATCTGATTCAAAATATGGCAGCGCCATAAAATGTTAGACAAAAAAATGCTTTGGCAATATGTTTATAACTTTAAAAAAATTTTAGGATTAAAAAAGTTACTGCAATATTCCTCTTTTTTTTAACTGGCATGTTTTTTAATTACAGAATTGTTTCTAGTTCAAAATTCCAGGTATTACTGGTATTACTCTGTATTGTCATATTTCTTATCAACTTGAACGAAATTGTGCCATCCAGAACTGGTATTTTATTTGTTAAGGCAGTGTGCAAGTCAACAAATATCACAGGAATAAATACATGTTTATTATTAAATCCATCTTTTGAAAAAAAAAGTATACATGGTAAGAAATCTGGCCTACAACACAACTGCCTAAGTTTTACACAAATTCAATGAAAATTGAATAATCATTTTAGACAGAAATACGAGCAGAAATATTAAAATAGGTAATATTGTTAATTGCTACTTTTTAACATTATATATACACTATACAAGGTTCAGATGCTAACATCGATGGTAATTTTCTTTAAATATAATACCATTTTTTTTTATTACATGCTTAGTTTTTTAAGGTCTTTTCGAAGGTCTTTCTTATAGCATCCGCTTTTAGTCTAAATAGAAGAAAGAGTTTTTCTGATAAAAAAATCGATAAATTCACCTTTAACAACAAGTTTCTTCATACAGAATTCTCTTACGAGACCACACGGACGACCATATAAAACTGAGGTAGGAGTGCATAATTTCTGCTCTTCTAAATCTCAATCGAAATGGGAAAACATGTTTTTTTTTTGGGATCCCGGAACCCTAAAATGTAAACATCAGTAAAAATCTCTTATGGTGATTTTATCACGATTACAATACTTCCCTTTTACGGGACCATAAGAAAGATCATACAAAACTGAGGTAGTAGTATACAATTTCTGCTCTATGTAGAATTATTTTGATTTTACAGCCTTTCTAAATATCAAATTGTCATTTTTCAAATGTCATATTTCAAAAAAAATTGAACTTAGGATTTTTAAATATGTAGAGTCAAAAGCGCAATGTAATAAATAACTTAACATGTTTAAATATTTTTTCAGACATAACCTGAATTATTCAAATTTGTGAAAGGCTTTAAAGACGCATGATTTAAGTATGCGCTTAAAACTGCAAACAAGAAAAAATATCCTACAACTTATATTACCGAGATATCAACTAATCAATTTAATGTTCCAAAAATTTTATAAGTCTTATTGATCTGATAACTTTTACTACTTTATAGATATTACTTATATATTTGTTTAAAGTTATCCTAAGTAAAATAAATATATTTTTATATTAAAATATATTTTTTGAAATCTTAGTCTTATTATTTCAATTTTTTCACTTCAAATGTATGTCTTAAAATCCACCTGACTTTTTTTTTCTTTCACTGCTCTCTCTATTTTTGGAGCCTCACTTGGTTCCCTCAAAAAAAAAAAGTGTATGCCCCTGGGCATTATCATATAAGTGCCATAGGTATACCAGTCAGTTTACCATGTTGTTAGGATATAATAGATAATATTACGACAGTTTTAACTACTATGTATGCATCTTTTATTGTAGGGATGATATTAACAAAGGCCATACATATTCAACCAGTTTTGCAAAGAAGCGTGGGAATGATGTTGAGAGTTTAAAGTTCCAAGATGAGTCTCCAGCGAGGTCTCCAGGGATATCTTTGTGAGTATAAATTAAGAAATCTTTCAGTAAAATATTTGAAAGTATCACATATTAGTCAAACTATTCCTAATACAATGTGCCAAAATGAATTACGAAAAAATTTTTTAAAGGTTTGATTCAAGTAGATTCTAAAACCATGACAAAATTACAATAAAAAAAAAGATTATGCATGCACAAGTGGTGTTTGCCCTGACATGTTTTGTAAGGGCAAACAATGCAAGGTGGCAAAATGTAAGGTGTTGGCTGTAGAAACGTTATTCCATAATTTTGGGCACTTGGTTGTACTGTTTTACAACCACATTTAAAAAGTAAAAATTTGTCTTGGTATAGGCCGTTAAAATATGTAGGATAGGGAAGCGGTTCACATGAAGAGAAATATAGTTTGATGATGTGAAAACAAATCTAGCAGCATATAAGAAGACTGACACTTCTAACACCACTTTTATTTGTTCTTGATTATTACTGAATTTACTAATATTATTAGTAATATATATAATATATATAAATATATATATATATATATATATATATATATATATATATATATATATATATATATATATATATATATATATATATATATATATATATATATATATATATATATATATATATATATATATATATATATATATATATATATATATATATATATATATATATATACATGAGACTGTTTGAGAAAACATAAAACAATATATTGTTCCTTAATTTTATGCTCATTTTTAAGTAGGTCATTCTTTGGCGTATTTTATGAGGATTCATATAAACATGTTTCCTATAGTCTATGTTTTGTTTTGTCTTTGAGATACAGGCTGTCTTAATAAAAAGAAATAATTTTTTATAGATATTTTAAATATATTTCACGACGATTTTGGTCAAGCATTGCAAGTTTGATTGGATGACAAGGGGCTGAAAGTATTAGGATTATAGTTATCCATTTCATGGCGTCTGGCGGAAGGGCAACATAATTCATATTAAAGAAAAAGTAAAGTATGCCACTGGTTTATAAAAAGTTTTTATTTTTGTTTAGATCAAGAGATTAAAACTACAGTTTTTTAAAACTCGCCTTTTTTGTTCTCTCTCTTTACTCTATATTCACTATATCTCAATAATATTAGGTTTTTCATTTTGTAACTTCCATCCAATATTAAGCTTGTTTTTGGTATGCATTGGAGGGACTCGCGCAAGGCAGAAATTAAAGAAAAAAAGAAAAATTAAGTAAAATTATTAATTAAAATAGTATTCAACACATTGATTGCAGAAGGAAAAGTTGATTTTTAAACAACGATGCCTGAAGTATACTGCATTTCATATAGAATTTACTTTAGACATTGCTTCCTTAAGAATTACATTGACCGTCATTAATTTTAGGCAGAAGGGCAGCAATATATGTATTGATTTAGAGAAAATGTAGACACATCTTCCTGTGTGACTATATTTTTGTATAGCTTGCATTTTATGTAGGCTTGGTTCATTTATACTTATACTGGTTGTAATAGTAGTGGGAAGTACAACACAAAAGTCTATAGTTTTTACTATTTTTAGAAATATATTATATAGAGTATTAAGATTCTGGGGCAACTTAATATAGTAAGACAACTGAATTGCATTTATGTATTGAGTTGGCACATCTCTCTTTGCGAGTATGTTTTTGCATAGTGTTCATTTTCTGTTAGGCTTTGTTCATTTATACTTCTATATAATACTCTAATGTATTACATGCTCCCTAATATTTTTAAATATATGAACATTTTTCTAGGTTACTTCAAGAAATACAGTTGGGCAGTAGGATAATCCATTTTAGGGAGAAATTAGAAAATACATATTAACAGCTTCAGTATTTGGCACAGTATGTAAAGGGCGACATAACACTTCCTGCAATAACCTGGTCAGTTCCATTATAAATCTAAGGCATTTTAAAACCTATTACACACTTTATGGAAAGCAAAAAGAGAGTGTTGCAGGGCAGAAATTCGCACAGTCAAGACCAAATGCAAAAATCAAGGAACCTGCCAATTTTATTCATGAAGAATTTAACCACTTAGCTGCTACACCTGATGGTAAAACACTTTTTATTATAACTATTAAATTCCCAAAATTCTATTTGTTTATTTAGACTTTTTACATATTAAGTACTTGACTAAACATTAAATATAGTATAAAAAGAAATCACATTTATTATTATCAGGTAATATAATTATTCTTTCAAAAGATAACATTTAAATCATATTAAAGCAAACTAAAATATTATTTTTATCTCCAACCATTTTTTTCTTTGTACGTATTCAAAATACACAAAATGTCAATTTTTTTATTAAAAAACAACTAAGAATTTTAGGTCTAAGATGTGGTACATCAATTACGTTTTCTTTCAAAGAACTTGCTAAATTTTGTCTGTTCTGTTTTGAGAGTTCTGTAGCTTGTCTTAATAGTAGCTATAGTTTATAATTTACTTTTATATGTATGACAACAGTTGATAATGATTAAAATAAACATGTTTTTTTTATATGCACTTTTCCCTTGCTTTTCTTTATTTGCTTGGGCCTTGCCTGAATCTAATGGAAAACACCTGTTAAGTTGAAATTATAAATAAAATTATTTTCATGCTTTTCAGTTTATATAAATAATATTTAATTATTCTGGCTTTATTATTACATCAAGTCCATCTCTCCATCTCTAGTTTTTGCGTCTTTTTTTCCTACCAATTAGCATTAAAGAGAATTTGTTCCATATCATTACTATTAATAATAGGCCAAAAAATCTATGTAAGGTATTTTGACTATTACTAATATGTAGGAAAGTAAAATGCAACAAACCCTTCTTAAAAATTTGCTTACTATCTAGTATTAAATTAAAACTTCCAAAGCTTTTACAATTAAAGATTAACTTCTACCTATTTTACTTGGACCTCTTTTGTGTAGTACTGATAAAACATATTTAATTTTGACACAGAATTTAATTTTTTTATTTTGTTAGGTATGTATTAATTGTAGAGAACTAAACAAGGAAAAAACTTATTCTAGTTATTTTTTCTCTAGGTACAAAGAAAACTCCATATCACAAGAAAACTGTTTATTGCTACGAACTGTACAAGCTAATAGACCATGTTTTGAATCTCACCATCGAAGAAAGCAGAAAAGGAAAATATACTTTAATTTATAGATTTAGTTAAGTTTGTAATCGTTAGTAGAACAGTTTCTGCTTTTGTAGTAAATCCCCATGACTAGTTAATGCATCTTATGAGTATGAGTAGGCGTGTTTGTTGTGTGCAGAATTTAGTAATAAGATCTATTTATGTAGATATATTTGAATACTTAGAAATGGAGATAAATGTGACCCCATAGCTAACCCAATTTTGTTGCTGATAGTCATGTTATATTGAGAGTTTGTTGTTTTGTATACACTGTAAGTGGCTCAGTATTAATGCATTGTTTCATACTACTTATTTGTGTTGTTTGCCAATTCATACCATGTGGTATGTGTAGAAGCATATATATATTTCATAAGGACCATTTATCCGATGCTTGCCTCAGGCATGTCTTTATATTAATAATTTGTTTGTTCACCTATACTGGTATGATTTTCAAGTTTATTTGTTACATTATAGTACATTTATAAAAGACTTACATCAGAAAATTTGCATTACCTGTCAAAATTGACATTTCTTTAAAAAAATTACAGAAAAATGGTCTTATTTGCTAAAATATGAAAAAGTTGTATTAAGAAAATTGGTTTATTTTTTAATTTTACATATGCGTACCAAATTTTGGTCAAAAATTCCAATATTTTTTTAACTTTCTCCTGATTTTTGAAAATTCTAAAAAAATAATAATTGTCTAATTTAAAAAAAGAGTTTTCTGTTAGTAACCTTAACATAATATTAATTTTTTATGCCTAAATATTCCATAAACTGTGTCTTTTTTGGAAAAAAATTAAAATTGCTTCTCAAAAGTATGTTAAGCTTGATGCAAAGTTGTCGTGATTTTATTATTTTATTATATTATATTAATTAAAGATTTTCGATAGTAAATAGATATCTTAATACAAAAAAGTCGTAATTGACTAATTTAGAAGCATATCATTCATATCGGCGTTCCGCTAATTATATTGAGCTTTCTCAAGATATTTATTCTGACATGGTTCCAAAAAAAAAATTGAGAAAGCTCACTATAATGAGCGAAACTTCGATTTGAATTATAGTTTTACTTTTCAATGAGCTAACCTATGCCCAAGAAAATAATTAATAATATATATATATATATATATATATATATATATATATATATATATAAATATAAATATTAGTATTAACTGGCTCTTTCTAAGACTTTGGCTGTTTTTGTGTTCGAGTATGGAGGTTTTAACTTAAATCCATTCAGAATAGGCTGAATGTTACCTCTACACTACACTACACCCAAGAAAGTCAAACTATTCTCAGAATTTTATAATTTAATATACCTACTATACATTCGTAGTGTATAAGTTCCACAGTTTGATAGCATACTCATGAATATCCAGCCAAACTACAAAAAATATCTTTCAATTGCTACTAAAATGTTATCTTACATATTATTTATTTAAATGCTATAAGCAAAAAAAAACATAATTACTGGTTTGTAAGTTAGGAATATTTACTTTAGTAGTTTTAGGATACCAATAAAAAATATGTTCATTTCTACTTTGGTTATATATGTAGTTCGAAAATAAAAACATAATTATTTTATATTTTAACCAACTCGAGCACATAATTTGAATTATTGTTTTTTTTTAATCTAATCAATGCTTAAATATATTAATAAAACTACAAACATAGTTAGTTCGTTCTGTTAGCAACTAAGCAACTACATTTTATATAAAATAAAAGATCTATTGGTTTCTTCAATAAATCATTATTACTGTAGATAGATACTATTTTCCTAATCTTAAAAATGTATATGATGATATTGTAATATATAAATACCATTTATGTAAATGCTATTATTTCCTAATAAATGACTAACCAGCAAACAGAGTTTTTTATATTTTCTCTTGCTATCTTTTAGACCTATCAGAAGATAGAAAAATCCCATCAGAAACTTGCAAAACAATTTTTGTATTTTTGTAAAAGCAGAACAATTTTCATTTTACTGACGTTGCAATTCTAAGATTTCAAACGAGGCTAAATATGTATAGAATCTTGGGGATATTTTTTAAAATTTTGTATTTGAAATTTATTTTTTTCTGACCTTTATAACAAATTGTAGAAGTTGGAATCAAAATAAAGAAAAAAACACTCTTCTACCCAGATATACCTGAAAACACTTCATGACTAATAAATTTCAGTGCTTAATTTATGCTAAAATAATTTGTCATGGTTCATAAAAAGCTGTTTGTAATTTTGCAAAAAAGAGTAGAAACAACATGCATGTCCATGTTTTGGGCTATGGCAGAATTATAGTATATTTAGGTACTTATTTTACTTTTAAATTCTATACAATTGTTCCTATGTTCTTAACAGTTTGAGGGAGAAGGTTTTCACCCGCTCAAGCTGTATTTTGTATAAACTACATTTAAAAATGATATTTGGACGTTTAAAAGCATGCAGGAAATTTTATAAACTTGTTTATTTTGAAATTAAATGTCCAGTTAGGTATACCTTACTAAATACTTATATGAAACATCAATTCGTTTTCTTTGCGAAGGGTCAAATAAATCTATATATTTCTATTTTTTAGAATAAAACAATTTTGAGTTAAGAAATCCTTTCCAAAAATTAGTATTTGGCATAATTTTTTGTCACTAAGAATAGTTTGATTGATTTTTTTTATGTTCCATGATAAAAAACAACCAATAACGGTGTGAATTCTTATTAACTAAAGAAAAAGATAAAACTAAAATTTGTTACACGAACCCACCGTAACAAACTAAAATATGACCTAAACATACATTTCTCTTCCTTAATATCCCACATAGTTCAAGGAAAGATCGATTTTCTCCCTTAAAAAACAAATATTGTTTAAAAAATTATGTTTTTCCATTTGCCCAAAAACAGATTAATTAGTTTATCCAACATGATATGTTATAAAATATTCTAAACGTTATTTAAAAGAAAAACCCTAGAATCTCATAAAAAATAAACGAAAGACCATGCGAGAGATAAATGTTTATTTATCTGACGTCATTGACAACACGCGATCGGAATTCCATTTTCTTTGACGTCATTGCGCTCTCTCTTCCATTAGAAAATATTGAAAAATTTGGGCCGGCCTCTTGCGGTAAACCTAACGTATTCTCCCAAAAACATTCCAAGATTTTAGTAATTATCTTTGGTGATAGTTTGGAGAAAAACTACTATGTTTTTCGGATCAATTTTTTTTCAGAAATGTACCTATATGTATGCTCTCCAATTTGAGTATTTTGGAATTTGACGAAATTACTTCTGAGCATAGAAAAGCTCAAGGTTAGTACCGCTATTGTTTTCGAAAAATTACTAGACATATAAACATATTTTTTTACTTTTAAAGGCTAAAATGAAAAATTCAACATACTCAATTTAATTTAGAAGTGTTTTAGAAGATATGTGTCTCTCATCCTCAAACTCCTTTTTATAACTTCGCAGACTATCACAGAAAACAACCTATTTTTGGTCATTTTACGCGATATTTTCTCAATGCTAATTGACTGCAACTGCCCCCTTAACATCTCAAATTTTGTAGTTATGTAGACAAAGAATCAGTGCAGGGCGGTAAACAGCCATTTGGTGAAAAAAAATTATATGGGTAGGTATCTGCGTCAAAAAATGATCAAAAATGGACGACTTTGTCACTAATTTTTTCATTCTAAATTCGAATTTTTCATAAAAATCATATCTCTTATTGTTTTAACACAATATGCAGCCGCGGAAGGCTTGCAACTGATTCGTAATACTGCGTGCAGTATTGTGATATAGGTGCGAAATAAGAGAACAATTCTTTGAAATTTGTTCCTAGTCGGTAAAAAGGGGTGAATTTTTTTTAACATTTCAAAGTTTTAGTTGCCATTTGCTATAGACTGTTTTTTTTTCATAGCAACTTCGATTGAAATTTTAACATGTCAAAAACTATTGATTATACGTTACTATTATACTATAGATTTACTTCAAAAATCTTTAAGTCTAGTATTTAAACTTGGACACCAGGTATGCAGAGACGCAAGTATAAGGGGGAGGTTGGGGATGTACACACCCTCCAAACCCGTTCGGATTGGGAAAATAGCTTCCCTAGGTTGGGAAAAGTTGTTGAGGTTGGGAGATTAGCTTTAATAAGTTGGAAATAAAATAATGTCCGTCAAATAAATCTCTTATTGTCGATTATAAATATACTAGATCCGATAACTTTATTTTTAAAGATACCCGAGATATTTGAGAAAAGCCCTGTCATAATATATTCCTGACTACTATGTAGCGTTCTCTCTTACATATTGTTTCAGGGTTTCCGTCAATTTTATCGGTTGTTTTTAAAGATAAATGTATAACAATCCGTTCCCACAAGGGTTAAAGGGGCTGTGTTTTAATATTATATTATAAAAAATAGGAACTGCATTACTTTTATATTGTAACTTTTTCTCCTGATTTTATTAATATTCAGTGACGCACTCAAAAAGGATTACATTGTCAAGACGAAGCAATAAAAGATTTATTTTAAATACGGAAGCCAAATAAGTTCAATACATATATATATATATATATATATATATATATATATATATATATATATATATATATATATATATATATATATATATATATATATATATATATATATATATATATATATATATATATATATATATATATATATATATATATATATATATATATATATATATATATATATATATATATATATATATATATATATATATATATATATATATATATATATATATATATATATATATATATATATATATATATATTTCATACTTAGTCCATCACGGATGAAAAAATCCAATGTGTTTTCATTCCGGGTGTACAGGGTGTCCAAAATAAGAATGTATATCTCCTTATCTCGAGAACCATAACAGATAGAAGGCAAGTTCATATACAAAAGTTTCTTAGCTTCTTTTGAATTTTTATTTTATTATATTCTTATTTATACAGGGTGTTGCGTTTGGCCTGGGCTGACATGCACTTTCTTATTTTAAATGGGACACCCTATATATTATTGCAGATTATGATAACGCGCTTAGAGACGAGTTCACCAATATATAACAGTATGGGCCTATAGTGCAACGTTTCGGATTTATTGACATTTTTCTTCAGTTTTCTACCTATTTTCCAATTAACAGAAGTAAAGTACTTTTATAACTTTTAAAATTTTTGTTAGAGCCTTAAAAAATTAAAACCTCGTTCTACTCACAGTCTTATATTCGAGTTTTAAAACTTCAAAAAAGTTACAATGTTGCCATGCTTTGCGTATCGTAATTTTTTTTTTAAATATAAATGCCACACCCTGTATATTACAATAAATTCGGATAGAGAATTGAAGTAAGATTTCAACGACCCATAATAATATCCGACTTATAGTTTTAGACTTATTGACGATCATCTTCAGCATGCAACTAATTTTTTTAAGACACATAGAGTGCCATGGAAATAGAGTTTGAAAGGACGCCAAGGTAAAGGTCGCAAGAAATGTCAACATAATTTCCTGCTAGTGCTATTGATATCTTTTAACATTATAAAAATGTATTCAAATCAAGAAAAGTTGATTCTTTACCAGTGCTATTTGGAAAATAATCGTAGTGCTGCTTTGGCTCTTAGGGCATACCAACGAAAATATCCTGAAAACCGAATCCCAGATCGAAGAATTTTTCAGAAAATTGAAAGAGATCTCGAGGGGCACAGCGTTTTAAAATACGATAAAAGAATAACACCAAGATCTGTTTTAACCGAAGAAGAACAACTAAATATTTCCTTGTATTTTGAAGAGAATTCCGAAAATTCTATTCGTGATGCAGAGCGCGATTTAGGCGTTGCTAAATCTACTATTCATTTTTCGCTTAAACTTAATTAGTACAGGCCATGGAAGTTTGCGGAATTACATCATTTAGAGCCAAATGACTCCGTTACTAGATTAGAATATAGCAATTTAATTATGGATCGTCAATTCCAGGAATCTATATTAAATAAAATATGTTGGACAGATGAAGCAACCTTTAGTACCTGTGGAGTTTTCAACAGAAAAAATAGCCATTTCTGGGCACAAAAGAACCCGAAAAAATTTAAAACTATACAACATCAAGGACGACGAAGCATTAACGTGTGGTGCGGAATCTACAGAGGTACAATTATAGGCCCCGTATTTATTGATCAGCATTTAACTGGCCCTAGATATTTACAGTTACTTAGAGACACAATTAAGCCCTTGCTAGACATACGAGGAAATACCAACGAAATAATATATCAAATGGACGGCGCTCCATGCCATAACACGCTAGATGTAAACAACTTTCTTTCCAATAATTTTATGGAATGGATAGGTCCAAATGGGGATATTCTGTGGCCTCCTAGAAGCCCAGACTTATCTCCATTGGACTATTTCTTATGGGGAACATTAAAGGATAAGGTTTACCAAAACCGCTGCGAAAATATTGAGGATTTAAGAAACAAAATTATTATGGAAGTTGCGTATTTAAATGAAAGTGGAGCAGTTCGAAAAGCGACCAATAAATTAGAAATGATTCTTACAACTTACATTGCCGAAAACGGTAGACTCATTGGTCATTTAATAAAATAATTTTTTGTATAAGTTTTTTGTAGAATTTTTTCCAAATAAATTTTAAAATATGGAAAATTATATCACATTTTTCGTTTATACCGGCTGAAATACAGGCGATACGCTTAGAAAGTATGTTTTGAATTAAATAACTATCTAAAAAAAGCAAAATATACACGGTTTAGATTCTATTGAATAACTGAGTTTCTGGTTATTTTTTTGTTGTTTTTCCAATATCCTAATATTTAAGCAAAAAATTGGTGAACATTAATTAAATTTAAAAAAATAGCCCCCGTATTCGCTAAAAAGGTTAGACCAGATCTAGTTACCATGACATTTAAAACTGTTAGTTCGCCAGTTGCATTTTGTATATGTCACTGTCATTTGGTAATTGTGACCACAATAATTTATTTGCTCTATCGTTGCATTTGTCATTTTAAACCTATAACTGTTAAGTTAGACATGATCTAAATTTAAATCTCTTTAGTGAATACGGTTCTAAGGGTTTTATAATTAACGACACTTTTATATTAAGATAATAATCAAGGGTAAATAAAGATTATCGGTACCTAAGTAATAACTCTTAATGCATACATTATAATACACCCACGAATTTTTTTGAAATTAAACAAATTGAAAACTTTATCTTAAAAAAATTAGTTGCATGCTGAAGATGATCGTCAATAAGTCTAAAACTATAAGTCGGAGACCCATATTATTATGGGTCGTTGAAATCTTACTTCAATTCTCTATCCGAATTTATTGTAATGTACAGGGTGTTGCATTTAAATTTTGAAAAAAAAATTACGATACGCGAAGCATGGCAACATTGCAACTTTTATGAAGTTTTAAAACTCGAGTATAAGACTGTAAGTAGTTTAATTTTTTAAGGCTCTAACAAAAATTTAAAAAATTATAAAAGTACTTTAGTTCTGTTAATTTGAAAATAGGTAGAAAACTGAAGAAAAATGTCAATAAATCCGAAACGTTGCACTGTAGGCCCATACTGTTATATATTGGTGAACTCGTCTTTAAGCGCGTTATCATAATCTGCAATAATATATAGGGTGTCCCATTTAAAATAAGAAAGTGCATCTCAGCCCAGACCAAACGTAACACCCTGTATAAATAAGAATATAATAAAATAAAAATTCATACGAAGCTAAGAAACTTTTGTATATGAACTTGCTTTCTATCTGTTATGGTTCTCGAGATAAGGAGATATACATTCTTATTTTGGACACCCTGTACATCCGTTCACTGTCCTTCTGAAAAGAATAGTTTTGCTGACGTTTAGCCAAAATCACATTTGGCATTTTCGAAGCTTTCTTTCTCGCGTCCGAATAGAGACCGGGTGGGGGTATAAAAGGAAGCGTAGCAGTCATCAACACTTCAGTTCAATTCAGAAAAAAAAAATATATTTCCTCTTTGTAGTTAATAATATCATATTTCAAATAATGTTGGTCCATGATTCTTACCACTGGTTCATATTTTTATTATTTTTTTTAGTGTACACGAGATCATTGATAAAGGCTAAAAAGTAGACAAAACGTTTGAATAAAAAAAAACAAGGATATGAAATAATTTTGTTTATATATATATATATATATATATATATATATATATATATATATATATATAGCATATTATCTATCATATTACTATTCTGAATAGTAATGATTTTAACATACGGCAAGAGGGTGCTATTTGGCTCAGTTTTGAAGAGTTTTCCTTAGTTTAAAGGATTTTCTAGAGTTTATGTGTTACATTCTGCTTACTTAGAAAATTACTGAGTACCTTTAAGGAATCAAGCATTTGGCTCTGCCAGTAAAGGTCGGAGTCAAGAAAAATTGTTTTTAATTGGACCGAAATGAATTTGTCTTATTGTTTCAGTTCAAAAGAGCCTAAAACTTAAATAAAACGATCTAAGAGGCTAATTGGTTTACTAAAAAGTTTGGATAAAAAAACACGAAGTTAAAAGCACACGTTGCATAGAAAATATTATTTATTCTAACAAAATAAACACATAATGAACACTTAAGAAACACAAAAGGAAATATCACCAAAGGCAACGACTAAAAATCTTTCTTTCTAGACAGTTAAAAATTTATTTGGGAGGGTGATTCCTTCTGAGAGTAAACATTGATTTCGTCATCGTCACTTGGAGAAAGAGAGTTTTCAGATAATGTTGAAAGAATGTTGTTTTTTGCTGGTTTTTGACAGAGAGGCCATGGCTGGTTGAGGGCTATTGAAAGTTTTGAACAGAAACACTTTTTCCTGGGGGAGTTTGAGCTCCTAAATTGTCGAGAAGTTGATATTGAAGCTGCGTCTTTACAAACATTAGCCAAAATATTAATTACAACCTTTGATATGCTTCTGCTCAATTTTCGTCTTCTTGAACTCTACGAGGCAATCTTTCTTTTGCTTTGGCAGGGTCTTTTGGTCAGGGCAGGTATCGAACCGTTTTTCGAAATCCTGAAATATAGGGTTGACAGATCCTTGGTTTTCTAGTTCTAATTTATTTTGAAGTTTTAAAAGAAGACGTGGGAAACTGCCCCAATATTTTTTTAAATGTGCATAGAATGCTACATCTAGCGACTGAATCAAATGCATTGAGTTTGCTGGTAGACACATGAATTGAATATTCATTTTATCGCATTTCTCTATGATAGATTTTGAAGAGTGCGATGACAAATTATCACCAATTAATGCTTTTCTTCCAGCGTTTGCACGAAAATATGGCACTATCGTTGTATGGAAACAGTCCTCGAAAGAAACCGCGTCAATCTACCCGCTCTTTGAACGATTATAATGTGCCGCGGATGGTGCTCCCTCCTTCCATGTGTCCCATAGGTATACTAGAGTGGTAACAAAGTACCATCGGCTGCTTCAGCATACATTACGCTAATGGACATTTTTATCAAATTTAATATCCTTTCAGGATATTTGCATCTTCGTTTGCAAATGAACTTTTCTGCCCTGGGGTTGTCCGTGATGTAAGTTTCATCGTAAATGATGATAGAAGCACTAATACCGGCTACCTCAATGGCATAATGTTGAAAAAAACTGTTAATAACTTCAGACCAAAAACAGCAGAACGTTTTGTTGATATGTTTGAGCGCTGGCGCGATAAGAGTTGCTTCTTATGGCGTTTCATGAAGTTAAGTGCGCAGTCCCTTACTGGTATAACTGTTATATTGTTGTTTAAACTTGGTACTTTTCTTCCACCCTTACCCAAATATCTCTTGGTGGTACATTTTCAAATCCATCACATCGCAAGCAATGGGGTTTCCATTGGGACATAATTGTTAGGTGATGGGCAAACGCTGACTCTTTCTCTGAACTAAATGAATTTTATTTTTACTTCTTACTTTACGACCTATGGTACTAGAAGGCACACACTTTTTTGAAGCCTCTTTATAACTCGTGCCACGTTCGTCAGCTTTTAGCGCATCTTGTAAGTTATGTTCGCTGTATGACATGAAGGGTTGAAACTTTTTTCCACGTCTTACCATCTGCAACAAAAAAAACAATATAACAAACCGTTTGTTTTAATAAATCAAATAGCCCCATACCCCGACCCAAAATACGAATAGTTGATTAAATGAGTTGAAATGACGTTAACTTAATTATAGACAATTATCCTATACGCTTTTCTATGTCTTAAATATTAGCGCAGGATGAAAAGCCAATATTTTTAAACTAGAGGTGTTCAATCAACTTTCGCGTAGTATTCCTCACATTTCAGATTTGCACTTTTAGCTTTATTTTTTACAAAATAACTCAGTGTATTAAACAAATATAATGGTATAAAAATAGGTTAAATTATAATTTATCTAAGAGTTAAATATACAAAATTAAGTCCTAAAAATGGAAGCAGTGAAGCTGTTAGTATTGCAGAAGAATTGCATAGGTCAGTATCGCACGTATAACACCGAGGGGTAACTCGGTAAGGTCTGAATTTGTTTTAATGTTTGTACAGTGAAGCTGTTAGTATTGCAGAAGAATTGCATAGGTCAGTATCGCACGTATAACACCGAAGGGTAACTCCAGTAAGGTCTGAATTTGTTTTAATGTTTGTACAAGTATCTACACCATCGATCTATTTGTAAAAAGAGCTTCTCGTTGTTGCACTTTGGCCTAAAAATAAAAATATATATTTTTGTACTTTATAGAAAATCCAGTCATAGATTATCTTTCAACATCGGTAAAAATAGGAGGCATATATGATTACCATCAATAAATAAACTAAATAAACCAAAACTAAAACAGCAAAACGGCCCATATCTACAATCTATCTTAAATATCTAAAGGGACCTGTTAATATATGAAAAGATGTGTTAGCAGGGGTCCTTCAATTTTTAAGCAATGAATTACACAGTGGCGAAGATAACATTTTATTTAATTTTTAGATTTTCGGCGCCTTTTAAAAATCACTAATATTCATTTAAACCTCTATTTGTGAACAAAACTATACTAGTTTTTAAACAAATATTAAAACTTTAACATTATGGTGCAGCAGAGATACAATGGAAGATAGATAGATAGAGAATATGGAGGGTTGACTTGTGCCAACCTTTTACTTAGGCAGGTGGGCCCATTACTCGTCAAACCAGCCAACAGCATTAATGTAATTTAACACCGTAGCGGCCGAGCATCCTCCGATTGTGGACATCTTTGGCCATCTTTCCCCCATAATGGATTCTCTGGTATTTACAAGAGCTGGATAGTAACAAAGAATATGTTCTGTAGTCTCGTCATCCTCGTTGCACCCTCTACAACTTGGATCCGGTGTGAAGGTGTTTGTTTAGCTTACAGTGTCCTGTTAGCATTCCTACCAGTTTTCTAAGATTTCCTCGAGAGAGTCCAAGGAGGTACTCAGTCCGAGCGACCTCAGGGCCGAGGATTGCGGCACCTGAGTTTCTGAAGTCTCGTCTCTCACATCTCTCTTTTAGAATCCCTATTGCCTGTTCGTTTATCTTTAGATTGATCGCTTTAGAGGATAGCGGCGCGAAGGGTTCAGGACCGTACGGTTTGGTCTTTGCTCCGTTGCGCGCCAACCTATCCGCTTTTTCATTTCCTTCGATTCCGCTATGTCCCTCGATACAGATACAGTGGAAATGCAAATTATTATCATTGTATATCAAACGTTTTACTTATTGTAGATCTTGGCCCATTTTTGAAAATTATGAGTACAATAAGATATTTTCAAAATTTCAATGACATCGGAATAGAAATTTGAAAATATATATATTTTCAACACTTTGTATCATGAAATCGAAAATTTGAGAACACTGTTAATATTGAATGTCTATTAAATAAAATCCTATATATTATCTGCACTTTTTTCGATGTACTCCCGCATCAATACGATTTTTAAAACAGAAAAAATCGAGCTTATTATACGATTTGTTTATTTCAAAAAAGAAAACTACATGAATCAGAATAAATTGAAGAATATAAAAGTGTAATCCGATGGACGTTGTAGGAACTCGAATATTAGAGAAATTTTACTCCCTATGAGGTTCAAATTTATTGGCCAATAAAGAAATCATTACTGTTTCGGTTTCCACCTTTATTCTTAACTAGTATTCTTTAATAATTATATATCCACTCGGCTTTTTTCATTTTAGGTAACTTTCTCTAATTCTTTTTGAGACGCTGTCAATATACCTCTGCTAGCAATTCCTAAAGTTTTAACTTTAATTTGTATATATTGTTATGCTTATTAGCTTTATCTCTTTAATTATAAATGTGCTGTTGCATAGGTTTTGACAATCCTTTAATTATAAAAATTAAATAGTAGTTTTATTTCAACGCATCTTTCCAAATATTGCCTACACCTCTCCTAAAAAAATTCATCCTGCTTCTTAAAGAAATCTTAAGCTATTCTATTTTACCCTGAACTAGTGATATTAAAAAACTCGTTACTTAAGGTAAATAAAGTACACTACACAGACAAATATCGACTGACTGTTTCCATGGATATACAGAGGTGTAACCAATCGGGAATGTTCATTGTATCGTTTCCATAGTTACTCACATTCTTTTCATAGACTCAGATTCGTGTGCCAAACTTTATAGACAATTGCTATACCTCTTTTTGTTATATTTTATTTCTAATTTGCTTCAAACTCGAACTCACAGTTAATACATAGGTTCGAAAGCCGGCCTTATCTATACTAATATATAAAAGACTTAGTTGACTGACTCACTGACGGCCGATTGCAGAGAGCTCAATTAAAGTTTAGAATGTTTAACGGAATGTAAAATTTTACAGTGAGTTTCTAGATTTCTATAAGCAACTTGTCAAATTCGAAAATTCGGTTAAATATGACTCACTCACTCATCACACTCCACCTCAAACCGCTTGAGGTAAAAGGCTGAATTTTGGCATAGAGGTTGATTTTAGGGTGTAGAGGTTCGATAAGAAGGGATTTTTCAAAACTCAAATTCCAAGGGGGTGAAACCACCCCTTAAATATTACAATATTTTTTATTCCAAAAACGGTCAGTTTTTTTGGAAAAACGCTTAAACAAGTGTTTTTTAGTTTATTTTCTTTATTTTAGGATTTTTTATAAAAGACTAATTGACTGACTCACTGACTGACACACTCATCACGCTCCAGCTCAAAGTGGTCGAGGTAAAAGGCTAGATTTTGGCATACAAGTTGATTTTAGGGTGTAGAGGTTCGATAAGAAGGGATTTTTTAAAACTCAAATTCCATGGGGGTGAAACCATCCCTTAAATAATACAATATTTTTTATTTAAAAAACGGTCAGTTTTTTTGGAAAAAAGCTTGAACACGTGTTTTTTAATTAATTTTTTTACATATTTTAGGATTTTTTAAAAATTCATACAGGGAGTTCAAAGGGGTGAAACTACCACTTAAATAATAAGATATTTTTTTATTAAAAAACCGGTTAGTTTTTCGAAAAAACGCTTGAACACTTGTTTTTTAATTTATTTTTTTACATATTTTAGGATTTAAAAAAAATTGATACAATGTGTTCAAAGGGGTAAAACCTTCCCTCAAATATTATATTTTATTTAAAAAACCGTTAGTTATTCGGAAAACGCTTGAACATAATATACTCTATGTTTTATTTTTTTACATATTTTAAAAATTTTTTAAAAACCGAGACAGGGTGTCCAAGGGGCTGAAACCACCCCTTTAAAATTATATTTTTTATTTAAAAACCAATTAGTTATAATTCCTCGTAAAAGGGAAGTATTGTAATCGTGAAAAAATCACCCTCCGAGATTTTTTCACATCTTTATGTTTCGGGGTTCCTAGATGCCGGAAACCATGTTTTCTCAATTCCGTCGCTCCTTCTTTTCTGTTTACTTTACTGTTTACTAACTACTTACCCAACTGACTTTAAATTTTGGTCAAATATTAAGTCATATTGGGATGACCTGGTAACTACGAGAAACGAAAACGAAAACTAGTAGCACCCTAATCGATCCAATATTCGTAAGTAATCCTGATATTATGTAATATTGTGGTACTATCCCTACACAGGATATCTCCGACCACAATCTTGTATAACTAATTTAAACTTAAAATCATTTAAACCCCCACCTAAATTAATAAATTTTAGATGTTTTAAAAGTTTCAAGTATAATAATTTCCGTATCGGCTTCAATAACGAAAACTGGGATGTTATTTTTAGAGATCGAAATATAGACAATAAAATTCAATTGTTTAACCAAACCTTACTTAATTTATTTGAGAAGCATGCTCGGATTATAAATCCAAAAGCGCCCTGCCTTTCTACAGATATAAAATTAATAATGGAACAAAGATCCAAGGCCTTACAACGTTATAAAAAATTCCCTACTGAAGAGAACAAACATATATAAACAATTACGCAACCGAACTGTATCATTAGAAAGGCGCGCTAAAAACAATTCTTTGTACTAATTTAAATATTTTCCTGATTCGTGAATGATTGCTAACGGCTTGCGGAGTAAAAAAATTAATTTATTTTTAAAAATTTTTACCTTAACTTGAAATTAAACGAAATGCAGGCAGATGGAGTAATATACCCTTAATATATGGTCTTTTCTTAGGTGGGGTGGCAAACGACAAAGGCGGAGTAAAAAATTAATTTATTTTTAAAAACGCAATTTTATCATTTTATCATTACCTAAAATTTAACGAAATTTTGCAGACACATGGAAAAATATACATTTTATACATGGTCTTTTTTAGGCGGGGTGGCAAACGACAGAAGCGGAGTAAAAAATTTATTTATTTTTAAAAATGCAATGTCTTTCTTACCTTAACTTGAAATTAACCGAAATTCTGCAGGCAGATGGAGTAATATACCCTTAATATATGGTCTTTTCATGGATGGGGTGGCAAACGACAGAGGCGCAGTAAAAAATTAATTTATTTTTAAAAATGCAATGTTTTTCTTACATTAACTTGAAATTAAACGAAATTCTGTAGGCAAATGCACTAATATACCCTTAATATATGGTCTTTTCCTAGGTGGGGTGGCAAAAATTTTTCATGATCAAATGTTCTAATTCTTTGTTGAACATAAAATTATCCCTGACATCCAATGTGGGTTTCGAAAACAATTCAGCAGAGCTACTGCTTTGGCCTCCATGACAGACCATATCATTGCAGCCTATGATAAAGGTCATTACTCGTGCTTTTTGACTACTCACAAGCGTTCGATACGTTAGATTATAAGCTGTATACTGCAGAAATAATCACATCTACCAGATTTTGGAACAACAGCTTACATGGACGATCCTCAACTCTATTGCAGCTTTCAGATTTCTCAGATTGCAGAAGTCAGACAACACATTAACACTGACTTAGAGACTCTTCGCTCTCTTTCTGAAACTCATAACTTAAAACTTAATTCGGACAAATCAAAACTTTTGTGCATATCAAATAAAGCAAATAGAAACATTATGAAAACTAATGTCAATATTTCGTTGGGTGGCGTGTCTCTTCCTTACGTTGAAGCGGCAAAAAATCTAGGGATATAAATAGACGAAGATCGTTCGTTATAAACAACACATAAAAAACATAAATAAAAAAGTATTCTGCTCTCTAAAACTCATATTTAATACTCGTCATTTCCTAAATTTTAATTTAAAAAGATTACTTTGTGACAGTCGTTCTTTCTTATTATTCCTTTTGTGATTTTATTTACATGCCGTCTCTTAAAGGAATCGAACATAACAGAATACAAAAAATGCAAAATTCCTGCTATAGATTAATTTACGCTATACGAAAATATGAACGTTTATCTCATAAAGTAAAAAATTGCAAATGGCTGAATATGAAAAATAGTAATTTTGTACATAAACTTTTAACCCTTCCAAAAACTTCAAAAAAAAAAAAAAAAATTTATTCCTAGAGGAAACGTCCATAGCAGAAATATCCGTTTTATAGATTCCTTTACTATACCTCAACACAAATCAGAAACGTTTCGAAGATGCTTCAGCTACAATGCTATAAAATTATGCTTTTCAATATAAACAAATTTAAATTTAAATTTCGTTTGTATTTATTAAGTAGGCAGTGATGTACTGTTACTGTTTGACTGTGGTTGCTGTCAAAATTGTTCAGTGGTGTATATAATTCTCTTCCATATGAATTTAAGTTTTTCAATATTAACAAATTTAAATGTAAATTTCGTTTGTACTTATTAAGTAGGCAGTGATGCACTGGTTGATTGTGGTTGCTGTTAAAATTGTTCAGGGGACCTCCAGGAAATCCAGTCTTTTTCTTTTACTATTTCATTTTAATTTTATATTATCTTTAAACATTCTGTTAATACATCTACTTTACTGTTATGAGGCTAGACTTCGTCATGCTCCTTATGGCTCTCCCTCTTAAACATTTATAAAATAAAAAAAAATCATTTGTAAAACGTTATTTGTTTTGATTTAAATAAAAGACTTTGTTATTATTATTATTATTATTATTAACATTTTGGTAAAAATTCAATATGGCGAAACAAAATGGAGGCCTAGCCAAATGTTAAAAAAGTCATTACTAAAATAGTGCAAAAAAATCAAATATTACGTAGTAATTAACTAGTACAATGTTGGTATGAATCCAAGATTGCGAAATAAAATGGCGAGTTAATAAAATATTTAAAAATTCAGCCTGAAAAACTACTTATATATTGATTTCAAATTCACCTCAAATTTTGCACAAAAATTAAATATTACAAAGGAACATTATAGGAACAACCTATAATATATTGGTGCAAATCCAAGACATCAAAACAAAATGGCGACCTAATAAATTATTTAGGAAAATCATTCTGAGAACCTGCTTATTCGTTTAATTTCCAATACATTAACTGCGATATAGAGGTAAACTGTTAAAATTGTGGTGCGAATTCAAGAGGGCGAAACAAAATGACTTCCAAATAAAACGTCTAAAAAACCAATGTAAAATAAATTTTTATTCAGTTCACCTAATATCTTGCAGCAAAATTGAATGTGATACAGGGATTAACTGGTACTAATTCCAAATACCGATACAAAATAGCGGCCTTAAGAAATAAACGTAAATACTACTTACTTAATTTATTTTAGATCATGCCCAAAAAACCACAATGGTGAAACAAAGTGCCGCCCAATAAAATTATTTGGAAAGGACATTATACTAAATGACTATGTGCGGAACTAAATTAAGTAACACTTTACTATTCCTAATGAAAAGAAAGATTTATAACGAAGGAAGTTCCGTGTAAAGAATTAACCGATTTTTTGTTATCTACCATACCACAAAATCTTTAGGAGGCTTCTTTAAAATAGCAAGGAAATCTTTTATTTTATTTTTCGTAACAAATAACACATTTTACATTTTCAAGTCAGTTTTCTTTGCTATGAACATTAGTAATGAAAGAAATTAATAATAATAAAATGCAAAAAGTGCCACTCTTGAACTTCAATACACGCATTAGCACTTATTATTATGTTAACTCCCTAACACGATGGAACACGAAAGGGCATTAATATTTTTCGAGAGCGTTTCGCTCTACTAAAATACACAAAAAATAATTTTTTTTTTTAGTATATTGCTAGAAATATATCAGAATTTAAAATAAAAAGTGACTAAAATATTTACGAAAATAAAATTCCGAATGGTTGCCTAGGCTCACACCAATTGCTCAGTCCTTTTTCTTCTAAACAGAAAAAGTAGCACTTTAAAAACATTTATTTCATATACCAAATTTCAATAAAATGTCTTAAAGGGTTTTGAAAATATTAATTAAAATCTTTTTTTTATTGAAAAAGTTTAATTGGGTAAGGTGCTCAGAATTTTTTATATGTCTCGAAAACGGTCCAATGCAATACAAAAAAAGACAACTTTACGGTAGCTTTAATAGTTAATTGCGAAGACGCGATATGTTTACAGAAAAGATAATGACCGTGATAGATTTATTTACTAAGATAAAAACTAGAATGGCTGTCCATGCGCACGCCTGTAGCTCAGTCGATTTTCTTTCAATTGGAAAAACTAGTATTTTAAAAACTTATTTTACGTATTCAGTTATTTACAAAAAAAATGTATCACCCTGCATCTCAAATTTATAGAATAAGCTCAGCAATTAACCCTGAGAGTTTGGCTATGTACTTAATTAACACCTCTAATCATATGTCTTCAACTAGGTGACCTTCTTGAGACTTGCACAATTAATTATTCAATATTCAAAAAATGTCTTGTAATTTAATAAAAATTCTGAAAAATATGAAATAATATACTATCAGTTTATTCAGGTTACTATTAATTTTGTGAGGTTGGTTTTATTTTTAAATATTCGATACTCTTATTATTATATCTTATCTGCTAAATTGAGCTGGTAAACTTATACTAATACTGGCATTTTGTAGCGAAAAATGTTTAACTTAGTTTTAAAAATCTATCATATTTCGCTAACCAATCCTGTAGTTTCTTTTAGAACATAGGACAATTTATGCTTCCTTTATTTTTTCTTTCATTTTTTAACACTGTTATCACTGATATAAAATCTATATGTGTCATGAGAATGCGTCAATAAAGTTGCGAAACGTCGACAATTTAAACAAAACACTTTGATTTTTTTACTGTATGCTAACCCCAAATAATATACCACCCTAACATAAAAACAAGAGGATCGTTAACGAAAACCATTTAGAAACCTAATATCTGGAAAATATCTGCGGACCTAAGTAGTAGGCAAAGACTGATATTATGTGTTTTGTGCAGGATATAGAATCTATATATGTGTCCTGAGGATGCAAGAATAATGTTGAGAAACGTCGCCTATTTAAAAAAGTATTTTGTTTCTTTACTGGATCCTAACCCCAAATAGTACAACACTTTAACATAACAACAAAAAGATAGTTAACGAAAACCATAGAAACTTAATATCTGGGAAATAATTGCGGACCAACGGAGTAGGTAAACTCTATTAAATAAAACGCAAAGTCTTATTCTCGGTCAAATATTTTAAAAAACCAAAAGGTGACACGTGTTTTGCTCTTGCAAGGATCATCGGAACTACAATATTGGAAAAACCTAATATACTAATTATACAATTAAAGTAGGAGTAGGTAAAGACAAATAATATACAGAATCTATGAGTCCTGAGGATGCAACAAGAAAGTTACGATACGTCGATTATTTAAACATAGACTTTTGTTTTTTTACTAGATCCTAATTTCAAATAATACACCACTCTTACATAACAACAAGAGGATTGTTATCGAAAACTATTTAGAAATATAGTCTCTAGGAAATATATGCGGACCAACAGAGTAGGTAAAGACTTATACTATGGGTTCCATGCAGGATATAGGATCTATATGTGTCATGAGGATGTAACAATTAAGTGCAAAACGTTGATAATTTAAAAAAAAACTTCTTTCTTTTTACTGGATCCAAACTCCAAATAATACACCACTCTAACACATTTTTTTAACATTGTTCCGCCATATCCAATATGGCGGATGGATTGCCAAAATATTACCAGGTGATCCCCATATGACCCTTACTTAATCTTTGGTCAAAATTTAAGTCAATCGGGTAAGTAGTACTTAAGCTAAGTCGCAAAGTGACAGACCGACCGACGGAATTGATAAAACATGTTTTTTTGGCATCCCGCAACGCTAAAACATGAAGACATGTAAAACCTGAGAGGGTGATTTTTTGACGGTTACAAAAATTTTATTTGGCCGCAATTTTGTTCCCCCACCTTGAATTAGTAACACGGTTTTACTAGCTAGGCTCTATACCACAATTAGTTATGGCACACAATTTGAAATCAATCCATTAAGTAGTGTTTACAGGCTGAATTTTTAAATATTTTATTATACCGCCAGTTTGTTCCGCCATCTTGGATTCCTACCAAAATTTTACTAATTGATTCCAGCATAATACTTGACGTTTATGCACAATTTGAAACAAATTGGAAAAGTGTTTTTTTTTCATAATAATTTTTTTAATATTTCATTAGGCCAATATACCAAAATATTTCCAGATCATCCTCATATGACTCTTAATTTTTAGTCAAAATTTGAAGTCAATCGGGTTAGTTTTTAAACTATGCCGCGAACTGACAGACAGACACACGAGCCGACGGAATTGATGAAACATATTTTTTAGCATCTAGAGACGCTAGAACGTGAAGATATGTAAAATCTGAGAGGGTTATTTTTTCACAATTTTAAACATTTAATATGGATGCCATTTTTTTCCGCCATTTTGAATTAGTACCACAATTTTACTAGCTGACCCCTATACCACAATTAGCAACGGCACAGAATTCGAAATCAATCCATTAAGTAGTTTTTCAGGCTAACCTTTTAAACAATGTATTAGACCGCCATTTTGTTCCGTCATCTCGGATTTATAAGTCTGACGATTAGTATTAGCCAAAATTAAAAAAATGTCTTTCTATCTGTAAACAAAAAAAAAATTAGGGTGCTTTATAACGAGATATATTTTTTTTGATATATCAAAAATTTTCTCCACCCTTTACATAGAAATAAAACATTTTTTTTTAATAAAATACAATTTTATTTTTACTAAAATAATACTAATATAACTAAATTTTAGTGCTCAAAATATATTAGTCTTAAAAATTATTAAATCAATTAGCGCCTAAATATTTTCAATAAAGTTAAAATCATTGAATATACCTTAAATAAATTGTTACGATCTCAAAATTACATTAAGCTTTTAAACCTATATTGATCAGTTACACTGGGGAACAGCAAAAATGTTTACGAGACCAAAACTGCAAAATCTTACTTATTTTATTATACTAATTAACAATCTGTTTTGCAAGTCTCAGTTGGCTCCGGTTTTATAGATCCATGCTTATTATAATAATTTACATACCTGCCCTTACTGAATTGGAAAGTTCGAGCATTCAATGAGAAATACCTGGAGTAAAGTACACCAGGTGTACTTTATAAGGGGTTTAAATACGTATAACATAAATCCTAAATTGTTAGTTAGTTGTACTTCAACCACCAGTTGATCGAGAGCTGTTCGTATTTAAGAAATTAGAGAGTTCTGAGCAACATATCGCGAGTGATTGTAAATAAGCGATATAGTATCAGTAGTCCACCTCAGTAGTATACCCTTGATTCTGATGATCAAACGGTAGTGTACCGGAAAATGTCGCCGGCCCATCAGCCTCGTAAGACTCCGTTTTTGTGTGAACTTGTCAATAAAAGCCTCACAAAATAAGTCAAAGTGAATTAAGTGACATTATAAGGCATTTAGAATTGCCCAAGAAAAAAGCAGAATTATTGACCTCTCAATTGCAACAATGGAATTTACTTCAAGTAATAATAATAATAATAACAAAGAAGTAATAATTTCTGTGTACTGAAGCTGTCAGAAAAACTCAACACCATTTTTTAATATGGAAAACAATTTGGTAGCCTGTAGGGACATTGAGAAGGAATTAATGGCAGCTTTAAATCTGGACTGATCCAAAAGACTGGAGATTTTTCATTGATTCCTGAAAATTAAGTTTTAAAGCTGTGTTACTCTATAATTTTAAGAACATGCTGTCCACATGAAAGAAACGTATAGCAATTTGAAATTGTTACTGGAGACAATACAAGATATAAATGGTAAATTTATAGGGATTTAAAAGTTGTGGCGATTTTGCTTGGAATGCAGCTAGGTTATACCAAGTACTGCTGCTTCCTCTGCGAATGGGACAGTCAAGCACGATCGGGTCACTACAGAAGAAAAATTTGGCTACCGAGAGAGTTTTTTGAGCCAGGAAAAAAAAAATGTAACTAACGAACCAGCGCGCCATTAGCTCCCCCTAAAAACTCATTACTACCGCAACTTCATATAAAATTAAGACATGAAAAATTTGACGAAGGGCATGGACAAAGAAGGCCTTGCTTTCAGTTATTTAATTCCCTAGAATCAGTGACGCTAAACGGGTCCCCAGATTAGGAAACTTTTCAGAGATGCGCAATTCGATTCCATATTTGAAGGCAAGAGAAAAGATGCTTGGAATGCCTATAGAATGATTGCAACATAATTGCTCAACTTCTTTTGTGATACCAAAAACTAGGCTGTAATATGTCGTTGAATATTTATTTGTTGATTTACTTTTGTTGAACCAAGAATATATTGTTATCTATATTTTGTATCTTCATTGAATATGCCTACAAATTAAAATTTTGTAACAAATAATTCAGATTTTTTTTGAGAGCCAACTAAGTTCTTTAATGGGTATTAGAATTTTTGCGAGCCAACTAAACTTTTTATTAGGTATTTTTTAGTTACTTGGGTGGAGCTAAATCTAAAAACATAGGTTTAGTTCAAGAAACAAAAAAAAAGTTGAATTTGTTCCCCAGTGCTATTAGAGTGTTTTTCTAAAGTAGACATCGGTTATATATTATAGATTGAATGAAACTTTTATATATTTTTTTTTATTTAGCTAATTTGGATACGGCTCAGTATTGAAAATCATGGGTTAGAATAGTTGTTTATAGTAACATCAGTGTATGATAGTTTGCAGAAGATTTTAAATTCATGTATTTGGTTTATGCTTGTGATAGTTAAATCTAAAAAATGTATAGATTTATTTTCTTGTTGTAATTCTATTGTAAATTAATTTTTTTTTGTTTAGGTTATTGATGCATTCTAGGAAAACTTGCAATTGTCTTTGTGTACTACTAAAACAAGCTAATATATCTTCAACTTATCTATAACAATAATTAAAATGTTTGCTTAATAGATTTTTGTGTATCAATTCTGCTAAAATAGAACTCAGTGGACTCCTCATTATCAAAACTCCCTCACTCTGATATAGTGATTCGTTGCACTCAAAGTAGTTCTGACCTAAACACGCTGACAGAATATAGTTTTTAATAACTGGATTTACTAAGTGAGTAGAAATTTAGGAAAATTTCTACTAACTTAATTGTTTCTATGGGAGGGACACTGTGAAACAGATTCTACACATCAAATAAACAAAAAATGCATTTTAGGAGTAGGTAACTATGTTTTTAATATTTTCAGCTAATTGAAAAATATTTTTTATACTATATTTAGGAATAAATTTACAAAATGTATTTAAAATTTGAACAAAGCCCGCTGAACTTTGGTTTTTCCCCATTATTAAATTTATATACTTAGGTAAACGTGTCGAGTGTTCCATCATAAAATAAAGCAATAAGATTTTGCGCATATTTGTTGTGTTTTTTTTAAGGATTTTGTTTAAATAAATAAAACAATAAATAAGTAAATAGAATTATATTTACGGTTAAACCATTTTTTTTTTACAAAACATAGCATCATCAATCAGCCAAGACTAGAGTTCAGATCGAAGTACTAGCATTACATTCGAATAAAAACATCACAATATAAACTCAATTCATATGGCACTTTAGTTTACCTAGTATATGTCAAGTTCATTTAATTTCTCATACCCAATTTCTTGGTTACTTTGTAACTTCAAGTCCTGGTTAAAACACAGGTCGTTACAGAAATGTTATTGCCCATCTCTACTTTTACCGTTTCCGAATCTGCGCATTTAGGCCAAGTGGCATATTCTGTTAATCCACTTTTTTCCAATTTTGTCTGCCGCAAGGTTCGTGTGGCATATCACGTTTCATGGAAATTTGGAAAATATTCATTCAATATTCATTCACCCTCGTTTTTGGCGTAAAAGGGGTTATTGATTGAGTGATTTACATCCCTCTATTAAATGTCGCTGGATTTAAGCCGACTCAGAACCCAATAAACTCACAGAGACGCGGAATTGTAAATTAACGAGAGCCTCCTTCATACTTCGTAGTCCATACTCCGTAGTCTTCACTCCGTACTGCGCTGCGAAGTCCATACATCAGTCTTAGATCACGCTTCGTCCACCAGTGTCTGTCTTTATACCTCTTCAGTTGCACAGTAGCATATCCAAATCCGTGTAAATCGGGAATAAATGGCGAGGTATTCGGGGTACGGGGATTCCGGGTATATTGTTCATTCTCTTTCTTTTCTTTTAAAATTCTTAAAATTTCACATTTACTTTTGTTTAATCCTTTTTTCTTTTAATTCGCATCACTAGTTGCATATAGATTGATTAATCATTTTCTATTAAGTATTAAAGTTACCTTTTATTAATAATCAATCCACTTATGACTTTATTTTATGCATTTGTTTTACTCAACCCCATTCGTCAATCGACTACATAATTCTGTCCTAATACTGGAACCTGTGGTGGACGATAGATTAAAATACAAGAGTTCTAACCACACTACACCACAACTTGTTACGTTCTGGACGCGCGTTTCGCTAACCAAGTTAGCATCATCAGCAGATGATATAAACAGTTTATATCATCTGCTGATGATGCTAACTTGGTTAGCGAAACGCGCGTCCAGAACGTAACAAGTTGTGGTGTAATGTGGTTAGAACTCTTGTATTTTGATACATAATTCTGTGTTAATTGTAAGACGTTTGTCACAGGGAAGTGTACACCCTCATTTTCCCAAAGCTTTTCTAAAGTGACAAAATTTAAAATTAATAAACATCTATTATTGAATTTATAAAAGTAGTTGTTCTGTTACTACAATTCTGGTAAAAGATTACTGTGTGATAAAGCATGATTACAAAGTCATTTTTAAATAATTTATTTAAGTTACTACAGATGCCTGAATTTATGGGAAATAATCTTGAGAGAAAGACTTTGCCACTAATATTTAAACGATATTTTGTCAGTACGTAAAATAATGCTTATCTTCAGCGCCAGCGTAAAGAAGTTATGTTAAGGTCTGTCTAACTTTCTGTAACTCTTTGGCTTGGAAAAATGACAAAGAAAATTGACTCGAGATTAAGACTATTTGTAAATATATATTCAATAAAAATTATGACTTTCAAAACTGGCACAAAGGGTCTACCTCTCAAATATGTTGGTAGACTACAACGAAGATTTAGTGATAAATAAATATAAATTTATAATGATGACTTTTGCTTCTGCTAGTAATAATATGAGTAAGAGCTCACTGGATGCGGAATGACGTTCAAAAAAATGTGTAAAAGTTTCAAACAACCCACATATCAACAATTTCAAAAATTATAGACAAAAAAAAAAGTTTAGTTTATTGCAAATAAGTCATAAATTGTTTATAATAAAAAAAAACCGTCTATCACTATTATTAATAATGAGCTTATTGTTAAGATTAAGATAATAGTTAAACAAAAGCCACTTATTTTGCTTTATTGAGACTTTATCACAACTACGCTATGTGAGTTTATGACATTGCCATATATTTAATTATTATAATCTATTAGTTATTAATTACTTTCATTTTTCAGTTTTCTTTAGCTTTAATAATTAATAACTAGTAGATTATAACAATCTAAAAGATAGCAATGTCATAATATCATGTATATTATTATAAAACCAAATAAATAATAAACTCTCCAATAACTTTAGTGGCTTTTGTTTAATAAGTATCCGTTTTGAAATATAAACAAATACTCTAAAAAAAATTGTCACTTTTATCTTCATGTTCTTTCTTCAATTTAATAAAGATTATAACATAACATGGTGTTGTATACAATTTCCGTGATTTTTCAGTTAATAAATTTGCGGATGCAAATGAAGCGATTTTTGCAGTATCTCTTACTTCCAGCGGTGTTAAAGAAATCTCGTGCTTACTGCGGGTATCCATTTATACCCTTTTTTTAGGATAAAACATCAGAATTTATTTGCACCATAGTAAAAATGTATTAAAACCTTTGTAGCCAGCTCTAGTTCTACTTTTAATATCTGTTAACAAAATTTAAAATGTTTTTTCTCAAATTTTGCTATTTTCAATTTTTTTTTTAATTTTTGGACCAAACATGCAGGCCTGAGGCACAAGAATATATTACATTATATCGTAGTTTCCTTAACGACTTCTCATGCATTTCTTTTCTATGTCTTAAATATTAGCGCAGTATGAACAACCAATAGTTTAAACTTAGAGGTCTAGAGGTGTTCAGTCTACTTTAGCGTAATATTCCTTACATTTTAGATTTGCATTATTAGCATAATTTTGCATTACGTAATAGAATTAAAAAATGGTGTTTACAAAATAAATCAGTCTATTAAATAAATATTATTGTATAAAAATAGGTTTAACTATATATAATTTATTTAAGAGTTAAATAGGCAAAAATAAGTCCTACAAATGGAAGCAGTGAAGCTGCTAGTGTTTCTGAAGAATTGCATAGGTCAGTATCGCACGTATAACATCCAAAGGTAACTCCAGTGAGGTCAGAATTTGATTCAATGTATGTACAAGTATCTACGCCGTCGATGTATTTGTAAAAACAGCTTCTCGTTGTTGCAGTTTGGCCTAAAAACAAAAATATATATTTTCGTACTTAAAATTTTGGGAACACTGTTAATCTATATATTTACAACACTAAGCTAGATTTTTCAGTAAGTTTCTGAGAGCGTTGTACTGCACCAATTTACATGATTTTTCTTTGAAATAATCGTATGGCTACCGAGACCTTTCAACAATATTTTTTATATTGTTTTATTGCGTATTTTTGCTACAAAACCAATAAGTTTTTCTTCAATAACATTTCTGGACGTTGTGAAGTATGCGCCTCATATTCTTATAATTCCACTGGAAACTCATAGCGCCATCTAACGGAAAAGGCAAAACAAGGTCTGCCGGACCAGCTAGTGAAATTGAAATATATTTAAAGTTAATGGAAATGGGGATGTCTAAAAAACCCTGATAATTACCTGCACTTTCATTTCGGCTCTTTTTTCGATGTATTCTCACCTCGATACGATTTTTAGTACAGAAAAAATCATTTTATGATTTGTTTATTTAAAGAAAGAAAACCACATGAAACAGAATAAATTGAACTTATATATTATATAGAATATAAAAGTGTAATGCGACGGACGTAGTAGAAACTAGAAATCTTATTTTCTAATATAATACGTTCCCTATGAGGTTTAGATTTGATGGTCAACATAGCAAAAAACAAAGAAATCCTTACTGTTTCGATTTACGCCTTTATTCTTAATGATTAGGCCTTAATAATTGTTATATATCCACATTCTCGCGTCTTCTGTAATAGTTCAGTGTTTGTAACTTGGCTTTTTTCAATGTAAATAATTTTTTCTAATATTTTTTGAGAAGTTTGTCAATATACCTCTGTAAACAATTCCCAAGGTTTTAACTTTAATTTGTATATACTGTTATGCTTGTTAGCTTTATCTTGGTAGCTTTTATCCTTATTATTTACTTATGTCCTGTTCCGTAGGTTTGGGGCAATCTTCTAATCATATAAATTATAGTGTTTTATTTCAGTGCATCTCTCCAAATAATGCCTACACCTTTGTTAAACAAAATGGGCCTGCTTCCTAAAGAAATCTTAAAGTATCCTATTTTTAACCTGGTACCTGGTGAAATCAAAAATTGCGTTACTTAAGGTGAATAGAGACATTCCAATTTCTATACACCTTTTTGTTATATTTTACTTCTAATTTGCTTCGAAGTCGAAATGGCAGTTAATACGTGGGTTTGAAAGCCGGCTTTATATCAAATAAATTACCAAGCATCACTAAGTTTTTACTCTTTTATCCATAGTTATCTACTTAGTCATTAAATTCTGCAGTTTTTACAAACAACACGTACAGACTACAAATTAGTATATAGCCTGAAGGACTTTTTGGCCGGTCAGGCTTTTACCTAAAATTACAGAAGTCATTACAATAACAGGTTAACTCAAATGTCAAGATTTACTGTAGACGAAAATTAAAAATTACTATTGGTAGACATACCATATATAGAAAAATAGGTTTTTTACATTTAACATGAGAAAGATCAAAAGAGTTATATTTTTACGCATCAACATATTAAATTAAGTTTTAACAAATGTTGAAAATTTACCGAGGCGAGTATAATATAAGAAGGGGGCTAAATATTTTTTTATGTTTTCTTTTCTATGATTATGTTTATAATAATTGTGCGTGATATTTTCCTTAGTGTTAATAATGTTTACTTCCCTTTTATTACTTCCCTCCTATAGCCCACAGCTTAAAAGGTATTTACACAAATGACTAAATTAAATTTTGGTCAAAAAGTAAAAGTTACGTGATAACATTTTGGTAAAAATCCAAAAATTATAATCAAAATACTACTTATCCAATTTACCTCAAATTTTGCATAAAAAGCAAATATTAGGTAGTAATTAACTAGTATAATTTTGATACTACTGCACCTGCAGAAATTATATACATATTTCTGTTATTCTACATAGTATAATTTTGGTATGAATCCAAGATGGCGAAACAAAAGGGAAGCTCAATAAAATATTTAAAAATTCAGCCTGAAAAAACTTTGTGCAAGAATTAATTGTAGTATAGATATGGACTGGTAAAATCGTGGTTCTAATTCAAGGTGGTAAAAGAAATTAAGGGTCATGTCGGAATGACCTGCTAATAATTGGGCAAAAATCCAATATGATGGAACAAAATGGCGGTCGAAAAAAATCAATATAAAAACTATTTATTCAATTTATTTTCAATCATGTCCAACAAATCAGTATGGCATAGGAAGAAATTGATGAAATATTGACATGATTAGGATATGGTGGAACAAAATGGTGCCCAATAGAACTGTTTGAAAATACAGTATATTAAATGAGTATGTGCGGAAGTAAATTGAGTTACACTTTACTATTTCTAATGTAAAGAAAGATTCGTAACGAAGGAAGTTCCGGGTAAAGGAAATTCACCGTTTTTTTTTACCTTCGATACTACAAGGTCCTTAGGAGGCTGGTTTAAAATAGAAAGTAAATATTTTAGCTAACTATTTTATTTTTTGTAATAAATAACACATTTAATATTTTCAAGTTAGATTTTTTTACCATGAACATAAGTAGTGAAAGAGATTAATTAAAAAAAATGCAGAAAATGTTCTCTTGAACTCAAACACATTAGCACTTATTATTATCGACTCCCTAACACGATGGAAAACGATTGGTGTTAATTTTTTGCGAGAGCGTTTTTACTAAAAGTAAAGAAAATAACTTTGTGCTTTTTTGTATATCACTAAAAATCTATCAGATTTTAAAATAAACAGTGACTACAACATTTATTAAAATAAAAACCGGAAGGGTTTCGTAGACACACACCAGTGGCTCAGTCCGTATTTTCTTGGTGGAAAAAAGTAGCTTTTTAAAAACACTTAAATTACATACAAAATTTTAATAAACCACCTTAGCGGCTTTTGAAAATATTAACAAAAATAAAATCTTTATTTTCTGAAAAAGTTTAATAAAGTAACGTGCTCAGATTTTTTTTAAAATATCTCAAAAACGATCCATAATACAAAAAAGAAGACAACTTTAAGGTACTTTTAGCTGTTAGTAGTTTAGTTAGCGAAATCGCTAACTAAATAAGTCTTTAAAATAGATAAAGACCTACTACAAATTTATTAAATTAAAAATTGGTTTTGCTGCCCATGCGCACGCATGACGATTTTCTTTCAACTGGAATAAGTAGCATTTTAAACATTTATTTTAGATACCCTGTTTCAATAAAATATGTTATCCAAATTTAAAAAAAAAAACTTATTTAAAAAAAAAATTTTAAAACTCTCTATCTCGAGAACGGAGATTTCTAGGCCATATGTTTATTTTAACATTTTTTTCTTAGAATACGAACATCAATTAGCCCTGAGAGTTTCGCTATGTAGTTTATTACCACCTCTAATTATGCCTTCAACAAGATGTACTTCTTCTTGAGACTTGCGTATTAAATTAGGTAGATAATTACAATTAATTTTATCAGTTTATAGATCACAAGTGAAAAAAATATGTTAGTATTCAAAACATGTGAAATAGTTTACTATCAGGTTGCTATTAATGTTGATATATTTTGTGACCCAAATTAATTTTGTTTCTTGCACAGACTTGCCTTGCTGGAAATTTAATGTTTAATAACACGAGATAAACAAGTTGATATCTTGGAAAAGATATGTTTTTGTAATATAGAATTCAAAATCTTAAGCATGCTTTCAATTTGATTTGATTGATATTCTCAAGTTTGGTTTTATTTTTACATGTTTGATATGTTTTATTTGTACGATTTAAAACACGATATATACATTTGCAGTTGTAACTGTAATACCTTTCTATTACAACTTATCTGCTGAATTGAGCTCGTGAACTTATGATATTACTGGCATTTTTTAGGCTAATGTGTAATTTAGTAGACTTAAATGTTTAACTTAGTTTTAAAAATCTATCATATTTCACTAATCCATCATCATTTTATTTCTTTTAGCATATAGCACAATCTCTGCTACCTTTATTTTTTCTGTTTTGTATTTAAGTTGATAACATTTAATGATGAAATGTTATTAAAGGTTTCCCAGCTTTTTTTAAAGAGATTCGAAATATCTAAAAATGAAAATTGTTATTTAAATGTAAGGTTATGGATTTCTTAAAACGATGATAATTTTGATGGAATCTTTTATATACCGTAATAACTTTCATGATCTCGCACTCGTTTTCTGGTGTAATGTTACCGACAGACACAGTTACGTACTTAACGACTGCAGCTGTTTATAATTTAAAAAATGTTTTAATCTTGCTATCTATTTTATAAATTAATATTATTTGTAATTCCACATTATATTAAACTAATTGCTTACCGATGTAGATACCATCTCAACTCCCTTTTAAAACAAGTTTGAGAGATAGGACGTAAAGAAAAATCCTTGAGATCCATAAAGTTTTTACTTATTTTAAACTCAATAAATAATATAAGGTTTTGTGCACTCTTTTATGTTACACAACCCTAACAGTTGTAATTATAAAAGGACCAGATAAATTTATAGGAAGATACCAGACATCGACCTTGACAGGAAATTTTTACATATGATATGTAAAATAGGCCACAAATAAAAGAAAATCAAATAAAGGTTGCCGCTGTTTGGGATTTGAATCTCTATTCCTTTTCCCAAAACTGAGTTACTGATTTTTTTCACGCGGCTATCCTAGTTAACAACAAATAAGCGATGTAAATGGTTAAAACCCGTTTACAACGAAATTTCATTCAAAAATAATTTTTAAAATCTCGGTTAAAAGCTAACGGCATTTTTAAAAAATTCTGAATTTTAAGTTTCGTCACTTTTCTGGCTCAATTCAATCCAATTTCGCAAGCTATGAGCAAATCCAAGAAAAATTCTGCTTGCATACAGAACCCCTTGTTATGACATTGGCCTTAAGGCATGTCATATAAGAACTGCTTAACCCTGCCCCTCAGAACACAAAGCATTAGTTGGTTAGTATTTAAAAATCATAATGTGAAAAATGTAGTATATTCTTATTGTTTTAATACAGATATATTTTTTACATTAACCCAGTAAAGGGCCTAACAAATAATGCAATTCAATACTGGAAACACAATACATACAAATTATTGTTTTAATATAGATATACTTTTTTACATCAACTCGAAGAAAAGACAAGCTAAAAACGCAGTCTCGTAATTAAAATATCTACATATAAAATTATAGGTTTTGTTAAAAAAAAAAAGATGTCGCCCATCGGATATGAAGCCAAGGACCTTTACAATGCTATTCCAGTATCTTACTACTGCGCTAGCAGACCTCACGCCAAAAACTTAACGAACTTCGCTTATACTAGGACATTTTCAATTACGTCAACAATTTAAGTAAATCGGCACAAGTAGAACCACAGTGCGTATGTATGTTATAGCGGACAGGTTTAATCCCCTTTTATATCATATCTTGATGAAAATTAACCAAAAAACGCTAGTAAAACGGAGAAAAGTCTTCGACAAATAACGCCAACATTGGACCAGCAATGTTTAAAAAAAGATCACGGTTCGTCTTAAAGAAAAAAGAAATTGAATATTAAAATTTTCCACATATATTGTATTTTCGACTTTTCGAAAGATATTACAATTTTGAGAGATTTTCGCAACACAGGCCCATTTAGACTTTTGGTCTCCTCTTCTCATCAAAAAGTTTTTTCCAGGTCCCTGGGACGTACCATTAAGGAGTCGTGGGGGTTCGAGGTGATGCCCTTTAAATTTTTTTCCTAGATAAAGTTGACCAGCGATTGGTTAATAACGCGAAAATACAATAGGAACCTAGATCCCATACAGACAGCCGACACCCCTCCAAAAAATCCTTAGGCGTATCTTAATCAGTTTTTGAGAATAAACTTTTTTATAATTTTGAGTTTTTCGTGTCACAGCTTTATACTCAAAATCTTCGCCGTCAATCGGTTGGCATCATTATGTACCTCTGGGTGTTAGCTAAAGATACAATCAGTGACACTCTGAACGAGAAAAAATACGTTTCTAACCGAAATTTCTTTGTGGGGACATAACAAGTCTATTATACTAAGATACAATAAAATGTCTGAAACTAGACTCGAACACTTAAAGACAATTTTGTTTAATAATAAACTGTGACACTTTGAATCTTATAAATCAAATCTTAATCAAGTAATTCACTTCTTTTTTGACTAAACCAATTTAAATCGAGGCGAGATGGAATATTTTTGTTTTAACGGCTCTCCAAAGATACCAGTCTACTAATTACATGCAACTGCATTATTAAAAAAATATATAAAAAGACTAAAAAATATCTGCTTACCTCCAGCACTCAGAACCATCTTGCCGCAAGTACCACCAGTTTTCTCTGTTACGGGTTGAAGTTTATTTCCTTTTAATGTTATATTAAATTTTTTAAATGTGTCAGATTCAAATAAACTTTCAATACTGTTAGTCACCATATAACACGTGCTTATCTGGCTAGTTTTAACTGGATCGTTACATGCTGCAGAGGTTGCATCGCAATCATAACATTTACTAGGATCGGCAATTGAAGATCCTGTAGAAATTAAATAAATAAACATATTTAATCTCCTCTATTTGAATTTACATTACCTATATAATATATAAAGCTTCATGGAATTGAAAATGCATGAACAATACGCTATCTTAATTTGCCGTACGAGATCAAGATGAACTTTCGAACTCCACCTAGATTCACTTAACAATAAAGTATCCTATACTTTTCATTTTATTCTATAGCGCAATACAGTGTATTATTTGAAATTGAAATCATGTTCGAAATTTTTACTTTTCAGGTTAAAAAAGTCATCTTACAAAATAAAAAGAGGCGGAAATAGGAACTGCCCTTGAATTAAGTTGACTAGAAATTAAATCTAATTTGATATCCTAAGATTATTAAAATTAGTATTACAGAAAAATAATATGTAAGTAACTTCTTAGATGCTTCGGGATTTATGAATATTTGTAATATTAATTTCAAATACGATATGTGAAGCATAGAATTGTCCATCTCGTTCAATCAGTCAATGTTTGAACTATTTTCTAATATGTATAAAACTTTGGTTTATTTTTTTTCTTGTGAAAATGAATGACACTATCACTATGTAAGTTGTAAACTAAACTATAGAGAGACGTACTTAAAAAATACCATACTATAAAAAAAACTTATTTTTAATTATTGCGATTATAAGCGTATAATACTGTAACAAAACAATTGCTTTTTTTATTTTTCTACATCAAGACATTGCAAGGAGCGTTTAGTTAGCACAGCAGATGCTTAGAGTCATCTTACTCAATACTAATAGCAGATAATAATGATTTATAAATAATACCTGTTTAATTTTGTAAAAATGATTTTGTTCATTTAAATTGTTTATATTTGGGTATGATTTAGCAGCTAAATTTAGTTTCTATTTCCGCACGATTGCCCAGAATTTTTATACCCTCTATAACTAGACATAGAAAATATAGTTTTAGAAATTGTCGTTCAACTTGTAAAATATTTAAGCTTTTGTTATGAACTTCAAAGTCAAAGGAAATTATATAAGGTTTATTTGGGCCAATTTGAGGTATTTTTACGTTTGGTAAGCCAAACTGAACGTTATTATCAATAAAGATGGGCTCATAGCATGCCCGCATAAATAATATTATGATAAATTAGATAAAAGAATTAAAAAAATGTATTTTAAAATAATAACAAACAAATAATTCTTGTCAGTTAGAAATATAAAGTTAGCAATAATTAAGGATACATTTTAAATTTATAATACATTATTATTTGCTATACATCTATAAGAAAACTAAAATATTTTCTTTAATAGATTTCATGATACTAGTTTTTGTGCTTACCTATCAATGCCAGAATTGCAAAACTGAGATAAATCAAATTCTTGTACATGTTGTTTGCTTCATCTTCTAATAAATAATAATCGATATTACAAAACCCAGAAGCGTTTATATAGGAAAGATAGTGTGTCCCTTTATATTTTCGTATTGTTTACTCAATATCTATAATATCTTGGAAAAAAATTGATTCACCCATGTCTAAACACTTTATAAGCTTAATGATAATACTACCAAAAAACAAAAATACCGGTTTATCAGTAGATAAGAAAAAAATAAGTTGCCTTAAAACGAGTATTACTTTTTTAGGTATATCACAGGTTTTCGACACCATTTCCATAGAAATATATAATATATATTTTTTTTATTTCGATTTGAATTTTTGTATAAGTTTCAACTGTTTAACATTGGAATATCTATTTTAATAAATTGCTATTTTATTTGTACTAAAATAGTACTAATATAAAGAAATTTTAGTGCTTAAACTACGTATGTGTTAAAAATTATTAATTCAAATACCGTATAAATAATTGCATTAAACTTAAAATCATCGTATATACCTTCAACAAATTTAAAATTAATAAACCTATATTACTGAATTTATATAAGTAGTTGCTCTGTTACTACAATTCTGGTAAAAGATTAGTGTGTGATAAGCGGGGTTACAAAATTATTTTTAAGTAACTTGTTTAAGTTACTGGAAATATTTGAAATTATGAGAAATAAACTCGAAAAAAAGACTGTGCTATTAATATTTAAAAGTAAGTTTTCTTCAACACAGTCCCAACTCTCTGAACTCTATCTATATTATTATTAATTTAAATTTATTGTTAAATATAGAGCTCTAAGCCAATTAGGAAACCATGGTTCTTGGGATTAGACCGTGTCAAAATGGAATCACTTTCCGACGTTTCGCCTTCGATTACACGAGGCATCTTCAGGGATCTTTACTTCACGAGATCGGAACACTGATTGAGCTCGGCGAGACCCAGGCCGGCTATTTATAGTGGACCTGTGTTTACCGAATGGGTTTCTTTTACATTTATGACATGCCCAGTAGAATGTTGGTGTTCAAATACAGCAGATTGTACAATTTGTTTTTTTTCTGATACATCGTTCATGTTCCTTAAGCCTAGTCGATATGGATCGTCCAGTTTCTCCAATATAAACATCACCACAGGAATAAGGAATTGCATATACTCCCTCAGTTTGAAAAGGAATAATGTCCTTTGGCGATCTCAAACTTTGTCCAATTTTCTTGTGTGTGTTGAAGATTGTACGTATGTTGGACCGGCGAAGTAACCTTGCAATCTTGTCTGTGGTTCCGTGTATAAATGGAAGAACTACATTTCCTATCGGTAATTCCTTATTAGTATCATTTCGTGGAGTAAGATTATTATATTTTCTAATTGATCGTCTAATATCATCAGTGCAATATTCAGCCCCTCTTAAAGCTTGAGTCAATTTCTCTGTTTCCGATTGTAAAGAATTTTGGTCACAAATAGCGAGAAAAAATTCTAACCCGCCTAAGTCGAATCTATCAGCTTCGAAAAGAATGGCAATAAAAACATTAAACAACAATAGAGACATTTTGATCCTTCCAGCGAACAAGGGAAATGTCATTGTTGTCATGGACAAAACAGATTACGTGAAGAAAATACAACTACTTTTGGACGACAACATCTACAGAGTCATCCAAGCAGACCCGACCAACAAAATTGAAAGACGGATAACCAACCTTATAAATGCGTCCAACCTACCCACAGAGGAGAAGAATATGTTAAGGCCAAGCAGCTCAAGGATCCCGCGATTCTACGGACTACCTAAAATACATAAGATTAATGTACCACTTCGGCCTATCGTCAGTGCAATAGAATCTCCTACATGCAAAATTGGTAAATATCTTTCAAATATTCTTAATAATTTTACAGGAAAAACACATTCATATATTAGAAACTCTACGCATTTTGTAGAAAAACTTAAATCAATCCAATTAGATCCCAAAGATATCTTAGTCAGTTTCGATGCAGAATCGCTGTATACGAATGTGCCTATAAATGATTCAATTTCCATAATATCAGAATTATTTCACCATCATAGTATTGACAACTCACTTTTAGATCTAATTGAAGCATGTCTTACATCAACGTATTTTGTCTTTCAGAGAACTTTCTATGACCAAACCTCAGGAGCAGCCATGGGATCTCCACTGTCACTGGTGGTAGCCAATCTCTTCATGGAAGCTTTTGAGGAGAAAGCCTTAGAGTCGTCTCCACTAAAACCAAAATCATGGTTCAGATATGTAGACTACACTTTTGTAATATGGTCACATGGTCCAGAAAACCACCCTGGGTTTCTTGATCATCTAAATCAACAACATGCTAATATAAACTTTACAATGGAAATTGAATCAGAAGGCACGATTCTCTTTCTAGATGTTCTTGTACAAAGGAAAGGGGATGGTTCCTTAGGATAATCTGTATATAGAAAACCAACGCATACGAACAGGTACCTAAATGCAAATTCCCATCATCATCCAGCACAAAAGCAATCAGTCATTAATTCATTGGTTTACAGAGCTCTCGCTATTTGTGACCAAAATTCTTTACAATCGGAAACAGAGAAATTGACTCAAGCTTTAAGAGGGGCTGAATATTGCACTGATGATATTAGACGATCAATTAGAAAATATAATAATCTTACTCCACGAAATGATACTAATAAGGAATTACCGATAGAAAATGTAGTTCTTCCATTTATACACGGAACCACAGACAAGATTGCAAGGTTACTTCGCCGGTCCAACATACGTACAATCTTCAACACACACAAGAAAATTGGACAAAGTTTGAGATCGCCAAAGGACATTATTCCTTTTCAAACTGAGGGAGTATATGCAATTCCTTATTCCTGTGGTGATGTTTATATTGGAGAAACTGGACGATCCATATCGACTAGGCTTAAGGAACATGAACGATGTATCAGAAAAAAAACAAATTGTACAATCTGCTGTATTTGAACACCAACATTCTACTGGGCATGTCATAAATGTAAAAGAAACCCATTCGGTAAACACAGGTCCACTATAAATAGCCGGCCTGGGTCTCGCCGAGCTCAATCAGTGTTCCGATCTCGTGAAGTAAAGATCCCTGAAGATGCCTCGTGTAATCGAAGGCGAAACGTCGGAAAGTGATTCCATTTTGACACGGTCTAATCCCAAGAACCATGGTTTCCTAATTGGCTTAGAGCTCTATATTTAACAATAAATTTAAATTAATAATAATATAGATAGAGTTCAGAGAGTTGGGACTGTGTTGAAGAAAACTTACTTTTAAATATTAATAGCAGTCTTTTTTTCGAGTTTATTTCTCATAATTTCAAATATTTCCAGTAACTTAAACAAGTTACTTAAAAATAATTTTGTAACCCCGCTTATCACACACTAATCTTTTACCAGAATTGTAGTAACAGAGCAACTACTTATATAAATTCAGTAATATAGGTTTATTAATTTTAAATTTGTTGAAGGTATATACGATGATTTTAAGTTTAATGCAATTATTTATACGGTATTTGACTTAATAATTTTTAACACATACGTAGTTTAAGCACTAAAATTTCGTTATATTAGTACTATTTTAGTACAAATAAAATAGCAATTTATTAAAATAGATATTCCAATGTTAAACAGTTGAAACTTATACAAAAATTCAAATCGAAATAAAAAAAATATATATTATATATTTCTATGGAAATGGTGTCGAAAACCTGTGATATACCTAAAAAAGTAATACTCGTTTTAAGGCAACTTATTTTTTTCTTATCTACTGATAAACCGGTATTTTTGTTTTTTGGTAGTATTATCATTAAGCTTATAAAGTGTTTAGACATGGGTGAATCAATTTTTTTCCAAGATATTATAGATATTGAGTAAACAATACGAAAATATAAAGGGACACACTATCTTTCCTATATAAACGCTTCTGGGTTTTGTAATATCGATTATTATTTATTAGAAGTTGAAGCAAACAACATGTACAAGAATTTGATTTATCTCAGTTTTGCAATTCTGGCATTGATAGGTAAGCACAAAAACTAGTATCATGAAATCTATTAAAGAAAATATTTTAGTTTTCTTATAGATGTATAGCAAATAATAATGTATTATAAATTTAAAATGTATCCTTAATTATTGGTAACTTTATATTTCTAACTGACAAGAATTATTTGTTTGTTATTATTTTAAAATACATTTTTTTAATTCTTTTATCTAATTTATCATAATATTATTTATGCGGGCATAGCATAAGTCGAATAAAGTCGAAAAAAACAACAATACAGACATTTTGGTCCTTCCAGCGGACAAGGGAAATGTCACTGTCATCATGGACAAAACAGATTACGAGAATAAATATAACTACTTTTGGAAGACAACATCTACAGAGTGATCCAAGCAGACCCGACCAACAAAATTGAAAGACGAATAACCAACCTTATAAATGCATCCAACCTACCAACGGAGGAGAAGATGCATCATCATCCAGAACAAAAGCAATCAGTCATTAATTCATTGGTTTACAGAGCTCTCGCGATTTGTGACCAAAATTCTTTACAATTGGAAACAGAGAAACTGGCCCAAGCTTTAAGAGGGACTGAATATTGCACTGATGATATTAGACGATCAATTAGAAAATATAATAATCTTACTCCACGAAATGATACTAATAAGGAATTACCGATAGGAAATGTAGTTCTTCCATTTATACCCGGAACCACAGACAAGATTGCAAGGTTACTTCGCCGGTCCAACATACGTACAATCTTCAACACACACAAGTAAATTGGACAATGTTTGAGATCACCAAAGGACATTATTCCTTTTTAAACGGAAGGAGTATATGCAATTCCTTGTTCCGGTGGTGATGTTTATATTGGAGAAACTGAACGATCCATATCGACTAGGCTTAAGGAACATGAACGATGTATCAGAAAGAAACAAATTGTACAATCTGCTATATCTGAACACCAACATTCTACTGGGCATGTCATAAATGTAAAAGTAACCAAAGTTCTTGCATCGGTTTCGGGACTCTATAAACGCAAAATTAAAAAATCTATTGAAATTTATAAGCATCCTAACAATTTTAATAGAGATACAGGCTTCAGTCTACATCATACGTGGAAACCGATCGTTACACCGAGTCACGCTTCGGTAAACACAGGTCCACTATGAATAGCCGGTCTGGGTCTCACCGAGCTCATTCAGTGTTCCGATCTCGTGAAGTGGAGATCCCTGAAGATGCCTCGTGCAATCGAAGGCGAAACGTCGTAAAGTGATTCCATTTTGACACGGTCTAATCCCAAGAACCATGATTTCTTAATTGACCACAGCTGTGAAAGCGTTCGTTCTATGCTCTAAGCCGCTACCAAAAATGTATACTTTTAAATAATAATTTAAAAATACAAAAAAAACATGGATTTATAGTATTAAGTAAAAACAAAACAATTTTAACTTAAAACTTCCACTATATTAAAAAGAAAATACTTTTCATGACATGTTTCGCAAACACTGTGGCTTCTTCAGATGATACAATTAGAATGAAGTAAAATATTTTATACCTAGTGTACAATAGGTTTTTTCCATGTTTACCTAAATCTATATCAAAAAAACCTATTTAATAGAGGCGAATTGCTCAGGTCAGTTTGATCGTTAAGTAATAAACCTGTGCGTTTAAGTTTATTTATTTCTAAAGATTCTAGAAAATTAAAGTTTCTGCATTTTTTTCTGTATGAAAAACTTTAAAATTGTTATTAAAATGATGATTACAATTAACTAAATGAGAAGCATAATTAGATCTGTCATCACCCCTGACAAAGCACTTATAATGCTCATTTATCCTCTTCTCGAAACTTCTACATGTCTGTCCTATTTACGTTTTTGGGCAATCTTTACAACTTAATTTATAGACGCCTGATTTTTTACTTAAATGTGTTTTTCATTTGTTATTTTTTATAAATATACCTTGGAATTATTGGTCTAAAATGCAACATTTATATTTCGTTTTTTAAAAGGTTGCCTATTTTAATACTGGGTTTTCCATAGTACGTAATGCATTTATAGTTAGCAGAAGGGACTGTTGAACTGGGGTAAACCAAACAAATTGAATTTTTATAGCTTTTTTTCCTTAAAATATTATCAACCATATTTGAACTAAAACCATTATTTATTGCAATTTGTTTAATTAAGTTAAGTTTATTTTGAAAATCTTGTTTATTTAGGGGTAATGTGATTAATCTATGGATCATACTATGAAAGGTTGCTAACTTTTGTTGCACTGGATGACATGAAGTGTAATGTGTTGTATCTGTGTGTGTTGGTTTATCAAAAACAGAAAAAATATGTTTATTGTTTTCTCTTTTAATAGTTAAATCAAGAAAGTTAATAGAATCATTTGTTCCATTTTCTATAGTGAATTTTATATTGGTATGTAAATTCTTATAAATACAAAAAACATATTTAGTTGCCTTTCCTTTTCAGTGAAACAAGCTAAAATCTCATCTACGTACCTATGCCAATAAAGAAATTATTAAAAAGAGGGTGTTGGCTAATTTCTTTTTCCAGAAAATCCATAAATATTTCAGCTAATAAGGGACTAAGTGGATTTTCCAGGCATAAAATTGAATTTTCTAGAGTCTTTAGAAATAAATAAACTTAAACACACAGGTTTATTAGCAATTGTGAGCAATTCACCTCTATTAAATATGTTTTCTTGATATAGATTTAGGTAAACATGGAAAAAAACCCATTGTACACTAGGTACAAAATATTTTACTTCATTCTAATTGTATTTAGTTCCAGTTTAAAAAAAAAACATGGTATTAGCTATCTAGCTGAAGAAACAATATCCCCTTAAAATTGTTTCCACTGACTTTTCTTAAAATGGGCCTATTGTTAAGCAACAATTTTCTTCAGAGTTTTCCGTTATATTTAAAGTCGGATATTTGTTAAACAAAAGCTACTTACTTCGCCTGATAAAGTGGATACTTTATCACAACTATTGCGATATCTTTAATTGTTATAATATGTTATAATAGTTATTTATTACCGATTCTAATAAAAACTAATAGATTATTACAATTAAACACATCGCAATGCCATACCCTCATATAAATGGTATAGTTATAATAAACTCTTCATGAAGCGAAATAACTTTAGTGGCTTTTGTTTAACAATTATACGTTTTGAAATATAATAGGGGCATTAAATTTGGCATATTTGTAATCAGTAAGAAGAAATGTATTCCATTTAAAATAACAAAATCGATAGACCATTTTTTATATTTCAACTGTTATTTCTTATTTATATTACAAGTCCTGACACGTCAGTTAAAAACTTAAAACTTTTATTTTCCTCTTTTAAAATACTTTAAAAAAATCATATAATTTTGAGGTTATTAATTGTTCTGCTTGTTTTGTTGTTTGTAGCATGAAGAACAATGATAAATAGTTTTTAATAGAACTGATTGAATATTATTGATTTTTGAATTATTCTTAAATTTCTATTAATATTTCGAATTGGGGAAACTTAAAAGTCAAATGATGCTTTACCAAATATTTACAATGTTTCAAAGCTTTTTTTGACACCCCTTCCTTCTATTCACCTAATACTCTTGAGGCCGAAGTTGGTAGTTCTTTTACAAATGTAATATCCATCTTGTTTTAGGAATGACGATTTGTAGTCACGTTTCAAAATTATCTTAAAAGCGATTTATTGTGTAATTAAAATTTAAAAAAAATTTATAACAATTTTTGGTTTAGGTCCTTACCTATTTAAAATATTAAAAAAAGTTTTCAGTATTTTGCTAATATTTACGTCAAACTTATTTTTCTTAACACCCCCTTACCATTGAAAATTTTGCTTTATTTGTTAAACAAATATGATGGTAAATTTTTATACAGAAATTGTTCTGTTTAACAGAAGTATCAAAAATATCCTAAAATATTTCTTAATATTTTACATTTATTAAAACAATCTAAATAGTAAAAAAAATTGCGCTTTACTACCTTATCTTAGAAATTATAAAATATGTTACATAGAAAAGTTATGTGATATATTTTGGTATTTTACAATTTTGGTACTTACCAACTGATTCGTTTTTCCGAGTCTGAGATATAATTTAAAAAATATCAAACGGTATTTGTTTTTGCGTTATTGACAGTTGAAAAGTGCTACTTCTGGTGACATGAGCCCTGTAGAAATTAAACGGTTCCACTCAAGCGAAAATAGATTGGCATTTTCCGATCTTAGTTTTGAAAGATTTATCACTTGATATCAACTTAGGTTTAACATGAAGTTCCGATTTCGAACACTTCTGGTCAGAAGCCCCAATATTTTGATCAGTTGGCGAAGTTGTGGTTGAATTGGCTATTAGTTGGATAATTACGAGACACATTTACAAACCAGCAGAAGTTCCTAAGTTACCCGTTTTAACGTGGTCTTAAAAAATTAAGGTTTTTTGAAAAAAGCTGAAATTTTATGTAGTAATAAATTATGTATTGTAAATTATCAAACAAATGGTTAGAACGTATTTTCAAGGAACTAGCATCCATTCAGGTACAAGAAATTAAAAACTTGTGGGAGTTTCGAATAGTGACGACCTAAGATGTATAACAAGAACAATAACAACCGTGGCAATCAAGTAATAAATTACTTTAACGTGAACTCAACTTCATCGACAAGCATAAGAGGTACAGTGCTAGAAATTACTAGAACAACACCTAGAATGGTTTTAACGAAAACTAACTACCACCCATGCATTGTTCAAGGGCTTGTTGAATGCGATTATCTAAGGAGACTTACCTTTTGTAACTGGTACATTAACAAATGCCAGGAAAATATAAATTTTAGCAGTGCCGTTATATGGACCTCCTCTGGAATTGTGGAATCTTTAATAAACACAAACGTCATTATTGGGCAACAGATATCCTAATCGACTTATAAGTCCATGTTTTTACAAAAATACTTTAATCGATGAACGATATTTACATATGATAGAAAACCAAATTCTACCAGCAATTAGAGATGTAGCACAAACGACTTTTCAATGTTACACCCTTGGATCTTTCTTTGTGGAGGCACGTTAAAAACGAAGTTTTAGAATTTGAATCTCGAAGACGTTGGCAGTACTTGAAGAGAGAGCTCGAAAAGTCTTTGCTAATATTAATAGAAACACACTTTAACCAGTTATAAGTCCTGTTTTAAAAAAATGTGCTTGCGTTGCCAAAAATGGGCAGCATTCTGTTTAATATTCCAAATGTTTTAATGTTTTGTATACAAAAGCATTTTTATAATTAAAACTTATTAATATTTTCCGTACTTCTTGTCATTACTACAATAAATATTTATTATATATTACAAAAAATAATATTGTTACCATGGCGATTACCAAAGCCTCCTAGAATAAAATCGACTTTTGTAAACAAGAAAAATGTATTATACACCAATGAAGTTTTCATGCTCAGCTAAGCAGAAATGCAATATGGCGTCCACAAGAAAAAAATAAAGTTGATGTTGTGAAGAATAAACCGAAATGTCGACATAAAATTCTAATAACTGTTTTGTATATAAAAAATCGCATTAAAAAGTGGTTGCCGATTTAAAAAAAAACTACAAACAAAGAAGTTACAGAGCTTTATAAAAAATGACACTTTTTAATTTTTTCAAAATATCTAAAAAAACAAATACATGCATCACCAAATGGATCACACTATATATATATATATATATATATATATATATATATATATATATATATATATATATATATATATATATATATATATATATATATATATATATATATGTGTGTGATTTTTTAACGCAAAATTTTAAAAGTTTGTCTTTTGTTTAACACATTTTTTGAAGTATGTATTCAGTGACTCAGACATAAACTAATCAAAATATATTTAATTTTTATTAAAATTATTATTATTTATATATAAGTTTTTTTTAATAAAACATAGGTTTTATACTTTTATATAAAAATTCCAACATTTTCTTAAGCACAAGTCAGCCCGGTAATGAATAGCTTGGGTTGTTCTGTGGATACATTCGGGAACATTTGTTATAATTCGTGGTGCGCTTGTTAAATTATCTAGTAGTGCTTCCAGTGATTTAAACCGCCTCCATAGACAATAATCGAAAGGATTAAGGTCTGGCGATCTAGGTGGCCAATTTTATGGACCACCCCGACGGATCCATCGATTTGGAGAGTTTTGGTTTAAAAAACCTCTTACAAGTAAAGTGTGCAGGGGCTCCACCATGCTACAAATACATCTTTTGCCTTACATTAAGAGGAGCATGTTCCAATACATTTCCCAATTGATTTTCAAGAAAGTCTAAATATTTTTCTCCTGTAAGACTACCATCGATTATAAATGGACCAAGTAAATGACCATTTAACATTCCACACAACAGATTAATGCTAAACTTATGTTGGAAATTATGTTCTACCGTAGCGGGAGAATTTTCCTGTGATAAGCTTCAACATCACTAATCCAATTACAGAATTGCATTCTCAACTCAGAATCACCCTGCTGCAAATGTTGAACTCTTTGTAAATGAAATTGGTATAAAAAATTAATGTGAAGATTCCTCCAAGCAGAAGATCGTGTAATTTGATAAGTATCTGCAATTCGCCTAGTGCTAATGCTTGGATCATTTTCGGTGGCATTGAGTATAGCCTCTTCTAGTTCGACGTCAGGTCCCGATTCTCTTTCAGATACAATTTTCGCCCTTGGACACATCCCAGATTCTCCAGCAGTATCGAAAACTTGTTGAAAGACTTATTTCTATCTGGAAAACGACGCTGGTACACCGCGACTGCTTGAATTGAGAGCCCATTGCACAAGCTATAGACGAATATCATATCTGCAAATTCACGATGCGAGAATTTCGGAATAATGACGTACTTAGAACTAATATTCCTAAAATGATTATTGTCAGGAAATAAAAGTTATGAATAGAATTTGAGAGTGATAAAATTTGATCTTATTAATAACTGACATTAACATTGCTAAGTAACAGGAAAAAAGTTGGCAACGCCAACCAGCAGTTATTCTGTCAGGCAAGGCAGTCTTCTATTTTTTTTTTACAATGCTTCTACTTTATGTGCAGTTGATAAAAAAAATCACATGTGCTGAAATTGTTTTAAATCCTAATATCTCAAAAACGGTTTCTCGTATCAATTTTTAACAGGTATACAGTTTTGACTTAACGTTTTTAACGTAAAAATGACAAAGAAATAATTTATTTCGATCAAAGTGTAAAACAGCGCTGTACCAAAAAGTTGTGATTGTTCGAAGGAGTAGAAAGACATGTAGATAGCTCGGATAAAAATTTTCACTCCGCATATTTACATTATTTATACTTAAATTAGAAAATCACGAAGTATACAGCATTCCATGCCAGGACTGTGAAACGTACGTGAGACAAACTAACAGGCGAATATCAGCAAGAGTAGAAGACCATAAACGCATCAGAAGCAAACAAACAATCTCGGTTCTTTTCCTATATCACTAGGAAATCGGCCACAAAATTAATTTTCATGGATGTAGGGAGATCGCCAATATAGAGCATTATAAGACCAGAATAATCCCAGAAGCTATAGAAACTAAAAAACAAGGTGATTTAAATAAAAGTGACGAATCATTAAAACTACCAACAGTATGGAAGACAATAATAGACAAATCAAAAATCAGAAATATCAAGCAGCATTAGCGAAATAACAGCAACATCCAGAAAACAGAAATAACGATCAACGTATGGCCGGAGTTATGACATCAGATCGGGTGTGGCTAAAGCCCGACCCTAATATGAAAAGACGTATATATATTTTATTCGTTTTCTAGTGTATGTGTAAGTCTAAATATTTTTTGGGGGGGTTAATTCGGTATTTGGGGGTGCTTAGCTCCATGGATCAACGGGCCGCTCAGATATAACCTTCGGCCCCCGGAAGCTTCGCAGTCACTACCACTTCAGTTTGTATTCGGACTTCGATTTAAGATTAATGTAAGGATAAGAAAGCCACTGCTGTGTATATATAATTAGAGTTCAATCTCTTAATCCACAAGGGTGATGTCAATTTCTTTCGCAGCACTAGCAGAATTATTGTTACATTTTTTGGGAACTTAAAGAATATTGTGATGTAAATTGTTAATAGATTTTTATCTATTAACTAAAAAAATATTTGGATCTGTATTTTTAAGTTGCGTGTTTGTCTATATATTTAGCTACTATTTTAAGCATTTAGGAATTCTTACTGGTAATTGCCCTGTAAAGGAGAGTAAATAAATAATCAAGTAATAAATATTTTGATCCATTTTGCATCGAGAATGTATTATATTGATATTGGTGGTTTAGGTAATTCATAAATATGGGATTTTTCAGAAGACAATTAACTGTCATTTTTCCACGAACCCACAGACAGGTACTCAGATCTGTTTGGCATGTGTTTCTAAAGGGTTAATTTTTCAACAGTGGACTCAAGATAAAGACTTTTTCTGAGAATCTTATTTATCTTTGGTTAATAGTTGAAGTTAGAGTGTAAACAAAATTTAAGCTAATATGTGCTCCTGGCAAAATAAGGGCTAATTTTGAACATATGGTAGAAAAATATTTAGTTTAGAAGAGATCAAACAAGATAATTATGCAAAATAAAAGAGAGTAATGTGTGAGAAATACTCACAAATCACATTCCTAAAAGTATAAAATAGGGAATTTATGGTTTCTATATAGAGACAGAGGAAAAAGGAAGCCATGATTTGGGTATAAAACCTAATTTTAGGTATTATAAATATTCAAAAGCAGATAACGAACCCGGGTCAGAAAAGAAACTACACTATGAGCTACCATTCTTCAGAGAGGCGATAGTACACTTCCAGAAACTTGAGATGTGTACCAGTACACGCTACATCTAGTAGCGTTTATGATAGTTCAACTTAATACCGAATCTAATATCTTTTATAAAGCTAGGCAATTTAGAGAAACCCGTAATAGAGAAAATGTTTCTACTATAAAAAGAGAAGTGTTTAAATTCAAATTGCCTTTTATTATACGAGTCGTGGAAAAATACTCTAAACACCCTGTATATAATATATAAATCATGTATATTTTATTCATACTGCATTCATGTGTTATATGAATAGGCTTTAAAACCTTAAGAAATAAAACATTATTTGAAAAAATATATTTTCCAAAAATTATTCAAAAGATAAAGTCTCTTTTTGCACCCAACATAGAAGATAATATGTTATTTATATAGAAATATGCAAAGTTCAAGCTGTCACTTATTTTCAACTAAAATTTGCCAAAGGTATTTTAACACCACGACATGTAAACATATTTTCTCTATACTCAAATATTCGACGCTAAGTGTTCCGTATAAGGACCACGCATAAATCTTATGAAAAGCCGGCTTCAGTCAAAATCGCTAAATTTTTTATATGTTGTAATATTTGACTTGAAATGTAACTGTCAGAAGGAACTATATTTAAAATATTAGTTTTTTGCACGTACACAAGCAAGATTTAACTCTTTTAAGATAGATAAAATATATTTCGAAAGATTTTTATACAAAATATACAGGTTATCTACGAATAGAGTGAATAATAGGTCAAGTGGTCCAAAAATTGTGTGTTCGATAAAAAGTTGTTTTTCATAAGAGAATGTTTTTTGTTAAAAAATATACTTCTCACGTTGAGAAACTAAAAATTTTGTCGGAAAACTTACGCATTGGCGCGCGCTTGTTATCCAGCGACTGCTGACTGCAAATGTTCCATTAAACTGAGGTCTGATTATTTTTGTTTTTAATTATATATAATAATTAAGTAGTAAACAAATTTTCAGCTATTACAAAACTCTTGTACTGACGTCATTATTGCGACAATTTATTCGACGTGCTGCCTCGCCGCCTTTCACAACTATGCGGTCTGACCATTTTCTCACGTGTTTTTTTTTTGTGCTATAAACAAGCCAATTTTCACCTATTACAAAACACTTGTAGTATTGCATGTAATAATTTAACACAGATAAAAGCGAGTGGATGCTGTCTCATGTACATCCTTAATTCTATAGCATATTGAAATATGAACCGTTACGAAAAACCTAGCATATTTTTTGTCATGGGCTCTTGGGCTAATGCGCAATAATACATAACAGTAACATCTATATTCTTGGTCATTTTGAGAGAAACCAGAGCCTAAGATTTGCTTAATATTGCTATATACAACGTAATACATTAAAAATAAAATCAGATTTCTCATGAAAAGTCATTACGTCTGGCGTCATGGTCACTTATATTTTTATCTCCCGCAAAACGCTTCGATTGTTTTCGATAATCGATGAGTTACAAAAGATATCATTCGAAAAAAACTTTAAACAAGTGATTTAACCAAAAAAAGAAAGTGTTTATTTACTCCTTAATTAACCTGTTTTCAAAAAATTTATCAAGATAATATTTCATTAAGAATCTTATCTAATGATTATATAAAAATAATTTGTTTTAAAAATAATTATATAGCGAAATGTTTTGCTAGGGTATGAAGGAAAAGGACAAATGTATCAATTATACGGTAAACAAAGCCCAGTTAATAGTGGATACATGCTGACCGCTTGGGAAATACTATGTTGCTAAAAATAGACAACAGCGATTGTACAAATCTGTGGCAATTAGATAAAAGGGCATAAATCATTTTTTTGTCAGGTTTGCAGCATTTAATGGTTAAAATGGTATGTGTATATTTACGTCAGAAATATGCATAAAATCAATGCTAAAATTAGTTATTTTAAGAATGTACTTGATTCAGTTTGATTAAAAGGCCATAAGTAAAAATATATTTGACTAAAAATGTTATTTTTATATCAATGAAAATGGCATAAGTTTACAGATTTTTTTAAAACACACAGGTATAAGTCAATATATTACTTTTATTTATAAATATCGTAAACAAAAACAAGACAACGTATGCCTACTTTTGCATATTAGAGCTCAATGAAACTATATCTTATACACACTTATAACCTCTTAACGAAAGTAAAACTAACATGTCTACTTATACCCTTTTTATTGAATAGACTGTCGTTATTCTACTCTTTGTTTTGGATATATCCTTAATTTACTGTTTATTTTTCATTTGCGGTTGTGTTATATGTTCAATATAATCATTAGTTTATCTGCGTTTCTTTTAACAACTAATAAGATACTCTATCTAAGATAGCTTTCAATTTACAATTTAAGTGTGTGAAATTGTATTAGTGGCAAAACTACCCATTTTATGTGTCCTGAATGTATCGGGAGTATGGTTACACATGAAATTGCATTTTGTCTCCACAGATACGCTAAAGACACTCCTGATCGAATAGAATATGCATTTTTTTATTCTGATACATGTGGAGGTCAGATCAAAAATATTAAAGTAATGTTTATGTTTCAATATTCAGTTCAGTTTTCACTTTAAAAGTAATACACCACATTATCCCTGCCATACTCAAATAGAATGCGACATCGATCACTGTTATTGAAAGGGCAAAAAAATGTATTGCAATTCATATATACAAAGATTGGTATCAGTTGGTAGGAAATGCTAGTAAATAAAACTTAAAACTTTTTCCTGTTTACCCAATGAAAATTAAAGATTTGTATGGATTTTTATGATATTACTAACAAAGGACCACCTGAAAAAGACTCCTTTTAAACTAAGAGCATTCAGCTGGTTAAAATACACAAAAACTAATACCGCTGCCTATAAATCAGTTTCAGTCAGTAAGAACCTTTTTAAAAAAACTTGGATTTATGGCAAAATTTTACCAGTTAATTTCTATGTAATATTTCATTTTGGTGTAAAATTTCAGGTAAATCGGATTAGTAGTTCTTTAGTCATCATATTGAATTTTTACCATATATATATATATATATATATATATATATATATATATATATATATATATATATATATATATATATATATATCCACTTTCACCATCGCTCACAGCATTTAAAATAGATCGATCAACAGATATTCGCAAATTTTGGAAGCATTTCGGATTAAAACATCGCGAACCGGTCAAACTACTTATTATGACATGTAAATTAAAGCTACACAGCTAGCAGAGCTAGGCCAACTTGTCGAATATTAGTAGTAATTATTCATAAAATTGCTTATAAATCGAAAGCGGTTCAAAATTGGTATAGGAATACCTTATATATCAAAAATCAATGTGTCCACTCTATTCAATGCTTCAATAATATACGGAGTGTTCTATTTAAAAAATGTTACTTTTGATCAAATTTATGAAATCTGAATTGTATTGAATTTTTAGTACACTCTGTATAAAAGTCGGCGACTTTATATAGCTAAAATTAAAGTAATACATGCCGACTAAATAATATTAATATCCAAGAAATTTCTAAGAAACGGTAAGAAAAATATTCTTTTCAAAAAACTTGGATTGTTTCGCAGAATCTCAAAATAAAATAAACTATAGAGTGTCCCATTTAAAATTACAACATTGATGCCAGTTACCAGTAGATCTGGCAACACTGCAAACCCGAAATTATTTTTAAAAGCTTTCTATTAAATTTCTTTAAGTCTTTTTCTAGATACTTCTAACGTACCACGAATATGTATATATAAATATATATATATATATATATATATATATATATATATATATATATATATATATATATATACATATTCATTCCGGGTGTACATCTGTTCACTACTGTCGTTCTAAAAAGAACAGTTTTGCTAACATTTTGCAAACCAATTCTTAAGAATTCTTAGAAAACAGAAGATGCTAATACAAGCTACAACAACAATAGCTAAACTACTTGGAAACTCAAAACATAAAATCAAACTGGAAACCCACGGAGTATATATCATTCCATGCCAGTACTGTGAAAAGATGTACGGGGAGCAAACTAACAGGCAAATATCAGCAAGAGTGGAAGAGCATAAATGCAGTATCAAAAACAAACAACCTCAGCATTATTCCTATATCATCAGGGAACCGGCCACAATAAATTTCGATGGGTGTAGGGAGCCAATCTAGAACATTATAAGACCAGAATAATCCGAAAAGTCATAGAAATTGAAAAATAAGGTGATTTGAGTATAAGGGACGAATCATTAAAACTACCAACAGTATGGAAGACAATATTATACAACTCTAAAATCACAAAAAATCAAGCTCAGTTAGGGCAACAACAACAGCACCATCCTGAAAACATAAATAACAACCAACGTCCGCTCAGATATAACCTTCGGCCCTTCTTTATTTTTACTAATATTATTATTATTAACAACATTTTATTTACAACTTTAATTAGCTTCATATTAAAATATTATACTTCTCATTTACAATAAAATATTCAATCTGTGAAAACCTTATAAAACACCCGAATTTCCCCAAATACAATATATTATTTAAGGAGAATTGCTAGTTAAATATTGATATTGGCATATCAACTGTATCGTTTATTGCTCAAATTTATCACAAAAACTAGAATGGGATTAAAATGCATTTTTAATTGAAATATCTTATCTTAATCTAATCGCTTATTACTTAAGAAAATAATACGGGTTTATGAGCCGAATGTTTAAGTTTTATTACACGGGTTTTCACAGCTACTAAAAATTTTGCAACATAATATGAGCAATATAACGATCAATATACAGGGTCTTAGGGGTCTGACTGCAAATATTTTAATAGGTGATAGTCTGGACGATTTTGAACAAGAAGTTGCTATATACCATCGGTCAGATCTAAATTGATTTTGAAACCTTACAGTTTAAAAAGTTTAATTTTGGAGGTTTCAGTTAAGTTCAATGTTGCTACGTTGTATTCATTTGATCAGATGAGCTGTATTTTGTCAATAAAACAAGAATGTTTATAATATCGTTAAAATACCGTGCACCTGACAATTATTTGGCATAAAGGATAGTAATTTGGAAGCATACTGTCGGTGCGGATAATGAAAGAGAAATATCCTACTTGTCATTGTAACTAAACAATAATAACTTCCGAGATAAATAATTTGCACATTTTTAACTCTACAACACTACAGATAGCTATTTTATTTTACTAGTTTCGAAAAGGTATTAAAAAATATTAGCTTACCAAAACTCTAATTTATAACACAAAGAAATTAAAAATAAGTATTATAAAAAGTTAAAACAAATGCTTACTTTAGCCAATATCTCCTTCTTTCTATTCTTCATTTTCAAACATTTTAAAAATCACACTATATATTTAAACTTGAAAACAAATCTGCTTAGAAAAAAAGCTAGCTGTTTGTTTTGCTGTCGTTCACTGAACATTGAACCATGTTTAATCTCTTTCACGATAAACGTTGTTCGCGCTTTTTCTTTAAAATGAGATCGTGAAACATAAAAATAATATAAATAACTGTCTTACACTAGAAAATAAATAAAAGTATTAACGGTACCCAAAATTAAATAATATAAATCGGACTTTAAGACCACTTTTCTCAAAATTGCTAAGTAATAGATCTGACGTTATATAAGAATTTTTTGATCAAAATGGTTCATAGCATCACGTGTTAAAATTTGCAGTCAGATTCCTAACACTCCGTCTATCATCACACGTAAAACTGAAGTCAATATCTTCATCATTAAATAGCTTGAGTTGTGCACTGCGGACATAGACACTTTCAACAATTTCTATCTGTTTCGATTCTGGGCGCTTTATAGCTAGTTTATTGCAATTGTATATCTCTATCCAACGGTTTTAAAGACATCCTCTGCTTTTGAACGCGTGTTGCTTGTCCATCTTTCGTTGTATATTCTGGTCACGTGTCAAGCCCAATTCCTCTACAAGTAAGTTACTTGCTGAACTGAATCGGGTACTCCTGTTTGCTGTATTACTTTATTTTGTATTCTGTCTCTCAACGTGATTCATCCATGGCTGATTAAGCCACTCTAATCTCATCAAATAACTTTTGAGTTAGGGTCAAAGTTATACTTTAAAATCGGCAGAACACATTGGTTAAATCGTCTCCATTTCAAATATATAGGAATATCAGGTTTTAAGACGTGTTTTAATTTTACGAAAGTGGCCCATATCAATTCAATTCTTCTTTCAATCAACAGGTCTGATTGTATGTGCCTATTTTTATTTCATGGCCCAGGTATTTGTTGTAACTTCAGAAATTTGGTTTCCCTTTATCAAGATGTTTCGGCTTGCAACTAGATTTGTCATGAAATGCCTTATCTAGAGTAGTCATAAGCACGATGTCATTGCCGAATCGACGTAGGGAGAGGTTTTCACCGTAAATGTTCATACCATATATATATATATATATATATATATATATATATATATATATATATATATATATATACCAAAAATACAAACAAATTTAAAAGTAAATCAATATAATAGTCAACGGATTTTAATAAAAACCAAAGGTTTACATTTCACTAGTCAAAGCGAAACGTAAAAGTCGAATAACTAGCAAATAACAATTACGGTCCTGCCATCTTAAACCTCTTTATATATATTTATATACCACCACAATGCATTAGTATACTTAATTTAGGTTAGTTTAGTTAATAAGAAGACATAATGTGTATTCCAACTTTTTAAGTTTTACTATAAAAGGTAATGCCGAGATTTAAAATTCCATTGGACTTGTTAACTATTGCCATGAATTCTGTTTTACTCAACACAATTTTCTCCTTTTTAGTCCATTTTACTATTTAATTTTTGAAGGACTAGTGAAGTTATGCTCGAAAAAGGTTAAGGACACTGGCTCCAAAAAATGTTTTTTTGTAGAATGTGCAAAATATTTTTTTATCAAAACCTATTTTCCGAGTTCTGATTTTGTTTTCTTCAAAATTCTAAATGCTTTTGAAATAACACACCTACACTGAAAAAAAGTTTTACTTGGAAAGGCAATATTATGTACCTACTGTGTAACTGCAGAAACGAATTTACAAATTGTTATTCCTACACACATCATACAATGCTTTAAATTTGTAGCGCAAAACAATTTTTTTTTTAACAGTTAAATCACAGATCAATCATATTTATTTAATTCTTTAAAAGCAATTAAGCATGGACTTCAAAGTCATTTTTTCAGAACCAATTAGTAGGAGTTTAATCGTTAAATAAAAAACGATATTTAATAAAATTATTCGTCAATTGTCTAGACATATGGTTGGAACCGTACAGTATTTGTGATTTTAAAAAACTGGTATCAAATAATAAAACCAAAGAATTTTACTAGAGCTATCGATACATGAACTTAAATGTAATATAGTGTGGACTGGAAGAATCGGTTGTCTTTGGCGAATTACAGGCTAATATAGTTATTTGAGGAAATATCTTCAAACAATGCAAATTTAACCATAAACGAGGGTTCCCTAAACATATTTTAAAATTATTAAAAGTTTCACTATTTAAATATTGGAGACTGAAAAAAAATTGCTATTTTAGATGAGATTAGAAATTTGTGAGAATAGAAATTGGATGCTTATCTATGATATCTTTTTTCACGTTTCTAATTCTTATATCAATGCTCAGTAATAACACAACATTTTGGCAAAAATTATAGTTGTTTTGCCTTTGCAAATGTCGTTTGATGTTAGTTACAAAACTAGCAAATTTAGGAATCATATTAAGTATGAAAATGAGTTTTATAAATTAATACTTTAATTACTCGCACTATAGAAATTTTATTATATTTGCCACCAACTACTTGCATAATTAAAAAAACGTTTAATATTCTATGGAGTAAAAACTTGGATTTGTTTTACGATGAGCAATAACTTATTGGATGGGCTATATATAATACTCATATGTCTTTTAAAATAGGATTAATTTTATTGCCACCAGTCATTAATTAGTTTGGAAAAGGGCCCAAGAAATTTCGAATTTTTGTTTAACCCAAAAAAAGAATAAGTTGTTTTTAAAATGACATTTATAAGAAAGTATTTGTTATCGTCTTTAAACTTAAAGTTAACTTGTTATATATTATAGACCAACTTGGTATGTATTTTCTTTATCCCTGTTTTTATAATTAAAAGATTGTTCATTTATTTAAAAAAATAGTTGATCTGAAAAAAAAGTTGCTCCAAACGTCTTTATAAAATTATTCAGGTACGGTCTCTCCTTTCCAAGATATTCAATTGGTCTAAATTTTTGCCACTCTCTATAATTTTGTCTATGGGTACCCATTGTTAAGAATTTGTTTCTACTCAAGATTTTCCACTAGAGTGTAAAACAGTTTTCTTGGGTATTTTGATCCTAATTTTTTATATATAAAACAAAGATTTAGTTTGTACGAAGGCGTAGAAGGGCCACAATTTTTTTATTTTTATTTTTGTAACAAATTCCGACTTCTATCTCGGAATTCCGACTTCTAACTCGGAATTCCGACTTCTATCTCGGAATTCCGACTTCTATCTCGGAATTCCGACTTCTATCACGGAATTCCGACTTCTATCTCGGAATTCCGACTTCTATCTCGGAATTCCGACTTCTATCTCGGAATTCCGACTTCGATCTCGGAATTCCGACTTCTATCTCGGAATTCCGACTTCTATCTCGGAATTCCGACTTCTATCTCGGAATTCTGACTTGCAACTCGGAATTCCGATTTCTATCTCGGAATTCCGACTTCTAACTCGGAATTCCGACTTCTATCTCGGAATTCCGACTTCTATCTCGGAATTCCGACTTCTATCTCGGAATTCCGACTTCTGTCTCGGAATTCTGACTTGTAACTCGGAATTCCGACTTCTAACTCGGAATTTCGACTTATATCTCGGAATTCCGACTTCTATCTCGGAATTCTGACTTGTAACTCGGAATTCCGACTTCTATCTCGGAATTCCGACTTCTATCTTGGAATTTTGACTTGTAACTCGGAATTCCGACTTCTATCTGCGTTGTAATTAATACACGACTGCTTATTATCACTTTTTTATACTCTTTTAACGTCAAATGAAGCGATCATTCTGAATGAAATTAATGTTTTAATTATAGGGATCAGGATGAAGCTAAGTAAAACTAAAGAAATTTATTAACTGTGCATAAAGTCCAAATTAAAAAATAATGACTGGGTCGGTTCCGATGGCTTGAATATGGTTGACATGAAAAATAAAAATTTGTACTTTGCTTTATGTTTTTCATAGATAGTAGAAATAATAAAACACCATTTAGTAAGAACATCTGGTCCATATTATGTTAAAAAGATGCAATAGCATGGAGGGGATGCACGCATTTTCAGATATATAAATTTTTTTTTTTTTCAGATTTTAATATACGCATTGTAGTGTGGGGGCATATGTCTCCTCGCTCTTCATCAAGGGTTATCGTCATTTACTCATAAGTATTGTTCTTTTCTTTTTCCAATTTACCAACTATTTACTATTATACATAAAATTTAAATATAATTGTTATTGTTTTTCTTTTAGGAGAAAAGAAATATATTTGTTTAAAAAAATATCTTTTTTTTGAGTAAATAACTAGCACCTATGAAAGGTTTATGTATCCTCTATTAAAGTAACTTATATTTCGTTAAACGATTATTCATTAATCTTTATTTTTCAATTCCGTTATTATTCATTCAGATTAAATTTCATCAAAGTATAAAAGATTTTAGGTTGACTTTTTCAAGTAAGGACAGGAACATAACTAATCAGTTACATTCTATGGATGATACAAAATATAATAACTAAAACAAAGTCAGAAAAACCAAATTTCCCTGATACCTGTTAATTAAAATATTATTCGAGTAAATGTACTCGTTTTAAAACGCTTTTGTTAGTTTCATTTGATTTTCACCCACTTTATAACGCCAGATTACAATCGATGCCCATGCAATTATTTGATAACTTGATCCCATTATCCTGAACAGGATCATCAGGATAAAAAAATTTCATCTCGGAAAGGGACCCTGGAAAATGGCTACCATATAAAAGGAAGGCAGCAGACGCGCAAATTACCCATTCTCGGCACGGGGAGGTAGCGAAGAAAAATAAATTATAGTTTGACAAAACTAAAAAACACGCTCTAATAGTAAACGGAACTAAAAAGATAAAAAAATATAGTTTAAAAAACTAAAAAACACGCTTTAATAGTAAATTAAACTAAAAAGAAAAAAATTATTTTTGTAAAAAAGTGTAGGGTGCCTTTATACCATATTTTCATACTGACTTTACTTTCAGAAATTATACCGATAAAATATTTATAACTGATATCAAACCCACGCTGTTTTCACAATGACATTAATTTTCTTGTTAATCACTTTATTCTCGTTCAAATGGTTTTATTTTAGTTCAGTTTACTATTACAGCGTGTTTTTCAGTTTTTTAAACTATAATTTATTAGAATTCCTCCACAAATGAAGACATTGATATTTTATGAAGTTTGAAAACAAAAATCTGTAACATGATTTCAGCAAAAAAAAATTGTTAGCAAATCATATCCTCATAAATCAAGTTTCCGTTGTAGTTCTTAATAGTTCTTATTTCTAATTTTGTGGAAGGACATCAATCTATCAAAACAGATACAGGAACACAGTGAAAAGTTAATCATAATTTTGATTGTTTCTTCAAGCACCTTATTTTCTTTCTTTTAGCTTTATCTATTCGGTAAACCTCTTTACAAATAAAGAGCATTCTACTAACAAGGTACAACTCAATGATCGTAGTTGTAAATTTTTTTCGTGTTGATCACACCCAACAAAAGGAATAGGTATTTCTTTTAATTTCTCCAAAATATCAAAATGGGTACCTTGATATACGTGGTTTGCTGACAAAATATCTAATACAGTAGACTATATTACTGATTATAGACTCTTTGACTAATGTTCCCAGTCATTTACGTTTTTTATGTATTAAGTTTCATTACCCGTTTTGGATCTTCTTCTACTTGTCGTAAAAGTTTGTGACAGATACATCATTAATATATTGAAATGACTCGGCAGGCCGGGGTCTTCTACCCTTAAGGACCTCACTGCCACTTTTATGCATACTATATATTATTATTAGACATATTGACAACAACTTCCAATTAATATTTTGACTACCTAGTTTTGTTCGGGGCCTGGGACATAATATGAAAATATGACTTTTTTCATTCAATAAAATTTGTTTCAGTTTTCTAATCCTGTCACTTTTATTCATAGAGTTGTTATTTCTAGACACATTGGTAATTTAATTAATTCAATTTTTCCTACTTTATTAAATTTAATTTGAATTTTCTACCCTTTCTGAAACCTGCTGCCACATTAATTCATAATATATATTATTTCCAGACATCGGGGTAACAGCCCCCTATAAATATTTTGGCTTGTGCTACGATCCGAGGGAGTCTATTTAGGGTAAAATATACTTTTTTTCTTATTTATTAAAATCTATTTAAGTTATCTACTCTTTGGAGATTCGCTGCACTTCTTATTTAAACTTGATATTAATTATAGATATGTTAGTAAAAGCATCCTATAAATAGTTTGGCTTGCATTGCCGTCCATGGTGTCCCTACAAGGAATAGAATTTAATAATTTATTTATTTTTTCCTCATTTATTAAAATTTCTTTGTCTTCTACCCTTCAGGGGTTAGATTTCATCATACTAGATACTATTTCTAGACATTTTCAACAATTAATATTTTACACAAGTCATAAATGTCTTTATCACAAGGACAATTATTAAATGTGCAGTCACTGGACAACGCATCCAAAGCAAAAATTGGAACATTTATGTGACAACACTACTATAAGTCAAAATTCCGAGTTAGAAGTCGGAATTCCGAGATAGAAGTCGGAATTCCGAGATAGAAGTCGGAATTCCGAGTTAGAAGTCGGAATTCCGAGATAGAAGTCGGAATTCCGAGATAGAAGTCGGAATTCCGAGATAGAAGTCGGAATTCCCAGATAGAAGTCGGAATTCCAAGATAGAAGTCGGAATTTCGAGTTAGAAGTCGGAATTCCGAGATAGAAGTCGGAATTCCGAGTTAGAAGTCGGAATTCCGAGATAGAAGTCGGAATTCCGAGTTACAAGTCGGAATTCCGAGATAGAAGTCGGAATTCCGAGATAGAAGTCGGAATTCCGAGATAGAAGTCGGAATTCCGAGTTAGAAGTCGGAATTCCGAGATAGAAGTCGGAATTCCGAGATAGAGGTCGGAATTCCGAGAAAGAAGAATAAAAAAATTGTGGCTATTCTACGCTTTCGTAAGTTTGTGTGTAACATTGTTTTATTTACAAACGTTTCGGCAAGTTTTTGCCTTCATCAGTGTATCCAGGAAGGTAATCTCCCGCATAATAATACAGATATCAACACACAAACCATTCATAAACAAACTTTCCGCCACAGTAGTATATATATATATATATAATATATATATATATATATATATATATATATATATATATATATATATATATATATATATATATATATATATATATATATATATATATATATATATGATTTTTACTCCTTCACGGATGGAAAAATACAATGTGTTTTCATTCCGGGTGTACATCCGTTCACTACTGTCGTTCTGAAAAGAACAGTTTTGCTGACGTTTCGCCAAAATCACATTTGGCATTTTCGAAGCTTTCTTTCTCGCGTCCGAATAGAGACTGAAGTGTTGGTGACTGCGACGCTTCCTTTTATACCCCTACTCGGGGCCGAAGGTTATATCTGCGCAGGCGTTGGTCGTTATTTATGTTTTCCGGATGGTGCTGTTGTTGTTGCGCTAATTGCGCTTGAGTTTTTGCGATTTTAGATTTGTCGATTATTGTCTTCCATACTGTTGGTAGTTTTAATGATTCGTCCCTTTTATTCAAATCACCTTGTTTTTCAATTTCTATGGCTTCTCGGATTATTCTGGTCTTATAATGTTCTATATTGGCAATCTCCCTACACCCATCAAAATTTATTTTATGGCCGGTTTCCTGATGATGTAGGAATAAAGCTGAGGTTGTTTGTCTATTTCTGATGCTGAGTTTATGTTCTTCCACTCTTGCTGATATTCGCCTGTTAGTTTGCCCTACGTACAACTTTTCACAGTCCTGGCACGGAATACTGTACACTCCGTGGTTTTCCAATTTGATTTTATCTTTTGGGTTTCCGAGTAGTTTACCTATAGTTGTTTGTGGCTTGTGTATTGTTTGTATGTTGTGTTTCCTCAGAATTCTTCCGATTCTGTCTGTTGTGCCTTTTACATATGGTAAGACTACTCGTTGCTTTCCCGGTTCATATTTTTTGTTGTTCGTTGTTCGGGAAACTTGGGCATTAATAGCTTTCTCTATGGTGCGATTTGTGTAGCCATTTTTCTTTAAAGCACTAGATATTACCTTAAGTTCGTTTTGTCTCGTCTGTGTTTCAGTTAGTCGCACGGATCTACATATTAGAGTATTTGCCACAGCTTGAATTTGTGCTGGGTGATGATGTGATTTTGCATTTAAATATCTGTCTGTATGTGTTGGTTTTCTATACACGGTGTATTCGAAATGACCGTTATGCAGTTTTGTGACCAAAACATCTAAAAATGGTAGTTTGTTGTTTTCCTCTAACTCTAGAGTAAATTGTATTCTGGGGTGGATTGAATTTACGTGAGTCAGAAATTTTTCGAGTTCTGCATGACCATGTTGCCATATAATAAATATGTCATCCACATAACGAATCCATAATTTGGGTTTTAAACTTGCTTTCTCAAGAGCTTCTTTCTCGAAGTATATCATAAATAAATTAGCGACTACTGGTGATAGCGAGGACCCCATTGGAGCACCATCCGTTTGTTTATACATTTGCCCGTTGAAAGAAAAATAAGTATTTTTGAGGCAATGCTCCGAGAGTTCTATTATATGTGCCTGGAAATCCTCGTTCATAGCAATCTTGTCCAATGCTTCGTCGATGGGAATACTGGGATATAGCGATTTGACATCTAGGCTTGCTATGATATCGTTTTTTTCAAGGACGATATCTCGTATAATTCGAGTGAAATGCTCCGAGTTTTTAACGAATGAATCAGCTTTTTCTACAGTTGGTTGCATAATTTCAGAAAGGTATTTCTCCAGTTTTTGTAGCGGCGAATTAACAGCACTAACAATAGGTCTGATAGGCGCCCCTGGTTTGTGTATTTTTGGTAAACCATAGAGTTTAGGACATCTGCTCGACTTTTCCCTTGGTATGATTTTTTGTTGAATTTCGGGGTTTATTGGTGAACTTTTTATTTTATTTTTAGTTGTTTTTTCTAGATACGTTGTCGGGTCCCTTGGAACAGGCCTATAACAATTGTCTTGTAGGATATCCTGCATTTTTTGTACGTAATCTTGAGTATTCATAACCACAGTTGCGTTTCCTTTATCTGCTGGAAGGACTGTGATGTCTTTATTTTTTCGAAGGTTTATTAGGGCCTTTTGTTCAGTGGCATTTAGGTTTTGTTTTGGTGTTTTGCTTGATCTTAAAATTCTTGCCACCTCTTGTCGAATCTCCTCTGCTTTTGTTTCTTCAGAGGAGTCAAGGACAGCTTCCACTCCAGCTATTATTTCTTCTTTAGAAGTAGTCTTACCATATGTAAAAGGCACAACAGACAGAATCGGAAGAATTCTGAGGAAACACAACATACAAACAATACACAAGCCACAAACAACTATAGGTAAACTACTCGGAAACCCAAAAGATAAAATCAAATTGGAAAACCACGGAGTGTACAGTATTCCGTGCCAGGACTGTGAAAAGTTGTACGTAGGGCAAACTAACAGGCGAATATCAGCAAGAGTGGAAGAGCATAAACTCAGCATCAGAAATAGACAAACAACCTCAGCTTTATTCCTACATCATCAGGAAACCGGCCATAAAATAAATTTTGATGGGTGTAGGGAGATTGCCAATATAGAACATTATAAGACCAGAATAATCCGAGAAGCCATAGAAATTGAAAAACAAGGTGATTTGAATAAAAGGGACGAATCATTAAAACTACCAACAGTATGGAAGACAATAATCGACAAATCTAAAATCGCAAAAACTCAAGCGCAATTAGCGCAACAACAACAGCACCATCCGGAAAACATAAATAACGACCAACGCCTGCGCAGATATAACCTTCGGCCCCGAGTAAGGGTATAAAAGGAAGCGTCGCAGTCACCAACACTTCAGTCTCTATTCGGACGCGAGAAAGAAAGCTTCGAAAATGCCAAATGTGATTTTGGCGAAACGTCAGCAAAACTGTTCTTTTCAGAACGACAGTAGTGAACGGATGTACACCCGGAATGAAAACACATTATATATATATATATATATATATATATATATATATATATATATATATATATATATATATATATATATATATATATATATATATATATATGATTTAAGTTTTATTATTTTTAACAAAATAACCCTTCGTTGGAATAAATAGAAGGGACGGGTGGCGCTTAGCGTAGTTATATTATGTCGTAGTACACTTTATTTAACAGATCTATATCTTTTTTGTCATTTATTTTTTGTTTTTTTTTGTCGTACTTATGGGCACACATTCTTTTGGTACCAGAGTAATACAATCATCTACGTATCTATAAAAGAATGGTAAATTAAATTCTAGTTTTGATATTATGTTTTCCACTAAATTTTCGAGAATTAAATTAAATTAAATTAAAAATAATAAAATTTAAATCAGTGTACCCGATATCGCCAAAGAGCGAGTTGCAAACAGTATGTTGTTGTGGTCGTCTTCTTTGTTATATGTCGAGTTGTTCGTGAAATAAGTGAAATTTGTTCTTTATAAAATTTTGTAATTATAATGAATTACTTACGTTTCATAGTGAGTCAAAAGAAATACGAGTTTTTATTGTAAAATGTAGATGTTCTGTTTTAGCTTTTAGGATAAACTTTTTGATTGCAAGGGTGTTCCTGCCGAAACGTCAAAATATTTTTTTTAAACTGACAATTACACAAACATGTGATATCACTAATACCTAAGTCACAAGTAGTTTTTTTTCGCATCTATACCCAAGAAAATTATAAATATTAACAATATAAAAGGAAGGTCAAGCAACTCTTACCAAATCAATATATATATATATATATATATATATATATATATATATTGTTGTGTATACCTAAAAAAGTAGATTTTTTGTCTCCAAAGCAAAAGTCATATCAATAAGCTTTTTACGTGAAGTGAAATCCACATGCTGCCGCTTTTAAGGTATTGATGATTTAACGATGAGAATTTATTATAGCTCTAAGAGTAGGTCAAGACCCTCGTAAGAGTATTAAACACCTTGACAAAGAGCTTTCGTTTAGTGCACTATGGGTATCAGGAATGCTTCGCAGTGAACATTTTTATACGTATCATATCCAATTACTAGAGGAATGAGATAATCAAATTCAATTATTGTTAGTAGGGGCAGACTCAGCTGCAAATTGATCTATTCAAATATGTATTTAGTGATGAGGCGACATTTCGCAGAAATGGCTGAATCTATTTGTATATTACTCTAGAAGATCAATATTGCTGTATGAGCCGGTGTATTAGGAGCAAATTCATTTTTGGGTCCCGTTACTATTACGTTCCGAGACAACTTGATTTTTTACAGAACCAACAAAAAGTGCCTTTAAATGGGCCACGGAAATATTCTCGCGAAACTATGTTTCCAACGCCCAAGGGAATGTAAATAAATCATCCGAGAGAGGGATATCTACTACAGAAAGTGAAAGCAGATGACGCCGTAGATTGGCGCTGCCGTTTGCCCGCGAAATTCAAACGATTTTCTTTTATTTTCTGTATTCTAAAATTTTCTGCATTTAATTTGGTAAAACAAACGCGTAATTTTAAACATTATTTATTGAGAAATCACAGATTAGGGAACGTAAATTCCAATTCTAGGCACTAAATGGCTGAAAATATGGACATTTGCTGGTAAAATATAATAAAGTTTTTGTTTAATCCCTGACATGCGCCAAAATTGGAGGTTAAGGGCTGGCTATGTCATCTGACCTACTGGCATACTAAAATGGAAAAGACACACAGTGAAAATTCACCGTAATATATCTTTGTGGAAAATCATCCCCATGTCAAATGATTCAAATTCCGTCATGCTATCGGGGAAACATTTACCTCCAGGGATATAATCATATCATGTCACATTATTTAATTATGTGAGTATGTTATCAGTATCAATAATGCCAATATTTCAACACGATGTCATGGATTAAAAAAACAGAGTTCAAATACATGTAACAAATTTATTTCTGCAAGGAGGCCATTTTAAATAACCAAACGTCAAACGGCGTGAGGCGCGACGGACGTCAGTGTTGTCAAGTTAAAACTTATTTAATAAATGACAGTTCTTCTGTCTGCTGTCGTACAAACCTAAGTAAGCAAGCGGACATAAAAATAAACTTTAAGGAAAAAATATAATTTGGCAATAGTGTTGAGAGCGATTACAGCTACATCTACGTTAGCTTCCCACGATGCGAGACAAGGACGAAGATACAGTAAATTATGCGAGATGAAAAGAGCTAGATATATCGGTCAAATTTTTTAGCTTGGATGCTCGTCGCAACTTGATTGTCTCTGCTTGTGAGAAGTTTCTTAATATAACGGGGAGGTTTAGCAAGATCTCTCTCAGTCAAAAGAATATGCAAGTTCAAATTAAAGACGTATTTCAAACCATGTAAGTAAATCTATTGATTAGTCACTAGGCGATCAATAATCAATATAAAAAATTGGCAAGGGGCAAATTCTATTTAATTTAGAGTAACTCCCGCGAAAAATGTTTGTATTATAAAATTGTGTTTGCTTAGCAGGTTTAACTCCAAACGGTACCCAAAGAATTAATTCTAAGAACAAAACGCATTTACATAGAAGCAAAATCTTAGTAACGACGTATTTTGTGTCTTCAATGATGTACGTATGAAACGTTTAGGTCGATTTATAGTTATCAATGAAGAATCAGTACCAACAGCGTTCCGTGAAATAAACTGTTTGACAAAGCAAATGGGACAAGTGACTTTTAAGGTAAATTTTAAATTCGAATATTCTTAAAACGAGAAGAGATACTCACATGCAGTTTTCAGCTATAAGTTACAAATCTTTTTGCATATTACCGGTTTTAAACGTAAAACTTGCCTAAGCTAAAAAGTTATTTTGACAAGTTCAACAAGACTGCAAATTTTTCAATATTTTTTTCCGAAAATTTACAAAAACGATTTTAAGGTTCTAATTGCTAGATCAACTTAATTCTTGGTGAAATTGTAAAAACAATTTACAAAGTTCTTTAAAATATTTAATCTTTTTTGAGATGATTTTTCTTAAAAAAAAAATAATTTTTTTACATATTAAGCTGTAACTTTTTATGCTCCGTTGATGTAACGTTTTCCAGTGCGCAGAAAATATCCAGGGTGTGCAAAGAAATATTTTAAGAATAGTTAAAAGTGTTTCGATCCTAAGGATCATGAATATTTTAATACTCTGCAGCATTAAAACGATTTTAAATTTAAAAGTTTTTATTTAAGTTTTACGGAGAACTGAACATTTTCCCGATCTTTATTATATATTATATATATATATATATATATATATATATATATATATATATATATATATATATATATATTATAACTTTAGTATTTTTCAAGATACAGGCCCAGTTTTTGAGTCAATATATACGTTTTTTACCTTAGCAGAATTTATTCGTAATACGTGTATTATCTCCGTTAAAGATTTTTTTAAATATGATTATAAACTAAATATTAGCAAAACGTTAGTTAAAAAAATATTTTTGTTTATGCTTGCATTTGCATTTTTTTGACCTAGAGTATTTTTTGCCATATTTGGATGAAGCTTTTAAAAATATATGCTTGTGACGGTTTATACCGATTAAATTATTGGCCAAATTTTTGAGAAAACTCCATTAATTATGAAATGCAGAAATTTGTAAAGTATCAAAAACACCTTTTTAAATAAAAAAATTAAGATAACGTAATTTTTTGCAAAGCCATAACATTTTGTAAAAGTTTTGTATACAGGGCGTATAGAATGAATATTCATATAATTGTTATTTGTATATTAATTAACATTAAAATAAGTATCAATCTATAATTTTTAATAATAAATACAGCAGTAAACAATACTGCAGTACAAATACTCTACTCATTTAAAAACCTTTGCTGCGTGGCTGTCACGTAATTAAGAACTGAAACTTCACAGATAGAGGGTTAGAAAATTTGTAGTATATACAATTTTATTTAAATTAATTGTTCGTAATCAGACATAAGCATTCCAGTAATCTAAACTACCCAACAGAGAAAACGGGTAAAATTTAAAATGTAACATTTTTAAAACGGAAAGAGATATCAAGATGCGCTTTAATTTTATTTTATATTCACGACTTTAAGCGTAAGCTTACCTAAGCTAATAAGTTATTTATATAGGATGTTAAACAAGACTCTGCAAAGTTTCCAATATTTTATTTCTTCCAAAAATGTACAAAAACGATTTTTACTTTTTAATTGCTAGCTTAATTTAAACCTACTATTCAATTTTTATTATTTTTTGGGGTATGATTTTTTTTGAGAAAATATCTTAGATATTAGAGAAAATTTTTATTATTAATTATTAAGTCTTTTTTTAATAGTCTGCATTACGCAAACACATACAGGGTGCCCAATAAATATTTCAATAATGTATGTATATTTCTATACTCTGAAGCCTAAAAATGATTTTAAATTTAAAAGCTTATATAATGTATATATATTTAATATCTTATTTTATTTTGTGGAGATGTGGGTAATGTTACAAATAGTAAACTACCTTATTTGGAAGTTTGTCCTATAGTAAATATGTAATTTATGTATTTTATATAATTTATATGTAATTCCATTACATATAAAATATATAAAACAAAATGTAACAATTGTAATGGAAATTATACAGGGCAAACTTCCAGAGATTTAAAATCACGTAGTAGTTCCCATAAAAGTTTAAAGCTTGATGCATGTGCACTATCACAACATGTTACATGTTATGTTTCAGAGCCAATTTTGCCAATATACAGGTTCTTTGCCTTATCCGCATCCATTTATAATTCATATATTATCGCCTTTAAAGAATTTTTAAAAGGAAATCTAAAACAAAATGTTATTATAAAAATATTTTTGTTTTCACAAGATGTCCCAAGAAAGACATTTTTTAAAATAGGACATTCTATTTTTTTCATACTTGGCTAAGGCCTACTTTGCCGATTTAATAATATAGGGTTATGTCGATTTTTATAAAATGCTGGAAAATTTGCAGTCTTGTATGCATTTAGGGCACCCTGTATAAAAAAAATTTAACTTAGGTAACCTTCATGCTTAAACACGTCAATACGCAATAAACTTTGCAAAATGTAAAAATATGTGTATAACATTTTTAAATGGGAAGATTAATATTCAAAATAAGAATACTAAGAAATTTATTCTGATAAACCCTGTATACAAAAGTTGGATATTTCTAAAACATTTTGACTTTGCAAAAAAAATATTATTATATTATATTTTATTTAAGAAGTAGTTCTTGATGGCTTCTATTAGGAAATACAGAAATTTTTCAACGGAAATTTTTTATATATATATATATATATATATATATATATATATATATATATATATATATATATATATATATATATATATATATATATATATATATATATATATATATATATATATATATATATATATATATATATACACACATATTATTATTATTTTAAGACTCGTGTTTTTAGCGACTATTTTTGTTTAATTTTCTGTGTCCCGATCTGAAACGGTAACATCTAAATGTTTCAACGTGTTTTGGAACTCGATCTGCTCAGTGGAAACGGTTGCGTTTGATCAGTTTCTACCTGATTATTTTGTTGCCTAACGGGTTATAAAATGGGTGGTAACTACTCAAATAACCGATGCGCGATGGCGTTTTAGCGTCATCGATGAATCTGGGAAGATGACCAAACTTGATCGTTTAGAGGAAGTAACAAGGGTTCTGCACGTGCACTTCTGGAAGGATCATTACTGAATGTCATAATAATAATATTATATAATATTAACTTAAGAATAACAAAACAATATTTTTACTATTAATAAATTATTAAAATGTGTACACTAATAGTTTCATACACACCCTTGTTCCAAAGATTGCAATATAAACCAACCGCAAACAAGACTAAGCAAATAGACGTGTTAATTTAACTGTGTATTTCAAGTATTTTTTATAATAACATAAATCACCTATAGACCAAATGACCGACTTGTCTCCCTAGTTGAAACGATCGAAACCTAAAACAAAACTCGGAGGCTGAATTGAAGTCCCTTAACTTGAAACAGAATTTTTGATTTGTTGTGGTTTTGTTTCGTAAACGAATGTTTCATTTCTTAAAACAAAATACAAACTCAACACTGTCTGTTTGGTGGAAAACCTGCATTAGACAACGGCCTCTTCGATAACTGCATGGAATGGCTACCTTTACGACTCGTCGTCAACACGAGGGTTTGATGAAACTGTCTGATTTAACACTACCACCGAGCCATTTTAATTATAATTTGTTTATAACTCTCTTGCATTTTAGCATCGTGGTTATTTTCATTTTGGCGCGAAAGGCGTTACGTTTTTTTTTCGGAAATTAATGAGGATAGTCACAAAAGATTCTTTCCGAAAAAAGTGTCAATAATTATCTTTTATATTAACTTAAGAAAAAAATATTTATTTAATCCTGATCCATTATATTTTTATCAAGCTAATTAAGTGCTTCTTAATAAAAACCTTGAGCGGCTAACTAAATTTAGGTAACTCGATTCTAAAAAACGCAATAAATGAGAACCTGCTGCTGGGAAGGGTATGTATGATAAGAAATTGTTAGTCATATGTTGAAAACAATACCAAGGAGGGTTTCTGTGTTCTGTCCGCGTTTTATCAGCGATTCTTAATATTTTAATAATAACTACACAATTTTAAGAAAATACATATACAATAGCTTGTTAATTAGAACTAGAAATTATTTAATTTTAAATATCTTGCCAATCATACAATATGCTAAAGCAATACCATCAGTGTGGCTTCTTCAGATGAAAAATATATAAAAAATGGTTTCAAAGACTTTTCTTAAAAACAATAATATATATTTTTATGATAGACCCAAATTTTGCAAAATTATGTAAAGTTGTCGAAATAAAAAACAAAATCAAACAAACTGCCACGTCTTTTTATTAAGATTTTATTATTAGTGACAAACTTTTAATTAAAAAATAAAACTCTAAAGGATCGTGTTTCAACGAGGTTACGAAAAATATGCCCCTACGGATGCCTCTGCAAAAAATTGTTTCCACAAAAACATGCATCCTTTACGATCGAACCCACAGAAGCATATTTCCCCGACGTATCTTTGTCAAGCAGTAGTTTGACGATTTCGTCTATGAAAATTGAATTTTTTTCAGCTTTCCGATTTTGACCAAATTTTTTTAAGCTTGAATTTGAAATATTTTGGTAACACGTGAAAGCAAATTATAAATTGGAAAGTTGTAGAAAATATATCAAAGTTTTTGAATCCGCTTTTCTTTGTGAGGACGGAAATGCTCACAAATCAGTAAAAAAACATTTGATATCACAAGTTACACAAGTGAAAAAAGCAACCAGACAAGAGGAAGTGCATCAGACTCCCACCAAGGGGCTTTCCCATGGAAGAACCTTAATTCTATGTCTTGATAAAATGACCTTTCGCTCTATTAATAATTTGACAAACCTCACAGTTGAGGGCGTGTGCGAGATTGCCGCAGTGGAGTTCCCGAATGAAAAACTATGTGTGGTTACTATATATCGAAGACCCAACAATGGTTTTTTGTGTTTTATGAATGTAATAAACGGCGTTTTAATTGTTTTGATTAGTGATTACTACGAGAGGAGACGAGACGAGACTTTGAAAAATCTCGTCTTGTCTCGCAAGAATAGTGGAAGGTCTCGTCTCGAGTCTTGTCTCGCAATAAAAATCTCGTCTCGCCTCAGATCTCGCGCGAGAGTCTCGCAAAGATCTTACAAAAGTCTCGCAAAATTTGTCTGTTTCCTGTCTAAATGAAATACACAAACAAAATCAGACCTAATTTTTAATTTAATGAACAAAAAGATAACACTCTAACAAGATAAAAAAAAAAACGAAAATCGGTCATAGATACATGAAATACAAATAATAAATAGTGTAGATTTATAACATCTGATGTACACTATACTGTTGTATTGTATTTAATTTAAATGTATCAATTCCAATGCATCCTGTATGTCTATGGAAATAAACGATTTTTACTTTGATTAATTTTAACAAAATTGGTTCTAATTTTCATTTCAATGAACAAAAACAAAGTAAAATACAGAGAAAAATGCAATCTGTTCTTCTGAATAGACAAATTTCTTAATTTAAAAAATATGATAATCATTAAATATTATGTAATTCGACAGATTATCATAGACAAAGTTATTATAAAGTATAATTCCTAACATAGTCAAATTTATAGTCAAATGATGATTATTCTAAAGTCAATGGCAAGAACCAAAATCTAAAAAAATATTCCAGCCTAATCAAAATTTAAAACACAGATTTAAGTATTGTCATCGGTTCTTTAGAAACGTTTAGTATGTATTCCTGAAGTACACCTTGTATATAAAGAAATAATGCTATAAAATAAACCACTTGTTTATTGTTATTCATACAAAATATAATTGGAAAGACTTAAGTCACTTAAAATCTTCTAGATGACTTTAATACTCCGGTCAACGAAGATTTGAAAGTCATTCTAAGTTATATTGAAAACTTTAAAATCACTTAAAAATCCTATTAGAGACTTAAAATTCACCTAAAATCTACTAAAAAAGATCTCATAAGTCTTTTATAAGTCTCATAAAAGTTTTATCATTTATTCAAAAGTAACTTATAATTCACAAAGACTATAAGTCCGTATATAAATTTCTTGGAGTTATCCTCTCCTCGAACTTACCCCATCACGGGGATATGCAAACAACAATGTTCAAATTAGCTAAGAGACTCTTGTCATTTTGTGTCTAGTATGTAGCGTGTATTTTATATCTTTATTTTATCTTTTAATATGTATTTGGACATTTCACTTCATTAATTTTAAGGTAACTATAGCAAGAATTGTTTGAACATCAATATGTTAGGTTTTTCATTTATTGAAGATCAGATGATGCTAGCAGGGGCGAAACGCACGTGCCATCTTTTTAATATTTGACTGATACTTAGACTTAGCGATTATATTTTTATATTACCAACTTAAACCAACCCAAACCAAGAAAACAAGTTCCAACCGTCTTTATTGATAGACCTTTAACAAAAACGACTTCTTATAAATTAAAAAAAAAAACTCGTGTAAAGAAAAACTTTAATGACAACAAAAAGAATAAGAGACACAGACTGTTCGCTATTATGCGGATTTAAAAATATGTATCAATAGCATTCGCGATAATTAGAATAGTTAATATATATTTGGCATTTTTATCTGCGATACTTCGAGACTTGCGAGACTGTCGTGCGAGAATATCGTGGGCATCACTAGTTTTGACAGGAATTAGGGGGGATGTCGTGGTGAATGGAGATTTTAATTTGAACTTTAACACTATTGATAATATCTTCATTGAATTTAAAGATCTTTTTGGCTCATATAATTTTTTACATACTATTTTTGAGCCCACTCGACTTCAAAATTGTATTGGAAACATTTTAATAAACAATGATTTTTCTAGAGAGTATAAAAGCTTTATCAAGGAACCATGTCTATCTGATCCTAAGGCTGTAGTGATAGAAGTGAAATCAAATTCTAAACAAAATCAATCAAATGTTATCAGATATAGGTCAATAGGTGACTTATGTAAGTCGTATTTTTACAATTATTTGGAAAGCACTGATTGGAGTTTGAGTCTTGATCTGTTTTTTCCTATAAAAACTAAAGAAATTTTAGTCTCATATAAAAACAATGTAAATAATATTAAAAGGTTTGGCAATAAACTAAAATTTATGCGTAATCATCTTACGTTTTTATTTCACTATCGTGATACTCATTATACTCCTTGAATTGTTGAATAACTATATAACAGCATATAAAAGAAATTATAAAAATGCTATAAACCATAATGGCAAAGTAAAATATCGTGACTACATTAAAAATTCCAGTAACACATCTAAAGCTTACTAGGATGTTATAAATAACCATCGCAAAACAAGTAAACCTAAAAATGAAATTCCAATTGATATCAATAAGATGAATACTTTTTTTGTTAATATATCTTCTGAAACCCTTAAAAACTAACCCGCGACTTTCAGAGATTTTCTGACCGTACCTAAAGAGTACCCACTGTTTGACATATGACATAATATAATGAAGTTAGGTCTTTTATAGATGGGATCAAAAACAAAACCTGTAAGGATACTTATGATTTCGATGTATCGCTGATGAAGGCTTGTAAAAACACTTTAATAATTCCACTTACACTTACTTGATTAATGAATGTTTAAGCGTAGGATTATTTCCATCTAGCTTTAAAATGGCTAAGATTGTTTCAATTTATAAAAAAGGTGACAAGGCAGAAGTAAATAATTATAGGCCAATGTCGGTTTTGCCTGCTTTGTCAAAAGTTTTCGAAACAGTCCTTAAAAATCAAATAGTGTCACATTTTGAGGAAAATATTATGTTTTCTAAGAATCAATTTGGATTTAGGTCTATCTTATCCATATCCGATGCAATAAATCATTTTGTTGACCGGCTTGTAGGGGGTTATGAGGAGATAACGAACGCCATATTTTGCGATCTTTCAAAGGCGTTCGATTGTGTGCCCTTCAATTACTCCTAGAAAAACTTAAGTATTATAATTTCTGTGACAAAAGTTTAAAACTCTTACATAGTTATCTAAATGAGCGCAAACAATATGTCCTGATTAATAATGAAAAATCCAAAGTGGTCCTTGGACCAGTCCTTTTCTTAATCTACATAAATGATTTGGAGAGGGCAGTTCCAGGAGCTGGCATTGTGTTGTTTGCAGATAACACAACCCTACTGATGCTTGTCCCAAAAAATTGGAACAGGATGTGAAGGATACACAATCGAGGGCCAAGGAATGGTTCTTAACAAAGGGATTGTGCTTGAATAACGCCAAAACTGCCAATGTAATCTTTACTAAGAAAAAATTGATATAAATGTTAATTTTGAAGCAGTAAAATTTCTAGGAGTAACTCTTGATAATCAACTGACCTGGAATAATAAACGAATTTCTGGAAAAACGTATTCCTGACACAATGTATGAAAGTTTAGACCGGGATATATGATGAAATATTTTTCATTTGCCACGATTTCCTTTCTCAGTTTTAACTGTATTGATGTTTGTTTTTAATTGTTTTATTTTACTATTCTAAAACAGAAAATTTATTATTGTTGAAATGTGTACTTATATGTATAATTTTATCGTGTGGTGTCACTCACACTCACAACCATAATGTGATTAGGGAAATGATAATAGTCAATTATTGTATCTACTACCATGACAATGTAAAAACAATGTAAATTTTTATATTACGTAATATATGATTTTATTTCATATAAAACAGTAAAAATTTCTGCTATATTCGGCTTTAAAGTAAGGGGCGCGTCGGTAGGTGGTTTGCTCAATATTCAAAAAATGGTAACCTTTTTGTTTTTTTATCAAAGGTCGATAGTTCGGCAGGACCTCGAGGATCGATGTACTTTTAGAAAAAAATACCCCAGAACGTCAGGGGGTTTTGCTGATTTATAATAAAAATTAATATAGGTCAGTGGCGGACGAATACCACCAAATGGGAAAAAACATTTAATGCTTTGCGTACAAGAAGTTTTTCTTCTGAATCATGTAGCTAAAAACTTAAAACGCAGTTTTGTGCCCTTTTTTCTTCTCATTGATTTTGCCTCAATGGTAAGTTTCAGTAAAACTAAATTTTAGCAAGCGACAGAAAAAATCTGAAAAAAATTAAGAAAATTGAATATTTTTTAAAGAAGCGTCGATAAATGTAATCTGCTCACCCTATTTTTTTTTGTCTGAAGAAATTACTAGTCAGTAGTGATAGTATGATGTCAAGCAACCATTTAGAACCTGCTGTCGACTTGGCCATTGCAACTATTTGTACTTTTATCACAAATTGCCATATAAATAAATAATAAAATGTAACGTTTTCCGCACTTAACTGCAATCTCTTGCGGAAAAATTGTTTTCCTGCACTTGTTAGGAAAATACTATTTGGATTTTCATCAAACTTTTACTTGTGTTCAATGAATTTCGAGATAAGACTTGTGAACAGATACTTCTTTTTGTGGTCACTAATTAGCACGCCAAATTTTAAGTGTTTATATCTTCGTTTTTTAAAATATGAAATTAAATACAATTACGTATTTAATAAATAGTTTTAGTGGCATTTTAAAGAGGTTTAAATAGCCAACACTTAAAAAAACATATTCAAATTGACCGGTTTGCACAAAAACTATATACGATTCAAATTCCAAACTGAATTGCCGTTTTTAGTCGTTCTATTAAATAAAACCATTAAAAGTACTTATTTAAAATTTTTATCAACATTTATTGAAGGCAATTGAAAATATAATGCAAAATTTGGCATTTTATACAGTTCTTGTTTTTGTTTAGGTTACGCAATAGTAAAAGGCCTCACTATTTTATAATATTTATTTCATAATAGAAATTTTTAATAAAATGTGCCAATCAGATTTATTAGTTTACTACTTTCTTCATCCCCTTGCTAAACACTCTTTGCTTATCCAAAAGCTAATCACAAACATAAGTGCTAGTTACAAATTTTTATAGAATAAACTAATGCAAATTGATTTTCAAAAACTTGTCTGCTTTTTGCTTCTGTTTCATTATTACTACCTGATAATTATATGTCCGCAGTAGTTCTTTTTTGACGTTACTAGAGCTGTATCGCAGATATGAGCTAACAAAATAGAAAGACTGTTGTTGCTGTTGCTCAAACTCTATGATGTGTTTTGAAATTTCACATGTTACCGGCGAGAATGTAGCAGAAATGTTTAGTATTATAATGTGTCCCCCTGTATTCGAAAATAGCACTTAATTGGAAAATTTAAAATTTTAATTTTTTTAAAGTCGTATTTATTAAGCTAATTTATGGCTCTTAAATTCGGGATGGTATCATCTAAAATATATTCCACTAGGACCACCCATGAAACTGAGAAAAAAGCACTGTTAACCTGGCTAGAAAATGTGTTATATTATACACGTGTTGGAAACATTTTTTAACCGGTGTATTGAAAAATAATTTTCGACGAAAGATGGTCAGTCAAACGAAAATTGAAGTAACAAAGTCTACTTTTAACTAATTTTATTTAAAAGCAATTCAATTGCTTACTGTTCCAGCAATAGTATTAGAAGTGCTACTTAAAATTTTTTGTAGTCGTAAGAAAAATAGTGTTCTTCACTCGTGTAGAAGTGATGGTAAACAAAAGGATTACTGCACTCGGCTAACTTCATGCTAAATAGCTCCTTGTCTGAAAGCGTCCATTTTCAAACACGTATTATATAATATATTATAACGTCACATTGTTGACACTTTAGTCGACGAAACTATGGAAATTACGTCAGTGCAATATTTGAAATAAAGCAACCTAGTGGAATCAATCTATCGGACATTTTCGTGAATAGGGAACTGAACTTCCACTGGAATTTTTTTCGTATAAACATGTTAATGGGATCGCAAACGAAGGGAATTCTGGGTTGTCACATTGCATATCGACAGAAAGCCATACTTTTTTAAATTTTGTAGAAACATTGCGCTTTTGACAATATTTTTTTAACAAATACGTAGGTCTAGCGGCTTTTATTAGTGCGATCGGAACAAAAAAAATGTTACCTAATTTTAGAATGTTGAACAAAACTGCGCTGGTTTGAGACGTCTGTGTCTAAGTTTTAGGCCTCTTTATGTAAGAACGGTTAAAAACTGTAACGTAATTTGAAAACTGAATCGTCTATAGTTTTTGTGCAAACCAGCAAAATTTCTTAAATTATATATTACATTATAAAATAAAAAAGTTTAAAAAAAATTGGATTTTATATTTGAAATAGGCATATTATAACTAAACTAACTTATTTTTTAAAAAATTAAATTTTTATTCACATCATTTTATTTTGAAATAAAATATTTTTTTTTTAAATAAAATATTAATTAAAATTATTTTTGTTTTGTTTAAGAATAAGGTTTTTTAATTATTTGGTTTTCTTTTTGAGTATAACCATTATTTTCGCTCTATCTATTTGCAAAAAATAAATATTTAAAATATATACAAATCAAATTAACTATAAATGTCATAATTTATTTTTATAGCTGCGTAAATAAAGTTACAAAAATTAAATAATAATATTAAAACAAAAAGGTCTGTATAAAAACATTATTGTTAAATTTCTCTGCTCTCTTAATTTACTCACATAGTCTTGTTTCTTGTTTTGATCCAAACCCTTTATTAGTGTCAGTAAAATACATTAGTCTTAATTTCATATCAGATCAAAACATTTACTTTGCTTCTTACAATTGGGTTGATCTATTGACATTACAAAGGATTTTGCATTTTTTTTATCATTTACTTATTATTACTGAACAGGCTCCTTCGGCCAAAGTTGCCAAGTCAGTCTTCGGCGGGTTGTTTTTTAACAGTTTTTTTCTCTCACTATGACGTCACATCGGGGTTTCCAATTTATTCTATATTTTAATTTCTGTTCTGTTTTTACTCATCAAGATAACTTAACAAATTTTAGTAATTCGTCTATTATACAAAAAGTTTTCAATATTATCATAATTTATTCCTTACAGTTGTAGTTGTTTTAATTCAATATAAATTTGGCAATCCCGTCGACCGTCAATTTTCTTTTTGCTTTTTGTTATTCTCCTATTTCTCTGTTTGATCATGCCTGCAAGAACGATGGCTGCTTTTTAAAAAATAAATCTAAACAAAATTCTTAAACATGTAATTTGGTGTTTGTAAACTTTTGTTTTATCCTTGTTATATGTAAAAAGTTTTTATTACATTGATTTGATACATCTATCTTTCTACCTGTTCACTGACGAGGAAGTATATCGTTTGATTCCACTTTTTCTTTTCTTTTCGGCTTTTTGACCTTGTTTACCATCTTCATAATTGAAAGGTTTTATTACTCGATGTACTTATTTGTAGGTACCATTAATGATAACTAGTTAGTCGAAAGTTCTTTGCTATGATTTTGGAGTTTGAATATTATACAGGTTATACAGACCTTTTTGTTTCATTACTTTTTCACGTGTACACAGCCCTTTAAGTTTTCAATAATAACATTAATATAAAAGTAAAAATATTAAAATAATCCGTAAATTATCTGGCACTTTTCTCTTAACAAATCTTACCATTTATTAACAGAATGAAACATGACATATTTTGTATATTATGCACTGTACATATTAATTAAATTCTAGGTACGTTCTGAAGGAAGAATTCATATAACGAGGGAAATTCCGAGTCAGGCCAATTTCCCGATTTGATATTAATAATAATACTGTTATTATTTTTATTATTATTAATATTATTTCATTTTTATAACTTTATTTACATAGCTATCAAAATAAATTATGTCATCTATTATTTTTCGCCATAAATTTTTATTCCAGGAAATTTACCGATTATTCAAAAAAATTATTAATTTACCATTTTGTTTTGCCTTATAGGATTCGCACTAAAATTTTACCATTTTTTACTGTTTTCTACTTAATATTTATACAAATTTGGATAAAGAGTTTTTATGCATTTGAATTTTTGTTGTGATCCCATCAACATGTGTAGTCAAAAAAACTCCGAGGGTAAAAGCAATTTCATTTTTAGAAAAATTTCTGGTTGATTGACTTTACTAATCGTACGAAAATTACACGTGACTTATAGCTCTTAAGTTTGGATGACCTAAATATAATTTTAAATAAAAGAAATACTTGTTTGAAAAATAAGAAAGAATACATTTGTTTTAAATAAAAAAAATATTAAATAGTGCCGAAAACCTCGCAATTACTCGATGAAGCACAAGGAATATTTAACGGAGAACTGCAGAAACATTTGTAATGAACTTGGACTTAAAATCAGCTGTAAAATTATTACGTTCTGTTCAACTGGGAAAGTTTTAAAATCTGTTAGGAACTTGAGTAAAATAACTGCTAACTAAATCTGAAATTTAATCCAACTTGAAGTTCCTTTCTGCCTCGTGCTTTATTAAAAGATAATCATTTTACAGAGATTCCACATAATACTTGATTCTTATTAATTCATACAGGATGTTATAATTATATATTGAAATTATTGATAAATATATATTTTAGCGAGAATGTGTACAACCAGATTTCCAATAAATACCCATTTTAGTCATCAAAAATTAATTTTGTTAGCTTTATCCAGTGACTTTCGTGAGAATAAACGCAAATAATTGGATAACAAATTGCGAAGTGCTTCTCATTAACCCACTTTGCAACAAAAATGTCCTATTTTTATATTTATCTTCACCCAAAATATAAAAAATAACAAACAAATAAGATAGCTTATTTTTGTTTTGGTCTAGCATAAAAGGTAGTGTCAAAATAAATACTGTAGTATCATTAATTAATTAACGAAGTAAACAAAATGTATTTTATTTAAGAATGTACAGTTTACATCTATCAAAATATTTTTGGGGGCTCTGCGAACATTTTTAAAATACGAATGCTTTATAAAACATCAATCTGTATATTAAAACCGCGGCTGGTTGTAGATAAACATTTAGATTAGGTATTTATTCATCGTTAATAGCTCGAATGATTTTGTATCACATTTTCTCTTAATATTTTAGGTTATATTAAAAAGTTTTTCTAGCCAAGTCTTGATCTCACAAAAGATCCAGATTACGAAAAAATTTTTATAATTACTTACATAAGCTTTTTTAATAAAAGCCCGTCAATAATAATTAATAAAACACATGATCTTGAATTAATTAAGAATATGGATTTAGAATGTTTTCTTATTATTTTCCTTAAGGTTTTTATTAATAACATATTTATTCTTATACCAATGCAGCACATCAATTTGTAGAACCAATATCTTAAAAATGTATTTTACACAGGATACCATATTATATCAAATAATTAAAAAAATTCAAAAATTATCAAACACACCAACTAGTGATGTCAACGATACATGACACATAATCTTCAATTTGCAATTTTTTGAAAAGTTTATCAAAATCTGGCTACACTATATTTTTTATTCGAAATACATATCAGTCACTTTAAGCCATTAGCAGACTCAACTTGACCTTTTTACGCATTTTATAACTATTTTCAGTTTGCAAGTACTTCTACAAATTTTACGTAGTTTTCTACTTTTCTGTTTCCCAAAAACTCCGAAACAATTTTTTTAAAAACCTCCACGCAGGTAATTCAACATTATTTAATTTTTGAGAAAACTTTTTATCTCTTAGCATTTTTCTAATTTACGGACAACAAATATTCCTTTCTTAAGTTTAGCGTCCTTTAGATTCGGAAAAATATGTTTAAGGTATTTAACGCATCTTTTCCTTTACCTAATGCTTTTACGAAATTTTTCATTAGTCTCAGTTTAATGTGTAATGAAAGTAACAGAACTTTTTTAGGATCAACAAATGATATATTCTTTACGTTAGCTTGATCTGGAATGAACTGATCTCCCTGAAGCCATTTTTTACTTGAAAAGGGCCTTGTGTTGCTCTACTGCCCCAAAGACAAAGAAAACAGTAATACTTGATAAATCCACCCTACAACCCTAGTAACAGTTGTACGACTTAGGTCACTACATACATGCCACTTATACTTGTCATTGCTGATTGCAGAATAAGTGACATACTTTCATATATTTCAACTGCATGCACAAGAGGAATAGAGGTTCGTTTGTTGCCATTATGGAGCAGAACTGCTTTTAAACTTATTTTAGAAGAATCTATAAATAAACGCCATTCGCCCGGGTTATATGCAAAGCCTAATTTTTCCATAACACTATTTGAATATCACAAACACACATTTTATTCAGCATAGTAAACAACGAGGATTGCTCAGGGTTACGGTTCCTAAATGTTGTAATTTTGGTTTCAGTGGCTAGTAAATTCCACGGTTGTAATCCTGAACATAGCTCAGCATGCTCTTTGGACGAGTGGAAATCCTAAACTAAATCATTTAATTCAGCTTGTTTGATTACATAGGGTGTTTTTTCTTCATTTTCGGAAAAATAAGAATCGTCCTTTTCTGATACATTATCGGGTTCATTTCTAAATCTTCCTCCCAATTTTACGGGGGTGCTGGATCTGGTAAACCTTCTCCACGAATAACCAGTCTTATTGCTAGGGGAATATCAGAATATTTAATAATATATTTGCTCTTTCTTGAAAAAATCAGAAAACACTAGTACAAGGCTTTTATGGCTGTTTTTCGTACTTCGTTTGTCTATCTAATACTGATCACTACTCGTGCTAAACCAATACTGATGATCCGACGGCTGGCCGGCTGGTTTTAAAGCCGTTTCGTACTTCTGGTATGTACTAGAAACATCGAGGATCGAGAGTACTAAGACATGATTCCTGTATACAGGGGACCTTTGATAAGTAGTTGACCCTTCGACTATTACAGGGTATGGTGAAATATGGAACTATATGGGGTTTTATGGGTATCTCTGTTATTTTAAGTCCTAAGAGGCTGAGACTTTGTAGATGGGGGTCAACTTCAGGCAGCTGACTTAGAGGAAACGTAAATTTGGCAACGTCGTGGCCCGATATGTTACAAGAGTACAGTTCACTTTAACAACTTAAATATGAAAACATCCACGAGCGTATTGACGCATCTCGCAATTATAACTAACCTCTCAGGGAGCGCAAGGCTAAGACGACGCCCCTCTTTATACGACTAAGCAACGTGCAAGCCTTTTAAACAACGTTCAAGCATTTCACTGAAGCCCGAATTATTTTTTAATTCCAACAAACATTATTATAAAATAATGCGATTAAAATATTCATTAATTTTTGCCGAAAAAATTATAATTCAAAAATTCTTAGGTGCTAGGAAGCTTCTACCATCATTTTCGCATTTAACGACCAAAGATGAACAAAGAATTGCCTTTTACATCACAGTAGCAAAATGGCTGTAAACTAGTGTTATTATTATACCTATGAAGCAAGCTAAAGGTAAAAAAAGTCGCTGTGTCGGACGTGTCTAAACGTTTCCTTTTAAATTATAGGCACCCATTTTTTTTTCACTGACACTGATACATTCTTCAGAACTGAAAACACAGGTCACTGATAAATAAATCGGCCCTTAAACTTCTTCTACTGATAGCTATTTATTTTGTTGCACGATCAAAAATAGATTTTTATGTTCCTTAAAGAATAGTGCAGACAGAGAATTAGTATCGATATGGGTAAGTTAAAATTTTATCTACAAACACTATTGTTTTTTATTATTATAACTTTTCTTGAGATAATTTAATAATGCTTGTATATTGATTTTTATTAAAAGTAATTACATTTCATAATATTTCGGAAAGTATATGCAATAATATTATGAGACGAGCCCGACTTTTGTGCCTTGAATGTCAACGATAATGGAATTAAATTAATCGACTTTGGAGTATTTTATACCAAAACATGCAACGTGGCTAAAAAAGTGTATACATTTACCGACTTCTCGTTGTGATACTAATACAGATCTTATAAAATTGCTTGTTTATATCCACCCACAACTAGCCTCATTAAGAAAAAATAGAGGTACAAATGAGAATCAACCGGACTTAGATATTGCGCAATATTCAATAGTAGTTACCAGGGATAGCACATATTCAGTCATATGCATAAAATGTTGCATTTATTTTTAAGTAAGTACTAAAAGCATTTAATATAAAGTATAATCAAGTGAGTCTAGTAAATACTTTATTTCATATGCATAAAAATTGACTTATACTTGCAAGTATTTACTTCGTCGAAATAGAGAAAAACTGGACGAACATTGTTTGTGAACATCTTAAAAGATTTTCCTAAAATCTTAGATAAGTCACAAATCCCTTCATTAAAAAAAAGCAAAAAGTAAGACATATTAAAATTTATTCTAGAGTACGAAAACAAATCTGGGAAAAAAATCACAGCAGCTCAGATTAAAAAAATAATTAATAATATGAAAACACAGGTAAAAAAAATTAATGTAAAACAAACAGGAAACAAAAAAAATGTTCTAAAAGTTTGGGAGAAAGGATTTATAAGAGTACTGGAGGGAGAGTCCAATGAAAAAATCGAACAGTGCCGAGGATTCTAGGTAAGTGACAAGTGAAAGCCGTTATCAATGACAAGCATTAAAAAAACAATCATAAGAACTTTGCCAAATTTATATGGAACCACTCCTAAACTACCCATTTTCAATCAAAAAGATTAAAATTAGTCCACCTGGTAAAGAATTATTGCTGAATTGAGAACCTTCACCTTTTTGAAGCTGAAAATTTCCATTTAGTTGTTTCAGTTCCTGTTATAGAAAAGAAAAAAAAACGATACTGGCAGCAGAAACCGAAGGACCAAAGTTCTCACTACCTACGAGTTGCAAAGGCTTGTTCTATTGGAGCAGTTAAACTAATTCGTATGCAACAAAATAGTTTACTTGACAACCATTCTATTGAGCCAAATGTGGTGACCGATCCGGAATTAAAAAAGTCACAGGGTAAGGTTGCTTAATTTGGACTACTTTTTTATTTATTTTGATTTCGTATGTATGTATTAAAACTTAAATATATTCTGATTCCGAGGCAGTATTATTAGTTAATTCCAAATTTGTTTTAAATGCTTTCTTGGATGGGCCTGCTTTAGATGTTTCTAACTTAATTTTATATGGAGAACTCGGTAACTCCACAACTTTTGTGTGTGGTTATCGGTCCTAAATCTGCTTTCTGACGGGTAAAGGAGAAATTTCTTGAACTGAAACATATCTTTTTTTATCTCTGCCAAATATAATTCATCGTCAGACGATTCTTCAGAAATCGTTTCGTACTCGGATCTAATAGAAGAATTTAACACGTGTGAGGCTGCAAAATAGCTTTCATTAAAGACATGTCTATCAACTGGCCATATGCCAGTGGCAGCAAGTCCGTAAGAACAATAAAACTGGATGCTCTTGACTTGGTTTACTACATTTTATAAAATGTTGTAACCACGTGACAAATAAATCCGAATTAATGTACCCTGAGTAACTTAACGTAATGATGCTCCCGGGAGAGGCACCCACTGCAAGCTCTTTTTAATAACCTTTTCTTTGGCAAATTATCATTGGTGGAACAAATTGTCTAGCGGCACTTGCGCAACAGACAAACGTCGTAGTAACCACTCTTTTTACTTTTTCTGTAAATTTGTCGATATTTACTCCCGAGCTGTACTAACACGATATTCGGTAAAATACGATGTCATGAAGCATAGCTAAATTACGCATCAATAGATGTCACCACCTTTCTTTTGTATGTGAGAAATAAGACCGGACCAATTTAGGAGTCGGTCCAATTTATGTAACTTTAGCGTACGCAGTTTTCTAATGAAATTTATCACTAAAATTTTTAATAAGAGATGTTAATTTTTTAGTTTTTATTAATATACAGCGTAGACATAAAGTAGATATAGAGTAGTAGAAAAGTTTGAGATGAATTGAATATTTTTATACTTTTGGCAAAAAATAGAATTTACTGCTTATTTATATTTCTAAATAAATAACATACATTACTATTTATACCGAAAAATATACATATATAGCTCTAACATCACTAAAAATTTATTTGCGCCTGTTAAACTTAAGTGTAGCTACCTCAGACCTTTTTTGTTCACCTTGTCTTCTTAAATTGACTGTATCATTATTTATTAGATTGACACACCCATTGTCATTTGGAATATCATTAAAATACTTAGCAATGTTGTGTAAGACAAAGCCACATAATATCATTTGGCCTAATTTTATTGCCCATAAGAGGAAACCTTCTCTTCAGTTGGCCAAAACTATTATTATCCGGTTTCTTGAATATTAAAACTTGTATTAGTTCTCTATGGCATTTGTGAGGATGTCTATAGGGTGGCGTTAAGCTATGGGCACTATCACCTAGTAGTTGTTCTCAATTAAAATATGGTAAATATCACTAATTCTTAGAATCTTACTGTCGTGTACGAGACCAGGCCAGCTTGCATCTACTCTTGTGAATTCTTCTCTTGAATTACACGACGCCTGGACATTTATGATTGAAATTCCTTTTCTATTTATATATTCATCACCGTGAATTCCGGGTTTTGCAATCACTGCTGGAAACGTACAGCAATTTTGCCCCTTTAGTTTTTATTGCACGATTTCTACCTTTCTTGTTGGAAACCTAATCCAATTTTAGCTTGTTCCTAAATCTTCTGGGAAACACTATCGATTGTTCTAGACACAGCTAACTGATGAACTCCGGTATTATGCGACACGACTATTTGAAACCCAGTATCACCCATGTATTAAAAAAAAAACATTTTATGTTTATTTCTAATGGCACCACCCCGCATTATAAATATTTCAGCTATTCTTTCCACATTTTTTCGGAAAAGCAATACTATGCCTTTTATATATGGCCGTCTTCATGTTTACGCGCTTTATAAATTTTAATCGTTCGCACAGGCATAAATTCAGCTATCTTAACATGTCGAGCATATGCCCCCTAGTCTACTAAAGAGGTAACTCTAAATATTACTAGTACATACTTGACGAAATGATTTTTATGTATACTTGTTTTAAATAAAAACTTGTTTTGTTAGGGCTTAAACTGTAACATTTCAGGGGCATTATTACAATAAATTACAAAAAAACATTTATTCCTATCATCATTTAAATTATTTGATTTCTGACGTTTTTCTCAATATACTTACTACACTGTGGATCGGAGAAAACATTCATAATGAATTTTAAAACATCCTATCTGCCACCACATCCACAAAGCTAAAATCAAAGAAGTCCACGCAATATCTTAAACAGGTAAATAACTGCACAATATTCTATCGTGAACTTATCACCAGCGTATTTTCTAACGTCTCTTTTATCTTCCCTTTTGTCAAAAGTCAATTGGGAATAGTCTATTACCCTGAAATCAATTGTTCCGTATGTCACATTAGTGTTGGCCGTCTAAACAATGTTAACATGATGACGGAACTATCACGATTAAGAGCATTCGATACGACATTCTGCGGCATTCATGAAATTCAACATCGGTCAGTTAATAGGGCTTAGGGCAACATCTGTACGTGACGACAGTAGATAACTCGCATCTGCTAGACTATTTTGTAAAAAGCAGTAAATTAATTAACAAAGTAACAAAAATTTCGGATTTAATTTATTTTTTATACAAAATTAGTCTTTTATTACTTCTCTTGTAAGAGCGAAGTATGGTAATCGTGGAAAAATCACCCTCCGAGATTTCTGCAGCTTTTCACGTTTTGGGGTCCCCAGTCCTGTCCATCTATTTTTCGCGGCATAACCAAAAAACTGTTTACCCGATTGACTTTAAATGTTGGTCAAACATTAAGGGTTATATATATAAGGATGACCCGGTAATATTTTGGTAAAAATCCAATACGCCGAAACAAAATGGCAACCTAGTGAAATGCAGGAACAAATTATTACTAAAAAACCAATTAACCAATTTACTTCAAATTTTGCACAAAAATCAAATTTTACGTAGAAATCAATTGTTGAAATCCCTACAAATCCAAGATGGGAAAACAAAATGGCGACATAATAAAATATGCAAAAAAATCATCTTGAAAAACTACTTAGTAGATTACTTTTGTGTAAGAATTAAGTATGATATATATGTGAACTGGTAAGATTGTGGTACAAATTCAAGATGGCGGAACAAAATGGTGACCTAATAAAATTTTTTAGTCGTGAAAAAAAAACATCCTCCCAGGTTTTACATATTTACATTTCAGCTTCCCTAAAGAAATGTTTTCTCAATTCTGTCGGTATTTCTGTCTGTTTCTCAGTTTGTGGCTTAGCTTACCCGATTGACTTCAAAATTTGGTCAAAAATTAAGGGGTTACCTTAAACCTTGCACAAAATCAAGGGTTACCTAGAAATGAACTGGTAATATTTTGATACGAGTCTTAGATAACAAAACAAAATGGCGACCTAATGAAATATTTAAAAAATCAGCCTGAAAAATATATTCGATTGATTTCAGATTTTGTGCGAGCAATAAGTGATACATAGAAACAAAGAAAAATTGTAGCACGAATTCGAAGTGGGCGTCAATTAAAATGTTTAAAGAATCAATGTAAAAAATACCTTCTTATTCAACAGATTTTAAATATTGTCTTAAAAAAATAAGTGTAAAAACTAATTATTTAATTTATTTTAAGTTATATGTCTAAAAATTACGTATAGTGTTTAGTATGAATCCAATAAAGTGAATACCGCTCAATAGAAATGTTTAAAAAGGCAGTGTATAAGCAAGTGTTAATATATGACTATGTGCGGAACTAAGTTGGGTCACACTTCTCTATTCCCAATAAACAATTCCGCGTAAAGGAAATTTACACTTTTACGCCGGATTTGATACTCACCATGGAGCAGCATATAGCCACCTGTGGCGAAACTTATAACCCAAGGGTAATTAAATCGAAAGCAGGAAAAGATTAACGCGGCAAGAACTATTATATAGTGGAAAAAGGATTTTTTTGGGATGACCGCTAAAGCAACGGAATCTGATCAACTATATTCACGTATTTACTAATTGGAATTGATAAAATACCTTTAGTATATGAGAAGTTTACAAAAGTAAAATACAGATAATTAAACAAAAAATCTAAGTTGAAGTCCTGTAATATTAGTATAACTTTCAGTTAGTCCAGATTCTTTTGGAGATTTTCAGATAAAGGCGATAGCCATGCAAATATTTCAAATCATATTTGTTGGTGTTGTAATTAGTAGTATAGTTTTACAGTTGACCCCTTGAACGCCTTATGCGGTGCTACCATTGTATCGATTCACCTAATTTCTCCGCTCGACCCATGCAACAAAATGTTGGTTAGTTGATCGCATGTAATCCCTCTTATCTGACTTATAATATAAAATTTAAGAAATAATTTGCATTGACCGCAAGTGATAATAATATTGCTGCGACAGTAAATGACACGACCGAATCTTATACATCAGTTAATTACAAATGTAAAAACCTTTTGCAATCAAGTTTTCTACTTCGGTGAAAACATATCCTTATGTTTGTTTAATAATAGGGAGGCAGTATAAATAGGCGTCCATGAAACCAGCGGTAACAAAGAGGCATTGTGCATAGAAAAACTGCGACTGGTACAAATCAGCACTATGAAATAAAAAGTAAGCTTGTAATAGAACAACGAAGCGGCTAGTAATAAAAGCAGGTGTACATATATAACAAAAGCTTTTAATAAACTGGGTCGTAAATCAAACAAACAACCATACCAAAGCATTAATGAATACCACAAAAATGTAATGCTGTAATAACAATTATCAAGCACTTTAAGTAATTTATGTTATGCAGTGAAGTAATTGCTTTTCTGTGTTTCCAGTTTTTTGCATTTGCCCTGCGAAATGGCGACAGCCGCTTACACAGTCGCCGACGTTTCATAACTGCTCTGGGTGCTTTGTACAGGTATTTTTTAAGGGTAGGGAGACAAAAAAATAATTATACGATTGACCAAATACAAAAATTGAATTTTATTAGTAAGGGGACACATTTTTGTAGAAAAAATATAAATATTTTTTTAGCTTTTTTGCAACTGAACTCAACATGTAGACTAGTCTGTCTAGGGAATGTTTCGATACATAATATAAACAATATTATTTAGCAAGCATAAGAAATTATATCATTTACCTTAAGTTTTTATAGACACATAGTAGTTGTATAAATACTTTCACCCTATCGGGACTCATCAGTGCACCGATCGTATGAAAGAAACATTAAATAATGAAAAAGAATTAATTTCAAAATTTTAAAATTTGTCAGTGTGTTTAATATGTAACCTAGATATGAAAAAAATGATAGTTTGCAGCCATCTATAATATTATTTTTAAATGTGTTCAGATTATTTGTTGCGTTTAGATTGACAAAAAATAATTTTTTTGGCTTTTTTTTGCAACTTAATAAAAATATATAAAATTAAATTAATTGAAGCAAATATTTATTCAAATTACATATCTCAACATGTAGACTAGTCTGTCTACGGAATGTTTCGATACATAATCTAAACAATATTATTTAAGTAACCATAAGAAATTATATCATTTGCCTTAAGTTTTTATAGACACATAGTAGTTGTACAAATACTTTCATTCTATCGGGACTCATCCATGTCGCTTACTATAGATGTTTGCCGGTTTAGTCTATAAAAGCATAAAGAACGCGTAATGGCACAGCATATTTCTTTTTTAAACGTGTTCAGATTATCTCTTGCGTTTAGATTGACAGAAAAAAATTTTTTTGGCTCTTTTGCAACTAAATAAAAATATTTAACTTTAAATTAATTGAAGCAAATATTTATTAAAATTACATATCTCAACATGTAGACTAGTCTGTCTACGCAATATTTCGATACATAATAAAAACAATATTATTTAAGCAAGCATAAGAAATTATATCATTTGCCTTAATTTATTATAGACACATAGTAGTTCTACAAATACTTTCATCTTATCGGGACTCACCAGTGCGCCGATCGTAAGAGAGAAATATTAAATAATAAAAAAGAATTGATTTCAAAATTTTAAAATTTGTCAGTTTGTTTGACATGTAACCTAGGTATGAAAAAAAATTTAAAATTTTGAAATTAATTCTTTTTTATTATTTAATGTTTCTCGCTTACGATCGGTGCATTGATGAGTCCCGATAGGACGAAAGTATTTGTACAACTACTATGTGTCTATAAAAACTTAAGGTAAATCATATAATTTCTTACGTTTGCTTAAATAATATTGTTTATGTTATGTATCGAAACTTTCCGTAGACAGACTAGTCTATATGTTGAGATATGTAATTTTAATAAATATTTGCTTCAATTAATTTAAAGTTAAATATTTTTATTCAGTTGCAAAAAAGCCAAAACATTTTTTTTGTCAATCTAAACGCAAGAAATAATCTGAACATATTTAAAAAAGAAATATGTTATTCAATTACGTGTGCTGTATGCTTTTATAAATTAAACCGGCAAACATTTATAGTAAGCGACATGGAACTTCAGACAAAAATGAAATATGGCGTTGGTCTTAAGCTGTCGTTAATAATAATGTGGTTTGTGAAAACAAAGTATTCAGTTAACAAAAAGATAAAATTTTTCGAAGAGAAAGAAATTTAACATAAAATAGTACCGACTTTCCTATATTCTACATGCGCAGATACCATATATTCACATTGAACTGCAGTTATGACCTCAAAAGAAAATGCATTTTGAGATGTTCCGAGTCACTAAGGCATCCGAATTTTAGCGGCCATCATGTCTATATTTTTTAGCAGTTAATTGGCATTTTCGAATCGTTCTGTACAAATTATTTTTTAGTGGAAATAATCTCAACAACAATTATCAACACATTAAGAATAATTTTTAAATTTAAGCGCCAGTTTACGTACAACGTAACAAATAATTAGGCAAAGCCAACCCAATATTACAGGGCCTGGGACTTTAAGAACTATATTTATAGGCGCTTAAACGTCAGCGGTTTTGCAGAAATAACTAATTACGTAAAGGTCTTGATTTGTACTCCGCTGCTGGGGCCTTAGGGATTTAAATATCGTCTTGTACCTCCCTGATAAGGTACTATTCCCCCTCTTCCTCATACCTCGTCGGACCCCGCCAGAGTTGTGACCTATGACAACTCAAGGTTACATCCCTGCAAAACCTCACTCGGCATCTATCTACAACTAAGCCTGAGGCTATAGCCCCCATAGCCCAGGACTGAATAATACAATAATTCAGAATTTATCTGCTCCTAACCTTGTGAAATCGGCTATCGACATTTGGTTTATTTTATTATTATGTTTAAAAAAAACTTATAATAAAATGTTTTATATCTTACAGTATCTCGTCACAATATTCAAATGCTTTTTATTCCATACTTTATAGTAAATCTAATTAGCTCCATCTCTCTCTGATTTGCGGCCGGTAAGTAGAACATTACACATTAGGGTATCATATACCATATAACATTACAGTATACGATACCGTAATGTATTGCCTAGCAACAGTATCATGTAATTGTTATTAAAAAGCAATTATTTGACTTTAGTATTTTCTCAATATAAAATAAAACTGAACTAGAGTGTATTTCCAATAGCATATAATAGATATAGATTGAAGGCAAAGGCATATTCTCAAGATCTCTAAAATAGGGTTGACAGTGATCCCTAAATTATTAGCATGAAGCATTAGCCAATAGTCTGATGGCTTTTTTCTGCAAGCGAAAAATTGTAATTGCGTCAACTGCATTTCCCCATAGAATTACTCCATATGTGATGTTACTATGAAACAGTGCAAAACAAACGGTTCTAAGTACATTTGGGTTAACAAAATGCTTCACTTGTCTTAAAACAAACAAAGATGTAGATAGCTTACCACTCAAGGTTTCAATATGTGGCGACCAAGACAAAGAATCATCTAAAACTATTCCCAGTAGTTTACAAGTTTTACCTGAGGTGTGCCTATTATTGCTACTTACAATAAGACTTTCTGTTTTGGATGGGTTTAGTTTTAATTTATTAGCAAGAAACTATCCTTCAGCCGCCTTCAAGGATATGACTGCAAGATTCGAGAGAACATTGAAATTCAAGTCAATATTTAAGAAAGTCACGTGATCTGTAAATAGAACACATTTATTAACAGTTGACATGTAAGAACATAGATCGTTGATATAGACAATAAACAACACAGGTCCTAAGACAGAACCCTGGGGCACTCCATGAGTTATGGACCTAGGGGCTGAAACTCGACCACTGACAGTTACACATTGTAGTCTCCCAGAAAGGTAGGACCTAAAAAGATCCAAAGCCATCTCTCTAATTCCAAAGTACATTATTTTCTCCAACAGGATGTTGCGAGAGACACAATCGAAGGCCTTTGTCAAATTGCACATAGTAACAATAGAGTGTTTCTCACTTTCAAGGACCCCGACAATGCCTCCAACAATATCCAGAATGACCCCAATTGTTAAACACCCTGACCGAAACCCGAATTGTGAAGTATCAAACAGAGAGTGTTTCTCAAAATATTTGACCAATCTCTCTTTCAACATTATTTCCATTATCTTGGAGGATATTACAATTATCAAAATTGGACGGTAATTGCCAATCAGCTCACAATCACCTTTTTTAAGTATTGGCGTAATTTTTGAAATTTTAAATGCAATGGGTAAAATTCTCTCAGAAAAACACTTATTTATATGCCTGGTAAGGGGACCAACTAAAATATCCAACGTTTCAAGTAGCATACGTCTATTTAAATTATAAAAATCAGTAGCGCTGGATTGCCTTAAATTTCTGACATCAAAAACTTCAGTTTCAGTAGTTGGATATGGAAAAAAACTAGAAGAAGATGCATTATTTTTAATCGTTTAATCAGGAGGCCTTCTGTGCAATATAGGGTTTTGTTTTGATTATGTTTTCTGCAATTGAGCTAAAATACTCGTTAAAACCCTCCAAAGAAATACTGTTTCCTGAAATAGGTGTTTAATGTTTATTTCTCTCAAACTTAACAACCTTCCAACAGTCCCTCGATTTGTTATTGGAGTTCAACAAAAAAGTTTCATAAGCATTCTTTTTAGCCAATTTAATGGAATTAAGGTAATCATATTTTAGGGCCTTATAAGTCGACCAAAAGAAGGGCTCATCCTTGAAATTACAAAATATTGTTTTTTTTTTATTAGAATTGTTTTAAATATTTTAATTTATATTTAAAAAAATCTTTAGTAATCAAAGTATAGCAATTTTCACTTAATTCAGAAACTCACAGAATTATTAATATTTATTATATTACAAACCGTGATTGATGCTGTATATTTTGTATATTTTTCTTCTTTATTATTTAAAAAATTCATTTATCGAATTAAATGTAATAATTTTAAGTGATCATATGCCTAGATCTACAAGAAGCTATTAGGTCGAGCCTTAATTTTTGACACCCTGCATATAGAACTTAAACGGTGCGTTTACGAGGGTATTCCAATATTAATTTTTGATCAAAATGTTATGAACTTTAATACCAAAGTGTCAGGCATTTACTTGCAGATCCGTTTTCCAGAAGAATCGTGCGGGATCGGAACACTGTTGTATTTAATTTTCGAAGTTTAAAACAATTGGAAAATAATTCCTCTAAAGAAATATTTGTATTTAAATTGGTTATTTAAAACGCAAATTTCAGAAAATATCCCATAATTGCTCTGGGTGCTCTGCATCCAAGCCTTATTTGCTATCGGCGCCTATGGCCACTTAATATAATAGGCCCATGTACGTTTGCAGGACCAGATGCTCTTGGTCCGTAGTGTTTTTATTTCGACGTTGCTGTTACACGAAATACCATGAAGACTACGTCTAAGTTCAGAGTTTAAATCCGGAAATCCGACTCTCTTCATTTGAAAGAGATTTCTGATTTAACTATTTAGTTACGCACATTGGATTTCGATTATGTCCAATTATGTCCATGGCAGGTCCTCCCTGTGGTTGGATATTTCTTCTTTAGTAAAAGAACCTCATTCCTGAGGTACTGATCCGAGGGGTGAGACTAAGTAAACCTTGGATATCCTGGCAATGATGTTTAATACTTTACATAGGTCAGGATAACGGTTTCTCTCTTCTCCATTATTTTTACCCTAAATAACATGGTTTCTAGGGTATTCCTCTTTTTCTTTCGATCCTCTAACGATTTCCGCAGGATTTCTGGCCTACGAATTCAAATTATCTAATATTTAGAGCTTAGTCTAATTTATATCTCTAAAAATTGGATCCAAAAATCTTATCAAAAACTTAAATTGGGACAGGCAAACAATCCAATATTATACCCAATGAAATTTTTTGTTTTATGCAATAATTAAGTAAAAGCTACTTTTTTTCAGGAGTTGCTCGAAGGAAGTAGATACCAATCATAACAGCATAAGTATTTATTCTTTTCTTCACTATGCCATCATTTTGTTTCGCCATATTGAATCTTACCAGTTACGAGTTACATCCCTATGTAACCCTTAATTTTTGACCAAAATTTGAAGTCAAGTAGTTTTTTAGATATGCCACGGAAAAACAGCCAGCTAGACAGACAGATTTAAAAAAAAATGGAAAATATTCATTTCTCATTCATTCTCAACAAAAGGTGGTAATAACTCGTTTGTAGGTTGACAGCATTAATAAAAAAATATATCCAAATTGGTGGAAAAAAAAATCGCCTTGTGTCTCAAATATAATATAGATTACTACCCTAAGAGAAAAAAATCGGTAAATTTTCTATATCCAGAACTTTTCTCGGTATGAATCATTCTTTTTACTAGGAATAGTGAAGTGTGACCCAATTTAGTACGGTACATAGTCATTTAGTAATACATATATACTGTCTTTTCTATTTTTTTTTTCGGGCAACATTTTATTCCACCATATTGGATTCGTATCAATATTTTAGCAGTTTCTACCTACGCTATATTTGATTTTTTGGCATAATTTAAAATAAAAAGTAGTTTCTACACTAATTCTTTTAAGACCGCCATTTTGTTCCGTGATGTTGAATTTGTACTAGCTTATCCCTATATCACATATTTTTGTGAAAATTTTAAAGTCAATTGAATAAGAAAAGATTTTATAAAATAAAAATATTTATATTTTTGATTTTTGGACGCCAATTTGAATTCATACTGCAATTTTACTAGTCTAACTCTATATCACAATTAATGATTGTACACATTTTGATATTAATCTTATAAGTAGTTTTTTGGAGCGATTTTTTAACAACATTATTAAGCCGGCGTCTTGGATTCATACTAAAATATTATCGGTTCATATCTATGTAACACTTGATGTTTGTGTATTGGACATTTACCAAAATAACTATGGGGTCATCTCCATAAAACCTTTAATATTTGACCAAAATTTAAAGTCAATCGGGTAAGTAGTTTTTTAGCTATGCCCCAAATTGGCAGACAGACAGATCGACGGCATTGAGAAAACATGTTTTTGAGCATCGTTTTAGAACTAGAAGCTATGTAAAACCTTGGAGGGGAATCTTTTTCACGATTTTATTTAGTCGCAATTTTCTTCCGCCATCTTAAATTCAATCATCTTAAATCAGTCTAATAAGTAGTCTTTTCATGCTGAATTTTTATATAACTTATATAATTTATTAGGGTAAATTGGGTAATTAGTTATTTTAGTAATTGTTTTTTAACATTTCACCAGGCCGCTATTTTGTATCGCCATCTCTGATTCATTCCAAAATTTTACCAGATGATTTCTATGTAATACTTGATTTTGTGCAAAATTCCAGGTAAATTGGATATGTAGTATAAGAAAAATTGGATAAGAAGTATAAGTAATATTTTTTTTACATTTCACTAGGCTGCCATTGTGTTCCGCCATATTGGATTTTTACCAAAATATAACCATTTCATTCCTTTATGTTTCTTGACCTTTGACCACAATTTGAAGTGAATCAAATAAGTAGTTTCTGAGCTATGCCGCGTACCGCCAGACCGACAGACAGACGGTATTATGAAAACATGTTTTTTGATATATCTAGTGACCCTAAAATATAAAGACCTGTAAAAATCTGGTATGGAGGTTTTTCAGGATTACAATACCTACTCCCTTTTTACGATGGAAGTAAAGCTAAGCTAAGGTAAGCTATTACGCATTTTAGAAGTCATTTGACATATTTTGAAAGGTAGTAAGAAACATTGTACCTTTTCTTGTTGTAGGTCCACATATTTTTTCCGACCCAAATGTTTATACACATTTGCTTCAATAAACAGTTATATAAATTCCGGTTATCGCTATTCAAGTGCTCAGCAGTAAAAGGAATAATGTTTAAACTGTTTTAATTATAATTGAAAGTTGTAATAATTCATAAACTATAACTATAATTCGGATTATTCTCGAATTAAGCTAATTTAAATTGAGCAGATAAAATCATTAAAAGTTTTAATGGTTGAGGAAGGTGAAAACGCTCATAAAGTTCGAGCTTAATTGGTATTCCGGAGAAAGAATGGTTAAGAGAATGTCTCTTTGTTCTATAGAATAATTATAAAACTTTGTATAAAGACAATGTTATTATACACATCGAAGTTTATATATCTTTTTTTAGCTTATATTAAGCTTTATTCTCTTGGGAATTTAGGGTCAGTATCTTTTAAAGATGAAACAGTATTTCCCAATACAAATTGTATATCCACTTACTTATGTGTTTACTGTTATTTTATTGTATGGTTTTGCAATATTATTTCAAGTGTTGCTTATCTGTTTTCCGCAATATTAATTTTGGCTGAAGAAAAATGTATATTTTAGGATAATGTATAGCATGTTTACGTCAATAAGCTGATAATGTTTATTATTATGTATCGAAACATTCCATAGACAGACTAGTCTACATGTTGGGTTATGTAATTTTATTAAGTATTTGCTTCAATTAATTTAAAGTTAAATATTTTTATTCAGTTGCGAAAAAGCCAAAAAAGATTTTTGTTTGTCAATCAATAAGCTTATTATACATTTCCTTATAGCAATTAGGAAAACAGCGTATAATCCAATATTGTGAGAGTGGGTAGAAGACATTTAATTTTGTATTTTAATGTTTTAAGAGACTTGATAGAACTTAAGAGGAAATACGATGGATTATCAATATTGATTTCGCAATGGCCGTAAATGTTCAGCGTATTTAAGATTCGAAGAAATTAATCGTGTCCTCGGTCTACGTTCAACACGCGAAAAACTCACTCGTGATGGAACTTACTTATTTGGAAATGTTTCTGGTAAAAGCTAGCTGCTTCACGACAATTCCGTTGCCCTTCGCTGTAAATTATTACCCTTTGATAGAAAAGTATTGACTTTGAAATTGTGGTAAACTGCATATATAGGTGTTCAGTTTACCCTAATTTAAAAGACCCTTCCACTAACTATAAATATATTACCTACTATGGAAAATCCAGTAAGAAAATAGAAAACTAAATGTAAACGTAGCATATAAAACTAATAACTCCTTAGGCAAATTCATAAAAAATAATAAATCAAAAACAAATTTAAATAATAAATCAGGTATCTATAAATTAACTTGTGAAGACTATCAAAAAACGTATATAGGACAGACAGATATTCGACAAAAGGATAAATAAACAATATATATGCTTTGTCACGGGGGATCACGGATCTAATTATGCTTCTCACTTAATTGGTTACAATCTTTTAATAAACGCATAAAATTAAATTTACTAAAATTTTTAGAGATAAACAAACCTAAATACACAGGTCTATTATTTAACCATTAAACTGACCTGATCAATTTACCTCTTACAAATATTGTTTCTTAGTATTGATTTAGGTAAATATGAAAAACCCATATATATATATATATATATATATATATATATATATATAATATAAATATATATATATATATATATATATATATATATATATATATAAATATAAATATATATATATATATATATATATATATATATATATATATATATATATTATATATATATATATATATATATATATATATATATATATATATATATATATATATATATATATATATATATATATATATATATATATATATATATATATATATATATATATATATATATATATATATATATATATATATTATATATATATATATATATTTATATATACTGCTGTCGTTCTGAAAGGGACAATTTTGCCGACGTTTCACCAAAATCACACTTGACATTTTCGAAGATTTGTTTCTCGCGCAGAAGATCGATTCCATTTATTATTTTATTGGATAGTAAATACGTTGGCTGAAATTAGTTTTGACCATTACAAATGTCTTGATTGGGTACCCATACGTTTTAATAGTTAACGTTAGATGGTGCTCTTGTAGCGCGAAACAAAAGGATTTGATGTTAAAAATAGTATCTACAGGAGGTCTCGTGGTTGAAATAAAGTAGTTCTCTTCTCAGTTTCAATAAAGATCTTCAATATTCTCCCAATTATCCCAATTAATTGCAATTTCTCGGTAGCTGAAATATTTCGCGCCCCGGTGAAATTTACACACAGTATGTCAAAACGACGTAGGTGTATTGCAATTTCTACGAACGAATTAAATTTCAAATTGTGTTCACGCAGATCCTTTGCTTGTAGGAAAACTTCCCGGGTCGCATACTGAAAACAAATCAATATTGAATAGAATATATCGTAGATACAAGAGAAATGAAACTTTTAAATATATATTTACCATTTTTTATATTTTATGATATGTTCTTGTTTGTTGTTTATATTTAATCTGAAATATAACATATAAAAAAAATAAAAATATTATATTAAGTATTATATAGAAATCATAAAAATAAACGCGTACCAAGAGAGATGTAGACCATTTAGGTTCATTAGAGATAGTTCAGATCGTTCTCATTCAATCAGCGGGTAAGACTGTTTCAAATTTGCTGGATGCAGTCAGTAACGGATTGCCCATTGGGCAGAGTAGGCACTTTGGATTTAGGGGACCCTTAATTAGATGAAATTATTAAATGAGTAAATTGACAACTTTTTTGCTATGTGTGGCTGAAATACATTAATTGAGTTAATATCTTTAATAAGTTTGGAAGTTGAATGTGTACCACCAAATCAGCTTTTTCGCCTGGTAAAACTGTTTTTACTTCTTCTGGGAGTGACGAGAAGAGGTTAACCTTTTGAATTTTGAATGCAATCCTCTACTGTTTAACCTTATTTGGAGATCTTTAAAAGACAAACGTTTCTAGTCGAAGCCGAATTCTCTATCTCTGCCCGTTTCCGAATAGTAAGGTATTGGAATAAAAATTCCAGTCGTAAACGTAAAACTGTTATTTTTAATTTTATTTTATAAGACGTTAAAAATAGTCACCGTTAATTTATTGGCAATGATAAATTCTACTTTAAAATTCCCTTGTAATGTTTTGGAGTATTTCAGGCGTTACACTAAGTCAAACATCAATAAGTTTTTGTTGTAGTTCTTGTCAATTATTGGGTTTTTTTATAAGTAATATCAAAAAAAAAATCAAGTGTAACAAGGGCCGGTTGCAATGCTGGGCATTTAACAACTCCACAAATATATAGCTTTTTTAATTTTTCGGTGTTTTAATCTTAAATTTGATGAATTTTTTATTTAATAAATTATGACCTCTGTGGCAAATTTTAATTTTATTCTTCTCATAAAGTTTTTGGAACTATTGTTCAAGTACGCAAAGTTTATTTTTTCAAAATGGTAGATTTATATTTAAATTTTTGTTTGAAGAAAAAGGTAGCTATTTAGTTTTCTGAATAACTAACAAGTCCTTTACACACCACTTGGCCAAACACCAGACTTTATATGCAAAGGGGATTATAGTACCAAAGTAATTTTGATTTGAATTAAACAAAAATTGTTCCTAATATAGTGGCTTGGGTATTCCGTATTTTTTATTTTAATTAGTGACGACAACTCCCAATTAAAACAGTTCTCAATCGACAAGTGTCACAAGCTTACCCATTACATTACCCAGTTCTCACTAATAGAATTGCTTGTAGATTCTTTATTTTGAAATCCATTTCACTTTACTTTTAGTATATATATAGTATATTATTTTAGCGGAAAACACGACCAGCCGGTCTTTTCAAAAATCTAGACTATGTTAGAGATAAAGTTCTCTATGACATCACAAGTTTTTTTTAAAGATTGATTTAATACTGATATTTCAAAACGGTAAAACAATTTTTCTTGGTAAAACATTAAATTATTTAAATGATGATAAGAGGTTGTGCATACAACAAGAAGAATTGCTTTTTAAAGTCGAGATTGCGATGAGTATTCCTGATTCATTCACTGGTTCTCCTATATTTATACATATTCAAATCCTGGATTTGGTCATTCATAATAACGATCCGTGTTTTGTTGAGAGATCCTTTGACGTGCTGATTGATGGGGGCAATCATCATCCTGCTTTGGCGGTACCTTTGAAATATTGCCAATTGGTAAATTTTAAACGTGAAATGCACTTTTAAAATACCTGCAATTTTCGAAAAGCTAAGTTTAATGCTTTATAAAGTCATCTTCTCTGAATCGATTGGTCTTTTCTTGAGTTAGTAGACTTAGCCGAAATTGCTTCTGGGGATTTTTATGATCCACAGCCGGTCTTTTCAAAAATCTAGACTATGTTAGAGATAAAGTTCTCTATGACATCACAAGTTTTTTTTTAAAGATTGATTTAATACTGATATTTCAAAACGGTAAAACAATTTTTCTTGGTAAAACATTAAATTATTCAAATGATGACAAGAGGTTGTGCATACAACGAGAAGAATTGCTTTTTAAAGTCGAGATTGCGATGAGTTTTCTGATTCATTCACTGGTTCTCCTATATTTATACAGTGATTATTGAATGCATTATTTACCTTCAGAGGGTCTTGTTCTAACGTTTTCGTTTCATTTAAATTTAAATATGTTTCCTTAGAATGGCTTTTTTATTATTTTTCGTGGTATATGATTCATTTATGCACTGCATTAGACTACACTACCGGAGAATTTGAACTATGTAGTGGGCTGCCATTACCTTCTACACAGTTGTGTACATCATGGGGCTTTTGGAGGTAAAAATAGGTCTCTGGTCTCTAGTCTCTTGAAAATGTACGAAATCATTTGTAGATAAAACTAAGAGACTTCTTAAAGTAAGACTAAAAGCGCATTAAATTTAACTAAAAAATATTGTATCTTTCGACTTACACGATTGTTTGACTTCTTCGTCGTTATGATGTAACACGTACCCTTGCTTAAATTGTTTATTAGTATTTAATTTGTTTATATCAGCATAACTATATATAATTAATTGTAATAATTCGTTTAATAATAAAAATGCAATTTTTGGAATTAACACTTACTGCTTAGACTAAAAGTCTACTTTTAAAATATCTTCTAAACTTAATTTATTTCATGTTAAAGAACATTGCACGATAAATCAATCGTCTTCTTTCTTTTGATAGCCGGAAATTTATATACCTAGATAATTAAATAATTTCTTGCAATTAAATCGTCTGGAACGCGAAGGCGGCTTTGACTGAAAAGCTTATTCATCAAACGAAAAACTTTGACGGAGAAAGGATATATATACAATAATGAATACGACGACAAATGTATGCTTATTTAACTACACATATTTATTTTATATAGCTAGAATATCAATCACGACTTACAAAAATTATATAGCGGCAAAAAGTGTAGGAATATACTTTTAGTTTTTAATCCGTTTTCATACATTATTTGGCCGATCAGGCTCATTATTAGAAACGTCCCGATAGCATTTAATATATAACTGACAAATTAAGTAGCCAAATGAAGAAACATATTAGAAGAGTATTTAAATATGCATTAGAATATTTAGAAGTAGGTAGCGCTATTGACAACACCTCATCAAATTTTGTGTATTCGAGCTAATATTACTATTAACGACGACATGAGCAATTAATGTGGTGAATCAGTGTACTAGAAAACGCGCGTGGACTTAGAACCAAAACTGCAGATTTGTTTAATAATTCGTCAAATTGTTGTTTTGATGTTGTTGCGCTCACCAAGACATGGTTAGATTCCTCTGTATACGATGGTGAATTGTTTAACGACAGGTATATATAATATAGTTAATCGATAGAAAATTCTTGGAAACATAAAATAGCGGTCCTCTCTTCAATCTATGTGGTTGTTAATTATATACGTCCACCGGTAAACTCCGATTTAATGGAAAACTTATTCGACTTCCCTTGACTGCGTTTTTAGTAAAAATATTAACATTTTGGAAGATTTTAATGTAACTATGTTAATTTTTTAAACGGCATGACAAATGATAACCTAACAATTATTTTAGACAATTTTAAGAAATATTTAAATTTAAGACAAAGTAATCAAATAGAAAGTAATAATATTCGAATTCTGGATTTGGTCATTCATAATAACGATCCGTGTTTTGTTGAGAGATCCTTTGACGTGTTGATTGATGGGGGCAATCATCATCCTGCTCTGGCGGTATCTTTGAAATATTGCCAATTGGTAAATTTTAAACGTGAAATGCACTTTTAAAATGCCTGCAATTTTCGAAAAGCTAAGTTTAATGCTTTATAAAGTCATCTTCTCTGAATCAATTGGTCTTTTCTTGAGTTAATAGACTTAGCCGAAATTGCTTCTGGGGATTTTTATGATCCACTGTTCCGGACGGTAGATGATTTTGTACCTGTGTATAAAAAAAACCCAAAAGAACCTACCATCCCTGGGTTACTCGTAACATTATAGCAAGCCACAAGCAAAAAAGTAAATATTATCAAACTTCTTAGAGAATTTAGAAATACTGCAGATTTACAAATGTTTAAAATACTTTGGAGTAAAACTAAAATATATATCAATTTCATATAAACAGTATGTTTAAAGAACCGAGAATAGTGATCTAAAATAGTGACCGAAAAGAAATCCAGAACAGTTCTGGAATCTTATAAAAAGCAATTGGTTGACAATAACACATCTGATATATTGAACTGTTTTGCCTCGGTTGTCAATAACACATCTGATATATTCAACTGTTTTGCCGACTACTTCAGAAAATGTTTTTCTTATGACCGTACCGACCTTGGTAATAGCAACGGATAGTACTCCTATTATCCATATATCATGTTTTACGAAAGAAGAAATAATAAGTGCAATGAAAAAAATCATTCACAGCAGGTCCGGAATCCGTTCTTGCATTCATTATCAGAGATAGCAGGTTTGTCTTCGCAAAACCTTTGCAAACTCTGTTTAACTTGTGTCTGCAAAGAAAAACGCTTCCTACCTTTTGAAAAACGTCATAAGTATGTGCCATTTTTAAGAGAGGCGATAGGTCGGATTTGACTATCTATAGGCCAGTAGAATTGTCAATAACTTGTATTTTTTGTAAAATATTTGAATTTCTGCTTCATGGCTATATATTTCCTTCATGCAAAAATATATTAATACCACATTAGCATGAATTTTAGAGGGGTAGGTCTACATTGACAAACCCCAAAATTATTACATAAGACGTTGCGGAAGCCATAGATAACGAACTTCAGACTGGCGGAATTTACTTGGATTTTACAAAAGCCTTCGACCAACTTTATCATTGTATTCTGCTTAAAAAGTTATATACATCTGGCCTCTCTGACCCACTCATTAATCTAAATCACTCATATTTAGTAAATCATGCGCAATACGTGCAGTTTTGCGGCATTAAATTCAACTTTTATATTGCGACTTCAGGAGTTCCTCAGGGGTCTGTTTTGGGACCCCTACTTTTTAACTGCTTTATTAATGACGTTGGATCGAAACTTGATGTTAATTTTTTGCTTTATGCTGATGATGTTAAGTCGTATACAAACATCAAAAGTTATGAAGACTGTGTGAGAGTTCAACATAATCTCGATATAATTGCCGGTAGTGTTTTTAAAACGGCTTTGAACTTGACTTTGAAAGTGTAATTTTTAACAAATTACTTAAATACCATAATATAAATATTCCACGAACTTCTATATGTACATAAAACTGTTTATCAAGGTTTCTTTTACCACAAAAAAATAAAATAGTTCTTATTATTCAAAAAAATAAATAAATAAATTTATATATAAATGTCTTGCTAGTTGTTAAGTTCTACCGGTTGTAAACATTTTAATATTCATGTGGTTGTATTCGTCCTAATTTAACGTTCTACTGTGTGTTAAAATGCATATAGCCATGTTTTTGTAACTTCACTTGTAAGTCTTAACTGTTTTTTTTAATTTGATATCATTTTAATCTGTGGTGTATTTTAGCGTTTCCTCCTGAAGAAGTCATAAACAAATGACGAAATATAGAGGATGTCAGAAGTAAATTAGTTATTTATTTGACCTACAGACCGCATACCCGATATTAGATTCCTTATTTATCTTAGTACGGTCGTGAGCATCTAAAATGAATATATATTTATATATATATATATATATATATATATATATATATATATATATATATATATATATATATATATATATATATATATATATATATATATATATATATATATATATATATATATATATATATATATATATATATATATATATATATATATATATATATATATATATACTTATTAATTACTTTAACTTTACAGTACAGTACAAGTAGTCTACTAGCTATCATTAGCAGAACTAATCGTTTACTTAACTCATCGATTGTAAGATATATAAATAGGTCTTTTGATAATATATAGATAATACAGGTGATTTTGAACGCATGCGCATCTTCTAGATGAAGAGCTGCATTTCATTTTTATTTCACCATACATTTACAGAATTTGAATTTATTATATTAATTTACTGAGCTTCAATATTGCTATTATGTTTTGTGCGCTATATTCAAAAAAAAAATATCTTTAAGAAATCATAGTTACTGTTAAATTTTTATGTTGGTGACAATGTATGGAAAAAGTGACTATTATAAAGTGAGATTTCTTGTTTTTCAATTTTGACACGTTGCCAGTTTCAAATAGAACGACAATGACTCCAAAAGTTTATACTATAAGTTAAGTGTCAGTTTCCAAGTGTATAGCAAGCTGTTCTTGCTGCAATAATGCCGAGCTCATTTGAAACAATACGAACGGCATAACTACCTCTTGCAAAGTGTTCATTTAGAGTATCGTATATAGGTATTTCCATATGATCTATAGGTATTTCCAAAAATTTCGTGTTTGATTTGTTTCTGAAAGGTAAAAGTTCAAGTTAAGTAAAAACTAAGCTGATTTGAATCACACGATTATTTTTTCTCAATACGTTTTTCTTCCGCCAGATAACGATAGGGTTGCCTGCAAACAATGTAAAAGTTCAGTTTATATTAAGGTTAGTTAATATATAAATGGGACCCAACACAGATCCTTGTGGCACCCCACCAAAAATTGTAGTGGGACTAGATGATTTTTCACCCTACGTAACTAGCTGATTCCGATTTGTCAAATATGACTTAAACTAGATGTAGCAATTGTCCTGGAATCTATAATGGTCTAAATTTTTAAAGAGAACTTCATGATTTACAAGGTAGAAAGCCTTGGAGTAATCGCGAAATACCGCAGCCAATATATCTGACTATTCAGACCACAATACGTTTTAACATAGAATGGAAGCTTTCACGGCTCTGATCAATTAAGAAAATATGGTTCTTGGGATTAGACCGTGTCAAATTAGAATTACTGTCCGACGTTTCGTTTTCGATTGCACGAGGCATCTTCAGGGATCTTTACTTCACGAGATTTGAATACTGAATGAGCTCGAAGAGGTTCAGGCGGGCTTTTATACCAACTTGTGCTTGCCGAACTGTGACCCTGTGTTAAGATCGGTTTCCACGTGTGATGTAGACTGTAACCCGTATCTATATTGAAATGTTTTGTATGTTTAAATATTTCTAGAACCTTAGTTTCCTTTACATTTATAATATGGCCAGTGGTATGCTGGTGTTCAGCTATTTGTTTCTTTTTAATACATCGTCCATATTCCTTAAGTCTAGTTGATATTGAGCGTCCTGTTTCTCCCACATCCATTTCTCCACAGGAGCAAGGAATTTCTTATACTCCTTCTGTTTGGAAAGGTACAATATCTTTCGGGGATCGCAAGCATTGTCCAATCTTCTTATGTGTATTGAAGATTGTACGTATGTTGGACCGCCGAAGTAATATGTTTTTTTCTAGAAAGGAAAACATTGCATCCCCTGTACTTTTTAAACTTTGAAACCGAAACTAAATTACACTTAGTAGATGAAATATACTCAGGTGAGCAATGACAAGCTTTTATACTTTTTTTTAAATATTTCTAAGCGTACCTAGACCCTTAAAAATAATAGAAAATATTAAATAAATAATATTGGGAGAAAGTTTGACGGATATTCTTCATCGCCTCCTTTATGTATTGGCACTACTAAACCTGTATTAAAGTGGTCTATAAAATATCCCCTTTAAAAATTATTGTTTAGACATTTAATCAAACAATTTAAAGCAATAGTTGGTAATTTTTCAAATATACATGTAATCAAGACCGGTTGAGTTATTGTTTTTTGATTTTATTTCCCTTTGTACCGTTTCACATAGAGCGTATGGTCAGGTCTGATCGTCAGCACGAACCATCAGCGCTGATCGTCAGCGCTGATGGCTCATTCCGACGTACCTGCTCTCAGATGTAGTCAGGGTGTAGAGGTATGTAATTGTACCTTAGCAATGAACAGAGTAATATTTGAATGAACGGACATCCCGCATTGCCTAAAAGGCACTTGATTTAGGCATCGCGCCATTTTGACCAGCCTACTAGACGAATAAAATAATATTAGTTGTTTTATTAAACTATTTTACTATAGTTTAGTAAAACATTTTATGAAACAGATAATTGATAACTATACCTTTTTTTTAAATGAAGTATAGGATAGTGGAAGAATAAAATATTGTATCATAAATTCTAACAATTTTTACAAATATTAGGTTGTTTTGTTTGTTCATGGCTGATACCAAAGATGGATCAAAACTGGATACAAATAGATTTTATTATTTATAAAGAAAAATGATATTACAGTGGTATTTCTGACATTTTTTTTTCGCCATTGAGATCTTTAGAATTAAGTAGAAGCTTTATAGCCTCATCTAATATGCTATTAAATCTTTACATTCTTATTTCTTCTTTAATTAAGAAATCTGCATTAAGGTGGATAGAAAAAAGTGATTTTTTAATTTGCTTAACGGTGTAAGTTGCAAAAGTTGTAGTTTACCTACCCTCCTTTCTGTAAAAAATTTAAAAGCCGTGTTTTTTTATAATGATATAGTGTATCGTTTAAAAAGTTCTAAATGTATCACAGATCACCAAAAAAAAATTCAAAAAGTAAGTATATCATGAGTCTGTGAATGTGCCTTAAAAACCAATTTTTTTTAACTAAAATTTAGTTAAATATGGAAGTATTATTTTTGTTTCACTGTCAGTTCTCAGCTGCTCTTCGCTAGTCGTTTTAAATAACAACTTCCACCATGAGGAGATGGTTGTATGTCGAGCCACACTTTTTGCCCAGTTGTTCTTGTGGTGATGTTTTTCTTTAAACGATACCATATGTCTTTATAAAGCAAACGCTACTTTCGGTTTTTTTAAAGGACTGTAAGTTTTGCCTCATTATGCAAATTTAAGTTATTTGCAGTTTTGAGTTTTAATCAAACAAACCTCAATTTGTATAGAAATAATAACGGAGGTAAACGACAACTTTTTAATCCTAGCCCCTTGAGCAAATCAAAAATTAATTTTTTTTTCTCCAAGAAGCAATTGGGTGTTTTTCATACTTCCTATAAAGATAACTAGAGTTGTGCTTAACGATAACCGTTTGAGGAGGAATAAGATACAGCACCTGCTTAAAATATTCCTCGAAACCATCTGCATTTATATTTTTGTGATAATAACTAGCTTTATTTCATTGAAATGTTAGTAAATCACCTTCTACAAAGTCATTTTTACTACCAACATTGTTTGCATTTCTTAGTGAAAATACTATTAAAATACCTAGAGCACAACTTTTTTAATTCTACATTATTGTTAATAAGATGAGGATTTGCCAACAGGACAACATAGCAGGGGGATATCCTCCGTAGTGCAGGCACTGCTCTACGTTTATTGAATATATGAATCCGGGGTGAAACAAATGATCTACGACCGGAATTCAGCATCACCGTGCTCTTTACAGATGGGGCAAGTTTCTCGCGCATTATGAATTTTTGTAATAATCACTTATGGTGTTCTGTTGTATGTGTGAAAATCCCCAAGCCACAGACTAAGTCGTGCTTCCAATATCAATTTTCCTTAAATATTTGTGTAGAAATTAATCGGGCATATTTTCCTTCCCCACGGATTGCTTGAGCGGGCATATTTTCCTTCCCCACGATTTGATGGTGCCACGTTCCAATTGCAGCAAGAAATTGAATGTATTTCATACACGATAGGGCTCGGGCGCACTTTACTCGCCAAGCGCGTGAATGGTCACACTTAATATTCCCCAACAGATGGATTAGGCGAGGTGGACTACCAGGTCAAAGATAGCCTCCGAGGTCTCCAGATTTAAACTCGGTGAATTTATTCCATTTGAAACCATTAGTCACCATTACCCTTTTATAGGATTAGACGATCTAAGAAATCGCATAATCGTTGGATGCCACACAATATCAAATAATCCCGGTATCTTTTAACGTGTCCGGCAGTCGTTTCCAAGAAGAACCAATACATGTGATTTGGCTGCGGGTGGTCATTTAAACAGTTTTTGTTTAAAATCGTTTTGTTTATGGCACTTTTATATAGCAGCAAAAAAAAATTGTATGTTAATTTTATTAAAGTTTTTAAATTTCATTTTAGCTTTTATTTTTAAAATTATAGCCTTAGTTAGTCATTATCTCCACCACTGACCAATTACGCAAAAGTAGTTAAATTTGTTTTGATGGCACTCTAACTAGTTTATTCTAGTCATAAAATTTGTCATAAAAATTGTTGCAAACGATTAAAGAAAATAGTTTAAACATGTCACTGTGTGATCCAGCGATATGCAATAAAGTGGTTTTTATTTTTTTTTCTCGAAAACAAAGCGAGATACAAAAACAATTCAAGGAATTTAAAAGTTTTACTCTTGGATGTTTTATCTGAAAAAAATATAAGTTACAGGAAAAGTCAGTGGCGTATATTTTTTGTAAATAATGTTGGCTAAAATGCGTCCCGAGCCGCCAATGAACTTAAAACTTTTAATCTAGTTAAGGCTAAATTAGCCTCTTGTGACTAAAAATAATACTGCTAAATTTCATCATAATCGGATATGGCATATTTAAGATATTAATAAAAAACTTAATGCAATAGAATAGTTTTTATTATTTTTCTCAAAAACAAAGCGAGATACGAAAACAATTCAAGGGATAAAGAAATTTCACCATAATCCGATAATGAAATTAATAAAAAACTTATGTTTTTCCCTGTATTTAAAAAAAATGCATTTTCGGATCTATGTTTATATCATCATTTTTTTATAAAATTAGTTCCTGAACGTGCCCTTAAATGTTTATACTGCAACTAGGAAACACTGTGTAAAGATGCTTGTCTTGAGGTATATAGTCTAGGGAACTCTAGCAACTTTTGTTCTTTTACTCCCAAGTACATGCGGTAGCCTAACAAAGTGACATAAATTCATCATTTACTGTGAGTATAATATATAATATAATAACCAGTGGCGGATTTAGAATGCCTTTTTGGGGGAAGGGGAACAAACATTTACATTTGGCAAAAAAATGTCACTGCTTTTCCTTTTTTAACACGACATAAGATCAATACCCTAATGCAAATTAGCGACGATGACTAAAAAAAAATTCACAGTTATATAATGGTGGTAATACCTCATAAAATAATTTTTACTTTGAAATATTTGGCTTCGGTAAGAAGCTCTGGGGGGCATTTGCCCCCTTTGTCCCTCCCCTAAATAAGCTACTGATAATAACTATATGGCTAAACAAACGGCTTTGATTTTATTTGGTGTGACAGAGGTAAGTATGGAGGAGGTGTGGCAGACAAAATCTGCATTTAAATACACACTATTCGGTTCGTTGCGTCCATTCATACGAATGAACGAATGGGCGAATCAACGAACTGACGAATATTTCATCCACACTATTCATCAATTTTTATTTCATGGCTCAAATGTTTGAAAATACATAAAAAACAAAACATTAGTTTTCGGCGAAGGATTCGTCGAGATCAAAGCCTATTTAATTATTCGCTCTAACGACGGTATAGGTGCGCATCAAATCGAATGGATGAACGAGATCCTCCCACTATGCGGGCGAATGAACAAATGGACAAATTTACGAATAGTGACTAGCGGGCTTTAAAGAAGGCTGGAGAGATGGAACAAATTTGGTTAAACTTGGTAATCCTGGAAGTCTGGGTTGCGTTATCGGTTGTTTGTAGACCACCCACATACGATTACAAAAAAACATTTTTTGTAATCGTTTTAACATTAACGTATTAAATAATTATTCCGTAGATGCGCGATATACATCACAGTTTATAGATGGCTAGCTACTCACACAAATCATAAAGCAACCGACAAGAGTAAATGTGCATTCCGCGACACTAATAAATTATGTTCGTACCTCAAATACGGACAAAGTAATAGATTTAGGAGTTGTATCAAGGTCTTACATTAGTGACCACGACCTTAGTCATTGTTCAATATAACAAGCCGGGTTCCTCTTGTAAAACGTCTATGGATTTTAAGAATTTGAATTATAAAGCATATAAATCAGATTTATAATGTATTCCGTGGTTATTTATAGTGTAAATATTCTTGAAGGAAAGACGATTTTATAAATTTTAACTTAAATATTTTATTGGTTATTCATGGTTCATTTAAAAGAAAATAACAAAAAAATACGCTCCTTGGCATACAAACACAATCAAAGACCTCACATCTGCTAGAAATAAAATGTTACTAAATTTAAAAGTAATAAAAACAAGGGAGACTAACAAACCTACAAAACTCTAATAAACGCTGTGACCGTGGTAGTTAGAAAAGAAAAAAGTTTTTTATAATCAGACTTTTAATAATAAAGAGAACCAAAAAAATGTGTGGGTAGGTACAGAATCTATGGGATTCGTGATGGAAAAACATAGCAATCTTCCCAAAAATTTAAGCAATGTTGAGGACATAAATAGCAATTTTATTAAGTCTGTTTCTGATATAATATCCGATAATAATCTAATTTCATTTTCCTCCAATAAAAATAATGCTCTGTCCCCAAAAATGGCCTTGTGCACCTGTAAGTTAAATAGAAGTACTAGAAGTAATATTAAATATAATGCGTTGGATACGATGGTATTAATATAGCAACAATTTAGCTATGTGCACTTAAAATAAAAATTTCAAGTAGTTTTGGTAACATACGTTCAACAAGTATATTATCTACTTTTCCAAAAATATTTGAGAGAGTTATAAATAAGCAGTTACAATATTATTTAAGTAACAATAAAATTATTCCAATAACTCAATCAGGCTATAAGACGGGTCATACCTATACACCGCTTTGCTTCATATTACAGACAACATATTTAGAACAGATAAAGGTAAAATAACCATTGTACCTTTATTAGATTATTCAGAAGCGTTCGAATTTCTCAACCATGAGGTTTTTGCTGCAATTTTGAAATTTGCGGGAATATCGGAATCGTCTATTAAACTTTTATCGCCATATATGCAACAGCAGCGGTTTAAGCGGTAACATATAATGACTTAACCTCTCGTGAATTAATATTAGCAAGGGTACCGTCAAGTGGGGTGACTTCGTATATCTGGTGTTACTTCGGACAACAGGTGGTTGATTGCATTATCGGGTCACAGCGGCAACGCTGTAAGGGCTAGCGCAAGTGTGGTTTGGTTTTGGACTTTGGTACTAGTTTTCCTTTGATTATGGTGGGTGACGGTCGTTCGCCGTGACTTTTCGACGTTTTATCGTGTTTTAAGTGAAAATAGTGATTTTTGTGTTTAAAAAACAGCGAAAAAGTAAGTAATGCACACCTCACAAGCAAATTTTTGCAGACTTTTTATTCTTATTAGTAGAAAGCGTAATGCTTTATGAATATTCTGACGAGGAGTTTGTTTATTTACCTCTACCGACATTTTAGATACAGGGGGTTATCAAAAATTTCTTATTTCAGGGGGTGACTTCGGACATGGGCCGTATTTATCACAAAGTCGTTGGGGGCCGAAGCTACCAAAACTATGATAAAGCATCATTGGAAAACGCCATCCGTGATGTTAAATCACGATCCCGGAACCTGCGTGAAGCTGCTGACTATTACGGTGTACCCCGCTCCACCCTTAGTGATTGGGTTAGGAATAATAATGTCAAAAAAGTCGGAGGCCAGACATCGTTGTCTTCTGAAGAAGAGGAAAGACTAGTTGTGGCTATAACACTGGCGGCGGACTGGGGATTTCCTCTTTCACCCTACGATGTACGAATAATAGTAAAACAATATTTAGATAGAAAAGGAGTGGTTATAAAGAAGTTTCGAGATAACATGCCCGGACAAGAATGGATTAGATCATTTTTGACTCGACATCGGAATCTCACGACAAGATTTTGTCAGAATATCAAAAGATATAGGGCACAAGTAAGCCCCGAGACATTAATGGACTATTTCAACGAACTTCAAACCTCATTAGAAAATGTACAGCCATCCCTAATCGTAAATTATGATGAGAGCAATTTTAGTGATGACCCGGGAAACGTTAAGGTTATTTGCAAAAGAGGATCGAAGCACTGTGACAGAGTTATGAATTCATCCAAGTCTAGTGTTAGTGTAATGATGACAGGTTCTGCAAGTGGCGAACTTCTTCCACCTTTCGTCGTTTATAAAGCCAAACACCGATATCAGGAGTGGGAAGAGGATGGACCAGCCGGCTGTGGATACAGTGTCACAACTTCAGGGTGGTTTGATTCAAGAACCTTCTTAGAATGGTTTCGACAGATAGCCTTACCATATTTCAGAAAGAAAGAGGGACACAAAATTTTAATTGGAGACAATTTGTCCAGTCACTTAACGATCGAAGTAATTGAGGAATGTCAACGTGAGAATATAAAATTTGTTTTACTTCCACCAAACTCTACTCACCTTTGCCAGCCTTTAGATGTTGCTTTTTTTGCGCCTCTAAAAAAAGCATGGAGGAGAATTTTGACTGAGTGGAAGTCCAAACGAAGAGGGCCCTTTCAGAAGAAAGATTTTCCAAAACTCCTCAAGAGATCCTTAGAAGAAATTAACGATAATGCAAAGAAAAATTTGTTGTCCGGATTTCGTGCCTCAGGAATTTGGCCCTACAACCCACAGGAAGTCTTAAAACGTCTGCCCCAAAGACTTATGACTAATAATGCTCAACCACTGGATGAAATAGATAAATCACTGCTCGAATTCCTCAAAGTGAACAGAAACCCCGAGGTGCAATCAAGACCAAATCGGCGCAAACGCATCAATGTGCCACCAGGAAGACCAGTCGTCCTTGAAGATATGGATACTCAACGGACAATTATTGAATTGGAAAGCGAATCAGAAAATAGGCCGTCTACGTCTGGTGCACAAAGTTCCACAAAACCCCAGACCATTTCCTCCGATGATTCCGATACAGACTCTTTGCCATTAGCCCATCTTACAGCTATAAAGAAAAAGTTAAATTTGTTTGATCAAAATTGTTTACCACCTGACTCATCTGATTCCGACTCAGACTCTTTGCCATTAGCCCACGTTGTAAATGCCAAGAGAAACCCCACTCATCAACCCACTCAACCAGACTCATTTGATTCGGACGAAGAAGTGACTACCGACAAACCAAGAAGTTGTTTCTCAAATGAAGATTTTGTTGAAATAGACGATTTTATTGTAGGTTCCTATATGCAAGTCATTTAAATTTAAGTTCTATGTTGCAAAAGTTGTAAATGTTTTTAAAAAAAAATATATTATTAGCTTTCTTCGAAAAAAGAAACATGGAGAGAACGTTTTTTTCTATTTTCCAAACGTGCCGGATGAAAGCGAGATTGGAAAAGATGAAATTGTTGAAAAGCTTTATCCCCATTCAAATTCTCGAAGAGGTCATATGTTTTCTAATTTACCTGATCTTGTGATAGAGTAAATTATGGCTGTTTCTATTGCAAACTACCTAAAGTTATGCAATAAACTAGTTTAGTTTTATTATAAGAATTATGCTTTAGTTTTTTTTCGTTATTGTTTTTTAAGAATTATGTTTTGTTTTTATAATAAATATTTTATATTTCTACAATAAAGTGTTTCTTTACATGAAAAAAATATTTAAACATTTAAAAAAATATATATTTGTCCGAAGTCTCCTATAGAGAAGGTTAAAATCGGATTTATGTGATTTTCTACCGGCGTTCGGAGTCACCCCACTCTATGGGGTGAATTCGGACAGTCTTTAACAAAAAAAATCTGAAAACTAAAAGCAATTGGAATATTTTTGAGAGTGTCAAAATGTTTCTTGATGTTAAAGGTATATTGAGCGAAACTTTCAAAAATTTTGCTTTATCGGTATTTATTTTGCGATCAAAAATATTGCAAAATGTGACCGAAGTCACCCCACTTGACGGTATACCGCAAGGTTCGATTCTGGAACCGATTTTCTCTAATTTGTGTATTTCCCATTTCACAAAGTTTTAGGTCTCTTGTTCTCAGCACTACTATGCAGATAATACACAGATGTATCTTCCTTTGATGAGGCAAAGCAAGCTGTGACAGCTTTAAATTATGATGTCCACAAAAGGCATATTTAATGTTAAAATGTATTTATTAGAATCGGGAGTTTTTTTAGGAGAAAGTATAAATTGATGGATACTGTGTGTGTCTTTGTTCTGGTCTCAATTAAAGTACAGTCAACTAGGATCATTTTCTTGTTATGACGTTGGTGTACGTGGAATGAAAACATACTATCATATATATATATATATATATATATATATATATATATATATATATGTATATATATATATACATATATGTATATATATATATACACAAATATATATATATATATATATATATATATATATATATATATATATACAAATATACATATATATATATATATATATATATATATATATATATATAAAGTGGTTTAAACGTTTTAATATACTAGCCATAGTAATAAATTAATTATACATTTTGGAATCTAGTATTTAAAAACTTAGGTTAGATAGAACAGTGTACTGAAACTCTAGTACACTAAATCTCGCATTTTTCTCAAAGTTGTATACCATAACAAATATACTCAAACCTTTTATAATTGTTATTATTATTATTAATATTAAACAAAAGTTCATCTTGTTTTTGGTATGAGGTTTGCTAGCTCAGTAATCGAGTGCCCGATTAGCATTACAAATATGCTGTATTTAAATCCCGACTCGAATTGACTTTTTTTAGTTTTTTTTTTAAACAAGCTTACAATTTTGTATTTAGTTATCGTATTCCGTTTTGGCTAGCCCTGGTTAAGTAGTTTATTGAGTTGAAAAAAGTGAATTAATATAAAACAACTTTGAAATTACCTAGCATTTTGCGTCGCGTTTAATTATCTGTGCAAGCAGGAGTAAAAAGAGAACCGTACAGTTGATCGTAGGTGCTATGAAACTGTTTATTTAACCATGCGGTTCTATCATGTACGTCCTGACGGTCAGCACAAACTATACGCTTTATATGAACCGACGTTTATAGTTTCTAAAATGTCTAGTTGGTCAGTATCCAAAACAACCAAATGTAAAAAAAAACATCTTGTTAAATTCTGTTAACTTTGCTGCAACACAGCAGTAATACTTATTTAAAACATTTGGATGCATCTTATTTCGTAGAGTAGTTTTAGTACTTTTTGTAGGGCAACCTTAAAATGTATTAATTATTTTCCAGTTTGCTCTTGATTAAACATTAGTTTAGTATTATATGCTGAAAGCAATGTTAAAGGTTAATATAAACACACGCAGCAAAAATTACTCTTTCATTAAAAAGACGGCTACATTATTATTTATTATGTTAGTATACGAATTTTAATTATTGTGGTGACAAATTAAATAAATTATATTTTCGTTGATCCACTGACACAATTTTATCTTGAGCTATTTCCTAAAATTATCTATTTCGATAAAACAAAGTAACAAAGATAAAGTCTTCAAAGCGTATTTTAATAACCCACTTCTAACAAAATCGTTTCTAATGGTTAGTCGATAAAGTATCAATTAATCTAATCGAAAAACAACACCCATTAGTAGATATCACTTTTATTTCAAAGTAAAAAACAAAATACTGGATTCGACGCCAATATTAGCCAGCTTAACATCTTTATAATAACATAATGGATTAAAATTTAGGGCTGTTTTAGAGTTGGTTCAGATTCGGATTTTGGTGTAAGGAGCAATTGACTGTTTTATTTCGATTGTTTTGCCGGAAACGCTACCACTATTCTCTGTAAATTTTTGAAATTTGGATTCTGCTGAAAATATAAAAATATGTACCAGTATATTTGACAGTTCTCAGGAAAATGACGAATGGACAGAGCGATCCTAAATTATTCTCTTTCAACATAATACCCATGAATGCTGGAACACTCTAATTTGGTATTTTAGGTATACATAAAGCTTTCTGTATTTTAGTACTATAAAGGTGTAACTAGCCCTTTAACTAGAACTGCTACAAAACTTGACTTTCTACCCCGAACTTCTTCCATAATTGAATTCAAATTTTAGAAATCTTATAGAATTTTACATTAAGTGTTTTTTAAGAGACAACACGTATCAAGATATATGTGTTATAAGACGATAAACAGAAATGAGTATGGAAATCTAGGTTAAAGTAACTACTCCAACTCAATCACAACCTCACCGCTGTTATGCCTCTAAATTGATACATACTAATTTGCTATTAGGCTTAGTAGTAGTCAGATTTATTATATAATTAAATTAAACAACAAAAAGATACAATTCAAAACATGTTCATATATGCAAAAAACCTTTATTTAAAAAAATATATCAAAAAAATTTAGAATAGTCCATGTCTCTAAAACCTTCCAAAATATAAAAGTTATTATTGTAAATATATAAAGTCTTGGTTTCCCAACGGACCCTACGTGACACCGGCAGCAGCAACGGTAATTTGTGTTTGCGTTATCATTACTTGTTTAATAAATAAGAACCAGACTTAAATTTAAACTTAATAATATCAAAAACTTTAAATTTCTCAAGGATAGAGTTGTATTATTGTTCTAATCCATTATAAGAAAAACCAAAGATGTTATTATATATAAATATTGCCGATCTATGTCGTGGTATTTTAAACATATTTTTATGTAGAATGTTTCTGTTGTGGACATTGCTTCTAGGAATGAACTTATTCTTGCGAGTATTTGAGCAGTTTTGAGTTTTAAGTAATTTGTGCACAAAATTGTCTAGATGGTACATCTGTTCCTCATATTAAGTAATTTGAGTTTTTTTATTTTACGAGATAAATGATCAAATTACCTTGAGCCATAAATAAATCTTCTACAAGAATTTTGCTTTCTATTGTTTTTTTCAATTTCTGCTACACATGGCATATACATAAAATTGCCATATGAGTAGTAAGAAAGAACCAGACTGTCGCAGAGCAACCTTCGTAATTTACAATTTAGAAACTGGCGCCTATTATAACAAAAGTTTAGGATATAATTATAAGATCAATCGACTTACCTGTAAGGAAGGTTGATCGTAATTATACGAGCAGTCTCGTCGAAATATTACAAAAACACCCTGTAGTTGTAGCTTGCTGCACGATTACGGTACGACGTTAAAAGAACTAAAAAAGAAAACAACTACCCTACTGTTGTGCCGCTCGCACATTTATTATCAGTGGTTGAAAGTGGCTGATGAGATTGGACCATATATGTGTTGGGTGGGATTTTAAATTTTAAGAATAAAAGAAAAGGGCGAGGATTTTGTAATATTTCGACGAGACTGCTCGTATAATTACGATCAACCTTCCTTACAGGTAAGTCGATTGATCTTATAATTATACTTCGCAGTCTCGTCTCATATTACAAAAACACCCTGTAGATGTTTAAAGAAAAATAGGGCCAATCTCACAAAAACAATTTATAATAAATTGACAATATTATTGTAACTTATAAACAACCAATTTATTCAATTGTCAATAAAGACAAAATTGTGTACATAGTACTCATAAAGAAACTACACTACACACATACGCTTACATAAACCTAACATATAGCTAACACTATTTAACTTAAATTTATAATTCAAAAACTTACAGAATTAAATCAAAATAAAATACTCGATAAAATAATAACATAAATTTTTTCTTATGATAAATTCATTAACCTATACATGAATACCAGCCCCCGTAAAAACTGCTTTAGCAAAAGTGTCTGGTGAAGAAATAATAGGTTTATTATAAAAAGTGCAAAAAACAGTAGATTTTTCGGACCAACCTGCAGCTTTTCTTATAACCTCTATATTAGCCCCAGCTAAATTCGCTGCTGACACAGCCGAGTGCTTAATGCTGTAGCCAGTATACAGCTTAGTATTAATTCCACATCGAGTTAATACTAACTTGATCCAACGGCTTATTGTCTGAGGAGTTGCTGCATGATAAGGTTTTTTGATTGTTAAAATGAGGTAATTTTCATTGATTGGTCTAATAGTCTCTGTTTTTTGCATATAAATTTCCAACGTGGAAGCTAAACATAGATTCAGATTGTTCTTAAAGTAGGGCAAAAATAATACTGGTTGGGGCATATTTTTGCCCGAAGTCTTAATTTTTTCATCTATAAAAATCTGAAAACCTTCATTATTTTTAATTATATTATTTAGCTTTATTTTGCTTAAAGTGTGCATTCTGTGAGCTGAAATTAAGGCTAATAAAGTAACGAGCTTCCATGTAAGTTTTTCTAGAGATAACTCTTCTAATGGATAAAATTCTTCCAGATACATAAGTACTGGATGAGGGTCCCAGGTATTTGAATATCTGGCTCTCGGTGGTTTAATATTACGCAAGCCTTTCAAAAATCTATGAATAAGTATTTCATCATTTTTATTTATAGGCAAGACTAAAGCCAAGGCAGACTTATGAATATTAACCAAAGAGTAAGAACAACCTGTTTGAAAAATCTCATTTAGGAAAGTCACAACATTTTTTAAAAGATAATCATAAGGGCTAATATTTCTAGTTGTACAAAATTTCCACCATTTTCTGTAAACACTGTCATATTGTTTTAATGTTTGGGCACTAATAGAAGAAATAATTCCATTTAAACCAGACTCTGGAAAAGATCTTTTTATAAACGCTCCCCTGATATATGTCCTGCAATCAGGGTAAGGCTCTTCCATAACGGATGCGGCTGCCTGGAAGGAGAAAATAAAAGTTCTTTATCTGGACCCATAAAAAAAGGTTTGTTGATTAACATTTGCCAAAAAACTGGAAACCATGGTTGGCCTTGCCAATTTGGGACAACCAAAATTCCCTCCGCCTGATCATTTTTTACCTTTTTTATTACCTTAGCTACAAGGGAAAATGGAGGAAAAGCATAGAAATGTAGGTCTTTCCACGAAATCGTAAATGCATCTACACATAATGCCTCCGAATCTGGTTTCCATGAAATAAAATTAGTACACTTTGTATTAAATTTTGTGGCGAAAAGGTCAATATCGGGCAAAAAACAAAGCTTCTTGCCAATTTGACAGTAAAAAATAGGACTTATTTCAAATTCGATACACATATCATAACCTATTCTGGATTCTTGATCGGCAATAACATTCTCTTTTGTATTAATGTAAGAGGCAAAAATATATAAATTGTTCCTTTCACAATAATCCCATATTTCCCTAGCAATATTATTAAGTTTCTTATATTTAACTCCTCCCATGCGATTTATATAACTAATTGCCGTTTTATTATCTATTCGTAAAAGTACGTTTAGGTTTTTTCTATTTTTAGTAAAATATTTTAAACAATTAAAAGCTCCCAATAATTCTAAATAGTTTATATGATGTTCTGAGTCTTGTCTACTCCATAGCCCATTAATTTTTTGCTCTATACACACTCCGCCATACCCAACTTTTGAGGCGTCTGAAAAAATTATTAATTGATATTCTATTTCACTTAAAAGAGAATTACTACCGTTCAAGTTAATTAACCACCACTTAATCTCAGTAATTACTTTCTTATTGATTTTCATTTTACTGTGGTAATTGCCTTGAGAGTTTTTTAATGCTAAAAACTTTGCTCTCTCAAGAATCTTGGTATGCATCCAACCGTATTTAATGGCAGGACATGCGGCAACCAACATACCTAAGATTTTTGCAAAAAATTTAATCGTACAAAAAGTTTTACCAAGAAGGACTTTACAAGAAGTTTTAATTTTCAATATTTTTTTCTGAGGCAAGGACATTTTCATTTTAATTGTGTCAAAAATAAAACCTAAGTATTGGCATTTACGAGATGGAAGAAGCATGCTTTTTTCTGAATTTATTATAAAACCTAATGCATTAAGAACTTCTAAAACTTTCGAAACATGCTTGTGACATATTTCCTCACTATTACAAATTATTAAAATATCGTCTAAGTATATTACTGATATAATACCCTCTTTACGAAGATAAGCCACAACAGGTTTCAGTAACTTGGTAAAAATGTATGGTGCTGTACTTAAGCCCATGGGCAAGGAATTAAATTCATATAAATTATTATCATGTTGAAATCTTAAATATTTCTTAGAACTATTATCCATTTTTATCAAAAAATATGCATCCTTTAGGTCAATTTTTGCCATATAAAACCCTTCATACAACAAATTTTTCACACTCCTGTAATCTTCCAATTGAAAATGAGGAGGTGTTAAAAACCTATTTAATGCTTTTAAATTTAATATAAAGCGACTTTTGCCCTTGGACTTCGCAATTAGAAAAAAATTAGATAAAAACTCGCCATCACAATGTGATGTACAAAGAGATATAGCTCCAATATGTAGTAACTCTTGAACTTTAATATCTACTTTGTATTTATCATTTTTAGTAATAATACTTTTAGGGACATAGTCCTGCTTAGGGACGCTATTAAAACAAATTTTGTAGCCCTTAATCCAACTAGCAATTACTGAATTTATATTAAGAATAGTTCTCCAGTTGTCAATAAATTTTGATAGTCTACCCGCATATTGTACCTCTATTTCCTGCGATGTGCCTGGAATTGGTTCTTGGTCCTTAGCTTGAATTTGCTGTCCTCCTCCTTCTTCCGCTTCTTTACCACTTGGCGCTTCCAGTTTAAAGAACCACTTCCTTGACTTCTAAATTTCTTTATTGGTCGAGGGATCGTCTTTTTAAGTTCAAGCCCAACTTTCTGCATCTCTTTGGAAGCCTTTACTGATTGGGAAAAATTTTCCCCAAAAAGCAACATATCAACAGGACACGTTTCACTGACTCTTTTAGCCGATGCATCCAAAAAATTTGATAACAAATATCTTCTATGTGTAGATAAAGTGTGATGAACATCGGCTAAAATCTTAGTTGAATCAACTAAATTTTGCAATAAATCACTGCTGCCTTCTTGCTGTATAAGTTTTTCAATTGGATTAACCAATGCACTTATACCTGCTCCGATTTGCCCTTGAATATGCAGAAAAAAATTATCCTGCCGAATCGCAGAATCTGTGAGGGCTACAGATACCTCACTATTAATTTTTGGACCTTGTAACAGCAGACAATTTTCGGTTATGGCATGCTTTTCTATTAATTCCTTCCTACTTTCCTTCTGTAGGCCATTTTTTAAAATTGACAACCAATATGTTGCTGTCTCCTCATTTACAGGAGGTCCCGTTTTTACGGCTTTTACTGGATCGTCCCCCAAATAATCTTTGATCTTTGAAGTACTGGCTCCCATTTGGTTAATATTTATTAGTTCGTTAGCCCTACGAATATTTTCTTGGAGCTCCTGAGGGGATTCCTCATCTGGCTCCAAAATAAGGGACTCAGAAAAAGAGGATGTATCTGATGAACCTGTAAAAAAATATACTTATGTACCCAAAGTCCATAACAAGTGTCAATTTAACTTGTTCGCACACAATTTTGACTTGTCCACAATAGGTGGGATCATCAAGTATCATGTGATGCGCTTTACTTATGCACACAATAAGTGGCCAGATAGTTGCACACAATAAGTGGCAGATATTATTGCACACAATAAGTGGCAAAGTTTTTGCATTAATTGTACACAATAAGTGACAACGATCGTGGTTTACAAATCTGTTAACCATTGAGGGTAAATGCAAAAACTCCTTATATCCTCTGTCTCTTAGACAAGGAATGAGACCCTGTCCCAATTCAAGGAATTTATGACACTTAAAAGAAACATAAACAAACTCGGCTGAACCGATCGATATGAGACCGCTATTTCAGGCTATTTAGGTATGATTTTGAATGCGGATAGCGGCATGGAAACAAAATTGACTAATTACTAATACTTAGCCGTAGGTATGTGTTTATGCAATACCTATATGTCAACCTGATATTAGGTAATTATAAGTTTCAAGAGAAAAGAGGTAAAAATTATTAGTAAAAACTTACTTTCACTACTGCTACTTCGAACTAATTCCTTACGTAGCCTCTTCAAAATCTTATCAACTTTCGCTTTACTGCGACGCTTTTTACTGTGCTTCCCCATGAGGATCAACACTCAAATATCACTAACAGAATAACAAATTATAAATAAAATTTTAAATAAAACTTCACTAACACAGCGGGAATACTCGGACCGAATTTTTATGACTTCCGTACCGAACCGTACGACAAACAACACTGATAATAAATGTGCGAGCGGCACAACAGTAGGGTAGTTGTTTTCTTTTTTAGTTCTTTTAACGTCGTACCGTAATCGTGCAGCAAGCTACAACTACAGGGTGTTTTTGTAATATGAGACGAGACTGCGAAGTATAATATAAAAACATAAATAAAAAGGTAGTTACTTGTTTTTTTATTTATGTTTCTTTACGTGTTGCTTGAAATGGAACTCCTATTCCACTGTTACACCCAACTACAGCAACTCCCCTCAGAGTTTAAGAAATTAGTGAAGAGATCGTATTTCTCTTTTCTTAAATCGGAGTTACTATAACCTGTTGCTTTTTCAAAGTTATTAATGTCAATCTACAATGAAGTTAAGCATCATCTGCGTATGCATTTGCTTGACAAAATTTGGTTGATATAAGATGTATACAAAATAAATAGCAAAGGAGAGAAATTGAGCGCAGGAACACACCTGAAAGAATATTAATCGTATGTGAGCACATTTTACTTATTTACTGATATTTTTTGAAAACGTTTGTTAGGAAACGAAGTTATTAAATTTTAGTGCCATATTATCAAAGTCGTAATATTTTTATTTAGCAGACATGAGCATTAAATAATGCAAAGGTATCGGTAAGCTGTCATATTCTAATCATTAAATTTTGTAAAGAAAGAGAGTGGTTTACAAAACAGAGTATGATTTTGACATTTATTTTTAATTTTGGGGTTTCTGGGGCCGTGAATTATACATTTTCAGGTAGTAATTTAAACTTCCAATTGAGGATTTTCAGGGTTTTATAGCAGGTATCCCATGACATTTTGACACATTTTGACGTTTTAATACTGGAAAAGTTTGATTTCATTTATCCGTCTTAATTTTAAATGTAGATGTAGCAAACTATATATTTTTTAAAGCTGAAAGATAAAGCTACGTGGCCTACTAAAATACAGGTATTTCCATTTAAAATAATAAAATTGTCCTACACCTAAATGTTGGCATATTATATTTTAGTTACTCCCTGCACAGCACCATAATTTCAACATTACTTATAAAACTGTTAACAAATTAAAAACGATTGACGAAAACCACTTTTTCTTGCGTTAATAAGATTTCAAATAATAAATAGTAAGATGCATCAAAATACCGCGGGACACTACCAGGTACTGCAGAATTTTAAAAAGAAAAAGATCAAAATGGTGGTCCCAAGTAGTAGTTTTTGGTAAAATTATTTCCACTAGTGGTACTAACAGCTTTTTTTTTTTTGACAGCAGGAAGTTAAAAAAGTAACTTCTTAGAATTTTTACATGTTTTGTTAATCAGTCCCGAATTTCTAGATATTCCTATAATATTTTAGCAACCCCTTTGTCAATAAATAACATTTTCATTTAATAAATACTGCTATATAGAGCTAATACAATATTGTCTACCATAACACAACACAAATTGAGTCACTAACATCTAGATTAAATTTAAAGTTATGTTTACCTACGAAATTGATTATTATTGCCTATTCTATGTATGTATTGTATTGTATTATATAGTATTAAATTTTCTATAGCAGGTATTAGATTTAGTTTGTGTTAAAGTGGAATAGAATATATTATAGGAACTATACATTTTTTGTTGAAAAATGAATTAAACCCGCTTATTTCTTGAATTTTTCTTAATAAACCAACAAATTTTGTCACCAAACTAGTCGTGTTTATTTAAAAACCAAGTTACAAAACACGTGAAGAAAAACTGTTCTTTCCTTAAAAACATATTTTTCATAATAAGTAGGTACCCTATATAATTTATATTTACGTAAAATAGGTAATATTCCAAGTTTATTGCAATATTTCACTTAATCGTATTTTAATTTATTTTAGATCGAAACGAACAAGCAAGATGTTTTCCAATTTATATTGTTAAAGAAAAATTGAATATTTTAGGAATATTACTGAATATATATATTTTATAGATTTCTACTTTGTTTTACGAATTTAGTGGCATAACTGCTTTTTAGTTATGTTTTATATTTTCGAAGATATGATCCAAAGTTCGGTTTTTTAAATGGGACAACTTGTATATGTTTCAACATTTCAACTAGAAATTAATTTAGTTTTTCGTCAGTACCATATACTTTTTTCCAAAAATGATGGTAATATCCAATATTTCTATTTTTCCCAAAAATATTTTGTTATAAAAAAATAATAAAAAATATAACTCGATTATTTATTATTGTTTCATTATTTATTGAATAAAAAATAAATAATCAATAACAAAATAAATTATTTTTAAAAATTACTAAAATAAATAACTACTTAAAATCCGAAGCAAAATAATAATTTTTGATAATACATAATTCCTTATCAAGTAGTCGATAGGAAAAGTTTAAATAATATTTACATTAAGGCACTGGTGAATAATAAAATTTTCCTACGGCGTACGATATTTTTTTAAAGTAAGAATAGAAAATGTCGCTGGATCCAATTTGTATTTTGAGAGATATCCCGAACGACATCAAGCGATTATTCGTTTACCTATCTGGAAAGTTAAGGCCGAATTTAGAAACGTATGGTTCGTTTACTAAACCTTGGATAAAAACTTGCTACAAAGAAAGTAGTTAGATGAAATAAATACACCCGCATGTATCGAAATAAGGCTTTAACAAAAGAAATAAGCAATAATATTGGAGTGCATCGAAAAAAAGTTAGTCATAACCGAAGAACGCAATTTCCAGCAGTATTGCTACAAGAAAATCCTAAAATCCGTTTTGACTTTTCAAATTAACGAATATTTAATTAATGTCCTTCCTGATATCTCCCAAAATACAAATTGGATACAGCCCCACTATCTTGTAGACATTCAAAATAACATTCTAACATACGTAATTTAAATAAATTATCGTACGCCATAGTGAAATATTATTATATTATTTACCTCAGACTAAATTAAAATATCTATGTTATTTACTAATTCGTTAGTAGAAACTTTCAAAAGTTGGCCAAATTTAAAATAAATCACTTTCAACATAACTAGACTAAAAGCTGTTTACACTGTGGATATCTAATAAAGAATCTGTTTCCGTCGACAATATTATTATTAATATTACTTCTATTATATAATGATTAAAAAATAATAATAAGACCAAATCTTCACAAAAATGTATTTATTTAGGCTCGACGCGTTTCCGTTAAACAACCATTTTCAAGAACATGTAAATATCTAAAAAATGTCAAAATTCAGTCAGTCAGAGGGTGTCACGAATAAAATAATATAAAATAAATCACTTACATCACCTTAACACAGGATAAACATTACATCAACACAAAAAAGACCAACGTTTAAAACACCTACATACATTAAAAACTAATTATAATCTACTGAAAGTTCATCTTTGTAATGTAAATGTGTCCTGGCTGTGAAAATCAAACCTATTCACAAGTCGAGTATATAAAAACAAGCATATAAAAATACACATTCTTTTGGTTTTAAGATAAGAATATAAATATAATATAATATTTTATTATATGGGCCGCCTGCGCCTGAACAAATTGTCTACCGATGGGTTCATTTAGTGCAGTATAATTTTGGTTAATTGAAATCTTCGCAATTTCCAAACTCTCAAGGGCATCTTGTTTTTTACCTCTGGAAATATTATGTAACATCTTAAAATTATTTTCAATGTCGAAAGAACGTTTTGTTTGTTTAAGGTGAACGCCAAATGCTGATTTATTATTTTGCATTCTCAGTTTAAAGCTCCGACCTGTTTTACCAATGTAAGAAGCACTACAATTGCTACAATCAAGTTGATAAACCCCACTTTTCTTAAGATTGTCTATTTCATCTTTGGTATGTGATAAAATTCTACCCAAATTCCATATAGAACTATAAACTATTCGTACATTTTATAAAACGTTTTTAAATATATTTCCAGTTCTAACTGATACTGGACCAATGTAACTAATTTTCAAAAATTTTGCTGGTTGCCAAGGCGGAATTGGGTTATCCATTTGACTGTTACATAACTCTCTACAGACTTGCAAAAACTTTTTATTAATTAGTTTGTCAATTAGAGTTTTGGAATAGCCATTGTTTAATGCTATTTGGTATATAATATTTCGTTCGTTTGTGAAAACAACATGTAAAAGAGGTACATAAAAAAGCCTATGGATCAAGGAATAAAAAGCTGCTAGTTTATATGAAAATTGATGATTAGAGTCGACAGGGATGGTATGATCGGTTTGTATAGGTTTTCTGTAAATAGAGTAGAAAAGTTTGTTATTTTTCTTAGTAATAGAAAGATCTACAAATTTTAAAGTGATATTACTTTCAACTTCAAATTATAGGCTGGAGCATCTATAAAACTCAATATAGGTCTTATTGGTGAGTTTTGTTTGTGTATTTTAAGCATTCCATATAAACGAGGCATCTTTGGATTCATTGGAATAAACGGTGTATTACATGTTAGAGAAGTAAAGAAGTTTTCCAGCCTATTAAATGTATGTTTTAAATCTCTGATATAAACGTTAAGTGGATCACGTGTAAGTTGAACGAAACAGTTATTATTAATAAAATACCCCACTTTTTAAATGTAGTCGTCTCTTTTACAAATAACCAAACAGTTACCCTTATCAGCTTTACTTAAAACAAGGTTATTATCTTTTATTTTATGATGAATGGATTTTAGAAGCTTTTGTTGTTGTTTTAAAATATTATTTCTAGAGTTTTTTGGAGTGTGTTTCAGGCGTCTTAAAATTTGTCTACAATTACCCCGAATTAAGTCTAGGAATTGACTTTCTGATGCGAATAAGCCAACCTCAATATCTGCAAAGAGGGATGTTATATTAATCTCATTAATATCACACAAAGGACTAAATTTTTGGCCCTTTCTTAGGAATGAGAGTTCAGCTTCGGTAAAATGACAATTTGATAAATTAAGTGTTCTAGGGTGAAAAACAAAATCTGAGATTTTTTTGTTTTTATTCGAGATATTCCTGTTTTTTATTTCTTGGAGTTTTTTAATTTTATTTTGCAAGCCCATAAAATGCTGTTTTTTGTGATGACAACCTTTTTACGTAAGTTTTGTTGAAAATTATCTAAGTCTACAGGCGACAAACTAAGGGATAACAAAGTGACAATAAAATTTAAAACTGTAGTACAATTGTCTTTTTTAGAGTACCGAAGACGTCTTTCCTCCTTTAGAATTGAATCTTTAATGTTTTCTAACTTCTGTTGAGAACGGTATGGTAAGTGTGTGTTTTCTTTAAACTTATGTTTGACATAATTTGGCCGTAGTTTTAATTTAATGCATTGACTATTAAACCAAATATGGCCTTCTACTTTTGCTATCCTATGTGAAAGGTGAGTATATTTCTAAAGTAAGTAAGCCGGACTAGCTTCTCTTCAACTCAACAAACTCCTATTATATACCTGAATACCTACATACAAAATACATGTAACTAATCTACCAAAAAAAAAATAAATAAAATATTTAGAAAAAAAAACATTTATTTAAAAATAAATCTAAGTAGCTGTTAGCCGAATGAAAAGCTTAGAATTTTGAATGAATAGTAAACATTATATATGTAACTATTAAACGACTATAAGCAAAACTGAATAGAATAATACTTTCCTATTCTCAACAAGAGGAATGATTATTAAGAAAATAAGTTCGAGAAAAAAAAAACTAAATTTTTTATGTTTTTATTTTTCAAACATTTCTATAGCCCGATATTTTGTTCCACCGTATCAGATTCGTACCAGTATTTTACCAGTTTCTATTTATGTCACTTTTGAATTTTGGACAAAATTTAAAATCAATCATATGAGACTATCTTAAAATATTAGTAGGTCGCCATTTTGTTCCGCCATGTTGAATTCGTACCATCATCTTATCAGTTTCTCCTTATCACATCTTTAGAAGTCAATTGAATAATAAAGTTTTTACGCTGATTTTTTAAACATTTTATTTGGCTGACATAATTAATCCATATCAACATCATAGTAGAAATAAACTAGTAGCGCCACTCTCCCAAATATTTTACGCCTGCCGATAAAATTCAACAGATTGTTGGCAGCTTGCAAAGCACTTCAGTTGCGATATGTCATTCGAGCTGCGAGGGTCGAGCGTTGCATCCCAGAACAAATTCGGATTGACGAAAATGAGTACGTTACCTTCAGCTGTTGTTGGGCGTCTTTCTTTTATGAATTATAGTTTAGATCTTCTAATCGGTACATTTCAAAAAAATATATAATATATTTCTGTTTAATATTTTGAACAAATTCTTGTTTTGACCTGACATAAACGTAACTTAAATGTAAATCAGGGAAGCTGAGTATTCTTGACCATGTGGGTTATAAAAATGAAATGAAAATAGGTACTATTTTAAAATCTGCATATCCAAAAATAATAAATGGTTATTTAGGAAATCTTGAATTATTGTCATCTCCAGCTTTTAGTCTCGATTCTAATTTTCTAACTAAAATGTCGATTTTGTAATAACAATGAAATTTATACATAAAAAAATCCCCTAACTGATATATTACTAAAAACACATTAAATAAATCATTAAATGCATGTTAAAATTATTGATATAGGAAGTAGAAAATTTCTAAAACAATAACATATTAATACTTGATTTTTTAGGATATTCTAAAGTTTTATTCCTTTCCTTTTTAAACTCCTACTAATTTCTGAATGGAAATGTTAAGTAAATTATGCAACCAATTTTTTATTTAAATGGAAAATTGAATGTGTCAAATTATAAGTCTGCTTTTGGGTGGCCAAAATTCGTAATTTGATTAATTTTATATGCTTTTGTAAGAATTAATGAATTTGTTCCTCTAAAATATCTGTAAAATATAATTGTAGATATATTCGTCGGAAGTATTTAAAAACGTAACACGCCAAATTGTTTCCATAAAAAAACTTTAGAATTAAGAGTGTGTACCCAAAAATCCGTAATAAGAAAATATTAATTTTTTTGTTATTTCATGCCCGTTTTAAATCCTTCATCTAAATTGATTATGCCCAAAATCCGGTTAACTCTTTGACAAAAATTGGTTCTTACACGTTGTAAGAAACTTGAGACATTTAAGACGATTTAGGTACAAAAAATAATATTTTTGTCGTATTAGTTCTCATGTTGCAGATGCAGAAGTACTATTGCTGACATGAAATACCCGAACCACTTGCTCTCAGGGCCCCTTACTATTTCCATCCAATTTCTGAGCCCAAAGGCAAATCGCAAAATTGTCTTCTATAGGACATTTATAAGCATCTAAACAGAGCAGTTACGAATTCGCATTTTGAGACATGTGTAGAAATATTTTGGGGGCCTTTCAACTGTTGGCCAGGTTAGTGCATGAAGATTTTTTTGACAGCCGTGTTACACCCAGTTAAACTAAATGCAAAACTATAAAACAACTCCAACCCCAGCAGCGACTCTGAATACCATATTAAAATCTGTATTGGGTAAGTTTAATGTTACTAGTGAGTATAGGTAATACTTCAAATTATCTATATTTAAGGAATGAATAAAATATTATTTTTAATTTTTTAGCGACTTACGAAATATGAGATCTTGCCTCTAAACTGCTTTGTAAATAAAATAATTTAAATATTAGTATCACAGCTGTTTACTTAATTAATTTTAAATTACTCTCACATGTTTCTTTTACCATCACTTGTATACTTATATAAACATTATAATGAGGGTAGTCGTTTAATAACGTTTTATTCATAACGAATGTTCATTTTCTGAAAATGGCAAGTAAAATACTGACTTTTGAGGCTCCACATTTTCATGATCTCCCTGTATACATAAAATTCCATAACGGGATAGCAAAAGAGATACCTTTTACATTATTCTGTTACACAGCTCAGTGTTTTAGTTTGAAAAGAGTATTTAAAAAAAATAAATTTAATTATAAAACTCGCTGCCTTTATCGTTCTTTGGTTTTTAAATATTATTAATAATTAAACGTCCTCTACAATTTGACGATCGACTCATCAAAATTGGCTAAGCCGTTTAGATAATATGCGGGAGCAAATATAAAAAAATACATACAGGTCGAATTGAGAACCTCCTCGTTTTTTGAAGTCGGTTAAAAATAATGTAACAATAACATTTTCGACTTCATGTCGCTGAATAATTATATGAAATCAATGATAATCAAAATACATTTTAAAATATAAGGCCTGCAAAAAAGTAATTAGTAAAATATTGATAAGAAATAAACGTGCAGTGAATACGAGTATTCACCACTAGTTTTAAAACAGGAAACAATAAAGAAAAAAAGGTACCTGACTATTGAAGAATACTTGCAACCTGGCATAAATTGCCAGGTGGTAAATCTAATGATAGATTCCAAAAACAACCATTTTTTAATACATTACGACCATATTAGTTATTATAGGTATTTTCCTTCTTATGAAGATTATCCCGAGTTTCCCTAACTTACTCTTTATACGATTAAGTATAGTGTGAATTTTGGGAAATACATTTTCTATATATTATTCCCTCGTAAAAGGGAAGTATTGTAATCATAAAAAAATCACCCTCCAAGATTTTTTCAGACCTTTATGTTTCAGGGTCCCTAGATGAAGAAGAAAAACATGTTTCCTTAATTCCGTCGGTCTGTCTGTCTGTCGGTTTATTCGCGGCATAGTTAAAAACTACTTACCCGATTGATTTCAAATTTTGGTCAACAATTAAGGGATCATATGAGGAAGACCTGGTAACGGTAACAATCCAATATGGCGGCCTATTGAAATGTTAAGAAAAATATTACTAAAGAACTACATTTCCAATTTATTGCAAATTTTGTATACAAATTATTATTGTGCAAGTATTATATGGGAATTAACTGGAAAAAATTTGGTACGAATCCTGGATGGCGGTTTATTAAAATATGAAGAAAAAACTAATACTGAACTAATTTCAAATTGTGTGCCATAACTAAACTACTTAATGTACTAATTTCAAATTGTGTGATCGCTCTCCCAGGTTTTACATCTCTTCACGTTTTAATGTCCCTAGATGCCAAAAAATATATTTTATCAATCCCGTCGGTGCGTCTGGCGATTTTCTGTCCCTCGTCAGTTCGCAGCATAGCCTAAAAACTACCTATAAGATTGACTTTAAATCTTAGCCAAGAATTAAGGGTCATATGGAGATGACCTATAATTTTGGAAAAAATCCAATATGCCGGAAAATGTGGGCGGCCTGGTGAAACGTTAAAATAATTATTAGTAAAAAAACTAATTATCCAATTTACCTTAAATTTTGCACAAAAATCAAGTGTTACATAAGATTGAACTGAGAATATTTTGTTATGAATATAAGATAGCTAAACAAAATGGCAGCCTAATAAAATATTTAAAAAACTACTTATTCAATTAATTTCAAATTCAGTGCAAGCATTAAATGTGATGTTGAAATAAACTGGTAAAGTTGTGGTACGAATTCAAGATGGCGCAAAAAAATGGCGGGGAAATCCAATTTTAAAAAATCAGCTTTAAACTTTGCGAATAAATTAAATGTTTTATACAAATTTAACATAACCTAACACAACGGCGGTGTGTGTCAATGTAAAAACAGCTTATTGAATTTTATTTAAAATATGCCCAAAAATCAAGTGTGGCATATGTAGAAACTGCTAAAATATTGGTAGGAATCCAATAAGCTGGAACAAAATAGCGGCTAATAGAAAGGTTTGAAAATACAGTATTTGTGTTACTAGATGATTACGTGCTGAACTAAATTGAGTCACACTTTAATATTTCTAATAAAAGGAAAGATTCATATTGAAGGAAGTTCCGGGTAAAGGAAATTTATCGGTTTTGTTAGTGGATTTATAAATTATCTTTTTATTTAATTATCATCCACCATAACTTCAAGATGTCCTGACAGTTATTAACTTAAGTTAAGTATTTAACTTAACGTATATTTTAATAAGCCACAATTTTAGCTATACACGTATCCGCAACACGGTAATTTTACGTGATCCTAAAACAATTTTCATTAAAATAAAAGACCTTATTCCAAACTTGGATATATTTATATGTAAAACCAGACCACCAAAACGACTTTAACTTTGCGGCTTAAACACGAATTAAATCACAACGATCATAAAAGGTTTCGTTTTATCTTTGAACTTTTCAAACAATTTTACCTTAACTATTCAAGTTATTTTAATTCAAAGAGACATTTTAGTTTGCTTTACTCACTAATTTAGTGATCTTATAGTAATTATTTTTTGCAAGGTTCAAAAAGTGCTGTGATTGAGGCAAAATATTTCAATTATCTTTATCTCTAAAGCTGAACAATTTATATGGGAGTTTTTACATGCTTCTGGTATATGGGATTTTGGCAAACTATAATTTTCAAAAAGGGGTTTTGGTAATGTTTAGTAATTGTTATGACCACCACTTTTAGTTTTTTTTATTGGTATTATACTTGGCAACATTGCACATACTCATTTTTAAGGGTAAAGTAGGTTACCCTGCGTGTTTCTTTGGTATGTTTCCAATTCGTGTTATAGGGAAAGTTACACCCCCTATTGTTCTATAATATTCGTGATTCTATTTCGGTTGAACTGTTCAGGAAAATTTCGACAACCAAAAGAGAGAATTGCGCTTTCAGGTATACAAATAGTCGTTTTATTCTAAAATATTGGCAACGCTTAGAGACGTAGTTAGACCATTGATTTACAATCAAATACAAGAGTAGCTCACAATAAGGGTATTGCTATAATTATATTGTAATATTTAGTAACTAAATATACTCACAAAAACAAAGGGAAAAAAATTTAGTTGTAAATATTTTATTTCTAATAAGCCACAAAATTATATTTTAATATTTCACTTAAAAAACACTCAGGAGGAAGAGAAAAATGTTAAAATTTAATCCAGAATCTAAACCAATACAAATTACACCTATGTTCTTCTGATCAATGGTTCTTGTCAGTAACATGAGGGTTGGGGCACTGTGGTTACGTGACCCTTCTTGGCTAATTTGTTTTCTCGCTAATTAATACAATGAATGTAGGCAAGTTTTAACGTCATATACAATCTTTTTAAATACAACACGCCACATATTTTATGTATTTTATAGCATGTTAACCATCATATAACCTAAATCATTTTTATTTTTCGGTGTATTAAATTAATCTAACTGAAACTGCATTTGCTTAAGAAAAGATGCTATAAAGTTTACTATTTAATATATATATATATATATATATATATATATATATATATATATATATATATATATATATATATATATATATATATATATATATATATATTGGTGCTGAGGTCTTTAAATGCATTATACTTACTAGTTAGTTTCTAACTTGTTTCGTTTTTTCAATTATTTATAGAAAAGTCCTGAAGAAGATATAAATTGATCCCGAAAGCTTGACAAAACAATAAAGGGTTCCACACCTTTATTTGGCCTTTTATAGACATAAACTGCATCCCGAATAACCTAAGGTTTTCATTTTTCTTCTTAACAAGTCAGTTGCGTCTACCCCTCCTTGTAGTCTTGGGGTATTCACAACTTCAGTTGCATTTCCCTTGTCTGCTGGAAGAATTCTGATGTCTTTATTTCTGCGAAGGTTTGTTAGCGCCCTCTGTTCAGAAGCATTTAGATTTGGTTCAGGTGGCTTGCTTGATCTTAGAATTCTTGCCACCTCCTATCGAATTTCCCCTGCTTCCGTTTCTTCACGGACAGCTTCAACTCAGCAATTATTTCTTCTTTAGGGATTTTCTTAGGGGTAAATGCAAAATTAAAACCCTTACTTAGTACAGATTTTTCATTTTCAGAGAGATTGTAGCACGATATATTGTGAACCACTCTATCAGCGTCTAATGACCAGATTTGTGATTGACTTGACTTCTTTAGTAGATTGTCATATTTCTTTGAAAGTTTAAATGTTTAAAAGTCTTAATGTTTTTGTTTGATTCTGTCCGCCAGAAAGACAAAGTTTCTACACTGTTCCACAATAGAGGATGAATGCAGTTGCATATATATATATATATATATATATATATATATATATATATATATATATATATATATATATATATATATATATATATGTGTTTTCATTCCGGGTGTACATCCGTTCACTACTGTCGTTCTGAAAAGAACAGTTTTGCTGACGTTTCGCCAAAATCACATTTGGCATTTTCGAAGCTTTCTTTCTCGCGTCCGAATAGAGACTGAAGTGTTGGTGACTGCGACGCTTCCTTTTATACCCCTACTCGGGGCCGAAGGTTATATCTGCGCAGGCGTTGGTCGTTATTTATGTTTTCCGGATGGTGCTGTTGTTGTTGCGCTAATTGCGCTTGAGTTTTTGCGATTTTAGATTTGTCGATTATTGTCTTCCATACTGTTGGTAGTTTTAATGATTCGTCCCTTTTATTCAAATCACCTTGTTTTTCAATTTCTATGGCTTCTCGGATAGAAATTGAAAAACAAGGTGATTTGAATAAAAGGGACGAATCATTAAAACTACCAACAGTATGGAAGACAATAATCGACAAATCTAAAATCGCAAAAACTCAAGCGCAATTAGCGCAACAACAACAGCACCATCCGGAAAACATAAATAACGACCAACGCCTGCGCAGATATAACCTTCGGCCCCGAGTAGGGGTATAAAAGGAAGCGTCGCAGTCACCAACGCTTCAGTCTCTATTCGGACGCGAGAAAGAAAGCTTCGAAAATGCCAAATGTGATTTTGGCAAAACGTCAGCAAAACTGTTCTTTTCAGAACGACAGTAGTGAACGGATGTACACCCGGAATGAAAACACATTGTATTTTTCCATCCGTGAAGGAGTAAAAATATATATATATATATATATATATATATATATATATATATATAAATATTATATATATATATATATATATATATATATATATATAAATATATATATATATATATATATATATAATTTATATATATATATATATATATATATATATATAAATATATATATATATTGTAAAAACTTTGTCTTTTTGGCGGACAGAATCAAACAAAAGAATTAAGACTGATAAACTTTCAAAGAAATATGACAATCATCTCATTCACAATATATCGTGCTACAATCTCTCTGAAAATGAAACGTCTGTACTAAGTAAGGTTTTTAATTTTGCAGTTACCCCTAAGAAAATCCTTAAAGAAGAAATAATTGCTGAGTTGAAGCTGCCCTTGACTCCTTTAAAGAAACGAAAGCAGGGGAAATTCGACAGAAAGTGGAGAGAATTCTAAGATCAAGCAAGCCACCTGAACCAAATCTAAATGCTTCTGAACAGAGGGGGCTAACAAACCTTCGCAGAAATAAAGACATCACAATTCTTCCAGCAGACAAGGAAAATGAAACTGAAGTTGTGAATACCCAAGACTACATGCAAAAAATGCAGGACATCCTACAAGACAATTCTTATAAGCCTGTTTCAAGAGTACCGACGACGTATCTAGAAAAAACAACAAAAAATAAGAAAAAGTTCAACAATAGACACAGAAATACAACAAAAAATCATACCAGCAGATGCCCAAAACTCTACGGTTTAAAAAAAATACACAAACCAGGGGTGCCCTTCAGACCTATTGTTAGTGCTGTTAATTCGCCTTTACAAAAACTAGAAAAATACCTTGCGAATATTGCAACCGACTGTGTAAAAAGCTGACTCATATGTAAAAAATTCAGAGCATTTTACCCGAATTATACGAGACGTAATAAATTCAATACATCCTAAAACACAATTTACCCTAGAGTTAGAGAAAAACAACAAATTCCCATTTTTAGACGTTCTGCTTACCAAACGGGACAATAGACATATTTAATATACCGTTTATAGAAAACCAACACATACTGACAGATATTTGAACGCTGGACCACACTACCATCCAGAACAAATTTAAGCTGTGGCCAATACCCTCATATCTAGATCCGTGCGATTAACTAATACACAAACGAGACATGATGAACTTAATTTAATATCTGGTGCTTTAAAGAAAAAGGGTTACACAAGGCATGCCATAGATAAAGCCATTAATAAACAGGGTTCGCGAACAAACAGCAAAGATTATGAAGCCGAAAGACAACAAGTAGTCCTACCATATGTAAATGGTACCACAGACCGTATTGGCAGGATTCTTCGAAAACACAATATACAAACAATTCATAAGCCACAAACAACCATAGGTAAACTACTCGGAAATCCAAAAGATAAAATAAAATTGGAAAACCACGGAGTATATAGCATCCCGTGTCAGGACTGCAAAAAGTTGTATGTTGGGCGAACAAACAGACGAATATCAGCAAGAGTAGAAGAACATAAACTCAGCATCAGAAATAAACAAACAACATCTGCCTTATTTTTACATCATCAAAAAACAGGCCACAAAATAAACTTCGAAGGATATAAGGAGATTGCCAATATAGAGCACACTCAGACAAGAATAATCCGAAAAGCCATAGAAATAGAAAAACAAGGTGATTTAAATAAAAGGGTCGAATCATTAAAGTTACCAGCAGTATAGAAATCAATCATATATAAACCAAAAATCACATAAAATGTAAGTCTGCAAAAATCCTACTTTCCATTATAATGGAAACAAGCTTTTGTAATTCCACTGCCTAAAATCAGTCAACCAACTGATTTAAGTAATCTACGCCCAATAGGTATATTACCTGTATTGTCTAAACTTTTTGAGAAAATAATGGAAAATCAAATCAGACGTCACACAACTAAATTCATTATATTACTTTTCAAACAATCAGGATTCCGGACTGAGTACTCTTGCGCTAGTGCTCTTCCTTATATAACAGATGATATTTTTCGGGCGCTTGATAATCAAAAGAAGTGCGTTCCAATACAGCTTTTTTATTTCAGAGCTTTTGATCTCCTATATTATTATGCTTTATATATTACACTATGGGGGTTTTAAATAAATCTTTCACGATTTTATTTCTCGGAAAGAACACAACGCGTTAAGCTGAATGGAAACTTATCGTCGATTCTTTCAGTATCGCAGGGTGTTCCATAGAGAAGTATACTGGGACCACTTCTTTAAACATTATACACTTGTAATTTTTATTTAATCTTAAAATATTGTGACTATCATCATCAAATATACCACCCATTTGATAAATTAGAAACTATTCCAGCTACCGAGAAAATTAACTGCGATTTAGAAATCATTTTAAAAATCTCAGAGGATCATCTTCTTAAATTAAATCCAAATAAATCCACCGCTATTCTTTTAAGTAGTGATATAGTTCGAAAAAACATCCTTAACTATGATCAAATAAATATAACTCTTGATGGGGAAACTATTCTCTTTACTGATAGCTTGGAACTTATGTTGGACTATAAGCTGCGATTTAAAGAACACGTTACAAACTTGTTAAAAAAATCACATTACTCATTAAAGTTAATTTTTAGCCAACGGCACTCCTAAATTGGAAAACAAAAGTTATGTTCGGCTCTAGTTTTGTCATATTTTAACTTTTGTGATGATATATATGACCCCTGCTTAGACAGTTTGAATTTGTAACAAACTCAGGAGACACAACCGCTATTTAAGACTTGTCAATGATATCAGAAGACCAAATCCGGTGTCACATAAGTTGAAATATCAAATTTTAGAAATCCTCCCTATCTCTTGGAGCTTTTGTCGTTTAGAACTGATATTTACAACTTAAACCTACGGTTTCGGAACATGTTAGCCATTCCTACCCATTCAGAGAAATATTCAAACGGTCTTCTTCATATAATATGGCAACTTGCGACGGTACTAAGGACAATTTAGATTTTATTCTGTCAGTCAATAATTTTAGGAAAATATAAGAGAGAGCTACTTAGAGACTAGTACTAATTTTATAAATATTCTATATATTAAAGTGTAAGTATTTTTAAGTATAGAGTGTTAACTTTGTTTTTTTTTGTGTTATTTAATAATATTATTAAGACAACAATGGGTAGCTTGGCGCTGGCGTGTGCGAAAGAATTAGTACTGGTTACCTATCACGTTGCCGTTTATATAACTTGTACGATTTTATTTGGATATTATTACTGTCTATTGTATCTATATTTGGTATACAATAAATGCATTATTATTATTATATTATTTTTACATTACGTGCGACATAAATAGTAACAAGATATTTTGCTTTATGAAAAACCATTGTCATTATGATTGCGGTTAAATTAAATTTTGACGGCTTGTTACACCACCCCAACTGTGAGAATTTCTGCAGAATTGCTTGCACTGATATACTTGTCATACTGCTTAATGAACAATTCTAGTGAGGACATGACTATAAAATGTGAGGTGACTACGCTGTATCAAAATGTACCAACCAAATGTATGATGTAGGGAAATTCGAAGCCGCCAATGAAAAGATGAAATTTACAGGCAGCTTATACCTTCAATAAAGGCAGATGCCAACCTCAGGTCCGTTAAGATTGGCTTTTGCAGACCCAACCCAATTTATTTAATAGTAGTACTAACAACAAATATTTTTATTGTTACACCAATCCAGTTAAAAAGTACAAAAACATTTAAACGAATATAAATTACTGGCGTAACAAAATACTCTGTAATTGCAGATATCTGGTTACCTAGGTACTGTTTGGGCTCTAACTTGTATGAAACCGAATTCTATAGCTATTAGCTTAACAATTTTTTTCTACGATTAAATAATATACGTTAAGTGCTGATAAGAAGATCACGTTAAAAGAAGCAACACATGAGGTAGATATAATAACTATAGTTGCGATAGAAATGAAATGAACCCTAAAAATAAATATAAATAAATAGTAAACAACCAATACAAGCCCTAGATAATATAAAATAGCTACAGTGGGTCTATAGGTATGTCATAAAGCTCTAGCAGATATTTCCTGGTTAAGAAGAGTTTCTGACTGTTGATTTAACAATTTCTTGCAGTGTACAGGTAACAGTAAATTGTCGCGGTAGACTGACATTCTAAAATTTTTGGGATCTAGCTTCCAATAATATATTTTCAGGTACAGCAGTGGTATAAATCAATACAAAAAAATTGCACCAATGACTTTACAAAGTAACGGGAAATATCGGGACGAACCCAGCGATTTTTAAAATGAATTTCCTCCATTAGCTTAACAAAATGCAGTTTTGCCACACTTCTTCATGTAGATTATTGAGTATTGTTGTTTTTTTCCTGCTGTTTGATTAATTTGAGAATTATTCAGTGGCGGCTTACGGTTACCTTTTCAGGAGTGTTCAATATATATATATATATATATATATATATATATATATATATATATATATATATATATATATATATATATATATATATATACATACACCTAATTTCCTAATTATTATATTTTACACACCTCGGAGTCATCTGAAAAAATCAAAGACACGGAACAAAAAACTGCTTTCGCCTCCGATTATCCGAACGCACTAATTTACATTAATTCTATAACAAGCGAACAAGCGCCTGCAGCAGCAGTTTTATGCCGCTCTCATCTCTATTTGGCTTACCGATATTCACCATTGCATTGCCATAGCAACAGTGTTAATATCCTATGCCCGGTCCTTGGTGGTTTACTTGATATTTAAGTTTGGGACAGACCTTCCACTTTCTTTCAATTCAATGCGGCGTGCATGATTAAAAACCCCAGCTATTTTCAGAGACAAAATATTTTGCAGAACAGGCATATTTTTATTTTACTTTGAATAATAAAATAATCTAACACTGTAACCTGTAACACTCGGTAACGTAAACAAAACAAAAGCAACATGCCATAAGATTACGTATCCCGAACTCCGAACTGAAAAATCGAATACGATCGGTCCAGCCCAACCGACCGCGTCGTCGACTTCAATGCATCTTTTAAAAACGATTTTCACTCTCGCTCTTACTTAAAAAAGCCTATATTTACCTCTCTGTTTTCTTTGCCGTTAGATCTCCATAAGCCATTAAAACTATTGGGGACTATTTCTCAGTCTGACTCAGCCCGTCCCAGGCAGCATGTAGTAGCAGTAACGTCACGTCGCAGACGTCTAGGAAATATTAGTGCGGGCGGCGATGTAATGGCTAAGAATTTAGTTATAATATTAGGGAAGGGGCGCCGGCCGGAGGGTGAATTGTATTCGATACTTGATTGAAAATAAATAGAAAATTGCAATAAGCTGAAATATGTTTGAATTATGAATCAGATAATTTTGGTAGGTCATTAACCAAATGACCCTTAGGAGAAGCCGCCACTGAAATTATTGGTGTAACATTATTGGGGAACTATCATCTTATGGTTATATGCAGTTAGCTTAGGGGACATTTTCATCTAGGTGTTTGGTAAAGATAGACTGGTTGATAGTCTAGAATATGTTCACACGAAGGATATGCATTCTTATTGACTAACTAGGATCGACCTACTTTAATTTACAAATTTACATTAACTTTATTTTCAATTAATCTTGTTAGAAAAAAAAGCATTCAACCGAAAATTCGTTTTTAAACTACAACGAACTTCCTAAATGGTACCAATGTATTTTCTTCTCTCGCTAGGAAAAAACACATTGCAGTTCTAAGTGTTTTTATGGCCGCTCTCTACTATGAAAAGTCGACACAAAGCTCAATCATACCATTTTTCTATAGTCCAAAGAATAAAAGCAAAAAATAAAAGTTAATGGGAGACATTTTCATAGTCATAGTTATTCATATTTTTCTTCAGTACTTAATATTACACATAATAATGTGTACGGAAATCGAGAAAGACATAATGAAACTGTCAACAAAAAAAATTAACCAGGATTAAAATTTACTTGTTAAGCAAATGTTCGAAACTACATGTTTACATAATATGCTTTATGTTTGAAGTGAATTATTTCAAATTGAGACGCTAAAAGACGCAAATTTTAAATTCAATTTGCGATGTTAAAACAATATTATCGGACATACTTCTTAGCTAGATATGATTACTATTCAGTAAATTCGGTAGTAGAAGTAATAAAACTTTTTTATTGAGCTAAGGTTTATAACCCACTTGTGCATTTTAAATTATAATACAGAATAGGAAAATACATAGTTTATAAATATTTTAACGCCAGTTGACCCAATCGGGAATTTTGATTGGATGGTCAATAATTTTTAATTTAAACACTGGATATCTGTTTTTGCAGGCTAGAAGCAAATCCAACAAATGCCCACAATGAAGGAGCAATAAGTTATAGCTTTAAAAAAAAACTACAAAACATACAGATCAGCACGATGATATCAATTTATTGTATTGTCGCCCGAATTACATACGCTTGCAAAATTCAATTACGTCAAAATTAATGTTTCTCCATACAAGCTTTGCCATCACCGTTTACCCCTTTGGAAAATAAATTTTCAAAAATATAACAACACGTCTTATTTTATTTTTTTCAAAGACTCTAGGTCATGCGGTTTAAGCTATGCGTTGTCTGTCAGTCAGTCATCAGCTATTTACAAAGTATCATCATCGTAACTCAAAAAAAATTTTCATAAAAATTTTACCACTTATTTTCTCCCCTTTACGGACGAAATTGTTAACGATGTATTTTCTTCTCGCACCAGGAAAAGACACATTGCAGTTCTAAGTGTTTTTATGGCCGCTCTATAATATGAAAAGGTTGACACAAAGCTCAATCATACCATTTTTCTATGTTTATAGTCCAAAGCATAAAAGCAAAACATAAAAGTTATTGGGACACGTTTTACCAGTCACAGTTAGTCTTATTATTCTTCAGTACTTAATATTACAAATATTAATATGTATGGAAATCGAGAAAGACATAATTAATCCGTCAACAAAAAAATTAACCAGAATTTAAATTTACTTGTTAAGCCTGGAACACAATGTAATTAATTTTCTTAAACATTTAACGTAAAAGCCAAGCAACGAAAACAAAACGTTAAAAAGGAGGTATATATTGTGATTGACTGGTGATAATTTTGGGCTTTGAAGTAAATACCCACATTTCTCAACTCAATTTGAAGTAAACGTTTGGCGTAATTTGTACTTTGTTTCACCTCTTACCAGTAGTCGTTTTTAATATGAATTTTAAAAGTTCGAAACTACGTTTTTGACATCATATACTTTATGTTTGAAGTAAAATATTTCAAATTGAGACGCTAAAACACGCTAACTTTAAATTAAAATTGCGATGTTGAAGCAATATTATCGGACGTGGTTCTTGGCTAGATATGATTATTATTCAGTAAATTCGGTAGTTAAAGTAATTAAACTTTTTTATTGAGCTAAGGTTTACAACCGTACTGTGCACAAACCCAGAATGGAAAAATACATATTTTTTAAATATTTTAAAGACACGGAAGCTATTTAAAAAATATAAATTAAAATAATAGCATTATTTTAAATGTATTTTTGTTTTACGTTAAACCAACGTCACAACAAGAACTGTATAATTGTCCAATACGTCGGCTGCTGAATTTTGCAGAATAGAAGCAAATTCAACAAATGTTCGGAATTAAGGAGAAGTAAGCTATAGTTAAAAAAAACTGCAAAATATGTAGATCAGCTCGATGATATCAAATTATTGTATTGTCGCCCGAATTACAAAGTTTCAAATAGTTACGTCCAAATTAATGTTTCTCCGTACAAGCTTTGCCATCACCGTTCACCCTCTTAGAAAATAAATTTTCAAAAATAATAAAACACGTGTTATTTTATTTATTTTAAAGACTCTAGGTCATTCGGTTTAAGCTATGCGTTTTCTGTCAGGCAGTCATCAGTCATATTTACAAAGTATCATCATCGTAACTTAAAAAAATGTTTTTCATACAAATTTTACCTCCTTTCCCTTTACGAATCGAATTTTGTAAAATCATCCCTTAGTGTACCCCTAGATTACTCAAGGAATATTTCCTCCAGATTTGAAGTCTACTGGTCTGCTACTTTCCGTTCACTCCGTTAGAAGTTGAATTTTCAAATATAATGAATTTCGTGTTATTTTATGCTATGAGTGTTATTTTCTTAAATTAAAAAAAATGTTTTCTTCATACAAATTTTACCACACCTTTTCACCCCTTAACGGATGGAATTTTGTAAAATCCCTGCCTAGTGTGCCTCTAGGGTATTCAACGAATAATAATAATAATAATAATAACAAATGCAACAAATTTTATTCAGAAAATGTACAAAATATTTAAATATATAAAAAAAGTTTGCATGTCGATTATTGGCGCAGTCTAGCTTTATAGCTACTATGTTGAACCAATCAATGACAAAGAATATTCTAAATCTAACTAACAGTAGTCATAGTAAGCAGTGGTATTTTTTTATATTTTATATAGTTTGGGTGCAATAAGAACAGATCTTTTTTAAATCATAAAATTGTGCCCCTGACAGAGAGAGTAGGGAGAATACTGATTACTCGTATAACATTAAAACTAGTCGGATTTGTAACTTTAGGTAAAGGTTTTCCAATTGATATCTTCCATTGGTCCGGAAAGTAGCTGACTTGAATGGAACAATTTATAATATGTAATATGATTTTGTCAATAAACAGACTGCAGTATTTTAGTAAGATGAGAAATTTCATCAAATCCAGTCGCATTGCTTTTTATTGAATTTAAACCTTTATTTATATTCGACTCATTTGCTAGATAAAATTAAAACTGATGATTATTATTAAAAGTGTTGTTTTCATAGAAACTTACCCTTTCTGTACAAGTGTCTGTGTTTATTAAGTTAAGTTATTGTTATCATTAGCATCAGATAAATTATTTGGACTGTAGTTATTTTTATTTAAACAAATAATAAAGTTTCTTAGTGCAGACCACATTTTTTTAGAATTATTTTCTCCACATAAATAAGTCGAAATATATTTTTTTTCTCCCTTCTAACACCAGCTAATGTAAAATTTCTTACGGATTTGTAATTAACCCAGTCTTCATTTCGCTTTGTTCTTTTATATTTTTGAAAGACAGTCGGCCACGGTGCTCTTGGCTTAATAATCCTGGATTCGCGTATAGAGGCATGGATGTTAAAAAGGGTTAACATTAATTCATTAAAAATATTAATTTAGTGTCCAATTGGTATGTTTTCAAATTTATTTATTTACCTCATAGAAAAATATAAAATTCACAAATAAGAAACAAAAAATACCCTTAATTAAATAGTAAATTTTTAATATAGTAATAGGTAGTACTAATATATGTAATACAACTAACTTGATGTACCTTGTGCTTCTAAAGAAAATCTATCAAATTAAACCAGAAATTACTAATGCACAATGATTTATAAAAACAAGAAACAATAGTAATAATGATCTGTATTCATGTATTTAACTTGTGATTTCTTAGTATCGCGACCCGTACAGTGTCAAAAACATATCTAACTGAAATAGCTGGCGGCTTATCTCCTGTGTTTTCTGCACTAACTCTGTAGCACTTTTATATATCACTCTTTTTAATGTTTACCTTAAGTTTTTTGGCGCACATTAATTTCATTAATTAGTAAATTACGCCGACTTTAATATTTCGATGTTGGGTTATAACTTATTTTTTTTATAAATACTACTGTCATTCACCATTTCATTCATCGCATAGACATATTCTTGTTCATACATCAACACAGTACTATTCCCCTTATCTGCTCGACATATTATTATTTCTGAATGATTTTTTAAAAAACATTAAGTCTCTATGTACTGTTTGAGAATATTATGGTATAATTTAAATGTCTGGTTTGTTTTATTACTGTTTGCCTGGCAAAATTTATTAACAGTATATTCTAAGTCTTTCATAATGATATGTAGTGGTAGATCATTAACGGGAGTTGGTAATAAATATCTTGGGTCTAGACCCAATACCGTCTCTATACCATTAGGAAGATTTAGGTTAGTATAATTAAAAATAAATTCCTTATTCGATTCAAGTGAATAGATGTTGTGAGTTACACATAGTTAATTTATTTTTTTTAAATTGTTTAATTTAATTAATTCGAATTTTGTGTCACGAATTCTTTTTGTATAACCTACGATAGAGTTAAAAATATCATACGTAACGAGATTCCTTACCTTATTATTTGAATATATTTGTTTTTTACTAAACTATTCAATTTCCATAGAGTAATTTTAATTTCCAGATTTAGTACGCTTCTTCAGAACTTCATTATAGTTCATCTACTTGAAACTTATATGGGTGTTCTTTTATTTATAACGTATACATGCATCTATAATTGTTGGTAATAAGTTTCGGAAATACATTTTTTGTCCTGCACTGCAGCAAGAAAATACGTCTGTTAGATAACCAGACAATCTTCGACTACGTATTAAAGCCGGTGTAATTTACTAATTAATGAAATTGAAGAGCTAGGAAAAGTAGAAAGTAATGATTTGATTAGATTAAAAAATTATTCCTCTGTCCCGCGTAAATTATTTGGATTAAGAAAAACGCATAAAACAGGGAATAAACATGAGACCTGTTGTAAGCTGTATCAACTCTCCAACTTATAAAATAGCTTCTCTCTTGCATGACATTTCAGCTCCAGTCACAACCACTTTTCGGTACAATATAAAAAATTCGTTTGATTTCGTAGAACCTATTACAGGTATTATTTTGCCTCCAGATTATGTCTTGGTCTCTCTGGACGTTCTATCTTTGTTTTTAAACACAAATATATCTAATATGTTGGTAACAGAAATAATCTATAAATATAAACGTCATATATCTGCATAAACTAACTACACGCATGACAATAATAAAATTGGTTAACTTTTGTTTTGGTACCAGTTATTTTACATTTAGAAATCAATTCTACCAACAACTAAATGTCAGTGCTATGGGTAATCCAGCTAGCCCTGTACTGGCTAATTTTATAATGAATTTTGTTCTTACAGAAGTATGTAAAAAATTAATTTTAATATACCCTTTTCGTGTGTACGTAGATGATACATTTATGGCCATACCAAGACAAAGAGATAAAGACATTCTGAAAATTTTCAATGACATTAATGAGAAAATTCAGTTTACAATAGAAGTAGAAAACAACAAACAAATACCAATTCTAGATGTTTTGCTAATTAGGAGTGATGATGGCCATGTAAAAACAAATTGGCATATGAAACCTACCAGCTCGGGTAGAATTCTCAACTATTATTTTTATCATACGAGCCAACAAAAGGTAAGTACCATTAGTAATTTGATTTATCGAGCAAAAAACTTAAGTAATGAAGATTTCTGGGAAGACAATATAAAAAAGATACGAGAAATGGCTCGAAAAAATAACTGCTCGACAAAATTTGTTAACCAATGTTTAAATAAATTTAAATATAAGGATAACAGAATCGTGAATCGTGAATCACACATTATTTAAAATCAAATAGAAAAACATTAATATTCTTATACATGGCTTATCACAAAAAATAAAAAAAATGTTTGATAATCAGGATGTTAAAATTGTCTTTTATAACATAAACACAACAGCTAATTTATTTTCCAAACTTAAAGGTTACATCCCATTAATGAAACCATCGGAGCTTATTTATAGCATTCCTTGTTCTTGTGACAAATCATATATAGGACAAACCAAATAGTATTTAGAAAACCGCATTAGGCAACATAAATATGATGAGAAAATTGAAAAAACATCATTTTGACACAGGTCACAATTTCATGTTTGACAAGATACGGGTTTTAGAGCGGAAAAGTAACTTTTACAAACGTACTATACTGGAAATAATTTTTGTTCAAGTCAACCATCATACTACAGTAAACCACAAAAGCGATGTTAATAATTTAAATAATGTATATAATTCTCTCCTAAGCAGAATTCGACTAAAATAAAAGCACCTAGTAACGTGTACTAACGGTAAATACGTATATTAAAATTTACATTATATATATATATATATATATATATATATATATATATATATATATATATATATATAAATCAAAACATTTATAAATAAATAAAATTATTTGTTATAATCGAAGGTATGATGAGTGAAAGTTTAAATACAATTTTTGACGAATATATAATTTTATGTACATAAGCAATTAATGTATATATTTGTGAATGTGCTCGTGTGTGTGTGTGTGTGTGTGTGTGTGTGTGTGTGAAGTTTTTTAAATATGTAAATTAAAATACAACTATTCAACGGTTATCGTATCCGGATACTAAACTATTAAAGCATGCTTTTACTTGGTTTCTTTAGGTTTATACTCGTGGCAGATATGAAATTGGTTCTCATATTTAAACATAAATATAATTGTGAATACACTAATGAACCATTAATCAACAACACTGTGGGAAAAATAGAACATATAGAAAGATGGCATTTAGTGCATTTTCTTGATAAATTAATAGACTGATATACATTGTCTTTTTTATGCAGATTTCCGAGCTTCCAATTAACAAATGATTACGTTTTATGCATAACATACTCTAAACGTTATTAAGGTAGGTAACCAGATTTAATACCAAAAAGAGAAAAAAAAATCATACTTAAAAGATTGTATATTATGTGTCTTATATTATTACATTGTTTGTCTAACGGTATTTGTTTGTCCTTACAAATGATCGTTTTTTTTAGCCTGATGAAAATGCAACCAAGCATCGAAATGTTGCTTATATAATAAAAGAGTTACATCGAATGAATTCGTCTGTTTTTCCCGTTATACTTTCACTCAAACTATTAGGATTGGACGCTATATATATTATTACTATATTAAATCCTATTCCTGGAATTTTCCAGACAATATCCCAATATTGAATATATTCACTTTTTCCTTATTCAAATTAGTTAAATAAAATAATTCACATTTAATTTGAGATTATTGAGGAAATCTCACATTTAGCAGCATCGTTGTCTGAATCATCCTTCATGACAAAATCACTATTATCTCTCTTTTGTCACCTAGTTCTGAATTTTAGCGAATGTTATTAACCATTAAAATTAAAAACCCCACTACAAAAAAGGTACGGTTACATTATTGGCAAAATATATTATTCACAATTTTATTACTTAATTTTTGGAAATTAAAATTAAATATTACCACCATGAAACATCGCTCCATTGTAACTAAGCTAAGCAAAGTTATATCGAACCGAAAAGTGAGGCACCGAAATGCAATAATCTAATTTGATACGCTATACGCGTTTGTGTTATGAATTCACTATCCCATGGTTAAAACACCATTATATACAAAATTTCGCAAAATTACGTAATTTTATTAAAAAAAATCTGCCTTTTGCCAACTAAAAACACACACAGCATCACTTGTGCGCATAGCACCATTTATACATACCAAACTACAAGATTGTCTATGCAATTACCATGGTAATTTTCTTATGTATGAATGAGTAAATATCTCAATAAATGATGAATTTATGCCACACTGTTGGATGTAAGGAGAAAATATTAGGAATGAAACAAGTAAGTCTGCCTGTAATGACTCAATTTTAAAGATTGTGGAAAAAGTGTAAAAAAGCCGGCAAGAGAAAAGGTTGGATTAAATGATATACGTACTCGTCTGTTAAACAGGCAGACATGATCAACCAAGCGATGCAATTTAAAACTCTACATATGTAACAAAAGACAAAAAAGAACGCTGACGAACATCAACATGTTTATGTACCAGAAACTGAGAAGCAGCTGTCTTCTACAAAGGCATGGCGGAACAGAGTACTGGTTAAACTTTTTAACATTATTAAAAACGACAATCGAAGGGGTTGCCAAACTGACATGGGATTAGAAATGAATATAAAATATAACTACAACTACTGTAATATTAAATTTTTTATGTGTAAATATCAAGTGATTGAAATTTAGCAAATGCAACCAATCAGTTTAAAAAACAGGACTTTTAATAGAACGAAACTTTTTAACACATGAAAAATTAATAATAAGCGAAAACAAATCAAATTAAAAATCATGGTGTGACGTCATAGTGAGAGAACAAGTGATTGAAACCAGATTTGAAAGATTTGGTTAAAGGGACATATTAACCAGTAATAAGTAAATACATTGGAAATAAATTAATAAAACCATCTAAAAATTATAAGATTAATGTCAATAAACTACCCAACCGTAAGAAGCAGCAGACAAGTGGCGGGTGTAAACCAGATACAACTAAAAACATTGTTGATGGATATGGAAAAAGAAAATCATTACATTGTATACCTACAAACAATTGAGTGGGGACGACAAATGTGTTATTACAAAACTTAACATAAATATTAAAGTGACTTGTTAAGCAAACTGCAATGATTAAAAACTCAAAGCAGGTCCTTATGGAAAATTAGGCAAAGCGAGATGACTGGCAACAGAATTATGTACTACATATAAAATATTTTGAGTATATATAAATAAAACTATCAAAGATCCATGCAATTATTTGAAAGTATTGTCGTTGATAAACTGTAACCAACCAGTGTCAATAAAAAAGATGGACAATAGTACCTATTTAGAATTTACTGACCTTCCATACAAGAACAATTTGGAGATAGTTACAGCTATAATGGAATATAAGTAAAAAATATTTAAAAAATAGAAAAGAGGTTGGGGAATTTTTGAAAATTCTGACAATATTAAGTAGTTTTTGAAAGCAATAATAATGTTACTATACTTAAGAGAACGAATAATTGAATTAGGAATTTGGAATTATTGTAACCGATAAGTATTCAAAAAGATGAAGGAATATCCCATATTAGATGAAAGAAGTGTTTTTTTTATTTATTTAAGGTACAAAATGATAAATATTTTTTAAGAAAAATGGGGGGATTTAAGTCGCAAAAGAAACAACCAGTGTGGATAGAGCTTAAAATTTCAAGAAAAAACAACTCTATGGCCGGTTGCAGAAAGCTCAATTAAAGTTTAGAATGTTTAACAGAATGTCAAATTTGACAGCGAGTTCCTAGATTTCTGTAAGCAGCTTGTCAAATCTGAAAGATTGGTTAAACATTCTAAACATCAATTAAGTTTTGTGCAACCGGGGGTCAATGTAAAAAACAATTTTCAGTGAATCGGCATGAAAGTTGAATTGAGATTAACTTTTGGGTTGATATAATTTGGGTTTTGCTTAAGTTTACCGTTAAATCGAAAATCCTTAAGAAAATAATTGCCAAGTAGTAAATTATTAGAGTTAATAACGTGTTCGTTAATCTGGACTGACTAAGAATAAGACCTACACGGTTCTCCTATGTAAGGAACGTCACAATCACAGCCGTTAAGCTTGTACACTTCGCTCTTGTTGAATATATTTATTTAATCTTTACTATTATTTTAAGATTTTCCAAGGTTGGGATTTTTTGATATTATTACAAGAGAATTTAGAAGAAATTAACATTTTTGTTGTTATTTATATACGGAATTAAGACAAACTTATTAAAAGCAAGTTCAGGTAATGAATAGAGAGATTTTTTCAAATGTTTAATTTTAACTTTATTGAACTAGGTACCTATTAATCTTGGTTGATATCAATTGCTATAAACAATATAACGTTTATTTCTTCCGTTAGCTTATGACATAGGGACATTTAAAAGTTTGTAAAAACAAGAGTTAAAAGATGCATCTTATGTTGATTAAAAATTGTATGAATGACATAATCCGTTTGATCTATAAATTGTGAGGTCCACAAAGTTAAAACAGTCATTCTGCTCTATTTCTAGAGTAAATTTGATTATATTATATATTTGCTAAATCTTGTTTAATAAGAATCAGAATTACCGTCTATCAATACAAAACAATCGTCAATCGTGTAGTAATGTTTCATTTCTTATTGATATTTTTCAAGATTGTCCGTAGACAGATATGCAGATAGACGAGACAGGCTACTCCCTTTAGCAAGGTCTCAAGGTTGTTGATAAAGCTTATTGTTAGTGAAAACGAAAAAATCTTGAAAAAGATCAAAAGCGTAAGTATAGTGTATCAACTATTATAGATTTATTGAGGTGGTTGGATCTTAATAAATTAGGTGCTAATGGAATAGTTTCTTTTTTTTTGGTACTGATGTAAATAAATTACTTACATCAAAGGGTCACCGTAAGGTAATTTAATATTTTTAAATGTATTAAGTAAATCTAAAGTGTTACTTACAGTTCGAAAGCTATAAGGTTGAGAACAAAGCTTGAAATAATTAAAACTGGAGTACTTGTGAAACTCACAACTGGTCTAATTGAAACGTTTTTATTAAATATAAAAGGAAGCCTATAGAATCAAGGTGTACTTAGATTGCTAGAAATTAAGTTCTAAGAAGCATTAAAGCCTGTTGGGTTTAGACATTATTAGGTTATTATTTTTAATTTAAGTTTTTATTGTTTTGAGAAGAATTTAAGAAAATTTGAAGTGCTGAGATGGTACCGTTGTAGAAGACAGCTCCTTATAGTACATATTTTTTTAAATGTGTTCTCATCATCATTTGATTGTATCTTTCGTTATTCTAAATTGCATTGACTTATTGGCCCTGTATCTTGTCTGTTTGTTTTACTGACGAGTGAGTATAACACTTAATCCAACCGACTTTATTTCTGAATATCTTTGTCTTTTCCACCATCTTTTAAATTGAAGGGTTCATTACTCGATGTACTTAGTTGCAAGTAGCATTCAGGCATTATTCAGTCAAACATTCTTCTTTCATTACTTTTGCTGGTGTACATAGCCCCCCAAGTTTTCAGTAGGAAGTATCAGGGATCTGCGTGGAATTATTTGCAAAGCAGTGATGTAAGTGTACAGAAATTAGAGTAGTGGTTTGTTCTTCGATCTTCAAAATTTCTACATCTTACACATGTTAGTTATACAATTTAAAAACATTTTCTACAAATAGTAGAACATGACCTGCAGTGCCGCAGACCCAATGATTCCTTTCAGTAAACGACGATTTTGATTTCCCTCTTTTTGGAGCTCATCAGGCTGACATAGACTAGTGTGTGGCAAATGGAACAAATGGATCACTACAGTGATTGAAGAATTTTATAGATGATTATTTTAAAGAAGTCATTTCAAGTTATTGTTTAATTATTTTTACATAATAAATTAATTATATTCCTCCTAGGAACCACTGTTCAAAACCACTGTAAAAACCTAGAAGTAATATATTTAGGAAACACATTGGCAAACAGTTAAATGTTTACAGTAAGTAGTAAACCTACTTTTTATTATATAGATTTATAAACTTGCCTGTTGGTTTGTTGCAATCATAATTATTTAATAGAGTTCAATATTTATTTCTTTTCTGTCATCTATTATGGTACAATTTTAGCTTCTAGCACATAAAAAGTTTCAAAAGCTTCATTATTGTAATATGAGGGCATAGTAATACGAAGCTAAATGAATCCGAAGTACAACAATATCAAAAATTATTACACCGTAATTTAAGAAAATCAAGAAAAGTCGAAAAAAAATTTAATGTGTAAACCATAAACATATATCTATAATGTAAACATTAACTTAAACTGTTTGATCGCTAATACCACCAACATTTGACTGCCAAATCCCTGCTTCTGTTTTAGTTTTCAAATTTTACATAGATTAAATGTTTGAAGAGTCATATTCCTTTAATGTATATAAATCCAAGGTCAGATCTTGAAGACTAAAATTTTAACTGCCAGGTATCCTGGTTTCTTTAAATAAATAATACATTTCACGGGATTTATTTGATATATAAGTAAATTGCAACGAATTAGCAATGGAAGTGACCCTAGGACAACACTTTCTAATGGTTCTCTTCTAGGGAATATATCTGTTTGATTGCAGTTTTAAATGCAATAATCTTCAAAATAAAACATATATATCTAATTAACTAATTAGCATACTCGAAAAAAAAAAGGAAAAGATAACCTAACTTATTTAAGTGAGGATCGATTTTGTCGGTCTCAAGTTACGTCAATCTTATTTTATCAGAAAAAAGACGTAAAATTGTACCCACGTTTAGGCACAACGCAGTGGCATTCCTCGGATGTCGATGTTAAATTCGCAATTTATCGATAGTCAGGAAAGGTTCATAAAAATAGCGCATTAGATTTGGTGAGGGCTATTCTTCTTCCACCGAAGACTCTATAAAAAATTTAAAGATAAAGCTATTTGGCAGATCTATACTTGAAAAATTTCATGAAATATATTTACCTCTTTTTGGCAATCTATTTAACAAATGTTTACTTCATCGTTACATAGTGGCAATCAGACCATCCAGGCCAGCCACTCTACTCCGCCAGACAACGCAGGAGGTACTACAACGTTTCCGCAGACACACAGCTAGGATTTTAGATGACACACACTCAAGAGTAGCATAAAACTTCGACTAAATTAATTAATTAGCGTATGTTTAGACGAACCGAACCGCCAGACGCAACCTTCCCAACTTTGTTTAGCTTAAACTATTCCTGAATAAGCAAGAGTCTTGGCCAGCTTCAAGCAAAAGGACGTTGACAAAGATGCTGGTCCACAGAACCAGTCCTCAGCAATTGCAGGGCATCTTCGCTGTAAAGACCATAAGGTCGAACGGGCTGACTAGCCAGGCCCCTAGAGAGCAAGGCCCCCATGGGAAGGAAAACGACTTACAATTAGCCAGGTACCTTAAAATATCTTAAGGCTAGTTAATTATTTATAAATTAGTTTCAAGTTCGTATAGTAAGCACAGCGTTAAGTCAATATATACATTTAATAGGAATGATGGAAGAAGAAAGTCGGTAATAATAGATAATAAGGACTGACTAACTCTTAATACCCAGAGAATAGATACTGAAAAGTGATATGTATGGACAATCTTCGCATTGAAGGAATATGACAGTAAGAGCTGAGATGGGGCAGTATGGCTTTAATGGATAGAGACCGCTTGAATTCCTAAACACACACACACACACACCTCGCTAGAGCACAGTCTAGTCAGCCTTGTCATTTTGATATTAAAGTTTCTTAAATAGTAAATTTTAAAATAGCATTTAGACGAAAGTTTTGTAGGGGCGCTGCTGTAGTATTGCGCTTTAAGTTTCATCAAATACAGATTATACTCCAAATAGACGTTCCAATCGATAATAAATAAAATACCTTTTGAATGGGTCTCAGCTTTGCAGTCTTTCAAAATAGCTAGGATCCATCGAGGGACTTCCGTGGAGCTTAACTTATACTGGTAACTCTGATCGTGTCGCCAGATGTAGCGGCCTCTGAGCAATTAATTAATATATTTGTAAAGAAGCAGATCTTAAACGTACTACTAGCAATGCCTTATCAAATTGTACAGCATTTCTGCTAACACTACAATTATACAATAACACGAACGATTGATGTATCGGAGTAATGTGAACAGTATAAGTGACAAAACACTTAATTGCCTTCGGAACCCGCCAATCACAACACAAATTGTTTAGTGTGAGCTTCTCAGTTTAGTGATAGTGTTCTCGACTTTCGTTGCAATAGATGCGTGCTCGAATGCTAGTTCAGGTGATGACGTTTTTTAGTTTTTTAACAAAACTTATAATAGATAAAAATGCTTTTTATTTATTTTCTTAGTTAGGGTAGGTTAGGACTAGTTAGCTTTCCTGTATGGCGATTGAACAAACTTCCGGGTCTATATTATAATAACGATTTTTTAAACAAAATCTATACTGTTAGCTGGATCTATCCCGTTAACATTATGTTATGCCAAGTTAATTGATAAAGTCATCATTAAAGCCATAAAATGATATGATAACCTAACCTTAAATGATTAAAAATAAAATTTGAAATACGCGCACTCTGGGCAGTACAGGACTTTGAATTCTACACGGCTGCCTCCAAAACAACATAGGTTGTTCAGTGTGCTTTGTATTAGTTTTTTTTTGATGAGTATAAACAGGTTTTTTGAATATTTAACATGGGCTTCTTGGCTCGTTAGGATACTCGTCTTTGCATGCAGCGCATATGTGATAAAATCCCCTTTCAGGCGGATGGCTTTTTTAAAATATTTTTTAACAAAACTTATAAATAAGATAAATGCAGGTTAGGTTAGGCTAGGATTGGTTAGGCTTTCTGTAAAGAAGGCGCTCGGTAGTGCTCCTATAAAATCCTGAGACTATATTTAAACAAGGATTTTTTAACATAGACTATACTGTTAGGAGGATCTGTCCTGTTAGCGTTAGATTACCTCAGGTACGTTGGTTGATAAAACCATCACTATAGCGATAAACCAACATTGAAGCCATAAAAATCACACCTAGCTCTAAGTGTTGTGATTGGCGACAGTCGTAAGAGATTCAAGGTCCTGTCTCTAAAGTGGTGTAACTGGCGGATTCCGAAAGCAATTTAGGGTATTGTGTATAAGTACCTGATGAGTGTCTATGCGAAGTATAATTGGTCTTTGATTTTGTTTTAACCAAAATCCCTTTGTTTTTGGAGAAGCATTTTATACATAATGATTTTAAATTGTTATTTTTCGGATGATGATAAAGTAGGGCTTACCGAAATAAAATTGATCGAATTGTATACAGAAATTGACTTTAACCTTAAAATAATTATGTATATTATCTGCTAATTTAATGTTTTTTAGCCATATTGAATTGAGAAATTCTCAACTAATTAGACTGTAACACACCCAAATAGATTTAAAAGAGTCCACGTTTTTCCACTACACGACATTCGAGCACTATATAATTGACCCCACATTGGTCATTTTTCATTCCACATTTTATTGTACAAAGGAACTCGATTCGACTTGAAATTGCTCCAAAGCTCGAGACGTTTAAATTTCATTTTAAAATTGGAACGAAATCGATATATACTCGGTTAGAAAATATGCATCCTGGCATATTATATGTAAACCGCTGGAGGACATTTATTTTTCTATTCTTACGATTCTATCGTCCATGCAGTTTACATAACAAAAATTTTATATATTTCAATATATCCCTAAAAAGTATTTGCCGAATGATAGGAACTTGTGTAATAAAAAATTAGAGAAAAAAGAAGTTACCACCTAAATAAACAAAAATTACCGTAAAATTTGGAACATCAAAATAACACAACTGTTTTATCTTACTAATGTGACGAAACACCACAATGGGAGAGTGCTTGCCCTCAAAAATTGATTATTATTAAGGTAATATTTTTAAAGCGTTTCTCGATCTCTTAATAATTTGCAATCCACCTGTCTATACTTTTTTAATCAATTTTTCCGCCGCTTCTAGCTCCAACCGACCCTCTAAAACTTCACCGTTTAGGTAATGGGGGGCGGAGACTTCACGCATCACCGCACACTACTAGTATATAAGCCCGTAGTTTTAGAGTTAGCATTTAGTTTACACTTGAAAATGATTGAGGAAAGATACCATTCGAAACGTTGTGAAACCGAAATAACGAGCTAGATTTTGTTTAATGCTTCTGAGGTGGCCAGCAGCTTAGTTGGTTTTTTTACACTTAAAAACTAAAAAATTGGAAATGGCACACCATCAAGACTTAAGGTGTGGATATTTATAAATCACTTCTTGGTGATTTTTGTATATTTAGTTTAAATATTTATAAATAGATAGACACAAAATCAGCTTCTAATAAATTCCTATTATGAATAAACTAGCGCATTAAAAATACGACACCACAACATTAATGAAATAGCAACAATAAAATGTTTAAACATATATGAAAAATGTTCACCTCATCATGTACGGGATTCCCTTTCCTTCACCTTAAATTCGCCTACACCTTAAATAATTTATTTATTCTTTATTTTTTCATATAAATAACATGATGATGAAAATAAATAATCAGTAGCGATAACACATTTGTGGGTAGAGACCTTTAATAACAACATAAACATCAAAGAGAAGCTGTTAGCTGGAAAAGCCACGTTGTGTTTAGTTTAATTATGTTAGATGTTAAAACCTGAAACTGGATCAAACATAAAAAAACTCTAGTCACAAATTTAACCATATTAGTGACCGAAATACTGGTTATCTGAGATGAGGTTCGACGGGTTGGGTGGAACATTAAATTCCCCTCGTCTCTTCAGACCGAACAAAATAATTAAAACCCAGGTTCATTTAAACTCGTTTGTATTATTACAACTTTTACATCAAAAAACTGAAGTCCCACTATAAACATATTTCTCTTTTTTACATTTTCTTACCTTGTGATTTCTGTCTAGATTACATGGAAAAGAACAAGAACACTTAAAGCTCCTAGATCACAGATGACGACATCAGTACCGAATTTAGGCCTGCGTAACGCAATGCTTTTTATGAAATTGTTCCAGTTATAAAAGATTAATTTTTTTGGACGTCAAAATGTTGTAATTTCGACTAACAAGTTGTGTTCCAGCCAGAGGGATAGGTAAAGTTAAATAAAAGCTTTTAAAAAAGCTTTGTAGATGGGTCAAAAGTTTCATATTATATCCTGCCGAGGTTACATGTCAACTTAAAAACAGGACCCCCAGAATCTTTATGGAAAATGACTTTCGGTCAAATTCGCCGAATTTTTGCGGAAGCAACAAAAGTTTACAAACCTTTTAATAAACCTGCATTTTATAAAAGAGTAGGCAAGAAACGTGCTAAAAAATATTGCTATACACAAACATACAAGGTGGTTGTTTTTACAAATATATATCGGAAAATAAAAAAGTCACCTGTCTTAGCTACTCCGTATAATTTAATTTTTTATGCATTTGAGCATTTGACAAACTTTTAACCAAAGAATATCGTAATATACTAATGCGAACATTTTTGGAAATATAACATACATCTTTCGAAAATTCGTGTGACATTTGTAACGATAAATAGTTTCTATTTTTAAAAAGTCAAGCTAGCTGCTCCGTACGTATAGGTATCTACAAAGTTTACTCAACAATTTAAAGTATGAAAACCTAAAAAATAATAGTAGCAAAATTATTTTTCTTTACAAACGTGCCTGATTTGTAATGCAGATAGACGTTTGTACGTATCTGTATTAGTTTAATATTTATTATTTTTTGTTCAATAAATTTTAGACTGATCCTCAAACACTAGCCATACGAGTTCAGGTCGCATGAAAATATTTTATTAGATTGATTAATATACTTTTTTCCAAATTTTGATAAGGATCCTGCGACGTCATTTATTTTTTAAATCAAATTTTAAATATTTAATGGAGTCGTCTTTTATTTTGTGACAGTACATTTTAACAAATAAATGAAAACAAAAGTTTTACTTTGTCAACTGTCACTTATTATTTTATTTTTGCTCCCGGCGTGACTGCAGTTTCGTACTACTAGTAAATTTTCAAACGCAATTCAAAACAATCAGATTCTAAATTAAAATGTTATTCTTTGATGTTCGTTACACTAATTAGGCCTAGAGGGCTGAAAACAGGGATATTATTATCCTATGTTTAAAAAAATTAAAGTAAATGTTGCGTTTTTTTTTGTTTAAAAATAGTAATGTGTCATTTTATATATCTAAAATAAACATAGGCAGTTTATTTTTCCATGTTGACATAGATACTCCTTATAATATCTGTTTGGTAATAATTGTTATTTTTATTATTATTTTTTTTAAATAAACAATAGTATTTTTATCCATTATTATAATTATAACAGGTTATTTTAAATCCGCGCTTATTATTCAGCCAGTAATTTACACTAATTTTGGACTTGCGCAAAACGCAATCCCTTTAAAACTCGGATATACGACGAAAAAGGGTACTACTACAATAATTCTCTCGCATCAAGCACGTCCATTTGTTCGGGATACGTTTTTCAGTTATTAATTCTAACGCATAAATCCGAATTTGTTTTAAATATTTAAATTACTCTGGTAAGGGTTATTTAAAGCCTCTTGTGTTACTTGTTCTTGTTCCTTAAATCAAGCCCGAAGATCAGAAGAGTAGAACTTTGAGAGCTCTCTGGAAGATCGAAAGAAGCCCGAGGAATAAGACAGCCGATACACCATTGTGATTCCGGTGAGATTCCTGTTTTCTTATTTTTATTTACGCATTCCTTTGTCCTCTTTACTATTAGAAAAAAGAGTGAAGTATTCTATACAGCCCAATTTGAAATTTCTCACGATTTAGCTATCGAAGTATGCAACAATATGTTTGTTATATTTTTGAGAAATAACTAAAAATTGGTTTTCCTTAAGGATCCTCTTGTTGTTATGTTAGAGTGGTGTATTATTTAGGGTTATGATCCAGTAAAAAAAAACAAAAGTTTTTTTGGCGACGGTTCGTAACTTTATTGTTGCATACTCAGGACATTAAAAAAGAAACACATATTTCTGGGTTACAACATCGGTTAAAACTAAACAATTAAAACAGTTTTAAGATTTAAAATAAAAAAAAATATATTTATAGAAATTGTTACAGAAAGGACCCGATAAAAATAAGGCCAGTTTCATCAAAATATAGGAGAGTCGTAACACGAGTTATTAATAGGAATTTAATTGTTGTTATACCTGTTATATACTGTTTTTGGTGTCAAGAAATGGTTAAAACCCATTCAACAAAAAGGGCTGGAAGATGTTAAAAATAGTAACCCAACTGATTGGGTCGCCTTTCTGTATAAGTACATATATTATCATCCCCATACATAGCATAAAAAAAAAACAACACAAAAAAGTTTTAAAAATCATTTGTATGTTTTTGGTAGTTATACGGTAAATAGTTTATATCGATTATATTAAATTAATTATTAATAAATATTACTTTATCAATATCCGTTCTTTTAATGACACTATGTTTGTTTTTTTTTTGTATTTCTATCATTTCAGAACTTATTCTTTTTTCATAATTTGTTTTTGTAAAGAGAGTGACTCTATCAAAATCAAAGTTAAGACCTGTATTAATTTTGTGCTCAACTAGTGTCGTTGGGTTTGGTTTTGTAAGATATTTTTTGAACATTTTAATATTCTTTAATCCTTTGTTTGAAATATCTACCTGGTTAGTAGCACTTTGTGCATTGGGAGCAAGGGATGTTCTATATTAAGTTAGATTTAAGTTTGGCCACTTTTAATAGAAATGTATCCCTACTGTATTTTTATTTTCAGAGTACTTAGTATTTTATTTTGATTTAATATTTAGAGAAACCGGGTTACTATTTTTAGCCAACATATTCTCAATATATTGCAAGTTCTTTTTTATATTTTAACCATTTATATGACACCAAAAATCAAACTTAATAACAAGTATAACAATTAATTTCGTATTAATAACTTGTGTTGCGACTTTTCTATAGGTTAATTGCATTTTGATAAAACTGACCTTATTTTTATCGGGTCCTTTCTGTAACAATTACTGTAAATCGTTTCTTTTTTTAATTTAAATTCTTAAAAATGTTTTAATTGTTTGGTTTCAACTGTTGTTGTAACCCAAAAATATGATTCTCTTTTCTGGCATTTTAGTGTCCTGAGGATGCAAAAATAAAGTTGAGAAACGACGACAATTAAAAATTATATATATATATATATATATATAATATATATATATAATAACATACTTTGTTAAGACCGACTAATATTTCAAACCAAAATGATAATATTCATTCACATTCTGGTCAAAAAATTCTTGTGTTTCTGACCAAATATCAATGTAAATATACATAGTACACGTCGTTAAATGGTCAGTAAATATGAGTCGAGCCTACACCATCAATTATACTTGTCACAGTGTTGGTAGTTACACACAGGTGTATTTTTATTAAATATTGTTTTGAAAGCAAATATTTGTCGGGAACAAAATAATACCAATTTTACAGAACGGAAATTAGTGCGCCCACGAGTATAGTTTAATCGACATAATGCACCTTTCAATTAATTATTTTCGTGCTGATCTTGCTTTTCGCTTTGACATGTCTTTTCTTGTATAAGTTAATTTTGGTGTGTATATATACGTATATATATATATATATATATATATATATATATATATATATATATATATATATATATATATATATATATATATATATATATATATATATATATATATATATATATATATATATATATATATATATATATATATATATATATATATATATATATATATATATATATATATATATATATATATATATATATATATATATATATATATATATATATATATATATATATATATATATATATATATATATATATATATATATATATATATATATATATATATATATATATATATATATATATATATATATATATATATATATATATATATATATATATATATATATATATATATATATATATATATATATATATATATATATATATATATATATATATATATATATATATATATATATATATATATATATATATATATATATATATATATATAATAACTTTTTTAAGACCGACTAATATTTCAAACCAAAATGATAATATTCATTCACATTCTGGTAATTAGCTTTTATTAAAAATCTAACATACAAAATCAAAGGCATATTCACTAGTCAGACAGATATCAAATTTACATTTGAACAGAGGAAAGCTATTTACACGCTTTATACGAGAACAGAACTAATTCTCCTTTAACTATGAAAGAAAATTAGATTATTGTTTTTTAAATCCCATGTTTAAATTGCATTAAAGACTATGTAGGCCAAACTTCTAGAAATCTTATTGGTCGTATCACTTCACATAAGAGCGATTGTAACACTGAAAAACTGTATTGTGCTCTGCCTGAACTACTAAGAGAGAGCCAGTTTGTGAATTTTCAGAATTGTCTAATAAACAAATTTTTTTAGAAATTGTCTAATAAACAACGAGCCCAATGCTATAAATAAACGTAGCGCTATAAAAAATCTTAGCTTGATTGACTATTATATTTTAAAACTTGAAAAGTCCAGATATATATATATATATATATATATATATATATATATATATATATTTTGCCTATCTTAGCAGGTTTTTTCGCCAATTGGTCATTCTATCTATCTACAAATAATTAAAATAAAACATTTAATATCAAACTATAAAAAGACATTTACGATTTTTTAAACTAATTTAAAATTTTATACTATTTACACAAAAATTATTATAATTAGTAAGATAAGGTTTCAGACCTCAAAACATGCATGCCCTTTGTGTATTGATTTTTGGTAGGTGGCAAGTTTGTGTAATGCAGTGGATGCATTCTTTGTATACCTATGCCCTTTTATTCTATTTTCTAAGAGTTGGGTTATCATACCAATATATTTCATAGAGCAGTTTAAACAAGGAATTTCATACACGAGATAGAAAAATTAAATGTTAACTTGACGTTTTTTAAGAGATATGTGGATAATTATTTGGCATCAGGTCCAGAAGATAACATAGAGGAACTACTTTTAGCATTCAATAATTTCCACCCAAATCTTCAGTCACTCTTGAAGTTGAAACAGAAAACAAGATACATTTTCTTGACCCTACTATAATTAGACAAAAAGAAAATAATTTAAGAAATACATGGTTTACAAAAGGCACTTGGTCTGGACGATATCTCTGATTGGTCTAGCTGACCGTGCCATACCGTTAACGTCACCAATACATCATCCTGAAGCCCTTAATAAAGTTAAAGAGACCTTAATTGCTAATTATTTTTGAGAAAAACTGATGAAAAAAATTATCAAAGGACTTATATCTCTTATAACAATAACAAAAAAAACGTAAGACAAGATATTACACAAAAAAATACATAGCACTGCCATACACAGCCAATTATCTGAAAAATTAAAACATATCTTAGGAAAATATAATATAATTGTATGTCATAAAGCCCATAATTTGATAGGCTCACTATTTACAAAATTAAAAACTAAAGCTCCAATCTCGTGTATGAAATTCCTTGTTTAAACTGCCCTATGAAATATATTGGTATGGCAATCCAACTCTTAGAAAATAGAATAAAAGGGCATAAGTATACAAAGAATGCATCCACTGCATTACACAAACATCAAAAAAGTACAAAACATGAATTTAATCTCTCTGATACCAAAATCATAGATGAAGATACAATACCAGAAATTAATTATCAAAGAAATGATACATATAAAAAAAGAAAAGAAACGCATTAAATGACAAACAAGATATAAAAAATTTAAGTCAAATATTCTACAATTTGATATTTTAACATTTTAAAAAATGCATAGTATGGTTTTAACTCCGTTAAGCCATTATTTATAAAACGAAGTATATCGTCGGGAATATCTGATTCTATTCTAATGTTTAAATTAAAAAAATAAAGGAAAAAAATACGTATAGAAATATTTTTAAATTCCTCAGAAACGAAGTATAATAAAACTTTTGTACGTACAACTGTACACATGAGTTGCATGGCAAACTAGTAAATTGCCACCAAATATCAATGAACAAACGGCATGCATTTTTCGAGGTATGCATTTTTTGTAAATAGTATAAAATTTTAAATTAGTTTAAAAAAATTGTAAATGTATTTATATAGTTTGATATTAAATATTTTTTTTTAATATATATATATGACCAATTGTCGAAAAAACCTGCTAAGATAGGCAAAACGTCAATTTAACTCCATTGTTTTTGATTTTGCAAATAAACCTATACCCAAAAAAGAAGTCCAATTATATATGTATATATATATATATATATATATATATATATATATATATATATGCATATATATACAAGGTTATTCACGCAACCCGTTCATTAAAAGTTTTTGATGATGCTATTTAGATACAAATTTCAAATTTTGGGATTGAGGTAAGGTCGAGCGGTACTTCTTTTTTGAAATATTTTCAACTTCCTATCACTTCCGCTTTAACCGGAAGTTGGTATCAACTTGCTTATTTTAAATAGAATACCCTGTATTTTATGATATTTTTGGATTCTACCGAGAATTTTAAGGCTATTTTATGTAGCATGTCCTATACCTAGGTTCAAGCGTTCTTAAGATATTTGACCTTGAACCGAAAATGAGCCTTCGGGGTACCAAATTTTAAAATCTCATATTTTTGTAAGTTTTGAAGATATAATCTTCATATTTTGCAGACGATCGGTAAATAATCTTAGGTTTCTATTTTTTTATTGAATTTGTCTATTTTTATACAGGGTGTCCTAAATTCAGCGGCAAACATTCCCATTTTCAAAGCCGCTAAAGTCCGTTTTTTTAAATGGGACACCCTATAACTTTATGCACTGTCAAATGTAGAATTTCATTTTCTATCGAACTGTATTAAGGTTCCCTATACCTATTCGTGACCATTTTCGAAATAATTGGGTTTTATAAAAATATCGTATGTATTTGCTTCAATGTTTACATGTTCCAATGGTGAGCCATGGAAAAACAATTGAGATCCAATATCCAATATGACAGATGATTAGTATGCGTTATTTATCGAAAGCTGTCAGTGATAAACTAAATCTTCTAAATCGAAATGGAAGAATACTCAAACGCTGATATTCTCAATTTATTTTATATTCGTGGAGAATGTTATAAAATTTTGGAAAGAACGTGTCGTGTGTTTAATGAACGCCACCCTGATTTGCCGCAAATGAACAAGTCAAAATTCAAGAGGATTGAAACGAACTTTTTGCGTTTTGGCAAGGTTAAAGTTACAAAAAATGTTCCGAAACCAGTGACAAATGCCCAGGATAACGTAATAAACACATTGGCTTATTTCCACGCAAACCCGCAAAGTTCAATACCGTCTGTAGAAAACGATTTGTCCAAAGAAACTTGAGCGAACATCATATGCACCCTTATTCCTTCCAAAACTTGCAAAGCCTAGAGACCTGGTGATGACGTCCGACGAGTAGAATTTTGCGAATTCATGTTTTTGAAACTTCAAGAGGACCCTCAATTCCTTTCAAAAATATTTTGGACCGATGAAGCGAAATTTTGTAGAGAAGGAATAACAAATAGAAGAAACGAACATTTCTGGGCAGCAGAAAATCCGCACGCTTTACGCGGAACGCGTTCTCAAGAGAGGTTTAGCTTCAATGTTTTCGGTATAGTATTAAATGATCAGGTGCGGTACTGTATTTATGAAGACAATTTAAACAGTGATAAGTATTTGGAAATTCTACGAGGGACGGTTTCTGAATTTATAGAAGAAATTCCTATTGGTGAGCTGCAAAATTATTGGTATCAATTAGATGGGGCACCAGCACATAATTCCGCTGCAGTTTATCTCCAATTATCTCGAATTTTTGAAGATCGCTGGATTGGTCCCAATGGCCCTTGGAGATGGCCCCCGCGATCGCCTGATTTAACACCCCGAGACTTTTATTTATGGGGATTTATCAAAGGTAAAGTCTATGCTTCCCCAGTAAATAATTAACAAGATTTAGTGGACAGGATACGAACAGTTTTTGCCGAATTAGAAAACGGACAAATTCAACGGGCCACGGCAACTGTACAAAGAAGAATTGAAATGTGTCTTCAGATGAACGGACAGCATATAGAACATTTGTTATAATTCAATTTTATTATTTTATTTATTTATTGTTGATTGTTAGATTGCTATAATTTTTAAGTTCACTAAAACAAGTTTAGAACAGTCTCGAACTTAGTAGATATGGTTAAAAATAATGTAAACAATTTATTACATTTTTTATAACTTTAACTTTTCCGAAACGAAAAAATTTCGTTTCAATCCTCTTCAATTTTCTCTTGTTCATTGGCGATAAACGAGGATGTTTTTCATTAAAAACATGGCACGTTCTCTCCAATATTTTGTAACATTCTCCGCGAATATAAAATAAATTGAGAATATCAGCTTTTGAGTGTTATTTTATTTTAATTTAAAAGTTTCAAATCAGCTGTCATGTTGAATAGAAAAGCACAACAATTGTTTTTCCATGGCTTGCTACGGAAAGGTGTAAGCATTTAGCAAATACATATGATAGTTTAATAAAAACCTGATTATTTCGAAAACGGTTACGAATAGGTATAGGGAACCTTAATACAGTTCGATAGAAAATTAAATTCTACATTTGATAGTGCATAAAGTTATAGGGTGTCCCATTTAAAAAAACGGACTTTAGCGGCTTTGAAAATGTGAATCTTTGCCGCTGAATTTAGGACAGCCTGTATAAAAATAGACAAATTCAATAAAAAAAAATAGAAACCTAAGATTATTTACCGACCGTCTGCAAAATATAAAGATTATATCTTCAAAACTTACAAAAATATGAGATTTTAAAATTTGGTACCCCGAAGGCTCATTTTTGGTTCAAGGTCAAGTATCTTAAGAACGCTGGAACCTAGGTATAGGACATGCTACATAAAATAGCATTAAAATTCTCTGGAGAATCCAAAAATATCATAAAATACAGGGTGTTGCATTTAAAATTTTTTTATTACCATTACATTTTCCACATGTTTGTTGTATTAAAAAAAAATCCTTGTTTTATTTGAATCTGGTTAAACCGGAAGTGACAGGAAGTTGAAAATATTTCAAAAAAGAAGTACCCCTTGACCTTACCTTAATCCCAAAATTTAAAATTTTTATCTAAATGGCATCATCAAAAACTTCTAATGAACGGGTTGCGTGAATAACCCTGTATATATATATATATATATATATATATATATATATATATATATATATATATATATATATATATATATATATATATATATATATATATATATATATATATATATATATATATATATATATATATATATATATATATATATATATATATATATATATCTGGACTTTTCAAGTTTTAAAATATAATAGTCAATCAAGCTAAGATTTTTTATATGGCTACGTTTATTTATAGTATTGGGCTCGTTGTTTATTAGACAATTCCTTGAAAAATTCTTTTATAGTAATTTTTTTCTTTTTCTAATAAAGACGGATTCTGAAAATTCACAAACTGGCTCTCTTTTAGTAGTTCAGGCAGAGCACAATACAGTTTTTCAGTGTTACAATCACTCTTATGTGAAGTGATACGACCAATAAGATTTCTAGAAGTTTGGCCTACATAGTCTTTAATGCAATTTAAACATGGGATTTAAAAACAATAATCCAATTTTCTTTCATAGTTAAAGGAGATTTAGTTCTGTTCTCCTATAAAGTGTGTAAATAGCTTTTCTCTGTTCAAATGTTAATTTGATATCTGTCTCACTAGTGAATATGCTTTTGATTTTGTAAGTTAGATTTTTAATAAAAGGTAATGACCAGAATGTGAATGAATCTTATCATTTTGGTTTGAAATATTAGTCGGTCTTAACAAAGTATTCTGAAATGGTAATATTTGTAATGGGCTAGGTTGACTAGGTTCTTGGAAAATGCTCTCAAATATATTATATCTTAATAATAAATCATGTATGTCTTTTAGTTTTTAATTGTGTCGTTCCATACATTAATTAATTTGAGTTCTACAATATCGCATCTGTCTTGTGTAATAGATTTGTTTATTTTTGACTCATTTATAAGCAATTTTCCTCAATTAAATATTCCTTTATTTTAAATCTGAAAGGTCCTGAAGAAGGGAATAAGTATTTTAGAAAGCTAGACCATACAATAAAGAGTTTCGTACACTAGGCCTCCTGTTTTATTTGCGTTTCCCCACACAACCCAGAACTAAGAAGACTAAATTGTTTTTTCTTCTTTTTTTTTTTTCTAATTTAAAGTGCTTTTTTCAAACTACTCAGTCAAAACTGGTTACTAAATAAAAAAATGTTTACAGAAATTGAAGCAAAAAAATTAACTATTCTAATTGCCGTAGCTCCAAAAATTTACGATTCGCCAAAATTGCATAAACCAAATCTTCCAATAAGACCTATCGTTTCAAGTATTAAGTCTCCGTTTTATTATTTGTCAAAATATCTGTCAAATTGCATGTCCAATATTACCGGTCTAAACGACTTCTACATTAAAGACTCTTTTACTTTCAAAAATTTTATAGATTCAGTAGTCATACCAGATAATAGCATCCTAATATTTCTGGATATGACTTCCTTGTATACAAACATAACTAATGAACTTATACCTATTATTATTAATGAAAAATGGAACCTGTTAAAAGATCATACACAATTATCATTGGAAGAGTCTATAGAAATTATTAAAATCACATTATCAACAAATTATTTTCAATATAAAGAAAAATTCTACCAACAAATTGATGGCTGCGCAATGGGTTCTCCAATTTCTTCAGCAATGGCACAGTTAGTAATGGAGTACTTGGAGGAAAAAGTTTTAGCTAAACTAAATTTTCAACCTATATTCTTTAAAAGATATGTTGACGATTGTTTAATAGCGATTCCAAACAATAAACTAAATGAAATTGTACATGAATTCAACAGCTTTCACCACAAACTACAATTCACGTATGAGGTAGAGCAACATAATCAAATAAACATTTTAGATATGACCCTCATAAAGAACAACAACAAAATTGAAACAAAATGGTACGCAAAAGATACTTGGTCTGAGAGATATCTGAATTTTAATTCAAATCATTCAAAAAATCAAAAATTAAGTGTAATAACCGGTTTAGCTGATCGAGCCGTACAGTTAACATCACCAGAATACAGAAAAGAGACCCTAAAAAAAGTAAAAAACGTATTACTAAAAAATCATTTCCCAGAGCAACACGTTAATAGAATAATTAAACAACGCCCACACAAGTTATACAACACGTCTCGTTATAAGAATAACCGCACTCCAGAAGAAGATACAAAATATGTTGCCCTCCCCTATACAGAGGGACTTTCACAAAAAATCAAATACTTTCTTAAAAAACATAACATTGTTACCTGTGATAAATCAAACAACTTAATCAACAAAATTTTTACAAAACTAAAAAGCAAAATTCCCCTAAAAAAACAATCTAACATAGTGTATTCAATACCATGCACCAATTGTCCAAAACGATACATCGGAATGACAAGTCAGCTTCTCGAAAATAGAATAAAAGGACATAAATACACAAAGAATGCCACAACAGCATTAAACAAACACATACAAACCGAAAAACATAACATCAACTATAAAAACACCAAAATACTAGCTAAAGACTCTAATTACAATAAATTAGCCATCAAAGAAATGATAGAAATTACTATAGAAAAAAACTCCATGAATGACATAACCGACATAAATAATTTAAGCCATATGTATATAAATTTATTAATGTGACATCTTAATTTTAATTTTATATTAACTCTCCACATTTAAATGGTAACAACATAAAACAACAAAAAAGCTTTCCGTTTCTTTTATGAGAGAACAAAAAAAAATACAAGTGATAAATATTTCGTTACTGCTCTAATACAAGTTCTGGCAGTATAATCAAATCTGTCAATAAATATCTGCTTATTTCAAGGCATGTACTTTTATAGTGTTGAATATAAATATGTTTTTACGTGGTATTATTGTTTTATATACAGTGTGTCTCTTAAATGTTAATGTCTGTATTTTTATAATTTTAGCATCGAAAAAATTTTCTGAAGATGCCCTAAATTACAAGGCGAAACGTCAAATAAATGAAAAATTAAAAGTTGGTATTTAATTCGAACCTAAACCCAAGAATTTTCCACTTTTGTATATATATGTATATATATATATATATATATATATATATATATATATATATATATATATTTATATATATATTATATATATATATATATATATATATATATATATATATATATATATATATATATATATACAGTCAGTCCAAAAAGTCTCCGTACACTATCTGTGTTGTACAGAATTTTTCTGTTGTATTAAATTAATTAATCACAACTAGGATCTAACATGTTTTTATTAATTTTTAAGACATATCTAATGATTTTCAGTAGTAATTGTAACAAGGGAACATTATATTTAAAAGTTATACAAATAATAGAAAAACATATACAAAATTAATGCCAAAAAAGTCTCCATACAGTTAATAATTTTTAGTAATACTTTAACAAAATAGGAAAACAAATGGAAACTAATATTTGGTCGGACCGCCCTTAGCCCTGATAATGGCTTGCAACCTTCTTGTCATGCTGGAAACCAGCTTTCTAGTCACTTCTGGTGTAATGTTCTCCCATTCGTACAATATTCTGTTCTTCAACGCTTCTTTGCTTGAAACGTTATGTTGGCGAACGCGGCGTTTAAGTTCCTCCCATAAATGTTCAATAGGGTTAACATCAGGTGACTGTGGGGGTGTATGAAGCTGCTGTCGCACATTATGGATCATCCATTCTCGCACCAAGTTTGCTGTGTGTTTTGGATCGTTGTCTTGTTGGAACATGTATCTCCCTTGGAGGCCCAATTTCTGCACACTTTCTGGTAAATTGTCGCGCAAAATGTTCATGTAGACATGCTGATCCATGGTCCCATTAATAAAATGCAGATTTCCAACTCCTCCAGCAGACATGCAGCCCCATAGCATAACATTGCCGCCCCCGTGTCTAACTGTGGAACAAAGGTTCTTGATGTCAAAGGCGGTATTCTCCTTTCGCCAAACTTTAGCTCTACCATCAGACCCAAAAAGGTTAATTTTAGTTTCATCGCTAAAAATTACTGATTCTCAAAACTCCGGAGGCTGGTTAACGTGCTCTGTAGCAAAGGCCAATCGTTTTTTTCGATTAGCGTCCGAAATTAATGGTTTCTTCCTGGCCACACATCCCCTATAGCCAGCCCTGTGTATACAATTTCTCACCGTTTGTGAACAAATATTTTTTGAAAATAACTCTCGAACTTCTTCTTTCAATTTAGGAGCACTTTTCTTGGGATCTATAGTCACTTGCCTAACGATACTAGCTTCTTCACGTGGAGTCAGTTTTTTGGGACGTCCAGAGCGAGGTCGAATCTTGTAGGAACCCGTTAATTTATACTGATTCACAATGTACTGAATGGTAGTATGCGGCTTCTTCACAATTTTTCCGATATGTCGAAATGATTTTTTTTCTTTCCACATATCAATTATCAGTTTTCGAATTGGTATTGGAATCTCACGATTTCTTTCGCTCATTTTTACTGCTTTCTTAAAAACTAACAATAAATGTACCAACAACAATGTGACAGGTAATTCATTATGGCCGAAAATCATTCATTTGTTTTATGCTGGCCAGCCACAGGCACCTTGATTAAATGCAACTAACTATAACGTGCTTTTTTAAATAAAATTAAAAGTGTACGGAGACTTTTTTGACATTAATTTTACATGCATTTGTTTAATATTTAAGGAACTTTTGAATAAAATGTCCCTTTGAAAAGACGTTAGTTAAGCTTAAAATATTGAAAAAAACTTATTTTCGAGTCGTTTCAATTATCAAATAAAATACTATAGAAAAATATCATATAAACTACCTACTGTACTGAGACTTTTTGGACTGACTGTATATATATATATATATATATATATATATATATATATATATATCGCATCGAAACTTTGGCTTTTTGGCGAACAGAAACAAATAAGAATATTAAGACAGATAAACTTTCGAAAAAGTATGACAATCTTCTAAGAAAGTCGAGTCCGCCACAAAGATCGTCAGTAGACGTCGATAAATTAGTACATAATATATCATCCTACAGTCTCTCAGAAAGTGAAAAATCCGTACTGAGTAAGGGTTTTAATTTTGCGATATCTCCTAAGGAAATCCCTAAAGAAGAAATAATAGCTGTGGGAGTGGAAGCCGTCCTTGACTCCTCTGAAGAAACAAAAGCAGAGGAGATTCGACAAGAGGTGGCAAGAATTTTAAGATCAAGCAAAACACCAAAACAAAACCTAAATGCCACTGAACAAAGGGCCCTAATAGACCTCCGAAAAAATAAAAACATCACAATCCTTCCAGCAGATAAAGGAAACGCAACTGTGGTTATGAATACTCAAGATTACGTACAAAAAATGCAGGATATCCTACAAGACAATTTTTATAGGCCTGTTCCAAGGGACCCGACAACGTACCTAGAAAAAACAACTAAAAATAAAATAAAAAGTTCACCAATAAACCCCGAAATTCAACAAAAAATCATACCACGGGAAAAGTCGAGCAGATGTCCTAAACTCTATGGTTTACCAAAAATACACAAACCAGGCGCGCCTATCAGACCTATTGTTAGTGCTGTTAATTCGCCGCTACAAAAACTGGAGAAATACCTTTCTGAAATTATGCAACCAACTGTAGAAAAAGCTGATTCATTTGTAAAAAACTCGGAGCATTTCACTCGAATTATACGAGATATCGTCCTTGAAAAAAACGACATCATAGCAAGCCTAGATGTCAAATCGTTATATCCCAGTATTCCCATCGACGAAGCATTGGACAAGATTGCTATGAACGAGGATTTCCAGGCACATATAATAGAACTCTCGGAGCATTGCCTCAAAAATACTTATTTTTCTTTCAACGGGCAAATGTATAAACCAATAGATGGTGCTCCAATGGGGTCCTCCCTACCACCAGTAGTCGCGAATTTATTTATGATATACTTCGAGAAAGAAGCTCTTGAGAAAGCAAGTTTAAAACCCAAATTATGGATTCGTTATGTGGATGACATATTTATTATATGGCAGCATGGTCATGCAGAGCTCGAAAAATTTCACGTAAATTCAATCCACCCCAGAATACAATTTACTCTAGAGTTAGAGGAAAACAACAAACTACCATTTTTAGATGTTTTGGTCACAAAACTACATAACGGACATTTCGAATACACCGTGTATAGAAAACCAACACATACAGACAGATATTTAAATGCAAAATCACATCATCACCCAGCACAAATTCAAGCTGTGGCAAATACTCTAATATCTAGATCCGTGCGACTAACTGAAACACAGACGAGACAAAACGAACTTAAGGTAATATCTAGTGCTTTAAAGAAAAATGGCTACACAAATCGCACCATAGAGAAAGCTATTAATGCACAAGTTTCCCGAACAACGAACAACAAAAAATATAAACCGGGAAAGCACGAGTAGTCTTACCATATGTAAAAGGCACAACAGACAGAATCGGAAGAATTCTGAGGAAACACAACATACAAACAATACACAAGCCACAAACAACTATAGGTAAACTACTCGGAAACCCAAAAGATAAAATCAAACTGGAAAACCACGGAGTGTACAGTATTCCGTGCCAGGACTGTGAAAAGTTGTACGTAGGGCAAACTAACAGGCGAATATCAGCAAGAGTGGAAGAGCATAAACTCAGCATCAGAAATAAACAAACAACCTCAGCTTTATTCCTACATCATCAGGAAACCGGCCATAAAATAAATTTCGATGGGTGTAGGGAGATTGCCAATATAGAACATTATAAGACCAGAATAATCCGAGAAGCCATAGAAATTGAAAAGCAAGATGATTTAAATAAAAGGGACGAATCATTAAAACTACCAACAGTATGGAAGACAATAATAGACAAATCTAAAATCGCAAAAACTCAAGCGCAATTAGCGCAACAACAACAGCACCATCCAGAAAACATAAATAACGACCAACGCCTGCGCAGATATAACCTTCGGCCCCGAGTGGGGGTATAAAAGGAAGCGTCGCAGTCACCAACACTTCAGTCTCTATTCGGACGCGAGAAAGAAAGCTTCTTTCTTTTTTTTAACCAATAACCGCAAAGTTTCCGATGTATTTGAGAATAAAATTCCGTATTTAGATCTATTTCCCTTAAATCAGATTTATTATCTCTAGTTAAAATATATACTGTTGCGAATTCGCTTTTCGACAACTAACGTAACGAAAAGACGTTATAATTGTATTAACTTCTCTTGTGAAGCAAGAAAATGTTTTCTTTGGCCATTAGTCAGATGCTGCGAAATAAATCTTAATTTGCCCAATTCCTCTGATAGATATCTCCAAGTGCCAAGACAAAGGTCTCCGTTTTCAATTCATGGTTCATCCAGAAAAACAAATTGGCCTTCACTTTTTCATCGGCAAGGAATCATTTGTTTGGATAATCTGGAAAATTGGAGATTCCGAAACACGGCAACTTAGAATGCTGAAAATAGAGAAAGAGCAGAATTTTGATGAAAATAAATGTGCTAGGCTTCTAACATACCAGGGGAGTCTTTTAATCAATTATTTTCCTTCTCTTTTTTTTTCGAGGTTATTTTAATGAAAATGTTGCTTTGTGTATTTTTTATGGATAGTACAAGTTGTTCTGCGTTAAATGAAGTAAAACCTTATTTAAAATCAGTAAGGTGCAAAAAATTGAATACAAAATTTCTTGGTCCAATTTCATTTTTTAAAAGATATTATTCTCATATTTGCATGGTATTTATCTCGCATTATTCGCATCCAGGTGCCGAATTTCGTATAGTTAATGAGTGGTTACAAATTTTGAGATGTTTTTTGAAGACCAGTTTAATAATTTATAATAATATGGATGTAAGATGTTAATTTTATGATTTACTGCTGTTTATTTGCAGGGTGTTTAAAAAACATGGGCCATCGTTTAATGGTAGAATCCTTGTCCAAAAATAAGGCGAAATGTTCATATGTATATGGGTCCGCAAACGTTTGGTTTTTGAGGTACAGGGTGTTGAAGTTTTTTTAAATAACTTTTACGAGAAACAATATATTCGCGCCCAATTTTATACCTGGGGTTTTTGAGGTAAGAAATCATAATTCGGTATTAGTTTTTATGCAATATCAAGAGGACGCTATTATAATTTTTTCTATGCAAAAAAGGTATACCTGCTCAACAACGCTAAAGATGACCGTTTTTGAGAAATTTGCAAATTTTTACATCCAAGCAGATTATTAAGTCTCTTAGGCGCTATGTGAACACTTATGTGCCTAAGGGACTCGGTAACCAGCTTAAATTTCGATTAAAAAATGCCTCTTTCTATTGATTTTGCTTTCATTTCCGAAATATTAACGAATTAAAAAATATGCTGTGCTTTTATTAATTTAATAATTTATATCTAACATTTAAATTATTATTTAATTAATCTTACAAACAATTATAAGAAATGATCGAAATGGTCACCTCTAATAGCAATAGGTCCACATCGTCGTATCCGATGCGCTGGTGCTCCGTCCGGCAAACATAAATTAATGTTTTACATATTTAAAGAAAGCAAATCATTTTTAAGGAAATTAAGGTGGGAAGCGTGACTTGTTTGGTTTTTGAGACACCGGGTGTCGAATCTTGTTTTAATTTTTTTTAAATAACTTTTACAAGGAACGAAATTTTCGCATTTAGGTGAGAAATCATAATTTGGCATTGGTACAGGCAAGTAGGTGACATTTTTTACTATGGAAATATTTATGACAAGTATTTCAATAAATTTCCTTTAGAAAGAGTTCCTGATCAAAAATGTTTCAAAGTCTTGTGAGGCGATTGCGAAATGAAGGGATACTAAAATTAAAAAAAAAATAATGCAGGCAGGCAAAGGTGTCGTAGACATCCAGAAGTTAAATAAAATATATTAAATCTTGTGGAAAATACCTCAACAATTATTAATAAATAAATTGGAAACATTTCTGTTGCCTCAATTCTAGGAACACTCCATGAGCAACAGCTGTACCCGTATCATTTTACTCGAGTTCAAGAAGTATTACGAGGGGCCAATACACCTCGACTGTAATTTTGCCCCGAGTTTCAATGCAAAAATAGGGAGGAACCATTATTTTTAAATCAAGATCTATTTACTTGTATCACGAGGAAAGAAATAATACATTTTCATAACCTTCACTCATGGTGTGATGAAAATCTCAATTTATTAATGCCAGTAAACATACTGGCATTTTTACGCTTCCTTCTTGATGAGATGGGATTTGAGACGATTAAGAACTATAAACAGTTTTGGGATTTCTCTAGCATCGACAGATACGATTTTTCTTCACCGGAACACTAGAAGAAGTACCATGAATGTCTTTCCACAGACGCCTCATAATGCTGTTAGTAGAAATTGACATTTGACTCTTTTAAAACCACACACTTGGAACCTTAATGAATGCCTAAATTTAAACCAAATGTTGAAAAAATAAAAAAGTTAGCAATCTTTTTTAATTAATAGCTGATTTATTTTAAGAGATTGTAATAGGCATACTTACTACAATAATTAATTTTAAACAGAGGATGATCTGCCTACTGCAAGTTACTTTTTTTAAAATTCCACTTTCTCTAACTAAAATAGAAACATGAATTTCATAACGCAAAAATAGAGATTTAACTTTACAAAAATAAACTGATTCAAAAATAAGTTTAGACCCAAAAGTGAATCACAGACAGTTATATAAGAAACTATGACGTTACGTCAGATATCTTAATCACTTAAAAATTTGAAATATTAAAATCACTAATTTGTAATAAAAACCGTACAAAAAACAATAAACATACAGATAATTAGTCACCTCAAAGGAAGATGTAATGGTGACTGCATGAAAAACAAGATACACTAACGTGGGCAGGTGACCGACATGGTAGTGTAAGCAAGATTAACCCAGTCACTCGAAACCTCTAAAAAGGCGATTTTACTCGGCTTCACCAAGGTCAAACTTTTTTATTGAAAATTCACTTACCCGGAACTTCCCTCGTTATGAATATTTTTTTTATTAGGAATAATGAGATGGAACCCAGTACAGTACATATACATTTACTAACACATATACCTAATGTCATTTCAAACATTTTTATTGAGCGCCATTTTGTTCCATCATGTTGGATTCCTACCAATATTTTACCCGTTTTTAACACTTGATTTTTTGGCATAATTCAAAATAAATTCAAGAAGTAGTTATTTTGTTATGTCATGTTGAATTTGTACCAATTTATCCCTCTTTTGTTCCCGGGTCTTGATTCGTACCACAACTTTACCAATTTATTTCTATATCACACCTAAAATTTGAAATTGTTCTAATGACTAGTTTTTTCAGACCGATTTTTTAAATATTTTGTTTTGTTATCTTGAATTCATATCACAATGTTATTAGTTCATTCCTATGTGGTACAAAACTTGAGGTAAATAGAATAATTAGTTTTTTAGTAAAATTTGTTTTAAGTTTTCACTAGGTCGCCATTTTGTTCCAACATCTTGAATTCTGCCACAATTTTACTACTTCTTTTCTAGTTATGGCACAGAATTTCAAATTAATACATTAAATAGTTTCTTCATGGCATTTTGGATTTGTACCAAAATTTTACTCGTTGATTCTTACATAATACTTGATTTTTATGCAAAATTGAGAAAAATTGGATAAGCAGTTTTTTAGCAATATTTAGTTTAACATTTCAACAGGCCACCATTTTGTTTCGCCATATTGGATTTTAACCAAAATTTTACCTGGTCAGGTCATCTCCATATGACCTTTAATTTTTGACCAAAATTTAAGGTCAATCGGGTAAGTAGTTTTTTAACTATGCCGCGAACTGACAGACCGACAGACACACAGACTGGTCGAATTGAGAAAACATGTCCTTCGGCATCTAGGATGAAACGTAAAAATCTGAAAAAATCTCGGAGGATGATTTTTTAACGACCACAATACTTCCATTTTACGAAGAAAGTAAAATAATGAAGTTGATGTTGGGTCCCGGAAAACTAAACGTCAAATTAAAGATCTGAAAACCCTTTTTCTAGAGCAAAACAAATTGGAATAAAAATATTATTTTAGTTTTTCCAAAATATGTTCAAATAAAATCAGAAAAGAATAAAAACTACTTGAAATTTTCTACTTTTCTCAACAGCAGATTGGCACTAGATTGAGCAACTTTTTTGTAATTTAACCCATATCGTATTTCTTCTGGTCTACGAGATCCCTGTAGAGAACATTCTTATACGGGACACCTATAATAGAACAACTTTATGATTCTCTACCCCACCTGACTTTTGTTTAAGATACTTTTCTTTTTTAAGTACGTAATTAAAATTGTAATAAAACTTTTGGCTTCCTGCTTTTTTTCAAATCTTAATTACGTTTCGGCTTAAGTATATGTTATGCCAACCAAATTATAAGCGTCCTAAAAAACAGGATTACTTTTAACAATAAACGACATCAACAAACCACTTGACTAATCATTTTCTACTAATCAAACAATCTAAAAGATCCCACATTTATCAACGCTTAATATTTTAATATTATAAAACAGGGACCTTATAATTGTATTATATTATTATTATCTAGATTATTTAACCTCGTATTTTTTATTCCTTGTTAACGCCTAGTTTCTTCTTCTCGTTATTACTCTGATTAGAAATATTGTTTATGCTTCGCAAATATGAAAATACCTATTTATACGCCAAGTTTAACCTTCATCCAAATATTTTGCTTCAGTGGGGTTCACAGTATCTGCCGATTATCAGATTAGTGTGTTGTTTTTGACAAAGACAGAAGACAGACTCGCTTTTGTTGACGTAATCATTCAATATCGTAACTAGGAGACCTGTTTCAATCTCCTGTGTCAATTATTGAATCAAATTTCAATTAGAGATTTGAGAGATGCGGTGCATGTGTGTGTACTATTCATCCATGTCACGTCGATTGATAGACAACATTCCGGCTTGGCCCAAATTGCACAGGTTCGAACTTTTCATCGGCTTCGGAGAATAAGCTTCTATTTGTAAAAGTCGCAGATTAGTAATTGAATCAACTGTACGGGAACTATATCTTTTCGTGTAAAGTTTACTTTTTGTAGCTACCGGTCAGTAGCTTTGCGAATGCTTTTATAAAACTGATTCAGCAAAATGAAAGAAGTTACATTACAGTTTCTAAAACAGTAGCACTCAAAAAGATAATAAAGCGACCAAATCTGTGTATCTGATTTAAAATGCTAGATAAATTAACTCTGATTTTCCACTTCCTATTTATATTTATTAATAAACTATATAAAGAAAATATTTTCGAAAAATATTATTTGGGGTTTTTCGACGTTTTAGGGTTCTTAAATTATCAAAAACATATTTTTAGAAAAACATTATGATCTCTGTACGGATGTGTGGGCGTATGTGTGTATGTAACCAAAATTGTGTGAAACGATACGTTGAGAACGGTCAAACCGACTTCGAATTTGCATTAAAAATAGTCTACGTCAGTTGTCAGAATCAGATTTTGGGTATCATAGGCGTAGATCTTCCATATTTTTAAGGGGTATAAAGACGCAAAAAAATCATATTTTGAGAACGCACAGACCAATAATATTTAAATTAAAAATAAATAGTTGAAGATGATCTAATATCAAATTATTTAATCATTTTAAAATAAAATGGGTGGCATAAATTTGTACTTACCTATTGCAATAGAAAATGTATGCATTTTCTTCTAAACTTAATAAAGCATAATTTATCAAATTGGGTATCCTATTTCTTCACTAATCTTTTTTTTTCTTTGCTTCTTTCTTCTTTTCTTTAGATATTTTGAAAACATAATTTACACAATTACGAATTTCTCACTATTTTCGACAATATCAAAACATTTTTAAAATAAATACAAATTTCACACTAATGTCGATAATTTGAAAACATTATTTACAGATCTTATTGAGGTATCTAACTAGCAAAAACAATATATGAGGCCCAATTCAAATTTTTAGCTATTAAGTTTGTAAATTAAGTCACCATATATGTATAAAGATAAAACTGTTTTACCAACCGGTAATTTACACTTATCAATCAATATGTATTGTAATTTATTTTAATGGAAATATTTAAAGGAAATGTATAAAAGTAATATAGGAAATGAATTAAGTTACTTTCGCCATTATTCTACAAATACTGTCTATTTTACGGTACAATACCATACATAATATTATTGATTTACACCTTTACCGCAGTATATGACCTGAATGAGTATCACCTGGGAACTTATATTTACCATTAACAGTAATATTGATAAGACAAAATTATAATTTGAGAAAATAGACGTAAAAGAAAATTGTCTATTTATTTTGTTTTAAAAGATCATAGATCAAAATATGAAAATATTTAACTGTTTTACCTTTATATTCAATTACTACCTGTTGTCGCTAGTGTTCTAGAGTGGAATGACCCTTGTGTGTGGTTACATGTTAATAATAAGGATTAACAGTGTATGTATTTAGCTAATTTAATGTTTGAAAAAAAAACAATTAAAAAATATTTTATTGTTATATAAGTATAAAATATATCCTGCTACGAACAGCTAGACAATATAGTCACAACAATTGTTTAGCTTATTTATTTATAGAAAACTACAGCTTTAAAAGGAATATCAATTTATTAAAAAACCAGTACTTAAAGAAACCTGTTTATCACAGTTGGTAAAAGACAAAATGTCGGTATATATATTCGATATTCTCGAATATCGAATTTTATTGTTCATTTACCAATTTAAATATTAAATTATTTAGATTGAAATTAAGATGTAAGTACAAAATTTAATTAATATTAAACCATTATGAGAATTTAAAGTAAATTGTGAATATATAAATTACCTTTTAAGGTCTAAATTTGATCAATTTTTAAAAATTAAGTAACGTTGATAATTATGCGCTTAATTTCACGGAAATCAGGATGACATCGTAATAACAGAGTAGCTCTATGAGGATGAAAAAGCCAACTGAAAATTAAAAAAAAACATAGAAGCATTTCGTTTGCTTAGTAAACAGTTAAATACCATAAATTTACTTTATCATGTTCTATATAAAAATATGTTTTTTTACTTTATACAGGGATAAAACAGCCCCCAGAATCGAAATAAATATTCTACAAGGGTTTAGCTTTTTTAACGAACGGCAAAACACGTCAATTTTTTTATTTTTAATATACACATTGTTTTTTTATTATACTGGGTAGTCCCAAGAAAACGAAAATATTTTTTGGGTTAAATCGGTTACTTATAAAAAAAACAAACGGTGAAACATATCAAAATTTAGATGTAAAACGATTTCTCTACTACACAAGGTAGGCCTACGAAATACAAGAATTCTACCTTTTTTTAAACAGGACAAAAATATTTTCTTTTTTAACATACATAATTTTTTTTTTTCGATAGGGTTAATCTAAGGAGGTGAAACAGATTTCTAATGAAATAAACGTTAAAAATATTATTAAAAATTTGAATATTTTTTTAAAAGTTTGAGGTTTTGTTTCAAGTGTTATGACGTTTCACCCCTGACGCTTTTAAGAAAATATTCAAATTTTTAAAAATTATCAGTGAGGATGGGGTTTATTGTAGCTTCATTAATTAACTTCATGCACTAAAATATTATTTTTAGTTTTTTTTCAATAGTTTATAAATAAAAACCGTTTTTTAATATATTTAGCGTTTATTTTATTTTGTACTTTTAGCATTATTTTTTACCTACCATGTATAATATATTCACAATTTTGTTACACCAATTCTAGTTTTGGATCAACGAAAACTTTGTCTGCTGATATCAAAATCCAAAAAGTTTCCAAACATTTCAATTTTTTTGCGCATCCTCTGTATAAGATATACACGTTAAAAAAAACATTAGCAAAAACTAATTGTACATTAAAATTTTGGTACAAATCCAAGACCACGAAACAAAATGGCGGCCTAATCAAATATTTAAAAAATCAGCTTGAATAAACTACTTATCTGGTTGTGGTACTAATTCAAGATGGCGGAATAAAATGCCGGCCAAATAAAATGTGTGATAAAAACACCCTCTCAGGTTTTATATAATATATGTATGTCTGCCTGTCTGTCAGTTCGCAGCATAGATAAGAACTACTTACCCGATTGATTTCAAATTTTGACTAAAAATTAAGGGTTTACTTTAAATTTTGCACTAAATTAAGTGTTACATAGAACTGAACTGGTAACATTTTTGTACGAATCCAAGATAACAAAACAAAATAGCGACTTAATAAAATATTTAAAAAAATTAGCATGAAAAGAGCACTTATTAGATTGATTTCATATTTTGTGCAAGCATTAAGTAATATAGAGACAAACTGATAAAATTGTGGTACGAATTCCAGATGGTGCAACAAAATGGGGGTAAAATAAAATCTTTAAAAAAACAACGCAAAAATATCTTCTCATTCAATAGACTTCAAATTTTCCACAAGAATTTAATGTGATATAAGGATAAACTGGAACGAATATAATAAATGTGTTGCACACGTTTTGGTGTGGAATAACCCCAATGCCTTCTGCTTTTTATAATACCAGTTGTTTTACATTTTAAGCTTTATTTTTAAAATATCCAAAATATCTGAGCCTTTGGAAAATATTGCAAAATTTCTTTTACGAAACGTCTTTTTACTTATTTAGTGATTTGAAAAATAATTTGATTTTTGAATAGTTTCAGATACCAGATATTTTTTAAACATATTTTTTTATGGAGAAAGAACACTAATTTTGCGATGTGCCCTATCACTTTCTAAGGCTGCAATGATTCAGGGTTTCTTTTCTGGTAACTGTTAAAAAGATAAATGCCTCTGTAATACAGATTTTAAAAATATGTACAGAGTGAGAAAAAGGTTTGAGATTAAAAGCAAACTAATTTTTGGAAAAAATGCGTTTTTCTTTAATATGGATTTACGTGAATCTCAATTCAACAATCCAAAGAAAAATCGGATTTTCATTTCTATATTTTTAAATATCATTTTACATTTTTTGGGTCATAGTTTTAGCACCTTGGGATTTTGTAAAATGATTTTATAAATAAATAAATTAGACTAATATAAAATTACTTCGTAAACTGACACATTTAAAATATTATATATATATATATAATATATATATATATATATATATATATATATATATATATATATATATATATATATATATATATATATATATATATATATATATATATATATATATATATATATATATATATATATATATATATATATATATATATATATATATATTATATTGTAAATAATTTAAATTATTCACAATATTTCCATCAGCGATGTATCCTCGACGGCTATTAAGTCTAAAAAAAGGCAATGCTTACACTTAATTTTCACGAAAACAATTGAATTAACCTTTAGTAGTCGTTGTTAAGGGTGGGCTGAAATCTTGAGAGTAGACTAAAATGGACATAACATTTTCTTAAACGTGCCAGATGGATTCACATAAGACTGAATATCCTCTACTGGACCGAAGTACCAAAAATAGCTTGTGGAGGTCTAACCTTAGCTTCGCATTTGCACATACAATGTAGGGAGTTTCCTCTTCCTTACCACATGCAGTGTAGGTCGACTCTTCCACAAAGACTAACAGAGCCAAGTGACTCTGAGATGTACAGTGGCCTAGGGGCAACCCGTATCAGGGTGCTCTTTTTATTTCACAGTGACTAGGTATGGAAATCGAATATTTACCTTTAATTGTAACAAAAACTGTGACAAAAATGTAAAAATTATTAAAAAAAATACACCGAAAGTTTTATAAATAATTAAGCTGATACTGGTTACCATGGAAACGTGTATCGGGAAAAATATATTATATTTTATTTGAACTCAGCTTAATACCAAGCATAGAAACCACATTTTCTAAAATAATCACTAGTCCTATAAAATCTATATAAAAATTTATTGGAAGCTTGCCATACATTTTTTGATTTATACATTGGCCTTATATATAGGATTGAGGCTAACTTAAAGTATGCAGTGTCTTGGCGGAATGCAAACCGTTCAATCACAAGCCACCTGAAACTGTTACTCAAACATCTGAACTTGAAAAGAGTAGTTTGTTCGTTAAGCCACTCAAAATTGATTAAATGCCGATTTGAAATGTTTTCCTTTAAACTAAATTTTCTTCTGAATTCATTTACTCTGTATAAATTTAGAATAGTATATCGAACTAAATTTCTAAAAGATTAAACAGTCACAGAACAGTCTACAACGTAAAATGAGTAATGAGTGACTACTTCTCGTCAAAAAAAAACTTCTAAATGGTATTCTAAATCATTCTATATGAAAAAAATGCATTTTTTCTAATAATACTGTAATGTTTATCTTTTGCAAAAATGTTACAATATTTTAGAACAAGTTTGTTTAATAAAGTATTAAAAATACCACAAGATTCTAGGGCTATTTCACATAATACGAAGAGAATCCCACCGTGATATCTTATTTAATTTCTGAAATACTGTGAAATTCTGTTGCTTTTTTTTTCAATTTTAACGATATAGCATATTTAGTATAGGAAAATTTCAAATCATCTAGCCTCGAATTACTTTCTTTCTCTTCAGTTCTACTGACTCATAGATAGCGCATCACTTTCTTCCTCTAAATGCAGGATATTATAGATTATAATGGTTTGGTAACTCACTAGAAACTTAGGAGCTACCGCTGATATAATCAGTGTACTTGAACTGATTTGATGAGCAAGTAGCTGCCTATACTGGGACTTGAATATCGATATTCCAGGTCTTACTCCTTTAATATATTTACATTTTGATTGGAAAAGTTTAATGTTGCGCAATCTGAATACCATCTTTCGACAACATGCCGACACTAGATTTCATTTTTCTTTAACAAATAACATGCAAAAACACAAAATAAATATCGGGGTCGAATGAAAACACTTGCCAAATAAAATAAATGTATTTTAGCAAACATATACTTCCCTGCATATGTACAGTAATAGTTTTAGCCCGAGAGCTTTTTAGAGTAGGTATTTGAGGCACCACGAAAATTTCTATTACACTTCTTTTGTAATGCAGGAACACAAAGTCGAGGACCTGCCTCAAGGGTTGTGGGCCTAGTCAACCCCTGAATTTTAAAATTCTAATACCTTTAAGTTTAGTATTTAACTAAAGAAAAAAAGCCAGATTATTTAGTGGGGCTGTAATTTTGCCAACTTGGTCGACCGCCAATATACTTTCTCTCTCTTACACTTCAACCTATAACATTCTCTATCACCTGGCTGGTAGAAAGTCCCAACAAAATGGCCTGTTCTTTTTAATATTTTTTTCGGTATAAATATTATTCTTTTAAAATTCAGCCTACTTTTTTTTTTCGATTTTTATGGAATAGCATTTTAAAGCCGCCTAGCAAAATTTGACACCCGACTGAATAATTCGGTTTTTTTATTCAATTAAATATCAAATTTGAGGTAATAACAGCTCTCCACAATCCTCCAGTCGAGTTTTTATGTATAAAATCTTTAACAGCTCTCGTATTAATTTTTCAACTCGAGGAAATTTAAAAAATCCGTATTTAAAAGTTATTCTCCCAAAACCACTCTGTAGAGAAATATATATATATATATATATATATATATATATATATATATATATATATATATATATATATATATATATATATATATATATATATATATATATATATATATATATATATATATATATATATATATATATATATATATCTATATAGATATACATATATATCTATATATATATATATATATATATAAAGAGTTGAAAAAATTATAAGTTATTTTACCACTTTTCAAGAGAGCCCACCGTTTATGAAATTAAGAAAATATTTTCGTTTTTAGGGGACGGTTTTATTCCCTTAGGACTATTCTGTATAGTGAAAAAATATTTTTATTTACTGTGCGATAACCTACTTATATTGGATTTAATAAAAACATAAATACGTAATATTTATTGAGGCTCCGTCCCAAAAAGATTAATGAAATTTGACCTGTTTCATCGTTTTTTAATAAATTGAGTTGCTTTGAAATTATTTTTTTCATTTACATCATTTTAGGGCTATTTAAATTTTCTTTTTCGTTTTGTGGAGGGAGGGGATTGTTTATTCGTCCTAGAGCTACCCTGTATAGCAGACATAAATGTTCTTATTTGCAAAAGGGTAAAATAAATTTGACATGTTTGTTTGCCTTTTTAAAGTTAAGCGCTTTTCAATTTATTTTTACGATTTCAGGAAGCTGTTTCATTACTTTAGAACTACCATGTAAAGAGAACAAAAAAAAATAAAAGCCACTTAACGTATTACGTTACGAAAATCTTTAGTTATTTAAAAAATATATCTATTATCAAAAAAATAAATCAAGTAATTACATTGACGTAGACGTAGTAGTAACTACGTCAATGAAATCTATATATTTTTTAAACATTTAGTGCTCTTTTAATTTTAACGACAATCGGTTTTTTACGTTCTCAAAATATGATACTTTTAAAGTTTTTATATCCTTAGAAATGTCGAAGATCTACACCCACATCCATACAGACATCAAATATTTTTTTAATATGCTTTTTTTGTTCTACGGATTTAAAACCGCATAAAAAACCTATCACATATTTTCAAAAATTTTTTGAGGTTTTATACGAATATTTATAGCCTATATAGTACGATAATAATAAAAAAAATGGTCATACTGGGAAGTAAACAGTTGACTGCGTATCAAAAACCAATGGCGATAAAACCGATAAAATATAAAATTTTCCGTCAATTCCGACGATTTGATTTTTATTATTTTGTAAAACAGCCATCGATAAAGTTATCCGGAACATTTTTTGATGATAGTATGCCATGCGCTTATTGTGTTCAGTTTTTGAGTGCACTAGTAAACAGCAATTTTCATTTTATGAAAAAAATTAAAATCGTGTAAATCAAATAAGCAGACAATTTTATATCACGCCTCAGTGTAAATTTAAAATACATGTAAACTGATTCTTTTGATACGCATTCGGTGTTTAACCGGCGGTAGATTTAAATTTTATAAAAATCACCGATTTAGATACGTTTTATGATCATGCACGAAACTAAATTGGTTTGGGATTCACATTGGAATTTTCCGTGTTTCCGCTTTATTTGGCCAATGAAACGGAATGTTAAAAGCGAAAACTCGTTGCGAACAGCAGTCAGTGAGAATGAAACATCGGACTAGCAGACTTAGTTGAATGCCTTCCGCTTACTGTGAGAAATTTAAAAAAGTCACGATTGAGGGTCCGGTTCCAGAAAATAGAAGGTGTTACATATAAACAAAAATTATTTGATAGATATACTGAGAATATAATACTAAAGGTACACTAAAGAATTTCTTGTAACCCATATGCATTTCTACAAAAAGGTTACTGGAACAGCAGACTGCAATGACAATATGTTATATAATTTTTTGCATGTATTATGTCCACATGCATAAAATTTGATTAGGATAGCATTGTATAAAAGTCACATGACTTTCCTTTAATACAACTGAAATTACGTCACCATATGATTTTTTTTAAATATAATTTTAATTCATATTTGGAATGTTTTTTACCTACATAAAATACGTAACTGTTTGTATTCAAAAATATTATAGTTCAAAAATATTCTTAGTTTAATCCTGAGGATAAATTTAACTTGAATCAGTTTTTCTAAAAATCTGTAATTATAGAAGTTTATCAGCTGGGTGCACAAAACTTAATTGCTGTTTAAAATATTAAACCGGGCTTTCGGATTTGACAAGCTGATTATAGAATTCTAGGAACTCGCTGTCAAATTTAACATTCCGTTAAACATTCTAAACTTTAACATAGGTAGGTGGAAAAGAAGCATTTTATAACAGGAGCATAAAGGTAATTAAATTACATTATGAACACCTCGTAAATAGTTTAGATTATCAACATTGCCAAGTGTTGAAATTTGGCTTAAACCCATATCATATTTTGGATATTCGTTATTTTTTCAGTACTCTAGGAAAAAAAAACGTGGAAAAATTCTTAGTTCTAGTTGTTTAAGAAAAAAAAAAGGGTGTATTTATTAAGGGTTTAATTTTTGTCATTATTTTAGAAAAACGTGTTTGTTTAAAAGCTCTAGAATAAGAATAAATAATATTTTGGGAAATTAAAGCTGTTAGTTTTTACTTCCCTCGTAAAAGGGAAGTATTGTAATCGTGAAAAAAATCACTCTCAGAGATTTTTGCAGATCTTCACGTTTCAGGGTCCCTAGATGACGAAAAACATGTCTTCTCAATTCCGTCGGTCTGTCTGTCTGTCTGTTCGCAGCGTAGCTAAAAAACTACTTATACGATTGACTTCAAATTTTGGTCAAAAATGAAGGGTCATATGGGGATGACCTGGTAACATTTTGGTAAAAATCCAATACGGCGAAATAAAATGGCGGCTTACATAAATTAAAAAAAAATATTATTAAAAAACTGCTATCCAATTTATCTCAAATTTTGCAAAAACATCAAGTATTATGTTGGAATCAACTGATAACATTTTGGTACGAATCCAAGATAGCGAAACAAAATGTCGGCTTAATAAAATATTTAAAAATTCAGCATGAAAAAACTGCTTAATGGTTTGATTTCAAATTGTGTGCCATATCTAATTGTGGTATATGGATCAACTAGTAAAATAGTGGTACTAATTCAAGATGGCAGAACAAAATGGCGACCAAATAAATTTTGTAATCGTGAAAAAAATCACCCTCTCAGGTTTTACATATCTTCACGTTTAACGTCCTTAAATGCCAAAAAATATGCTTCATCAATTCCGTCGGCCCGTTTTTCGGTCTCTCTGTCTGTCTCTCAGTTCGCGGCATAGCTAACCCAATTGACTTAAAATATTGATAAAAAAATTAAGAGTCATATGGAGGTGATCTGGTAATATTTTGGTAAAAATCGAGTATGGCAAAAACAAAATTGCCACCTAGTGAAATGGTAAAAAAAATTATTATGAAAGCTACTTGTCAACTTGTAAAATTTTGGTACGAATCCGAGATGGCGGAACAAAACAAAAAACAAAAAATTACTTAAAGATTTCAAATGTGTGCCATAACTAATTGTGGTATAGGGCTCAACTAGTAAAACTGTGTTACTAATTCAAGATGGAGGAACAAAATTGCGGCTAAATAAAATTTTTTTAATCTTGAAAAAATCACCTTTTCAAGTTTTACATATCTTCACGTTTTAGCGTCCTTAGATGCCAAAAAATATGTTTTATCAATTCCGTTGGTCCGTCTGTCTGTTAGTTTGCGACATAGCTTATATACTACTTACCCGATTGACTTCAAATTTTGACCAAAAATTAAGGGTCATATGGGGATGACCTGGTAATATTTTGTTAAAATCCCAAAATGGCTGAATGATAAAAAATTGTGTTAGATTGGTGTAATATTTGGGGTTAAGATCCAGTAAAAAAACAAATTTCTTTCTTTAATTGACGACGTTTCCGAATTTAATTTGTGGATCGTCAGGTCACATATATAGATTCTATATCCTGCATGAACCCCATATTATCAGTCTTTAGCTACTCTGTTGGTCCGCAGTTATTTTCTCGATATTTAGTTTCTAAATCATTTTCGTTAGCGATCTTCTTATTGTTAGAGTGGTGTATTATTTGGAGTTAGGAAATATCTGCAGACTAACGGAATAGGCAAAGACTGATAATATGGGTTTCATGTAGGTTTATGATGAAACAAATAAAAATGAAAAGACAGTGTATGTAACACATATACTGTAACTATGTACTGAACTAATTTGGGTCACACATCACTATTCCTAACAAATGCAAAAAAAAATCATATCGAGGGAAGTTTTGGGTAAAGAAATTTACCAATCTCGGACGATAATCAAAATAAAGCATCGCCGCGCACGGCTAGTACTTGAATGGGTGACCACCCCGGGAACGACCGTGCTCCGTCTAGAGACGGGCTGCTGACAATTGGTAGTAGTTGTTGTAGATATACCTCCGACTCCTGTTAGAATCACTAAAAAAGGCAACCACGACTTAATGCAACGGTGCATTATTCTTAGGTCTTCGTGGTATGTCCAAATATAAAAAATACTAAATTCGCCAAAAAAATTAAGGGTGTAATTCTTAACGTTTGCTATGTTTTAATTGATTTCATACTTTCAGAAAAACGCGTTTATACAAAACCTAAAACAATATAAGATAATATTTTGTTATTAGGAGTGCTATAACTTAATTTTTTTCATAATTTCGGTTGAAAGTGTAAGTACAGAGGTAGGAGGTAGAGATGTAGATTGTGGTAGAGTGAAGAGTAAGTAAGGGGAAATTGTAGGGGAAGATTCTGATGCCGATCTTTGGCTGGTAACTACTTTCGTTTTTCTGATATCATCAGCATTGGTTTCTTAAGTATACAACCCTGCATGTTATATAGCTATTAAATTCTTTCCACACTTCTTGCTAAATATAAATAAACTGAAGTTGATATTTAAAGATACCGAATATTTAGACGTTTTATTAGGCCATCATCTCGTTTTGTCAAATAGGCATTAAAATTTTACCAGTTAATCACTGTTAGACTTGATTTTTATGTAAAGTTTCAAGTTAACTAGATCTATAGCTTTTGTAGTGATGGATTTTTAATCATTTCATTAGGCAGTCATTTGTTCTTCCAAAATCTTACCAGCTTATCTCTCTCAAAGTAGCGCGCTAATTTTTGTAACCAAATGTAAAAGCAGCCCATACAATAAAAAATTCTGTCATGTTTTATAAAAAAGTATTTTTATTCTGAGATACTTACCCCAAATACCATCAGGAGTCCTAAGACGAAGGCGACTGGCAACTTTTGATTTTAGTGCAAAACTTGAGGTCCAGTCGATAAATAGTTTCCTCATAACGTTTTTTTTTAATTTAGTGTATCCCTCTCTCCTGGATTTTTACCATAACGTAACCATTCTTCATTTATTCATTCACCGTCCTCATATTATAACCCCTGATTTTGACGCAAAATTTGAAGTCAATCGAATAAGTGAACAATGCCGCGTACGACACAACAACAGACAAATGGAAATGGGAGAACATGTTTTTCGGAACCGGAACCCTAAAACGCAAAAATCTACCATACTTCCCTCTTACGTGAATTACAAAACGAGACTACGGAATCGCCTTTTTTAAAAAATGTTTATTTCAAAAATACAAGTTATTTAGAAACAAAAATAAAATGTTTTACGTCGATGCTTTCAACTGACTGCCGTCGCGTCGCAGAAATTCGCATATATTAGCGGTCATCTAATATGCAGTGTCAGCAGGTTCCTTGGTTGGATGGTCAGATAACTCCTCCCTTCTTAGATTTAACTAACCCTGATAGGGGGTAGTTCAATGAGTTGGCTCGGATTCGGTTCTGTTGTGGTTGTGGTTGCGGTCATCTTTTTCAAACATCTATTTCGGATAAAATATCTAAACAAAAAATATCCAAAAATAGTTAGAAAAAGGGTGTATATAAAAATTGTCCATAGGCTTGGAAATTTCGAAATTCGTTCGAAAAGTTCTGGGACATGATTTTCTTCAATTTTGTTTTTGATTTTGTGAAGTTCGTCTAATTTGATTTCTTGTAAATGGAAGCTCGAATTCAGGACGGAAAAGTCTTGTTCAGGTGTATCTTGGAAGTCCGGGAACAGGATGGGTTGCTTATTAGTATCGACGTCGTTTTGATTATTGATAATCGACATATCGTTGATTTTTGCTTGGCATCCTGTTGGAAGGGTCAACATATAACTTCCATGTAGTTTTTGGCGTTCTTCTTGGGAGTCACATTGCAGTTCTACTAGTTCGGTATTTGGCAAAACTACAATCCATTGATTGGAATTATCCAATTGACTTATTACAGGTCGACTTATTGTAACGTCGATTTGTTGGCAGGTAGAAGTGCTTTTTGTGGTCTGTAAGAGCTGTACTTCGCAAGGACTTTTTGAAGTGATCTCTGTGAGGTCTTCTTTTTGCAAAGAAATAGGTTGGGCACAACTTCTTGGCAAGGGTCCGGACGATGAGTAAAGTACAATTGATTTTTAAGTAAATATTTGTTCCGCGGTATAACAACCTTAAACAGACTCTGATGCTCAATTGGTATAGAGTACAAGTGATAATAAGAAAAACTATTTGGATTGGTTACTGGAATTCGTAATAAATATGTTACACGGTTATTTAGGGTAAAACAGTCGACGTCTATAATATTTTCGAATAAAAATATATTTTCTAGGTTAGTGGGCAAAATTAAATGTTTTGAACCTACCATTTTTTCGAGTTTTTTGAGTTCATTTAAAAGATCTTTGGTTTGAATTATGCTCGGGTGAAATATTTTAAGCTTTGCGAATGTAACGGAGTTTTCAACATCTTGTAAAATGGAATCGATTATTTCGTACAAGTTAATAATTTGATCAAGAGTGTCTTTAATAAAATACATGTTCTCTTTGTACGTTGTTTTTTGTACAATATAACTTATTTGTTTTATTTTGCCCTCGAGAAGTTTTTCATTTTGGCTTATTTTTTGAATTGTTGTGTTAAAACTCGTATTGACGCTTGTTGAAATCTGATTTAGGTTACGTATGTTATTACTTAATAATTTTTGGTTTCCTTGTAAGTTTTTTATTAGGTTTTCGTAGCGAGCGCCATCTTCCGCATCTAAGTTTCCCGTTACAGCCTTAAAAACAGACCCTGCAGCATTAATTAATCCTCTTTTATTTCTTAATGGATGGGGTAAAATTTCTTTAATTTTATTTTCTACGCGTTCTTGAGAAATTGCAAGAATTTTTAAGTAATTAGATGATTCGGCATAGTATTCTTTATGTATAATTAATGAATTTGTAATATTTTTTGATTTTGCGTTTAATTTATTAATTTCAGATATTATTGGATTTAAGTCATAATAGTGAATTAAGGTATACGTGTATTCTGTAAGTTTAGCTTGTCCTAGCTTAATCGGCACGATTCCTGGGTTGTCGTCTAGTTGTCTGATAATAATTTTTTCTCTGTCTCCGATAACGGCGGCGACCAGGCTGAAATATAATACGTTTGTTTTAGTCAAAGTTGTAAGTTCTCCTTAAAGGTCGTTTTAAGTTGTCCATGTGAATTTTAGTACGAAGTTGCGTCTGTATTGTCTTACGGTTTTTATTTACAGATTTAACTTTGGTCGGTTTTTCGAATTTGTCAGCAAGTTTTTGTCTAACATGCTTCTTAACGTAAACGTCTTGATTTGGTTCAAATAGTTCAGTGTCGTCTCGGTTTTCATTTATTTTAGATATTACCTTTTCTTTCTTTTGTATTAATTTTTGATTTATATTGGCATACATAAGTTGTGATTTTTCTTTATGGTTATTGACATAATCTGTTAAAAGTAATTGGTTTATTTTAATATCAAAAGGATCATTATTTGTAGTATGACCATTTATAACATCAATTGGCTTAAAATTAGTGGAAGAATGAATTGAATGGTTATATGCAATAATGGCATAAATCATTTTTTGACTTATTGGTGTTTTACTAAAGGTTTGATTATTTAGTAACCTTATATGCTCTGCTAAAGTAGAGTGGAGCCGTTCAACGGGCCCGTTTGATTGCGCATGACTAGGAGAGCAAAAGTGTACCTTTATTTTATGTAAATTCAAAAGTTCTGTCACTATTGTGTTCTTGAACTCTGTGCCATTGTCAACAATTATTTGTTTGGGAATACTATGATGTGAGAAAAATATTAAAAGTTTGTCTACGATTTCTGTAGCAGCGAGGGATTGCAAAGAATATGCTTGAGCATATTTTGAAAAACTATCTATTATTGTCAAAAATTTGGTTTGTTCGAATGTATAAGTATCTAAATGTATTATCTCGAAGGGTTTTAAAGCAGTTGGTGTTACGTTCATTTTTATATTGATAGGATGTCGTTCATATTTACTTAATTGACATGTCTCACAATCATTAATGTAAGTTTGAACAGAATTTTTTAAGTTCGGTCAATAATAGCGTTCCTTTATTTTGCTCAAAGTCTCATCAATACCGCGATGGTTTGTTTTTGACTCGTGGTAATTTTTAATTATTTCTGGTATGTCTCGTTTGTCTGTAGCGTCAATAAGTTTTGTCAGGCAGCGCTTAAATTTTAGCGAAGGCCATTTGAATGTTTTTCTAATTACTTCGCAGAAAGGCTCGTACATTTCTGCATTCTCAAAATATAAATGATATTGTTTATCAGGTATGATTAATTCTTTAATAAAGGTTAGGATATCATTTTCAAAATTATTTTCAGAAATTTGAACAGAGATTCTCCGTTTTTTCTCGAATAGTATTGTCGTCTTAGGTCGTGCAGGTGAATGAAATACAGAGGAAATTATTATCTGATTTGATCCGTAGTTTACTGGAATATCGTAAATGGGAATTCCTACTATAGGGTCTTCACTCTGGTTTGTATGTACTGTCATGTTGTCGTCGGGTGGTTCGTCATCAGCTGTTTGATTATTTGTGGTGTGACCGACCTCACGCGCGGGTTCATTGTCATCTGCTTGTGCAATGGTCGATATTTGGTCTAAATTTTCATTTGAGGTTGTTTCCTCTAAAGATTTATTAAAATTTTCTACGTATGATTTTAGTGAAAAAATGTCTTCAGTTTCTTTGGTATGCAACTCGATTCTAGAAAGTGCGTCCGCGTTGGTATTCAATTTACCCCGTTTGTAGATAATGTTGTAGTCGAACTCATCAATTTTTATTCTCCAGCGTAGTAATTTAGAACTGGGATCCTTTTGGTTCATTAGCCATTGTAGGGGTTTATGATCTGTAATTAAATTTATTTTTCTTCCAAAAATATATGGGCGAAAATACTTTGTGGCCCACACAATTGCCAAAAGTTCTTTTTCGGTGGTACTATAGTTCCTTTCTGAATCATTCAAAGTTCACGAAGCATACGCGATTGGTAAGTCTTGTCCTATTGGTCCTTGTGATAACACAGCACCAACTGCCACATTGCTGGCATCCGTCGTTAAATTAAATGTCTTGGTAAAATCAGGGTATTGAAGTATTGGTTCATTTATTAGCAGATTTTTACATAATTCAAAGCATTCAATAAATTCTTTGTCATGTTCGATTTTTGCACCCTTTTTAAGACACTTTGTGAGTGGTTTCGTAATTCTAGCGAAGTCTTTTATGAACCGTCTGTAGTATCCAAGTAAACCTAGAAAGCCTTTTATCTGTTTTGTTGTTTTGGTATTGGAAATTCTTTGATTGCTTTTATTTTGTCAGGGTTTGGTTTAACGCCATCTGCCGTGACGACATGGCCTTAAAAATTCCGATTTATCTAACTGGATTTTAGAGTTAGAATCTCTTAACCTTTGAAAAACGCATTTTAGCCGTTCTAAATGTTCCTGTAATGATGTTGAGAATACAATTATATCGTCAAGATATACAAGGCATTTTTCATTTTGAATTCCTCTCAGGATATTATACATGACACGTTGAAATGTCGCTTTCTCGATGTCATCTTCGTGCATTTGGATCTGGTGAAATCCACTGGCTAAGTCTAGGGTACTAAAGTACTGACATTTTCCCAACTTATCTAATAGATCGGTTATATTCGGGAGAGGATACTTATCATCTAAACTCTTAGAGTTTACACCCCTTAGATCGACTACTACCCTGTATCTTGGCTTCCCTGAGGCATCTAGCTTCTTGGGTACCACCCAAATGGGTGAACTCCACGGAGAGCTACTCGGTCGTATTATTTTTTGATCTAGCATTTTCTTTATTTGTTTATCTACCTCTTGCTTATAAATAAAGGGGTAGCGATACGATTTAGAATAAACCGGGATTTCGTCTGTGGTTCTTATGCGGTGTTTAATTTCATTTGTAAATGTTAAAGGTTCGTCTTCGTTATAAAAAATGTCTGAGTACTCATGAATTAATTTTAAAAGCTTTGCTTGTTCTTCTGAATTTAAATGGTTTGTTCTAAATTTTGAAAAATCCAAATTTTTTAATTCGGAACAATCGTTAAAATTATTTAAATTTATTTGTTCATATTCACTCGCATAAAAACGTTCTACGCTTATGGGTTGTGAGAAGTCTAAGGTTACTTCTTCACAAGTATTGTTGAGAATTGTTGTTATCGCAAAACCATTTTTTGCAACAGTTAGACATTCCGGTATCTCGCAATTGTGATACCTTTGGTGTGGTATTATGATATCACCGTTCCTTACCGATGTTTTTACTTGTATTACTTGTTCGACACGTGGGGCGATTGTAATAAAATTTAACTCATTTTGCGTTTTGTGAAAACGTAATTTAATTCTAGTATAAGGTGTAACTAATAAGCCTTTATCAAAGTCGAGATTAGCTTGAAGTATTTTTAAATTGTCAAGTCCGATAAGTCCGTCAAATATATTATGAAATTTAAATAGATAGAATTTCAAATCTTTTTGTTCCGGCAAATTAAAAATGTTTGATGAGGGAATTAAGGCACTATATTGATGGGCTGATTTTTGGAAAACGGTCGAAACTATAAAAGGATCATTTATTATATTATTTGGGTAAATTTTTTTTTTGCAAGATTCGGATCGATAAAAGATCTTGTTGAGCCTGAATCAATAAGAAATTTTAGGTTTGTTTCTGGGAAAATTATATAAGATAACTCACTAGGATTTGACATATTGAATGATATTAATTGAGGTTCTAAGGTTTTTTGTTGTCTGGAGGAACCTTGGTAAAATTTTCGCGGTCAGTTTGTTCTTCATAATAATTCGTATTTTCTAGGAAGTCAGAGTCAGGTAATGTCACAATAGGATTATTTTCTGAATCATATTCGTAACATTCGGTCTTTTGGGCGTAATAATTTTGATCACAATACACATTCTGATACGGGTCGTATGTGCTAGAATGTGGACATTCTTCATACGAATATTGTTCATAATAGGGCATGTTATGAGTTTCAGTATTATGAAGCTCTTCGAAAGCAAATTTAGGTGGATTAAATCCTTGATTTTGAGAATAAAAATTAGAGTTTTGTTGTTGGTTGTTTTGTGGTGGTCTATTAGCGAATGGTTTAAATATAGCTGTTTCTACGCCTGACATTGGTTTTGGTGGTGGAAACCTGTTTTGATTATTTGGCTTAAACACATTAGTTCTAGGCTTACCAAAAACTTGATTATTTGTAAAAAATCTCGGTTGGGGCCTATTAGGATTGGGTCTTATATTCATAGGCTGTGACGGAAAATTAGGCCTAAATGCATTGTGTGGCGTATTTGCGTTAAAAATTGGTCTTTGAATAAAATTCAGTTGGAAATTTTGATGTGGCTTAAAAACGTTATGGCTACTGTTATTGGTATTATTTTTTATTAAGAGTGGTCCGGATTTATTTTGGTTTTGAAAATAATTCACGTTATATTCTTGTGTTACAAATTGTAAAGCTTGCATAAGATTTTCAGGCCTCATACATCTTATTGTTGTCCCTAATGGTTCACGTAATCCACTTAAAAATGTTTTTAAAGCTAATTCATTGTATAGTTCTCGTTTTAGAATTTTAGCTGAATTAGTTAGCTCATGCGCATCAATAAATGAACACAGCAGATTTAAAATATGTAAAACTCTATCGTAAAAATCATTTGGTTTTTCACCGGTGTTTTGTTTTAACATAACCAAATCACGATTTAAACACGCTTCATCCCTTTGATCTGCAAAATTTCGTCTTAATGTGTCTTTAAGTTCGTCCCACGTTGTTACATTTTGTATGTTAACAACTAGTTTAGCCTGACCTGTAAGTTTGCCTATTAAAGAATTTAACAAATAAATATTTTGAAAATTTCGTGGGTTGCTTGCATCGTAAAATGCGTCTATGAGTGATTGGCATGTAGATATATATCTATTTAAATCATTTGCGTCTCCGTCAAAAACTGGGACGCAGTTTAAATATTCGGGTTTAAATTGGGACATATTTGATTCTAATAATTGATTAATTAGTAAATGATTACTTAAAGAAATTGTATTTTCAAAATTTTCTTGTATATTTTCTACTCCTACTTCTAAATCTAATGCTCCTAAATTATTTTGAGGAACACAGTCAGCTGAAGGTGATAAACGAAGGCTATCTAATTCAGAAATTAAATTTTCAATCGACATCAATATGAGAGAAAATCAATTGCACTTACAATACTAGAAGAATGGCGATCCTAGTCATTCTATAAGTTCCAAACTTGGTTCGGCGATGTGGTCCTTCTCCATAGCGTGGTACTTGCAGAGACAGACAATGTGGGTCCTATCCCTCGATGTTCGATCAAATGGAATGCTCTTACAGATCCGCGATGGATTGGGAATCGATCGATGTCTTGATCAATCCGCTCTATAATAAGCACTTCACCTAATGTCACAACAATTGGTTCTTTCCGGTTAATTCGTTAAAACGAAAAAGTTATTATGAGCGATTCATAAACTTCCGAAAATCCGTACGACTGCGCCAATTACAAAACGAGACTACGGAATCGCCTTTTTTAAAAAATGTTTATTTCAAAAATACAAGTTATTTAGAAACAAAAATAAAATGTTTTACGTCGATGCTTTCAACTGACTGCCGTCGCGTCGCAGAAATTCGCATATATTAGCGGTCATCTAATATGCAGTGTCAGCAGGTTCCTTGGTTGGATGGTCAGATAACTCGTGGGAAGTATGGTGGATTTTTGCAAACAAGTAGAAAAGAAGAGATTCTTGCTTAGATCTCTACTAATTGGGAACATATCCACTTATTTTCTACACAAAGAAAACCAATAACAAATAAATTAAATTTCAAGTTCCAGAATAATGTATTATTTTAATTTTGTTCTATACTATCGTTACTCCTTCTCTAGTTAGCTATGAGGTCCGGAACGGACAAAAATTCCAGATACGTTCATTGATGCTAACTCAAATCGGCCCGAACCAGCTAATAAGCTACATCTTAATACATACATTAAGTCATGTCCAAAACTCTGGGAGATTATTTGAAGTGTAAAATTATTAATGTATCCTTAGAGTTTTTTATTAAATTTAATACACCTGTTAATATGACACGTCAATAAAGTGACTAAATAAGTTTTAAAAAAAATCTACAGAATGTTTTTTGGGTTGCGACATCTTAAACCCTCTCGAACTTTTTACTATGTCGACTTAAGCCGTTTTTAAAACAAAGTTAAATTCCTAATACTCTTCTGTAACTTTTTTTTTTTAGCAAAATTTGCATTTGTGCATAGCTAATTTAAAAGTCGCAATAACATTAAAATTTATATATTTCCCATTTGTGATATAACGTGTAAATTATCTATGCATAAATGGACATATTATAAACGGCGATAAGTATCGAATAATTGTAAAAGATCAAAAAGATCCAGAACAAATTAAGGAAGTTGACTTCGCTGTAAGAATGGCCTGTAATGTCATGGTGAAAAGTTCTGTGGAATTTATTACTTGGTGGTTTTATGGACGTTAGTTAAATTTGATACCTATAACGTGTACCAAATCTGATGGATAGACAAAGCATTGTAAGCCTCTACGGATGTCATTTCAACTTCAATAAATGGACATATTATAAACGGCGATAAGTATCGAATAATTGTAAGAGATCAAAAAGATCCAGAACAAATTAAGGAAGTTGACTTCGCTGTAAGAATGGCCTGTAATGTCATGGTGAAAAGTTCTGTGGAATTTATTACTTGGTGGTTTTATGGACGTTAGTTAAATTTGATACCTATAACGTGTACCAAATCTGATGGATAGACAAAGCATTGTAAGCCTCTACGGATGTCATTTCAACTTCTAAGTTTTCGTACTAAACCGCTGATCAATTGTTAAATATAATTAACATTTTTGCTACAATTTTTAAAGCCGAATATCTCTGGTTTAGAAAAAACATATCAAATTGGGTTTCTTGCTTTCAATAGACTATTTTGTTAGTTAAAAGAATTTTGCCTTTGCGTTAAAACTGTTATTCTTTGTTACACAGGGTGTTATATAATACCGTGGAAATTTTCAATACATTTCATTCGATCCCAGTTTTCGTGAAGTTAGTTTTTCTTTTTTCATTCCAACATAATATTCGCCATTTTTTGTTATCTTCAAAACTACGTGAGATATAATGGTTTTAGTCAAAATTTACACCTCTAATTTCTTAAATTTTCAAAAAATGCAGTAAGGCTTTAAAAAACGTTAATGCTATAAAACCTAAAATAATAATTCTATTTTTTCTATTTTATATTATTCTAGCATACAAGGTGATGAAAAATAGATATTATGATATAAATTAACTTTATAGATATGGCATGGATTAGGACCAAATTGAAGAAATGCTCTTATTTTAAGCATGTTGTTTTGCACTATTTTAGATAAACAAGATTATTTTTTAGTACGGTAGTATACAGGGCTAATTACAAATTTAATTTAATTAATTTCAAACTGCATGTGGCATAAATAATTTTTTTTTAATTATGATAATACCGTATAACCAGCTATTTCCTACTACATATATGAGGTTCGTAAACCAAACTTAATATAAGGAATCTAGTCAACAAAAACTTTTAAACATTATTGAATATATTATACTATAATTCATAAAAATGAGTCTTTCTAGGTAATTTTTTTTTATTATAGAGATAACAACCTATATAGTTTAATTCATAAAAGTTAATTAAGAAATTTGGGGCCTTTAGATGATGTTACAAATTAAAACTTCGGCCCTTTGCTTTCGATTACAGAAGGTATCTTAATGTTTTTTTCCACTTAATGTACAAACAATGAATGAAGGCCGGTAGTCAAAGATAATGCCATTGTACTCGACTTGTTCTAACTGTGAATTACTGTAATGACCGGATTTGATCGAAATCCATTTATTGATTTTTAATTTCCGAAATTGAAGACAAAACGTCGAGTACTAGTTTTAATTTGACTCGGTCTGAAAACAAGAATAATGTTTTATTAATTTTAATAAATTAAAAAAAATTAAGTATTTCGTTTGCGAGGTATTTATATCGAACAATAGTTTTGTCTTTTCTTTTGACCACCCTGTATTATATTTAGAGTAAAAGTGGTCATTTATTGGAAATATATTTTATATAAACCATTGAATAACATATTTATTTTTTTAAATCCCCTGAAATAATCAAATTGAAACAAGTTTTTGTATATTTAAAAAAAATATGGTATAACTTTGGTTCATAGAAGAGCTCACGAGGTAAGAGAATTCTATTTCTTATGAGTCAACTGATAATTTCCCTTCCCGCCCAGTCGATAATAGCGAATCCTCTGAGGAGACGAAATTGGAGGAAGATTATGTATCTGACTCCAGCCAGTTCTTCGGCTTTCTTAACTACCTCTGCTTCTCATATTACTTCTAATACACAAAAGAACTCAGATCCAACCAAAACTTCAACTACCCCAAGTTTAACTCAAACACAGTCAAAGCTACCCAAAGTTCCACCTATAGTACACTCCACTCCAGCATACAATTTTCCAAACCTATTTTCAAGACTAAAATTCATGATATTGACTAGGGCCTGATTAAAATCGCAGAATGGAAGCAAGGGCTAAGAAAAAACTATCTACGTTATCTCACAAATTATCATGCCTACTCCATTCAAATGAATAACCATATACTTGAAGCCAAAGATTCCTTTAGCCTAGTTGGTATCACTTTTCACCTAAGACCTAAGGGACAAATACAAATACAGTAATAGTGTCCCTTATTTCACAGAACAAGGCATCAACTTTGAAAATTATACCAGGAAGGTATTACATTTATTCCTACAACCCCAAATGATTATCGTACAATAACTATTTTTTTTGAACAACAAAGAATCCTTTTTCATTCTTCAAATTTTGATGAACAAAAATCACTTTATATAGTCTTAAGAGGGATTCTGAAAGATTGGACAACGGAAAAAATAGCTAATGATCTCAAAGTTTTTAACTTTAATCCTTTTTGTGTCATCAGATGGCATCAGAAAGAGAGGACCTATGTCGTTGGTACTAATTATTTTTCCAAAATCAGAAAAAAAGTATTTTCGACCTTCGTGAGTTGAGTTGAGTCCCAGAAGAACAAGTCGCGTAGCACACAATGTCACAGATACCAAATATATAGACATTCAGAATCGAAATGTCAAGCCATTTCTAAATTCAAATCCGTTAATTGCGAGGACGATCACTCCGCAAACTTTCAAGGATGTGCAAAGCATCCTAAAAATATAAAAACCACAAATAAAATTTCTCCACCAACGTTCCAATGGAGAGTAGATAATCCACTCAAACAATAAAACTAATTCTAGTAAACGACGTAGAGGCCTTGCCACAACATTTAGAGACATTCGCTAGCATAAATAGTCAATTGCAAACTTCCATGAAAAATTTTATGAAAACTCTCCAGGTTCCAACTCCTAAATTACGATTTTATGTATATAGAACTGAAAGAGAAGGTGCAATGGAATGCACAATGTGCTTAGTTAGATATGTTAAATGCTCTAGCTTACATACAGATTTAGGAGTAAAATCCCTAGGTAGCTTTGCTAATAAGTTAAACGCCAATTATTATATGAGAGCTGACTATTCTCAAAATGAACTAAATTTAAAATTGAACCCTGAAAGGGTAGCTTCTTCCACTTCCAACGAATAACATATCTTTTGCCCAGGGGCGTGCAGTCCAAGGAAGCAAGGGAAGCAGTGCTTCCCCAAAAAGAATTACAAAACATCTTCTAAAATGTAATTTTTGAAATAGCAAACCATTAATAAAGTTTATATTAAAAATACTAAAATATTATCTTAATTATCAAGCCCATAATAAATGCGGCCTTGACTCCGACCCAGCCACAATAGAATATCCAACAGAACCTATGCGGACCGTTAGGTTCTCTGCAGCCAAGTCCTGTATGCTTGGTTTTCTGTGAATCCAGACAGAGGTTAATCAACTTTCCACCGGCTATTTGCAATTTTTGCATTTCAGTCGCGTGTTTTAAGTGGTGCCCGAAGCTATCGTTGGAGTAGGTTCTTTGTTTGACCGGTTATCCGTGTGTTATGTGATACGTACGTCGCGTCGTGCATGGTGCGATATGGAAGACAATAATATGGACGTGGATATGCAATTACCGTCAACTTCGGCTGTCGGTAATAACGTTGAAAATGTTGGAAAATTTAGTAAGAAGAGTGTGTGTGAATTTGTGGTGTGTGTCTTAATAATAAAGGGATTTTCAACATTAAACTTCGCTGATAAGCTTCAAATAATTTTAATAATTTAATAATAAGGGCAAAACCGCCTATAAAAAATTTAACCACGAAAATGAAAAACTGTATTAGACATTTTTATCCGGAAAAACAATACGAACAATTTAAATGGCTAACAGGGTGTGAAAATATAAGTAAATTAATTTGTTGGCCATGTTTACTTTTTGAAAATGAAAAAGATCTCTGGAATAAAACTGGTTTTTCCGATTTAAACAATTTTCATAAAGCTGTAAAAAGACACATTATGTCCAAAGCGCATTTACAGGCCGTCATAAAAGAAAGAGTCTTCGGCAAAACCAGAATTGAACACGTCCTTAATAAACAGTTGGAAATTAGTCACCGCCAACACAATGAACTAGTCGATAAAAATAGGCAAATATTAAGAAGGCTTATCGATGTCTCGGACAGCACGAATTGGGATTTAGAGGTCCTGACGAAACAAGGGTTTCTTCAAATAGAGGAAATTTTCAAGATTTACTTAGTTTAATGACTAAATATGATGATTGCTTAAAAAATCATTTAGAGCAATCTAGCGTTTTCCGCGGAAGGTCGAATTGAATCCAGAATGATTTAATTTCCGCTGTTGCAACCATTATTCTAAAAAGAATTAAGTAGGAGATTGGCGACGTGCGGTTCATTGCCATTGTTCTGGACGAAACAACTGATATCATTAATTTTAGCCAATTATCTATAGTAATATGCTACGTTAAAACTGACGGAAGTATTCAAGAGCGATTTTTAGGGATTAAGAAAGCGTCCGAAAATCGTACAGCAGATACATTATATACCGTAGTTTATAACGTTACTAAAGGAATTAATAGAGAGAAAAAATTAGTTGCTCAAAGCTATGATGGAGCTGCAGTGATGGCAGGACAATTAGGGGGTCTGCAAGCTAAAGTTCTAGAAACTTTCCCAAGTGCTGTGTTTGTCCATTGTTTTGCTCATAAATTAAATTTAATTTTATCCCAGTCCATCAATCACATTAAAGAGTGTAAAGTATTTTTCATTACTTTAAGTGGCATGTCTGCTTTTTTTTCCAAGTCAACAAAACGTACATACACAAGCTTTGGACTCCATTGTCTACAAACGATTGCCCAAAGTAGCTCCTACTAGGTGGAACTATAATAGAAGGCTTGTATTAACAGTATCTGAAAATTGTGAATCACTGATTGAACTATACGAGAATATAATAGAAAATAATGAAACGTGGGATTTAGAAGCAATAAATAGTTCGAGGGGGTTTTTGGACTGTTTAAAACAAGATTTTAATTTTAATTATTTGTTGAAAATATTTTCAGAAATATTTCCATTCTCCGACAATGTTTTTATTATATTACAAACTAAAACAAATGATATTGCTTTTTGCATAAACAAAGTGGATAATTTTAAGTCCATGTTAAACCAAAAAAGAGATGACTTTGACCTATTTTGGGAGAAATGACGATGACGTTAAATGTAGAACCACAAGCCAAACGTCTTCGAACAGACAAGGTGGGAGAGGTTCAAACATCATACAGACGCCTCTTATATGAAATAATCGATCAAATTCAGCAACAAATAAGCTATAGATTTAAGGGTTTAAATGATTTTAAATTTCTTGAGCTCTGCAATTTTGATGCATTTAAAGGAAAAACTTTACCAGAAGATGCGTTTAAATTTCTTCTTCTTCATTATGGCCAGTTCTTCTTCTTCCGAGTGTTACTGCGATCTGAACTAAAAGTGATTTACGAAACTGATGACATTAGCGCAAAAAATAACGCTAAGGAGCATCGACGTTTTTATGATGACGTCATTGACGAATTTGCAAAAAATGATCGAAAAATCGAATTACATTACAAATAAGTAAGTTTCTAAAAATTGCTTGCCTTTCTTAAAATTTCACCGCACGCCCCTGCTTTTGCCAGCCATCTCAACCTGAAAGCAATTATGAAGGATCATCAATCGTAGTGCTGACGAAAAAACACGAAGAAGACACCAGACAATATCTAACTAAGAAAATGATCTGGTTAAAACCATTATATCTTCCGTAGTCATGGATATAACAAAAAAATGGCGAAGTTGTCCCGAGGGACTCCCTGGACAAATATTATGATGGAACAAAAAAAAATTGGGATCGAATTAAAAATATTGAATTTTTGCACGATATTATATGACACTCTTTATAACAAAGAGTAACAATTCTAACACAGAGTCAACATGACCTTTTCTTAACAAATAAAATAGTCTATTAAAGGCAAACAACTGTATTTGATTTGCTTTTTCTACAACAGAGTTATTGGGCTTTAAAAATGGTAGCAATTGGTGGTAGATTTAAGTGGCGAGAAGGAAACTTTATTGATGCTGGATTTAAAGACTTGCAGATTTGGAGAAGAATGAAAAGCCTTTGTTATTGTTTTTTACAGTTGGACTGTGAAGGAATGCATGTGAATCGGTGCTCGTGTCTCTCGTGCAAAAATATTTGCATTTCTAGATAGGTGTGAAATGCAGATATTTCTGCAGACTATAGATAGGTGTTAGATGTTAATTGATCAAAACAGAATCTGTGGTATGTTCTGCAAAACAGAAACAGATCGCCCACAATTCGAACATGATCTAGTGATGCAAACTTCCTTGTGATGTTTGTATAATCAATCAGGTGAATAGCTCTTTTGATCAGAGTCAAGGATGTTAAGTACTGAAAGAGTGCCTGATTCCCAATTGTACTAAAAATACGCAAGGCTGTGTCTGATTTGTGAACTAAAAAAGAGTATACAGGTTGCCAGAAGAAAAATATTTGTGGGCTCGGAAAAGGAAACTCAGTTTCTTCGAGGTTGCTGTGATATTTGAGGTGATGACGTGATCTTGCCAGAGAAGATCTTTCTGAAAAGTGATACCAGCTAGGCTAAAGGTATTTTTGACTTCAAGCATTTGTTTGTTCATTTGAATGGAGTAGATATTGGGAGATAATTTGTGAGATAGTGTAGATAGATTTTGTCTTAGTTCTTGCTTCCATTCTGCAATTTTAAGGAGGTCCTAGTTATTATCATCAATTTCAGTCTTGAAAATAGGTTTGGAAAATTGTATGTTGGAGTGGAGTATACTATCGCCAACATACCTATGCACAGTGATAATAGGGTAGGTGCCAACATTTGGAACATATGCATTGATTTTGTGTCAGATAAATGGCCATCAACCACTACCGATATACTTCTATTCGAAAAAAAAAATTAACAAGCTAAGTATAAAATTTTGGAGGAAGACTATAGGTAGAAAGTTTGTTAACACACTTCAATTGCTTTGGATATGTCGAGGGCAATAATTTGGTTTGTTACAGTTATCGATTACGAAGGTAAAAAGATCTAATGTGGTGGAATTTAAAAATCCATATTTATATACTTTTTATTGTCTTACTCATAATTGGGAGCAGGGATATTGGTCTGTAGTTAGAAGGAAAAGTTTTGGATATCGTTTTGTGAATAGGCAAGTTTCCAACTTTTAGAAAAAATACCCTTTTGAGACGATACTTGGAATAACCTGGTAGGTGATAGAGAACAGTTCAGAAGCGAACTTTTTTAGGACTTTGGCCAGAAAATAATTAGGACCGGAAGACTTTTTGGTATTTGGGTGGCAATTTCGGGCCTATTATATTGCAAAGCTGGTACTGATCGAAGGGGGAATTGAAGAGGGGGAAATAAAATATAATTTACGGCGAATTCTTTTGCAAAAAGTTCCGCTTTTGTTTTAGATGTGAAGACAATTTCATCATCAAAAATTAAGGGTAGAAGAAGGCTTTTGGTTGGTTACATGAAGGTAATTTAATTTAGCAATATTCATTCTAAGGGGCGATTTTCCAATCTTCAATTACGAACCGTTTGGAATATGATTTATTATTACTGGAAAATGGCTATCAAATATCTCCAGTTAGGGCCCTTGGAAAAAGACAATTAGCTTGCAAAACGTTCTTTATTCTTAGTTTGTGACTGGTCATGTTCGACGTTCGACACGATAAACTTCAATACGTTCGCCATATAAAATAAATAACTTAATAATGTCCATTTCTTGGACATATAAAACTTGATACCCTACGATCGTTATCAGTAATCCCTTTTCAGAGCGACGTCGTCGTTGAGAGGTTTTTGCTTTGCCACAAAAATAGTTTTATGATTTTAAGGAACAAAGTCGTATTTCACCACAGCAATATTAACATAATAATTAAACAAACTGAGTTTATGTACTTATCTACTTTTAAATTTGCCGACGTAAATAATTTTTCCACTATATTTAGGAGAACGAAAATTACATCCAACACGTCTAGGTTAGGTTTAAGAAACCGCGAAATACGTAAAATTTCTTGTTATTTTTATAAGCTTTTGTTTAACTTTACTTGTGTGTTAGGTTGACGACCCTAGAATTGTGTCCAGCGGGGGCGGGGGCAAAAAAAAACATATGTAACTAAGTGGCCGACAGACCTTGTTCTGCCTTTTGCGTTAGATGGCGTGATGAGTTTCCAGTGGACTAGAATATGAGGCGTATTCATCACATCATATACAAAATGTTATTGAAGAAAGACATATTATTTTTATAGAAAAAATAAGCAATAAAACAATACACATCGTGTTGAAAGTTATCGGTAACGAGATGAAAATTTCAAAAAAATCAAGTAAATTGGTGCAGTAAAACTATTTAACGAACTTGCTGACAAAATTCGCTTAGTGTTTCAAATATATAGATATATAATATTTCCCTAGCTCCCACCTTGGGGCGGCTTTGGCTAGTATGTTTCAGTTAAATCTTGCTAGTAACTTGTGAAGCAGTTCCCGTTATCGGAATAGACTGTATTAGATCGAACCACTTGACACTCTACTGTAAAAAATGTATTTACATTTTTTATTCTAGTTGCCGACGTTTTGTTAAAATGGATTCTAACAAGGTTGAAAAAATGTGCAAAATGACACTCTGATCCCACCGAGCTTGAATATTAAAATTGAGTACGATGCCATTAAGAATGCGAAGAATATCAACAAGGTTTTTCGGTATTTACCAATATCGGAACAAAAGCAATCTTATATGCGTTTATAAATAAATATGTAATTGGAGGTAAGGCGTACTTATTTAGTATTAAAATAATACAAAAATATACGAATAGTATTAATTTATAACAATTATATTAATGGAGTAGTAATATAATTAATAATACTGAACCAGTATCTCACTGAAATTCCTATAAATATGCAAACTGCGTAATTTTTGGTAATACCATTGACCAAAAAGATTAAACTTAAAAACAAATGGTGATCCAGGCTAGAAGTAACAAAAATATTAAGTGATCAGAGTGGTCAGCTTAGCTCTGGATTTGGAGAAAAAAAAGTGGATTTTATATTTAAAATATAATAAGTATATATTAGCCGAGAATTATATATATATATATATATATATATATATATATATATATATATATATATATATGGAAGCTGAGTCAAATCATGCCTCAGATAATGGGCTCCTACACATCAACAACAATCAGTTACCTGAACGAATTGGATCTTCCCGGCACAGCCATCCTATGTAAACTTTGTTCAAAATATTTATTTGTTTATTTCCAAGATGAGTTAATACTCTTAAACTCATTGTCTGGAAATGACGCCCAGCAATATGTTTACGGCTAAAAATGCATGTATTCAAAATAAATAGAAAGTGTACCGTCCTGTAATGTTTCCAGGTCTTAAAAATCTGGCTGCAATTCACACATAAATCAAATTTTCCAGTGTCAGTTTTATAACGAATCTAACCAAGAACTCGAGATTTAGACCATATTTTTGCGATAAGGTGGCGCCGTACTTCTGTGCATTTTCTGTTCAGGCTGCATATATCTCTCGTTCGCTATTATTTTGCTAATAATATTTATAAAGGAAAATTGTATCTAAATTAAATGAATAAACAGAACTCGTTGTAGGTAAGTTACATTTCTTATCGATAATGTTTAAAGAACGAATATTATGTAAATTACACAAAATAAACCTATAATTCAATATACGAAATTTCCAAAAAAAGTACTGGAAGTATTGATACAAAAAAAAGAACAGCTCACTTGACTCAGATTGTTTTAAAATTTAGCATCTTTGAGCCTTGAAACGGACTTTCTCTTTGTCGTAACGTAAACACAGAGGCGTTTCTATTCTCATAGAGAATAATGTACTGAATCCAGTCCATCACAGCGAATTGGGACTTCATGTAATCACTAGTGCGTCAATATTTATTAAAGGCTTGTGACAATAAATCGATGTTGCTGCTGGATACGTATTGTTCGTTTATTTCTTAAAGGTGCGATAAAAAACGCGAATTTCGGTTTTCCTTTAGTTGTTCTTAGTTGTCGGTCAGTATAAGCTTATAGGCAACTCGCAACGAAGACCCGTTTTTATTTCCAAGCAATTAACGGTGAAGTCCTTATTGGTAGTAATAGGACATTCTTATAAGACGAAATCTCGTTTTGTAAGTTTGTAGTGTAAAGTGAAGCGTATTTTTTTGTTCATTGTGAGATACCTGGAGGCCGAATTAATGAGGCCAGTAAAGAAGTTAGGCGTCAGGCCGTCAAAACGAGTGACCTGGAGTTAGTTTCTAAATCAAATATTTTTTTTCTCGGCGAAAAAGTCGTTTTTTCCTCTTTATGGAATTCTGTGTTAAATTACTGCATTTCTTTTATTATACGAGAAAATTTAAAGACTATTTAATTGTGCATATTCATCAAATATTTATATAACCACGAAACAAACCAAATACTGAATTTTTCTTTTTTAGGTGTTTTGGTTATACTGGGTTCCAACAGTCACAGTGTGGAACGCTCGGATATGCAATACATGGCGAGTAGAGTATTATATAAGGTAAAATCGAATTTCAAATAACTGTACTTTGAAGTTTTTCATATTGAAGTATTTTAGATATTGTATTTTAAAGATTTTTTTGAACTACAATAAACAGTTTTTTGGTTACGTATTCGACGTATATATCAATTACATAACCTGTTCAAACTTTAGCTCGGTCAGGAACTGTACTCTTACAATTACTCTTAAAATACGACGGACATATCATTTTGCAGCAAACTATGTATACATCCGATGTTTACTTCATAAGTAAGGGATAATAAGAAGTTTAGATATCGAAAATAAAGTTCAATTACCTTAAACTACCATAAAATATTCGTATTTCAGTATGTTTGCCATTATCTCTAAACCGCAATAGCTCTGTGTTCGCGATCCTTAATCCTTCTTTCTATTCAATACCTCTAGTGCTTCGTGTTAACATTCAAATTCAGATAAAATGCAAAAACACAACAACATAAACTCCGCAAGTGCACTATCATTTAATACAAACTCAGTTAAAATTTTAACAAACTACAAGGCGCGTTAAAAATATTGTTACCTATTGAAAAATTTCTATAGCATCACACAAACTTTAGATATATGATTGGAAGAAAAAAGAATATCTATATTTATGGTAATATATATACCCATTGGTTTAATTTTTTTATAGCATATAGAACGAAATTATTATTATTTATAGTTACACTCTAGATTACAGGTAAAAGTCGTTTTTCAAAATGTTGCCTCAGGGACAATTCTGATAAGGCAAGACATTGTTTAGATATTTTGGGCCTATATATTGAAAAGAAATTTCAATTTTGTGCTATCTATGTTTTGGTATTTGGTAAAGATTTAGAAATCAGAATAGAAGAAAATGAAATTAGACATTCTTAAAAATAAAGCAAATAGGTACAGTGGACACTTGGTATAATTAATAGTATATAAAAGTTTACGTGTAAATATAGAGAATCTATATTGGATTTAATTTCTACTTTTAGGTGTCCGGATAAAAGTTAAAGGTATGTTTTGTATCGTCCACGTCAGGCGAATTGCCCCGTCCGTTACAACAATTTTTTTAATATTTCCACACAGCATGTGTATATTTAGGTCAGACTTTCCAAATTCATTATTTTGTGTCCCTCAAAATCATGTCAGTAAAGTGTCAGGGACGGGACACTCCGGTTGGAATGGACTTAATCTAAGTGACTTCAAATAAATATTTTTACAAAATTTAATTTAATTTTATTAGAGAATGAGTTTTTAAATTGTACAACGATTTTAAGATTTAACCTACGAAGACCTCAAGGCCTGTTGTACTGTATAACGAGTCTCTCTATAAATAGATACACATAGCTAGTGACCCATTTGAATGTAGACGAAATCCATTTATTTTAGTATAATTATTGACTCTCGCTAGATTGATGTTCAGGTGTCTAGGGACTAGTATGGTTGCTAAGTAAATGTTTGTGTTTTGTCCGAGTAGTGTAGTTGGCATGGTAAAAATTGCCTTGGAGGAAACCCATGGATACACTATTCTTTCAGGTATGTCCAAAATAGGCAAGCTCCTAAACCCAGTATCGACGATTCGACCTAGGTAATTTATTATATCGAGAAGTGCAGAGGTAGTGCTATGGTAAGTTCTAAATCAAGACTGGTAGAGGTGAATGATTTTTGATTCTTCAAAGAAGTATGCGATTTGGTTGTCAATAATTTCTTAAGAAACTTTAACAAAATCGAAAGGATGATTATCGGTCTCAAACCGGTATGATCTTTAGCAAAAGATAAGTAAATATTAAAAATAAACGAAACACTAAAATATAATCTGGAAATTAAGCATATACATTATTTTATAAAACACTTATTTTCCTAGTACTATATTAAAAAAGATTTATTAGAAAGTGCAACTGATTGAATAGCTATATGTGCACGAATAACTTCACGATAATAAATAAAACAAAGCTGGAATATTTCAAGTTTTGTACTATTACTGTTATTGACTAAGAGACACAATATACAGAGAAAAACATATTGACGGATAGTTATCCGTCAATATGTTAATATAAGAAGTTGATTACTGAATCAAAATATTGTTTCTTTTACAATATCTACGCTGTGGGTAGCAATGTATCTTTGAATTTATTGGGGGTGGACAAATTTAGGCTGATAAACAGCATTATATTTCCCAAAGCGGGCGCAAATTATTTTGGGGCTACTTTTATTTTTTTCTTTTACTCGATACACTCGGCATATTAGTTTATGGGAAAATATACTATTGTATTATTTTGTAAATGTATAGGTTAGCTAAAAACAAACTTTTATGGTAATAACAATCTAGATAATCTAAAGGTTGCTGTTATAACCCCGCTATTGTATCTTACTTAATAAAAAAATAATCTAACCAGGGATTGTCGTACAATTTCATTTTAGGATTAACGTACGTCATAAAATTATAACACTGCTTGAAATAAAGATGTAGAAGAGGTAATAAAACATTTACAAATATATAATTTTAGTATTTATCGAGATGGCTACCGTTCATGCGGGATAGTGGAGTAAAACAAAATTTTATTTTGTCAATATGCTAGTTATCTATTAAAGATTATGAACCCTAAGGAACACTGAATATATAAATTTTAACAGAAAACTAAATTGTGTGCGTTATATTCTATTTAAAATTAAGCTTTACACCAACCTAAAGTACATCATGATTTAATAAACCGAAGGTAAGATATCGCGCTTTCCCGCCTAGCTCTGCTACGTCATCGCGTGATTAACGCCGGCTGTCATTGACCTTTGGCCATATGATTTCAGAGTATTTTCAGTTGATATTTAAAAGTGTTTGCAGATTTCTGTGTCCTTTTTTGTATATATGTCATCATATATAAATATGAGGTGTGCTGTGTTCGGGTGAGACGTGGGTAATCAGGCAAACAAAAAGGAATATAAGGTTTTTTACTTTCCCTAAGACAAAAAAATGTTTACGTGGAGGGACATGCTTGTGTAAACGTAAAGCTAAATTTAATAAAAATATGGTGCGGACATGCTCAAAGCATTTTGTCAAAGATGACTATATGTCATTAATCTATATCAATAAAGACAAAAATGTAAATCTGGACGAAATAGTCGACAGTTTTAATAAAAAAGGAGTTTTTCAACTAGAATAAGGCTACATTTTATTTAAATTTTATTTGTTTATACAATTATTTATATAATATAGGAGCAAACGGAAGCTTGTGCACATAAAGGTTAAACTTGTTTAGTATATGTTGTTTTATTCCTTCTCATACCTGCATTTTTTTAATTAGACTTCCTCCCCTCAAATGGGACTTAGTTACGTCCCTGTACTTATTAAAAAACACAAATATTATAGCATTTTTTAGTTTTAAGTTGAACTAAATATAAACATCTATAACAAAATAACGGTATAAAATTAAATACTGTCGAATTTTATACAACCTTAACTTTTTCGTTTGCGTGTTTTTTGTATTTTTATTAAATAAATAAATAAATACCATGTCATAAGTTTTTTATTTTAGTGAGTTATATGTCAATGTTTCAAAATCATTTTTAATTGATAAAAATGGTAATACAATGTCTAAACGACATGCATCTACATAAGCCATTTAAAAATCTACACACCCAATGACGTCACTGCGCGAACCGGAAGCAATTGAGAGCGTCTAGATAACAAACCTTCTGTTTATTATTTCAGGAAAGTACATATTTTTGTTAAGGCCTTAAGCATAACTAATGTGGATGTCATACCCCGCCAACTTATGTATTAGTCTACTATAATTAGATAAGTTTGTTTACAAAATTTACTATAGCTTTTTTTTACAAATTTATTTCAAATTAACAATATCAATGATTTAAAAAAATATTTCCACCTAAAGCAAAAGGAATTTCTATGTTAGGTTTTTATTATCTTTATAGTTTTATGTATAATAGCAGAAATATATAATTTCTACAGGTGCAAAACGGCCTAAAAGAAGAATTGCTTTCGATTATGTCACAGGGTACCCTCCTGCGATCATGATTTCTAGGCCTCTACTCTCATCAGGCAGGCTTGTACCCAGGGAGATCTGAAATAACAGATTGCTCGACATGACAAAATCGAAACCTCTATCATACTGAAACAGTACTACAAGTTAAATGTAACATTTAGCACCACATATCGGGCCTCCGGTGATTTCCGGCTGCAAACCCATAGGTAATTTAAAAAGCATGCACTAGCACCATCATGCGGAGAGTAGATACTAAAAATCGATAAAAATGTGCTCTCACACATCTTTATCAAAAGTTCTTGGCCGGAAAAGATATATGTATAATAGCAGAAATATATAATTTCTGCAGGTGCAAAACGGCCTAAAAGAAGAATTGCTTTCGATTATGTCACAGGGTACCCTGTACATAATACATACAAATAGTTAAAAATTAGATGAAAAGTGAAAATGTCTTAATTCATTAAGATCCTTCCTTGCCTATTTTACTGTTCCCATAAATATAAAGATAGCGTGGATCGCCCTGTTTAGTTTGTTACGCAGACTCTCACGAATACACAATAAAAAATACTCGCAAATTGACAAAAAGCCTTAGAATATTATATTAGGCATAAAAAAGTTTTAACGGTATTTATACGGAAATCACTTTACCTATCATACAGATTTTTCACCCACAAAAATCCTCACCTACCCTAAGCAATACTAGAATGCAGCATTATGCTCTTCCTCTAACAAACTAATTACCCTTAAATTCTAATTATCTTAACCACTTTGAAGATGGAGATACAGATAACTTTGAAACCCATAAAAGCACAAAAATAAATATTGGAGAAGTAATAAAAGTAATAAAAATTCCATAAATTCAATTTTCATTGTATTGTTATACCAAAAATTCTTCGACCTAACATCCTTAAAAAAAATATATATCACATATAGGTATTTCTAAAATGAAAAGTTTAGGAAGGAGGTACAACTGGTGGGGAAATATAGATATTGGCATTAAAATGATTGCTAAAATTTGTACTGTTTGGTATTCTATGTTTTATAATGTCTAATAGCCGTCGACAACTTTTGTCAAATTATTTTCAGATGTTCTTAAAATCCAATGGAATCCAGCATATATTAGAAGGTCGTTATTATCCTGTTATAAACAGACTTGCATAGATACTTGCTTAAACTGTAAATAATCAAACTATAAGGGCGTGATCTTTTACTAGTAAACAGAGAGAGATAATTATGCCGATTTCTGATAAAGTAGCACAAAAACGGCGAAACACGTAAAACTTTTGTTTTTTTTTAAATATATAAATACATTTTTTTCATGATACGGGATAGCCTAGATATATGCAGCAGTACCCACAAAACGAAAACCTTTTTTATTTTAAAGCGGTTATTTAACAAAAAAACCAAACGGCAGAATATGTCAAATTTCCTTTTAACTCTTTGTACACAAAGACATCATGACGAAATAACAGCACTGCTTTAAGACGAGTAGTAGAAACTAAATTTGGCAACATTGGTGAAGGGGCCCTGATAACTAGTTATAACTGATTTTGCAATATACTCATTAATTAGGAGTTAACAGGACTTTTAACCAATGCAATGTTACGGTATTCTATAGTTTCTACTACTAATTTTAAAAATTTTAAAATAGCGTCTTGAGGTCACACCGGGGCTTCCATTTTGATTTTTTAAATTTTGCTATAACTAATTCTTAAATTAACAATTTAGTTTCTATTTAAATCCGCTTTTTTAGCTGAAAAGCTGAATTTACTAAATATTCTTTCACTTTACAGTTGCCCATAAGATATATCAATATCAATGAGTTGAAGTATTGATTGTCGTATTGCTCTTTTTAAATTTTCAGTAAGCATCCTGTATGCGTTTATAAAAACAGTTGCTTTTGCTGAGAAGAAATATCATACCTTATTTGGTGTTCGTCAGCATTTGTGTTTGTCTCTTGGTATATCTAAAGCTTTAACTTTACTGATTAATTTGACCATGTGTTTTTACTTCTTTTTTACTGAGTAAGCATATCGTTTCCTTGCCGCCTTTTTTAGCGATTTTTAACCATCTTTAAATTAAAAGGTTATTTTTTTTGTTGTGCAGGGTTTTTGGTTATAAATGCACCCCCTCGTTAAGTTTCTAATTTTTTCTATCAAAAAAAGTGAAATACAAAAGTGTCTTTAAACTATGGCCATTTTTTAGTGTTGTTTACCGATATACAGAGTATGTGGTTTTTCTGAAATCAACATAATTTTTTAAATGTAACACCCTGTATATTATGCATCCACCAAATTGGCAACTTCTTGCTGATTATAAACTTTAAACACACGCGATTGACTCCACCATGAAGAAGAACGTTTTCCGTCATTCTCAAATACATTGCCTCTTATGGCAGGGTTTTTGTCAAATTTCTCGGGTGTTCTTAAGGATAAAGCTATTAAATCTGGTATATTTATATTTAGCAAGGAGAGACCCTTGTGATGGACATATAATATACAAGGTGTTATATTTAATAAACCAAAGTAAATGTTTTAGAAAAACAAAATACCCTGTAAATCTATAAACTATATTAGAAAAAAACTCGTACAATTTGAAGAAACTGTATTTAACTTTTTTTTATCTATAAAAATACGTGCAAAAACCCTGTACTATCCTACTTTATTCCACTGTTTAATTCAAAAATAGTGTGCTAATATTAATGACAAAAACGAATGAAAAAAATTATGGTTTATGTAAACTAAAGCCAAAACTAACAATGGAAATTTCTTCAGGTTGTTATTGTTATAAACTTAAAACTTTGGCCTAATTGGAAGGTTAAATGCTGCAGGGCATAAATATAGCGAGCTAAAGCTATAAACAAACCTAACTATCTTCCCTATTGTTATCGACACGTAGCAAAACATAACCGCTCAGTGTAAAATGATGCGGGGCAAATAAAGTGGGAAAACAAGCATACTGCAAAATAAACAAGTTTTAAGCTACAAAGCGCTTTCTTAAGGACTATGATTAATCACCTTTTGCTCCTTTTATTATACACTAGATTTCATAGCTCTACTACAACTAACATTTTGCCGAGTATTATTGCAGTTCAACAACATCATTAGTTTTGTCTGATAAATAGGTATTTTCTCTCCTTTTATATTTGATATGATAGCGGATTTGCCTTATTTTTAGGTCTTGTCTCCGGAGTTTATTATAGAAAATATATTTGGCTAGAAGAGAAAATTATCTATTTAAAAGTAAAATAAATTGGGACTACGTTGAATACCGAAACTTTCAATTAGCGCTTGTTACTAAGTCGTGTGAAATTGGTAAGAAAATGTATAAGTTTATTCTACACAAACTTAACCAGTTTTGCAACCACTAGGAAAATATGATAATATTTGGTTTAGGAAATTGCCCCAGTCTCTAGTAAAAATTTCAGCCTTTTTAATTAACTGCAGGTTTCAGTCACTTAAAAAAATACAGAAGAGGTGGTTAATTAACTTTTTATAGCAGTTTTAAACAAATGATTATACAAGTATTGACATTCCGGAAACTATAAAAGGTAGGATTAGTTGAATAGGGAAAGTTTTAGACAATTGAGTAATTCGTATTCTCAAGATATCTAAGAGAAAACAAAACTAGCATATTTATTAATATGCTGTACTTCTCCATTGTCAAAATTTTTGTAGGTCTGTAAAAACATTTCCAGATCATAAATAGTTCTGTGGTGCAGCCACATTTCAACGGGTTCATAATTATCCTCGTCAAACATAATAATTCAATAGAAAAGATTGAACAATGAATCCAAATTCAAATAACTTGAATAAAAACCGTCGATTTTCATCAAGAGTCTTCGAGTAGGTTAACAACTGCTGCACAGCGTGGCGTTGCCAGTTTATTCATATTAAGGGTAATTTCTTAATTTACGTTAATAATAAATGAACATTTAGGTGTTTTCGTTGGTAGAACTAATTAAATTTTTATTTATTACAATAACAATAAAAACTACAATTTTCTTTAAACAAGCTGTGAATGTAGAAGTTACTGGCCCTATTCTACAATGAATACGTTTTGAGAAATTCAATTTTTAAATTATCTTGCCAGTTTAAATATAAGTTTTGTGTGTGTTTTCATATAAAAATACATATAGATCATGTAAAAATACAAAATGCTTTTTGAAATTTGAATTTTGTGGGTTAACACCTTCCACAAATTTCGCTATGCTATACCTAGCACTTCATGAGCAATTATAATAAAAAAAGCAACAAACTTTATTAAACAAAATTATATGCTTGTCTTATTAGCGTCTTTCTTCACCGATGTGAATATGTTTGTATTTCAGGTTTCACCAATGTCAACATAAGGATGCTATGATCATGTCTGAAACATGTCCTCCAATTCCGTAAGATACAATGGTCCATTTAAGTCAAATCACGATGGCGATTTCGATCTTTTTTGAGCTCATGATGCCATCAAAGACTAGCAAGCTCCGTGTAGGGCAAATGGGAAAAAACGATGACCAGCTCTGGATTATACTCTTGACTTCTGACTTTCAATAGGAGAAAGATGTGGATATCTTTTAACTCACGTTTCACCAAAGTCAGTAGAAGAATGCTATGATCCCTCTTTGGAACATATCCTGCAATGACGCAGGCACAATGGTTCATTTAAGTCAAACGATGATAGCGATTTCGCTCCTTTTTAAGCTCATCAGGCCGCCATAGACTAGCAATCCCAGTGTAGGGCAAATGCAAACAATGAAATTACAGAAACAACTACGCCGCTGTCTAATACTAGGACCAACATTGGATTACACTATTGACTTATAACTTTCAATGGGAAAAAAATGTAGAAATTTTCATCAGTTTCACTCTGAGGATGCTATATTGCTTGTCATTTACATCTTTTTTCCAACGAATGTTAGGAGTCACAATGCCGATCGTGCTATTAGCCAGCGGACTACTTCTTCCGGTGATTTAATTTTTTCATTTGCCCTACATGAGGCTTGGCACCATATGGCGCCCTCTTGAGCTTAAAAAAGAGTGAAATGGCGATCGTTTTTAGACTTAAATGTTCTAAACAGGTGTTTCAGACATGTTCCAGACAAGGATCATAGCATCCTTGTATTGACAATGGTGAAACATGAAATAAAAATAACAAAAGTCAAACTCAACAGTGTAATCTAAGCTGGTCGCGGTATTAGCCAACGGAGAAGGCGTTTCGGTAATTCCGCTTTTCGTATCTCTTAATCAACATATTCTGAGGAAACATTTTTTCACAAGTATCTTTGGTTACCAAACCAGTATAAAATAGACGATATGGAGGGATAGTGACTAAATTATACAGCTGTATTAAGTTATTAAGCTTAAATTTCTCAATTGGCAATTGACGGAATACAAAGGTTCAAGATCTTCCTTTAAATTCATATCATTTTCACTTATCATAAGTTTTCTTGTTTGTATACTTTTAAATGTGAGAATATTTTTTTGTAAATATACGAAAAAGTTCATCCTTCCTATACTGTAGCAATTTGACATTAAGCCAGTTTACTGTTATCTTCTGATTTATTTTTATTTTTTTTTTAATGACTGGAAATTTTTTTTTTAAATCCTTTTGACTTTATAAAAAGGTTTAATTATTTTAACTATCTTTGCTACTGATACCAACCATCTGGAGTAAATATATCAACTTTAGCCTTCTAGGCTAGACTGAACTGTGAACGCTATCAGATTCCATTCACGAGTGCCCGAATTCAATAATTTTTTTGATAGTATTTCTATTTTGATCAGCAGTAGTATTCGTAGAGAAAGTTACCTCTATAATACTTTCTTCTAGTTCTGACAAATATCTTTATGCCACGCACATAGGTAGTGGCTATCGAATTGTATATCGTAAAAATTTCAATTTCTGCTTTTATTATACGTTTTCTACATTTAGGGGAGAAGCTACTAAAACTTTTTTCACGTACATTTCAAACACTACAAGTGTGTTGTGCTTTTTCCTCTTTTCCTTGCTTCCGATTTAAAGTGAATAATACAATAATTTTCTTCACTCTTGCTACATTTGTTATTGTCATCGAAGTGATTTAAACAAAATATCACAAGCACGACTACTGTTTAGAGCATTATCTAACGCAATTCTTTTGAGAAGAATAATAACTTGGAATGATCTCGAGCCAAATTGTGGGTTAGGTTTTTTTTGGGATTTTTTGTGGGTTAAGACTCACTACTCACATATGGATTCTGTTTCACATAGGCGGCAAGTTTGTGTTTTTTTCCGCTAGCGCGGTAGAGCGGTTTAACTAACTTATGCAATTTTAAATCTTTGTGAAGATTATAATGAAAATATATAGTAAATAGTTATAACCCATCTTTAAAGAACTTTAACTAAAAAAATATCCAAAATGATCAAGTGGCAGCTGCTGGCGAGACCGGAGAAAAAATAGCTTTAGGTTTTAAATATATAGATTATTAATATGACTTATATAGCAGTAGCAAATTTATTAACTGACTGCTAAGCTTAATCCCTACTTGTCAATTCACAATTCCCAATTGGCTGCGTTACTATTTAAGTACATATTAGTAGTCTTTAAATTGTGTAAATTATGAGATATCCAGTAAAATTTTTTGGTCGTTTTGTAATGTGTAGTTGTTTAAATTAAATATATATTATTCTCCTAACTTCCGTAGCAACAGATATATTTGGGTAATTGCTTTTGACTGCTTTGCATTCCAAGTGTGAAATCCTATCCTTCTTGGGTAATTCAACCTTTTCGTATCATAAATTATACAAGTCATGTCATAAATCCGACCGGACGTTCAGGAGAGGCCTAATAATTTATTCAAAATTAAAGCCTATCCCCTGGTAGATTTTTATTTCTTTAAACCCTTATATAAAGAAAAAAATTTAAAAGATACAACTTTAAACAGAAGCTGAATTGTCTTAGGTATAAACGTGATACTTCCTTATAAATTCACTCATTTATATATTATATTTTCAATAAAAGAGAGAAAAAGTGGCTTTCTATTTCAAATGAACGAATTTAGAGACTTCAAGAAGTGAGAGAATTTGTATAAATCATTTTATCAACAACTAAATTTCGAAGTTTGAAAGAATCCGGCGATATAATTTACAGCTATCTCGTTCGTTCAAAAGTTTTAAGCGAAAAATATACCTTTGGGAGGGATTACAAGACATGCTCTCCAGGTATAAAATGAAATTTTATGCCTGGAATACTAGAGAACGTGTTTCTCAAGAAAGTTAGACGTTACATTAAAAGTTGGTAGCAATACTTGTATCACATTTAGATATAGCTCGAACATATTGAAAATTTAGGTTAGTGGCATTGGTTTTCTTTCTAATGATAATATTTTACATTAAGAATTTAAATTTAAGTAATTGTTTATTATGTAAGCCAAATAGCTTTTTATTCCAAATAATTGTTCATTAACGAGACCCTGAGGTAACATTAGGTTCAGAAAAACTATCAAGTTTTCGTCGCTTCATTTTAACGTTAACTTTACTGGTACTGCGAATGTCATTGATTTAAAAATACAAATTAAAAAACTTCCTTAACTACGCGGCATGAAGAAAATTTTAGAGGCAGCTGAGTCTCTCTAGGAATGAACAGAACATTGATGATGACAATTATTTTTCTAATTCAATTTGTTGTGGATAACTTAAATAGTGACGAAATCCGCCAAAACTAGTAAAGAAAAATTGTGAAAATAAGTGACTTCTTAAAAAAATGCAGTTGTGAATACCGTAATTTACGAAAAGTGCAGCAATATGTTTAATCGAGCATGTTTAGTACATGCTGAACACGCGAAAAACAAACATTTCATCAATATAAAACGAAGAACTGAAGGATGGTATGCTACTGAAATATGAGCCTCTGGGGATTGAGTACGTGGAGCTGGAAAAAACTTTATTTCCTAAAAGAAAAACTGGAAAAAACGGCGAAATAAAAAAGAATCAATTTGGCTTCTCCAACAAAAACTTCACAAAGCTAGCCATAAACAGTCTGTAACGCTCCTCCATCCTTTGGATTAACGTGATAAAGACCCCACAAACGCACACAGATAGCTTTAATATAGTGGCTAAACAGAGGAGAGTGCACAAGACAGGGACAGTATCACTAAAGGTAGTCGGGAATGAAAGATAAATAATTTATAGAAGATAAAGAACTTATCTTGTATTATTTCGTATATCACAGCAAATTCTATGCAAGCCCATAAATAATTTAAATGAAAACGATAATGAGTAAAATAGGATAATACTATAAGCAGGAGGTATAGATAGCTAAATACCGTTACTTAATAACAGCGGTCGTAATTAATTAATTCGGTCGGTTAATTCGGACGCGTCTCCAAGGGACGATAGTGCGATCATACAGGAGCTAATGCCGGTTCCTGCTCATTAATGCACGTACACGAGTAAAATTATGCGGTGCAGGTTACCTTCACTACAATACCTTGCCAGGTTACTTACCAGAGGCGAACTTATATAGCTATTCTCGCAGGTGGTAAGCCAATTCTGGTGTGTGCCAGCGTATGGGTATGTATATATGTAAGACCAGACGAGAAGAACAATTTTTGAACCCTAAATCTGACCCCAGGATTAGTCTATTTGTGTATAAGAGATGACGGGAAGGGCCGTCCATAATTTTTCGACCCCGAATCTGACCCTAAAAAAAGAACTTTTTGTGTATGTTTACAAGACATGACGAAAAAACCAGTTCGGAAGTTTTGGACCGAAGAATCTAACCCCAGAAAAGACATTTTTTTAAGTATAAGATGTAATGTGGGTATATGAGAGGGTGTATACGTGAATTAAAATGAGAAGAGGTATAAGATGGAAGACCTATAACAATATACCTCCTGTTATTTCCTTTTCTATACCTACTATTACCCGTCACGGCATTGACATGACACCTTCGGGCTGCGGTAAGGGAAGACATCCCTGACTAGTCCATTTGCCTTGTCCTAGAATTAATAGTCTTACCTTAGTGCCACTGCCGCATGCCGTTGGACTTCGCGTCGGACAACCTCCTCTGACTAGCGATCAGTCTCTATTCCATTGCTTTTATATGCAAATAACGAGAGAGGAGGCACGATAAACATGTGGAGTTGTCCGAGCTTCAATACCACCGTGACCGATGGTTGGTGGCATTGACACACTGATATCGCAGCACCGGCGTTCACTAGTTATTACCATTTCTATACCTACTAGTACTCGTCGCGGCATGGACATGACAGCAGCGGGCTGCGGTAGTCCATTTGCCTTGTCCTAGAATTAATAGTCTTACTTTAGTGCGACTGCCGCATGCCGTTGGGCTTCGAATCGGACAACCTCCTCCGACTAGCGATCAATCTCTATTCCATTGCTTTTATATGCAAATAACGAGAGAGGAGATACGATAAACATGTGGAGTTGTGCGAGCTTCAACACCATCGTGACCGATGGTTGGTGGCATTAACACACTGATATCGCGGCGCCGGCGTTCACTAGCATTATCATGGTAAATTGGACGCGGGTTTCTGTACGTTGCGCATCGTATTAAAATGTGAAATAATAACTGGCGGGTTCAAATAATTAATCTACTACCCCCCCCCTTTTTGGAAAAATATTTATTTATAAATATTAAAAAAAAATAACACAATACTAGGTTGCTCTAACTAAAAGACAATTAAAAAGAAATATGAAGAAGTGCTGATCTGGGGTCGAATTTTTCTGGAAGTGATGATGGACTGGCTAGTCTGCTTAATTCACTTAGTGCTCCAAGAGTGGAATGAAGATTTATACGTCATGCTGGATCCTCAGTCTTTAACCGTCTGGCCCCTCACTAAATCCCAAGTTGCCACGTTTCAGTGGATTATACAGATCAATGGGATGAACAGCCTGGCGGTATCGGGGAAAGTAGCTGTGATCCAGTCTTATAAATGGTGATTATTTACAAACTGATTATTCGACCTGATCGTGAGCTCGCTTAAGGTATTTGATATAAATATGCCTAGGTAAAAACCAGACAGTGCCTTAAAATCATACGCAACTTTATTTACGGTATACGAGCCGGATGATTTGGAAGTAAGTTTTGCAGCAAATCCTTATACGGTTGATGGCCTAGTTGATGTAAGACTATAGTGATGACACGGACCAGTTTAGAGATTTCTTTCAATTTCTGAAATCTAGTAGTAGGCTCATCGAGCTGGGGCGGGTCAGCTTTAGTAGTTTCGGCGGGATCTCCATCTGGTGTCATCCTATACAATGATCTAGTGGAGCCCATTTATCTATCAAGTTAAGAGAAGCCGGTGAGAATTTAGTGGCAACATGTCGGGAGGTATTAAATTAACTGCGAAAACCAAATGCGAAACGCAAAAATCTTCTTAAGCTTCATAGATTGGGGAGAGGGCGGTTTTTCCAAGATAAGGGGAAGAGATCGGAGGCAAAACTAGCACTTCCTGGATTCTTTTTTAGGTTACCACGTCGAAAACGACGGGAAACTCCACTCAGTTTCTTGAAATATCTCCCCCGAAACTATCATCATCTAAGTGGGCAAAGCAGTGGTGAAGTTTGGATCCTATAGCAAGGTCCATCAGATGCTTTAATATTGCCAGAGAGGAATGGAACCCAAATGGCTTGACTCGGAACTGGAAAAGCCATATTCCGGGAACGGTGAAGACGGTAACTAGCTTACTGTTATCAGAAAGTGGAACCTACCAGTATCCTTGCTTGAGGACGACGCTCAAGATATACCGGGCTCGTTGAAGTTTATCCAGGATAGCATTAATATACGATAATGGACATGCATATTCGCGAGGCAAGGCGTTAACTTTTGGAAATCTATGCAAAATACCGTTGTAATTTTTCCATGTTTCTTGCACACTATTGCTACCCGTGATCATGGGATCCTAGAAGATTTAATGAAACCCTCTTTAAGTACTGTTCGGGATTAACAATCTCTTGCATTCTGAGATTTTGTGGAATGTATTGATGTTTAATAGGCTTGGCATTTTTCAAGTGAACGGTATGTTCAACTAAATGAGTGGTACCCTGTCTTCTCTCAAACGTTGGTATATCTCGGTCCAAGAACAGCCCCAGTTTGCGGTTTTCTTCACCCGTTAGAATTAATTGTGGTGTGTCATTGGTTTTACCTATGGTGCTGTACATATTAGGGGAAAGCGGAGGTGCGCCATTTAGGTACGCTTGATTACAAACAAAATCTATTATATGTAAGCTCAGTTAAGTAATATTTATTTTATTAATATACTGCTCTATTTTTTGATATGTAAAAGTACACTTGTGTAATTTTTACTAATAAACCTATGTATCTATCTACCTTTTCTATATTTTGAGACTTAGTATAATTTGGTTCCATGCTGAGAGCGTATCTAGACGTCATGACAAACATAGGTAAATCTATGAATATATGTTTACAAATTTGTGATTGTGTGCGAACGTTTGAGAACATTCGTTTATACCCACCCAACAATTCTGGCACTACAACGTTCCTCCTTGATTGTCAGGGAATGTTGGAACTAACACTTTGCTTACAAACATGGATGCAAATTCCGTTAATACTTTTATTAGACAGAGTAAATATTATATTTTAAGATATGCGACGAAATTTTGGCGCAAAAATTTAATACTGGTCTGTAGGAGTATTTGGCAGGATACCATACGTAGAATGTCTGAAGATATGTGTGGCATTGTCTGGAATATGATCTACTCAAACAAGTGATGTGGACTTATTCAGTTAAAACGCGTCTGGAATAATGAAAGTTATATGTGGATAATTCAATGAAAATCATAAAATATATCAGATCAAATAAGACCAATAAGAAAATGAATGGAAAACTGAAAGAAACACCTTCTAATTTTCAGACAACATTTACTAATTATTTTTACGGAGTTTCTCTGCGTATAAATAAATAATAATAATAAATTAAAAAAAAAGTAGTAACTTATAATTATCAAAAACATTTGGCAAAATAATACTTACATATTATATACAATGTGTCTTAGAAGCGGAGTGTATTCTTACCTGAAACAAAAAATTTTACATGTAACAGATACATTTGTTTTAGACCAAATTCTTACATTAATAATTATCTTGTCACTTTCTATAAAGTAGTAACTATGTTCGCACGCTGTGGAATTTTTTGTTTATCGAGACAAACTTAACACCCTAGAAATCTGATAATAATCGTTTTAAAATTATTGATTAACTGACAGTCCGAGCAGAAACGGACAATTTTATTTTTTGATATATTTCCTTTCATAAGGAATATTAAAGTGTAACTCAGTTTAGTTATTATTTTGTATACTGTCTTTTTAAACACTTTTATTGGAAGCCATTTTGTTTGTTCCACCATATCGAAATCGTACATCGTTACACTGATTTTTTAAGGTCGCCATTCCTATATAAAATTCAATTTTGGTGCAAGATATTAAGACAGTTGAATAAGAAGATTTTTTTACGTTGATTTTGTAGACATTTCATTTGGCCGCCATTTTGTTTCGCCGTCTTGAATTCGAACCACATTCACCATTTATCTCTATATAGCACTTAATGGATGCCCCAAATTTTAAATCATCTAATAAGTAATTTTTTAGAGTAATCTTTTTAAATAATTTATTAGACCGCTATTTTGTTTTGATGTCTCCGATTTGTACTAAAATATTACAAATTGATTCCTGTGTACCATTTGACTTTTGTGCAAAATTTGAGGTCAACTTGTTTTTTAGAAATAATTTTTTTAACATTTCACTAGTCCGCCATTTTGTTCTGTTATATTAAATTTTTACCAAAATATTATCAGGTCATTCCCACATAACCCTTATTTTTTTACCAAAATTTGATGCCAATCGCGTAAGTAGTTTTTAGCTACGCCGCGAACTGACAGACAGACCGACAGATAGCCCAATCTAATAGCATCTAATGACGCTATTTTTTTTTCGATTACACACGTTTTATTTGGTCATCATTTTATACAATTAATTCTTGGACCGAATTTGTAATCGAGCTATTAAGTAGTTTTTCAGGCTGAATTTTTAAATATTGTTTTGCTATCTTGGATTCGTATCAAAATTTTACTAGTTAAGTACCACCTAAATTCGATTTTTGTCAAAAATGTGAGGTAAATTAGGTAAGTAGTATTTTGGTAATATATTTTTTAATATTTGACTAGGTCGCCATTTTGTTTCGCCACCAAAATGCTACCAGGTTATCCGCATATGACTTAATTTTTGACCAAAATTTGAAGGCAATCGAATAAGTAATTTTTCATGCTACGCTATGCCGCGAACAGACAGACCGACGGACAGACACACCGACGGAATTGAGAAAACATATTTCCCGGCATCTAGGGACTCCGAAACGTAAAGATTTGAAAATATCTCAGAGGGTGATTTTTTTACGGTTACAATACTTCGCTTTTACGAGGGAAGGAAAAATTATTAACACCAAGGAAAATATCATTCACAGTTGTTCAACATAACCACAAAAAAGACAAATCGTATATATAATATATACTAAAATATTACAAATTGATTCCTGTGTACCATTTGACTTTTGTGCAAAATTTGAGGTCAACTTGATAACTTGTTTTTTAGAAATAAATAATTGCATAATAATGCATATCTAGACTGTGTTATATTTACGCCGTGAAATTCTATACGAGGAAAGTGGTGCGTATAGGCGAATTTACCGATTTTTCTTCTTTGTGATTATGTTTATTTCTTCTAGATATTTGTCTTTGTATTTTAAGGATTTCAAAACGTCCAAAAACACAACATATATATACAATATATGGGGTGCTATATGAGGAAGTAAAAAACAGACTTATTGTTGGGAGGTTATGTTATATGAGCAACTAGATATCTTTACGAAAATTTTATGTGCAGTAGTTCCTAAAGAGAAGGTTTCTCTTTATTAGCACTATATGGTACACTAGTGTTCCCATTCTAACCCGTTCTCACAAGTCGGCAGTAGTAATAAATGTTCTACACATGTTTTTCACTTAGTAATAATCTTCTCATGGTACTGCAAAGAACTAACCATGTGTTCCATACGCTACTAAAATATTGACATAAATAAACAGTTTTTTGTAAACTTATTTTCTAAGCAGTTTATTAAACTGAAAATCGTTTTCGCACTAGTAATCTTGCATTTTAGAAATACAAAAGTTTTAAAATAAAGAAAAATAGAATGTAAATCATAAGGAAAGGGGAGGAAAAACTTGACGTAATAACTCTGTCTCGAATTTCCGAGCTACTCTAAACTTTTAAGCGAAAAATACACCTTCGGGACTGATCGGGTGATATCTTCAGAAAGTTTGCAATGAAATTTTATGTTTTGAACTTATACTAAAGCAAAGTTTGTCATGATATTTGTGTATACAAACAAATAAGACTTACGAGTAAAATAATATTAGCTAAGGTTTTTCTGAAAAGCATTATAACAATAAACTTAAATAAAAATAAATTATTTTCTTCTGCCACAAATATGGTGAAAACATATTTGTGGCAGCCCTTTCAAGAAGTAATAGTATAAAATGTCAAAAGAAATTGAAGGAAATAAAATTCACTTACGTTGATTTGATATTGTAATCATGAAAAAATTACCCTCCAAGAATTTTCCAGATCTTTGAGTTTTAAGTCAATGGTCTTATGGAGATGAGCTAATTACACATATATATATATATATATATATATATATATATATATATATATATATATATATATATATATATATGAGCCTTAACTCTAAGCCATACATTTTCTTTAGTAATATGGTTTAATTTATTCAGAATATTTGTATTGACTTACCTGAAATAAAAGAAGTAATAGCGTATATAAATCGATAAACTTGCCACAACTTGCGTACAACTTACCTCGTACAGAGTTCCACAACTTACAATACACAGTATTGTATATATGTATACAAAATTATTTGGTAATAATTTTATACAAATCCTATAAACTAATTTATTTCAATTTTGTTAAATTCTAAATTTATTATTAATATTAATATTATTTCTTTATTTTTCATAACATTATTACCTACTTTACAGAAAATAAATTATGTCTTTTATTACTTTCCTTCTAAATGGATTTTATTCCAGGATTTGGACTTTGACCAGATAATTAAATGCTTTATTAAGAAACGTAAATAAAATACTTTAAAGTGTTTTAGATATTCATTTTTATTCACAACTTGTGACATGTTTTGCTAATACTGTAGCTTTATCAGACAAACGGTATCTAAACTTACTATTTGCTAAAAGTTTCCCTATATTACACTGTATTTGTACATTCATTCTGTAAGTAGTCCCTTAATAACAATTTTTTTATATTTTGTGAGGCCGCCGTTTTATTCCGCCGTACGTAATTAGCTCATCTTTATAAGACCATTGACTTAAAACTCAAAGATCTCGAAAATTCTTGAAGGGTAATTTTTTCATGATTACAATATCAAATCAACGTAAGTGGATTTGATTTCCTTCAATTTCTTTCGTTATACTTTTACTTCTTGAAAGGGCCTCTTCGCAATAAATGGGTTTCACCATAATTGTGGCAGAAGAAAATAATATATTTTTATTTAAGTTTATTGTTATAATGCTTTTCAGAACTACCTGTCGAAACGTCAAATTGAATTAAATGTGACAAATAATTAAATAATCGTTATAATTTAAGAATTTTATGAAAGTAGTACCTAATTACAATATATATTTGAAGGTTCAAGAAAAATATTGGCGAAACAATATATTAAGCATGGGAGAAAATGTGCTTTCCTACAGAAACAAAAAAAAATCACATATGGAAATATTGCTGCCTCATAAAAATGTATTCCAAAAATCAAGCGAAATATGCAAGACAAAAAAATAAATAATAAATTTTAATTTTAAGCATATCTCTTTCACAAATGTAAACATGACACGTAAATTATAGATACCACTTTAAACCTAAAAAATAGCGAAAAAGAAATATTAGCACATGAATTAAAATTAAATTATTTAATTGAAATTAATACTCTCAATCCACTTAAAGAATCGATTGTTAAAGAAACTGAACGTTTATTCTTAAAAACAACAGAAAGAAACTTAAAAAAATTAATAAACTCACTACCAAAACATGTACACCTAACAAAAATAACAACTGGGTAGAAAATCTAACAAATACCATAATTCCCGACTACGCTAATCAAATACTAAGTTTGGGTTCAAATTTTGCAGTATTTTTACAAAATTCTGAACAACTGCCATTGCCGGACATCATATGCAACGTTGAAAACTTTATAACTAATCTAAATAATACCATCAAAGAAGAAATAAGGACAAAAACTTGTAATATATTAACAAATTTTCAAAACAAAAATTTTTCGGAAAAAAGCAATAAAAGCTTAAATCAAAAAATAAAAAAAAACTCGAACCTTTCTTAAGCAAAATCCAAATTTAGTGTTATTAAAACCTGATAAATCTAATAAAACAGTTATAATGGAAGCGCAAGAATATAATAACAAAACTTATAAACAAATAAAAATTGATCCAACTTCTCGATTATAGAAAATAAACAACGAATTAGTTAATAAATGGGATAAAAAAGGATATATATCGCCTGACACTGCTAAAAAACTAAAAATAAATAATGCTGTGCCTCCTAAAATATACGGATGGCTAAAGCTTCATAAAGAAGGTATACCTCTAAGGCCTATGGTGTCATGTGTTCAATAAATGCTACTAAATTATTTTGCAATAGAAAGATCAAAGCTAAAGTAAATCGTTTTAAGAAAGTAACAGCTATATCTCAATGCGATGATTTTTATTACTTCCATGATAAAAAATTACTCTCTCAGATTTTAACAGACCTTCACGTTTTAGGGTCCGTAGATGCTAAAAAAAAAAATTGGGGCTGTTTTATGAGGATGACCTGGTAACATTTTGGTAAAAATCCAATACAGCGGAGCAAAATGGCGACCTATAAATTGTAAAAAAAATTATTACAAAATTATATATTCAATTTACCTCAAAGTTTTCACAAAAAAAACAAATATTATTTGCGAATGAATTTGTAAGATTTTGGAACAAATCTAAAGTGGCGATACATAATGGCGGCTTAATAAAATATTTTAAAAAAATTATTAGATTGATTTCTAATTGTGTGCAAGAATTATGTGTGATATAGAAATAAACTGTTAAAACTGTGGTACGAATTCGAGATGGGGGAGCAAAATGGTTGGCGAAATAAAATGTATGTGATTTAACCGATCTTCACCTTTTAAGACCTCTATATATGTAGGTCTATCTGTCGTCAGTTAATTCGCGGCATACCTCAAAACGAGGGGCAAACCACTAGCCTAAATTTTGTACACTTACTTCCTCGTTGTGCAAATAATTCCTCATACATCCCTGATATTTCCTCATACATCCTCAATATATCCCCATACATCCTTAATACCTTCCCATGAAATCCTGATTATTCATAATACATCCTTGATATTTCACTCTAGGTAATAGTCAGATTTGGTTACTTGTACCTAAAATTTTGTCTCTCAAAGAAAAGCCCTAAATGCTAGTAAATGCTCAGTATTATCACGGATAATGGAGCTGGTAATGTGCAATTCGCTCGGCAATTAGTAGGTAAACATTTCCGTGTTCGAATTTAGATAAGTTTAAAAGAAATATTTAAATAAGACGCATACAGTGAAAGCAATTCTGAACAAAGTACATATATTCTTTAAGTACAAATAACAACTTATAAATACAAAAATGGTACCCAATACAAATGTCTTACAAACATCTTGCAATGCTTCTTCTACAATTTGTCCAATATACGCATTGCTAAAATTATTGAAATTAATAGATTTCTCTTCATCAATAACAATTTTCTTCGCCCTTGGGAACATAACGGTATCTTTTAAGTCTTCAGTTATATTATTTACGGTTTTAGTTCTTCCAATACGTTCTACAATATCCTTAATACTAAAATTTACCACTGTTGACATTGATCGTGTCGCTCTGAAAAGGTTTTCACAACATTGACTACTGAACAGCCAGGGACAAAACTTATCAGAACTTAAATTATTATCCCGAAACATACATACAAGTTTTATCAGATTGTGTGCATTTAGTTCTGCATACAGGTAAGCATTATAAGTAACGAAATTATCCTTTAGTTTATAGTTTTTGTGATTTTTTATCCACTGTGTCCAAATGCGGAAATAGAAGACAGCGTACCAAATATAATACCACCTTTCTTCTAGCGTTATATTTTGGTCCAAGAATGCTTTTAAGGTGTAAGACAAAACGGTCAACGGTCGGTGTATGATATTGTTCTTTCTGAACCAGGTATTTCTTTTAGCAATTCTAATACCTCCAAAGTTGTTATTTTTTCTACAGATTTAAAGTTCATTCTGTCTATTGGATTTAGATCAGATAAAGTTAAAAAATGCTTATCTTTAGGAAAAGACTCAACTAATTGTCGAAGGTGCATTACGGAAACGTTAAAATTTCCTATTGGCAGTTGAATGTTTGCTTTAAGTAAACGATTTCGTAGTTTTGTTCCGATATGGACTTCGTCTTGAATGAAACATTGTTCGTTCTCCATATTATTTTCGTTATTAATTGCCATTTGAAACCACTGCCATTTAGGTAGTGGTAGTTGATCGGCTATTCGCAAAGGTGGGGAACATTTGCTCTTATGCGCATTGCTTTTAAAAGCCGCGTATCTCCATCTGAAGAGAAACCTAATATTTTAATTCCATATCTATTAGCTTCTTGCTCTAGATATTTCCATCTTTGTAAAACATCTTTGTATGTAAAAGTATTATCCGTACGATACACTGACAAACAATAAGCTGGCGCATGGTGGGATAGTGGCGGTGCCATTATTACATAAGCGTAATTAGCCCTGGAACACTTAAGAAAATATTTTTGTATAACTTTTGAGGACTTGGCAAGATATGCATCTTTTACAGGTACGCCATTCTTAAAGGGCAGGACAAATCCCATAATAGTGTTGTTTCTTGAATTATATTCAATTTTGCCTGTTATCCTTGTGGCGTCTTCGACAATCCAAATAACGAAAGGGAGATTTCTTTCTTCTAAGAAAACTCTCAGATTTTTAAAGTCAAAACTACCTTCATCAAAATATTTATTCTGATCACTGACAAATCGGTTTAGTGTCGAAATTGATGGAAATAGGTTGTTTAGGTTTCAATAAAGCACCTCATACAGAAGTCTACCACCAATGTAATATATATATATATATAAAGACATAACTTTTTAATAACATTATCATAACTGTGCCTATGTTTTGATTGTTGTACATTTTTTAATGAAATTTAACAGAGCATTTGTAACAAGCCGCTCACACCTTTTGTTGAAGAACTGCCTTGTCTCGTGCCTTGTATATCAATTTCAAGATTGCTTTCTTCGATAATTTTCAGAGATGAATCAATTTGCTTAATAAGCTCAGCGTTAAGCTTCAAAAACATTTGATACCTCTTTCAGAAGAGGAAAAAAGTTTGTGATAGGCAACTGATTGCTCTCAATATTTTCTCTGTGGCTCTTTCGCTCCATTGATATGTTTCTGATTTTTCTCTTTCGCTCCATTGATATGTTTCTGATTTCCACTTTGATATAGAATTTTGGGGTGAAATCTGAGAAACAGTTGGTGTCTCTCTTGATATTAGGAGTGTTATATCTTGAACTTGATTAGTGGTTTTCTCGGAAGTTTCGCTTATTTCGTCATGTGGCAAACTTGTGTCCTCAGAATTAAGCTGCTTGTCGTGATCATCGAGGCGATCATCATTGTAAATGTCCTCCGAGAAGTCAGTACAAGTGTTAATTTGGCTAAGTGTGGGTGGCATTATGGAAATATTTTGTAATACATGTATCTTATTGGGTGGTGGCGAGGGTTCTGGGTTTAGTGGATTTTTCTTATTTGAAACATTGGCAGAAAAAGTCGAACTTGACATAGTCGGAAAAAAATCTGTGATTTGTTTATCTCCTTGTTTAATCTCAGTAGAGATTGAGCTCGTAATAGAGGTAGCAGTTGTAGAGGCATTAATATGTTTATTTAAAAGATGTTTATGGATATTACTATATATCCTCTTGGTTGGCAAGTGTCTTTTTTGGAAACCTTTTGAATTTTGCAACTATGACCACAAAAACAAATTACAGTGCAGAGAAATTGTCGGCCTGGTCCTTTCTCAACTTTGAATTTAATATCATCATACTTGCTTTCAAAAAATGTCCATCGTTCAACTTTAACTTTTGTTCTAAACCAGGTTCTTAGAGCCTTTAGGATAACACCTGCTCCTTCCTCATTACTAGAACACAAAGGTGCCGTCTTGCTGGTTGCTTCCTTAGTTTGGGAGAGAGTTTGGGTCAAGTTTGGGTATTTGCTGATTGCTGTGTGTGATCAGGGATGATCCCACAAAAATCTGTTTGTGTAGACTGACTCAACTTTTTGGTACAATATTTCAATTTATAATAGTTGGCAATTAGACCGATTTGTTTTTTTGTACCCGATAACATTTTAAAACGGTTGGGGGTCTTCTTGTACAGTCCATAAAGTTCATTTTTTTGCTCCTCGGACAATAAATGATGATAGTCGTTTCTAACAAATACTTCGATGTCGTGTAAGTCAGTTTCATCAAGATTACCCAGAAGCACCTTACTGTCAAATCCATTTATTAATAAAATTTCCTTAATGTTGTTTTTCAATGTAAAATTCAAAAAACAACTGTAACGGCTTGCCATATTCGATATCACCTAAGAAATAAAAGTAATATGAAAAGTACGCTTCAGTTAGTTTTTTACTTGGTTTTATACGAGATTTTAAAATAAACAACAGTTTATAAAGTAACATAATCGGAAGTACAACCCGAAATACAAGCAATATAAAATTTTTAGGCAGCCATATTGGATACATCATATTAAATCATTAACAACCTAGTACATGAGACGAGCGAGCAATATAATCTTTTTATGCCAAATTTGGCTTACAAATTGGCTCAGTAGTTTTGGAATAATTGGTATTCATACACAGAAAAAAAATACATATCGATTTGAGATCCACCTTCTTTTTTGAGGTCGGTTAAGAATAAATAATATATTACAAAATACAATAAAATATGCTCGAAAATATGCAAAATGGACAAATTAAAAATTAAATAGGAAATTTGTAACAATATGGTAACGTCTCATCATTCCCGCCGGCTGGGATTTTATCCAACATAACCTTGCCTATTGTTGGAGTGGGTAATCGGTGTGCATATGCAATGCAATATTTATTCAACAAAAATTAAAACGAGTAATAATATGTTGTATAACCATACCTTTTTGTTTTCCTTGTACTTATGTGCCCTTTTAAACTTTATAGCTCCCTAAAATATTCACTTTCAAAACATAACTGGATGACGCAACGTGGAACAAATATTTTGTCGTGAACTACAGTAGAAGGAGCTAGTTGCCAAATGTAAAAAAATATTTCCTCGACGATTTCATACATAAGTGGTTTATGTTGTATTTTCTTCATGAAGTAGTGCCGAAAAATGCTAGATGAGTTGAAGCAGTTATTGGATCCTTTAGACTTTTGTATATTCTGTATAAGTAAGTCCTCTTATTCTCCTAAACTTCTTTTATATTTCCTAATAATTGTCCAAATTTCACCGTATTTCCTTGATACTTCCTCATACGTCCTCGATACTTCCTCATATTTCCTCGATACTTCCTCATATTTCCTCGATACTTCCTTTATACTTCCCTTACTTCCTCCATATTTCCCGTACTTCCTCCATATTTCCCGTACATCCTCGACAATTCTTCGCATACTTCCTCCCTGTATACACTAACTTCCTCAGTGGTTTGCCCCTCGCCTAAAAACTACTTATCGGATCAACTTTAGGTTTTGATCAAAAATTAGGGGAAGACCTGGTAACATATTCTTAATGATCTAATAGTATAGTTGTTGGTTGCCTCTGTATATTGTAGTTGTAAGTTGAATCCAATTCAAACAAAATCGGTCAAATTTTGGGCGCCGTTCATGGATTAAAAATATACTTAAGTAGATTCCGCTGACAAGTCGGTCCCATGAATAAACTTGAAGATATATAACACAATCTGAAATATTCAACTAAAACCCAAATTTCAACTATTAAAGATGTTTAATTCCTTTAAAAAAGTTTGTGTGATGTTATTTTTAGAAAACATCTAAATATATGGTAAATACCAATCGTAACCTCTTATAATTGCAATTAATATTATTTACAAGAAGGGAACGTTTGTGTATAAAAAAAAACACTTGAGTTTGTTCTCACTTTCAAAAAATGGTTTAAAACAATGTGTGTTTAGCTTTAAAACTTAAAAATCATATAAATTAAGGTAACTTAACTTTTTCATCTTCGTACAAAAGATTAGGTTGTTGGTTCAGACAGGTGACTGTTTTGAGGACCTCCGACTGATCTCTCATGGGGACGGATTTCTCAAGTGTACACAAGCCCGCTCAGTCCATGAACCATGAACAAAAAAAAAGGATTAAAGAACCAAACACATCTTAACAAGAGGTTACGAAAAGTCAGTATTTCAAAAAATAAAAATACTAATGAAAACGGGAATTATACAAAAAACTCACCCATTCATTTCGATCCATAAATCAATTAAAAAGATGACCAAACATTTTCATGATATATGCAATGATGGGAGCAAAGATATATCGAAAATAAAACAACCCTAGCTGTCTATCAACTAAAATCGATGCTCCTCAGAAACGAAATCTAGCATCCTGTATTACCGACTGTACATTTATATCAAAAATATGAAAAAACACAATATACCACTTGTATGAGATTAATATGAACAAATCACAGTTTACACTAAACTGTAGTCCGATTAAAAATTCATATTTTTAAAGGAAAAACATTTCGACATCTCTGAGACAATGGAATCACTGTTCCACTAACTCACTTAAAAAACTCGAAATTCTATTGAGCCAAATCGTATATGGGAAATCATTACTAGCTATTTCTAACATTCAAAATATATGCTGTCTACACTTAAAAAATAAAGAGAAATCAGCAATTTAAAGGAAAAATTCGGTGGCGCCATCTGTGAGTCGATAGAACGCTCGCCAATCCTTGCCGGATATTCTATGACAAAGTTTTAATTTGAAACAGATACTTTTCATTGGTTGAATGAAAAAAACGAGTAACGAAATGTTACACTGGTATAGCGAATATAAACACCAAAAACTTAACTATTTGGACCATCTTTAACTCTAATCTACATTTCTCTAAACTAAATGCTTTATTTAATATTATAACACCATCATAATGGATAAAGGACTTTGTAAAACTTTAATTTCATTATTAAATATATTTCTCTTATGTGAATAATTGAGAGTCGTAATTTTATTATTAGTTAATTCCATGTTTGATTACGTTGTTATTTTGCAACCAAAACTTAGCCTGCTAAGTTATCAATTTTGGAGCATCTATTTTATTTAAGAAATAAAAAAGAGGCAGACAGTATAAAAATATTATTAAAAAACACGAAAGGTCAATACTTTCAAAATAAAAATAAAAACTGTCCAGTATTTTATCAGTATTAACTGTCTCAAAAAAAGATACATAGTTAAACGATAAAAAAACCAAAAAAAATATTATGATAACTATATAAATACTGCTCCCAGTAAAATTCGTGTAGCATGACAAGTTTAAAATAAAGATCAACAAACTACTTACTTTGTGAGTAATGAAATTCATATAAAAACAAGAGGGGTGTTGTTGTATTTCACCCCGCTCAAGTCTCAAACTTGTTTAATAATTCCTTTGTAAACTCCTTATCTGACCTCATTAATAACAGAAATAATTATATTAAAAAGATGCCTTAAATATATTGAAACTCCTTTATTACAGTTCCTTGATATTCGATAAATTCGCAGGAGCTCTAAATATCCCTAAAGTCATACCAATTTTTAAAAAAGGGGAAACGAATAACAAGGCTAATTAGGCTCATAAAGAGGAACTCGGTAAATTATTTGAGAAAATCTTTCTTGAACGACAAATATTTTTCTAGAACTAAATAAAATTCGTCGCGTCCGGTAAACCTTAAAATTCTTTTTTATATGTTAGAACAGATAGATGTATGTTAGAGGAGTGACTCTAAAATGGGTTAGGTCTTTTTTATTGCAGCGGAAGCAAATATTTTAATTAAAAAACGGTATAAAATCAGAACCGTTAGGGAATAAAATGGGAGTTCCACAAGGACGTCTTCTTTCCCCATATTAATTTTAAAAAATAATAACGATCTTTCTTCGTTATCAAGCTTCCGAGTTACACTCATTCTATACGCATATGACTCCAATTTTATTATAAGTTGATTACATTTTTCTCAGACGTACATAAGGTTCTCATATGGACAGAATGTTATTACTTTTCGATTTTTTCCCTAAATATTAAAGTAGGGTTTTCAAAAATCTATGATATATTAAAGATTACCATTTTTTATTTAAAACTTAAATTTAAAATAATTTCCAATTTAAATGGAAGTGCTATGAATTATTTTAATTGTTAATGTCGTTAATACGAATTCAGATATATACCCGAAATTAATTTTACAATAATGTGTATGAACATGATGTTTGCTTAAGAGATGGCGGTTACAGCTTGGACATCTATTTTTGTTCTGTTTTTCTCCAAACTAATTACAGCTTGGTTTTTCTCCAAAGTAGTAAATGCCATAAATGTCGTAAATCATGAATACAAATATTGTGTGGTAAGTTGATTGTACCCCTGATTAAACGGGAAGTTAGTTGGAAAGTTAGGTTTTTCTCAAAAATTGCCATTTATACCTTTATTAGGTACATCATAAAATCTTCAAAATCTTATTTTAAAGGTTTACGAATAAAATATAAGAAGAGGGGTTCTTATAATTAACGAACTTGTCCGAAATTTTTGGACGGGATATCCGAAAAAAAATGTCCTGTCCAAAAATTAACCATAGTGACCTACATTTTGAATCATCGGGGTTTCGAAAGTATCTCTATCAGATGACACTGTTAAGTTATTATAGCCTTCACCGCAATTTTTGGAACTGAGCCTATTAACATTAGTCGTGTCAACTCCTGTTAATAGGCTAATAGACGGTGCCGACTCCTGTTAACAAGAAATAATTGTACGATTGAATCACAGTACGAAAGGTTTCACCGCTGGGCTGAACTAACGAATCGAATTATTATTCTTGGATATAGACCGTGTTAAATTCGAATTATTTTCCAAGGATTTGTCTGCGACTGCTTAAGATCCTTGAAGACGTCTCGTGCAATCGCAGGCGAAACATTGGAAGTAATTTCAATTTGACATGATCTAAACCCAAGAAATGAATATTTCAGTATAGAGAGAAAAAAAAATTCGTCGAATTGAGGGTGATATGTCATATTTCTCATAGCCCCGCACACAGGGATTGAAACCTACATGCCCTAAATATTATTTTTAAATTTTAAAAGTGTCCCAGTTAAGAAATCTTTTGACATCTTTAACTTGAATTAATCTAGCTGCCATAACTATTACTACGAGCTAGTTTACACGAGTAATGACACAGCGGCAGTATTATCAAAATCTACACACGAACTACGTGGTTTAATTGACCTGAAGAATCATAAAACTGTCGCAGACAAGGTTGTTTACCTTTAAAAAAAATCCTTAATAATGATTTAAGGTAGTATAAAATTTGACAACTAACCACATAACTTGTGTTTTAAATCACTTTGATATCTTGAAAATCATGTAAGTTACAACAGATTAAAATGTAATTATAATATAATAACTACACTCTACAGGTAAAATTTTTATTTGTTAATTTTAAATAAATCACAACAATAAATTTAAGAAATTGTAGCATAAAATTAAGAGCTTCGAATTTGCTGTTTATTTATTTATTAAAAATCAACAAAAAACCACGAAGATTATCTGAAATTGTGCTTTAAACAAACTTATTCAAAAACTCAGATTTTTCGTTTCTAAAAACCTTTGCACAAACTAAAAGTATTTTGGGTTCCGTCAAATCTTTACATAGACATATTTAGGACATTGAAAGTTGTTTTTAAACCGATTCTAATATAAAATACTTATCGTAAAATCTTTAGTAATATTCTAAGAGATTTTCCACATTAATTAGTGCACTAAAATTTAATTTATTAAAATATTGTGTCCTAACTCATAATAAATCAAAACTCACTGTTATTACACTAATTAGAAAATATAAAACAAAAGTTTCTGTTTTTAATGTGGCACTATTCTTAGATTACTAATGCTAATTTTAATAATAAACGTCATAAGTTTTATACTTCAAACTTCGATATTAATCAAATATCACGCTGTATATAATCATAATAACTTATGACATTTTCAATAATTGTACTACTACTAATTGATAGTTAACTTTATGTATGACATGCAATTTTCTTCGCGAACCGTGACTCTGTGTTAAGACCGGTTTCCACGTGTGTTCTTTTTCGTTTATAAAACCTTGGAACCGATGAAGAAACCTTGATTTCCTTTACATTTATATGACCAGTGGTATGCTGGTGTTTAGCTATAGCAGATTGAACAATTCGTTTCTTTTTAAAACATCGTTCATGTTGCTTAAGTCTAGTTGATATTGACTGTTTCTCCCACATACACTTCGGTGCAGGAGCACGGAATTTTATATATTCCTTCTGATTGAAAAGGTACAATATCTTACGGCGATTGCAAGCATTATCCAATTTTTTATGTGTATTGAAGATTTTACGTATGTTCGACCGTCGAAGTAATCCTCCTATTTTGTCTGTAGTGCCATCCATGTAGAGGTGAATAGCATTACCTGATGGTGGCTCCTTATCAATCTCCTTTCGCGGAGTTGAATTACTATATCTATTAATTGAACGCATAATATCTTCAGTGCAATAGCCATTCCCTCTTCAGAGCTGTTTCCTCTATTAGAGAATCTTGATCAAAAATCGAAATAGCTCTAACTACTAGTGAGTTAAAAGCCGATTTTTTGTGCTGTATGGACGTGAGAATTTCTATATAAGTATCTATTTGTTTGCGTTGGTCTGCTATACACAGAAAGTCCTAATATACCATTTTCCTTCCTTTAAACAAATACATCTAGAAAGAGTAATAATAAGGAGCCACCATTAGGTATTTTGTTCATTCACTACATACATGGCACAACAAACCAGATAGGACGACTACTTTGGTCCACTATACATACAATCTTCAATACACATAAGAATTTTAGTGAGTTGACAGATAGACGTAATTGAGAAAACCTGTTTTTTTGTCATCTAGGTGTCCTAAAACGTGAAGTTCTGTGTAATACTGTGACGGTGATAATTTTCTCGATTACAAACATTTTATTTGGCCGCCATTTTCTTCATCTTAAATCTGTAAGAAAATTTTACCAATTTATCTCTATATCATAAATAATTAATTCTTGCACAAAATTTGAAATCATTGTAATAAGTAGTATTTTTAGGCGGAATATTAAAATAACTTATTATGACTCCATTTTATTTTGCCATCTTGAATAAAGTTTTTGGTAATACTTTTTGTTAATTTTTGTTGATATTTAAATAGGCCGCTATTTTCTTCAGCCATATTAGATTTTTAACAAAATGTTACCAGGTAATCCCCATATGACCCTTAATTTTTAGCCAATTTGAGGTTAAAGGCGAAAAGACAGACAACAGTCAGACAGATCAACGGAGTTGAGAAAACATTTTTTTCATGCATATATTGATTCTAAAACGATCCGGAAAAACTTGTGAGAGAATTTTTTTCACGATTACGATACTTCCCTTTTAAGAGGGAAGTAAAAATAAAAGTGCCTAGAAATGCTTTTCTTTGTTAATTCCGCGATTTCTCCGCATAAAATAGTGTAACCGGTAATTTATTTTAAAAATAAGATGTTTGTTTTATATTATCTACTTAAAGTAATAGCAGATTGAGACTGCATAATATTTAATTTTAAAGTAAAAATGATGATAATTAATGATGCACCCTGTATAACCATGAAAATTATCTGAGAATATTAATTAAGATCGTACTATGAACAATTTTATTTTAAAGCAGGTTTAAAAGCAAAACATGCCTATCCAAAAATTATAAAATTGAAAATTTACAACTTTTGGCATTGGCATGGTGCAATGGGAAAAAGTTACCTTAAAGTGTCAACAACAACAAACTAAGATACTAAAGATTTCACTGGACCCAAAATATGTTTAATTTAGGTATTGCCCATTTTATTCTTTATACACCATTATTTAGTATTTAATTTATTTTATTCCAACTTAAAAAATTATTATATTTACTTCTAGTTCCCTTATTGCTTTTTTATATATTTTGCGACTTGGACAGAAGGCTTAACGGTGGTGGTAACAAATTATCCCGATAGTCTTTTGTTTTGGCGCTAGCGCTTACTTTTAATTTTTTGTCTTTTTCGACAATAGCTTGTAGCTCGCTTGATATTACAAGTTTCGCCGAACTGAAAAAACATTCTATTTCCACTTTTTAGCTTAAAATCCATTAGCGTAGTAAGATTTTTTTACGTCTCCGAATTTTCGAAAGTATGGATAATTATGGTGACGTATGGACTCGTGATTGAGCTTGCTTCAGGATCTTATTTGCTTAAGCACACACGCACGAAAAATCAATCAAAATGACATGACATATAACAGGGCGGCGCAGTGTTGACACTGGGAGTTACATTCAATACATATTTTAGCTTATAAGTTAAAATTTAAAATGTCGTTGAACAGAGATCTTGTACGAGATGAAATGCTACGGCTTTTTGATCAACATTTTAGATCTGTACTAAGATAGCTAAGCCCCGATTCCGTAGCTGTCCTTTTTCCCGGTATCCAAATTATGCCAGCAATTTTTAATCGAGATTAGGCTAGATCTGAATTGGCAGGGGTTGTGGAGCGACTTACGAACTCTGGTCAAACTGATGCAGAATTCTTTTTCATAGTTTAGTTAAGGAAGAGCCAAAAAGAAACGTTGAGGTGTAGGATCCAACTATTGTTCAATAATTTTAATAATATAATAATAAATAAAATTATTTTTAAATACCTATATAAATATATTAATTTTATGATGAACCAAAATATGTGTGTGAGTGATAAGTGATAGTTATAAACAACATTTAAAACAAGATCAAATCTTAAATGATAAATTAAAAAATTAATAAAATTCTAAACCCCCAACGTTTCGTTTCTGTGTTTTTATTTTGAAATTGACATTTAATTGTTTAGTTACTTATCTAAATAGAATTCTGATTTCAGTACTATTTGATTATAATGGATGTTTTTCTTATAATTTTTACAATATACTGGTTGTAACTTTTAAGTAGATGAGCGCAAAACATTTTTTGAAATTTAAATTAGTAATTTATTTTTTGAAAAAGGTATCCACAAAGGATTAATTTACATTGGATCGACTGTTTTGTCGAAATCGGATAAGTGATCTACAGAAATGTCAGTAAGTAAGGATGTTTTGATATTTGGACATTGTGAAAGACTAAAAAGTTCTCTAGAAAATGCTGAAGTTGATTTTTGTTTCTTTTTGTGTGTAACTGGTTATTACGGGATCAGATGATATGATGAACATTTTAAGAAAATCTATTTTGGTAGCAATTCGTGATATTTTTTAGTGCTGTGCTCGCCTACTGTAGCTTCTATTTAATACTTCTTGAGCTTCTTCAGAAAGTTGCCCAATAGGCACTAAACAATTTCTTATTATATCTCCAGCATGAACGAGAATTTTATGTAACGTAACTCGAATAAAGGCTAATGTAGAGTTTTCTGGTTTCCTCTGCGAATTTCTCAAATGGTTAATATTTACGTCATACACGGAAGAAAATGCCTGTAAAAGGAGGCTAAACCTAGATATTGTCCTCTCATCAAGACCTGTAATATCTGCACTTTTTTGGCCGTGTTGCCATCATTGGTTGATCCAAAATCAGGTGTTGACCTATCTACAATCAATCCCATTTCTATTTTAAATTTTCTTGGGATTTCTGATTGTTATTTTTGAATTTTAGCTTTATATTCACTTACTTTTGCTTGCCACGATTTTAAATTTAATCAATAACTAATGTCCAACAGACATTCAAAGCATCTTATCCACGCATGTAAAGTAGATAAACCAATCCTATAGTTTTCAATAGTGATAGAGGTCTTATTGGGTTCTAAGTTCATGGTTTTTGGTGTTGCTTGGTAGATACAAAAGGTCTGAGAAGATTTTTTACCAATCAGCTTATTGCACATGTTCCTGTCAACCACCATCAAAAGGAGCCGATAAATATTTATTAAACAGTTTCTGTTATTGAGACCGATTTTACTTGAATGTAATTTTAAAATTTCGTTTTGAACAAGTTTTGTTTCTGAATTCGCCATATCTACTATTTGTTTCAAAAATACAAATTTTATAGGGCGACAAAGTCTGATTGCTGACATTTTTGAATTCCAAATGCACTGAGTGCAATTTAATGAGCACAAAGAAAAAGCAAACAAATATTCATCATCAGCTTCCAAAGAATCATTAAGCTTTTGCTTATATTTACCATGCCCGAAACTACCATCGGATTCCCGCTTTCCCTTGTCGAGGCAAACTACCTTAAAATTGACTCTTGCACTATAGACAAACGTTGTGTAGTATAATCAAGTAATGGGAATATATATTTCGGCTTTGGTCTCACACACCAACAAATTCACATATAGGTCTACATTTATATCTTGCTTTTGCAGCTGACTATAACATGGATATAGTAAATGTCCTGCTTTGCGAGCACTTTTTTTTAAATGAATATATAATTTTTTTTATCAACTTGCAATCTACTTATAGAGCTAAGGATTCTTCTCTGCTGTATTAAGTACGTTCTTGATTTCCTTTTCCGGTCTTAATTGCTTGACCTCGGTGGAGCGATTTGGCTAAGCTGAACTAATTTATTTTAGTCAATTTGTTGCTTCTCTTTTACTATCATCTGGTAAGACAACCTCATCAGCAAAAGTAAGTACCTGAAAACCAGATGAAAGCAAAAGTTAAATTTTTTGATTCTTTGATCGATATTTAACTTTATCAATTGGTTTTGGTGGTCGGCCGGACAATCTTGTTTGTTCTGATCTCATGCATTCATTAGCAGATAAGTAAAAGACTAAATTATTCTTATCCAACCAGTTGCCATATTTATTTAAAAAAGAGTCCATTTCTCTTCCCGACTTTTCCTATCATTTTTTAAATTTTCTTTGCAAAATCGCAAACAATGCCTTTCCACTCCACCTGGGTATTTTAATTAACTGTCTCCACTTAAAAGTTTTTCATTAAAAATATAAGCAAAGCTTCGTGAGAGAGAGAAAAAGAAGTTTCCCCAAAAACAAAAATGTTGCCAAATTGCTTATACTCTAAACTATTAAAGAATGTGCTTTTCTTTTTGGCAATACTTAGATATCTACTATTTCTCATTTAAAAAACTTGAAAATAATAAGTTTTAATACTTACGATTATCATAATTCATTTCAGTCCAAACTTCGTAGACTTACCGACAAACTTCGACCTGCTATTCGAAAGGTCACTATGAACCTTAGACTATAAAAACAAGAGAGGCCCAATTATTTATATTTAACACGGGATGACAGATTGAATTTTCTCCCTCTTCACTACATTGATAGGTGTATGTTGTCACGTTTTATAAATTGTCAAATATTCTAAGCCAAGTTTTATCAAATTACTCCAATATGTTTATATATTTTCATAAACACAGTTATATCTCTATCAAAAAACTACACACAATAATTAACCTTAAACTATAAAACATTGTTTTATTGTCTAAGTAATTAATTAAGGTCGCTTAAACAGATGCTGCATTGTTCATTTTTGTTATCGCGCTCGATCGATGTTGTTTATAAATTTTTTTTAGTTTTTTAATAATTTTGTAAGCTCTGTGTTGTAGTACTTACATATATGAAAAACTATGGCTATAGTGTGTTGTTTATGGAACTACAGACTATTTAAGTAAAGAAGTATAATATCACAAGTAAGTCTTGACGTAATTAAGGTTAGATATCAGGGGCGTCCGAACTGTAAAGCCTTAACATTTACACATATTAATTTGATATTTAAGCCATTCGAGTACGTTAATTGGCACGGAAAACAAAAAAAATGGGTACTAATTGAACAAAAATCAATGTGTTATCAATTTGGGTTGGGTTTTACATAACGTAAACATTAAAATACATACTAGCTATCCATATGCTTAAATGCGTTATTTACAATAAAAATATTTCGGATGTAAATAAGTTCTATATTTCTAGAGCTAAATGTTTTTATATAAAGAAAAACGTATTTTTGCAGATTTTTAAAATGCGTGTTGGTTGTAAAACCTTTTGTTTAAATCATATTGTGACTTTAATCTTCATAGACCTACGAGGAAGTAGCTCACGTTACTCCTCCACATACCAAAATCCAAACTAATTAGTTCCACGGGTTTTATCTAATATATAATTAAAATGTAGTACAATTCTTATCTAATATTTTTAGTATATAAAAGCTTATAAAAAAATTATTTTATACTATTAATAATCAAAAGTTTAATGTATTTCTGATATATTTTTTTGTTTTCTAATTAATCAATCATACAATCCAAATTATGTTTATGTATAAGTAAAGCAGGTGTGTGCAATAACCGAGGCGAGAACACAAACAAATACATTAAATTTTTATTGAACTTTCTAGTAGATCTACAGTTAATGCCAAACATATTCAAATTAAAGTTAGTAAAATAGTAATAGAAACATGTAGCGCAACTGAGAAGTTTTTAAGGTTGCTAAACTAATAGTATCTTTAATAAAAACATCAAAGATTCAGTTACCTTATTAATACTAAGAAATATTTGCCATCTACAATAAACGATCTATTTCGGGATTACATGTATGACGACGAAGTTCTAAGCGAACAACCCATTCAGTTGATAAAATTAATTTTAAAAACGTATTTCAAGATTAGAATACATCACGAAACCATTGGGCAAACTTTGAGGTAAATTGGAGTAGTAGTTTTTTAGTAATATTTTTTTTAACATTTTATTAGGCTGCCATTTTATTCCGTCCTATCGGATTTTCACAAAAATATTACCATGTCATTCCCATATATTTCTTAATTTTTGACCAAAATTTGAAATCAATCGGATAGGTAGTTTTTTAGCTATGCCGCAAACAGACAGACAGACCGACGGATTTGAGAATTTCCAACATCCCTGAAACGTGAAGACCTGCAAAAATCTCGGAAGGTGATTTCTATATGATTACAATACATTCCTCTAGGACAAGGAAAGTCAAAGGGACCGCAAAATATTTATATCACCTGCTTTCTGATATTGAATCCCCTGTCCGAATTTTTGACTACGCGTCTTACAGATACTTAAAATTGGCAAAAACATATTAAATTGCTTGCTATAAAAATATATTAAATTAAAGGGAAACGAGCCGCCGCTGGTTCAGTCTATAGTGAGAGAGAACAGGGTTGCCATTTTTGGGACCGGCGATACATAGGAAGATATGTACCCATAGCACGCGGAAAACATTAGTAGATCTAACTTTCGAAACTATTTATAATTGAAATCTTGAATCTATCCTTCGTTTTATAGTCTAAGCTATGGACAATCTATTTTTGGTTGTCGTTAGAGAATTGTTCTTGTGCATAGCCTTCTATGTGAAAATATGGATTAGAATTATAAGATTGAAATCGTATAATTATTATAATATGTTATTTATAATTATAATTAATATATTTTTTGTTAGATAATATGTTGCAACCCAACTGAGATTGTAAAAATTGATGATTTTTAGAGTGACCTATTACCGCCTAGTTTCGGTTTTTACCCCGATGTGAGATGTAGAAAGAAATATATTTAGGTTATTCTAGATTAAAGTAAATTAAACTAATAGTAAAGAAAATTATATACCCCTAATTTCCAAAGATATTTATTGGGCGCCATTTTGTTCCACCATATTGGATTCTTACCAATATTTTACCAGTTCCTACCTACGATACACTTTAGTTTTGGGTATATTTTAAAATAAATTGAATAAGTAGTTTTTACACTGATTTGATGAATTTGTACCAGTTTATTCTTATACCAATCACATTTAATTTTTCTGCAAAATTTCACTCAGTAAAATAAGATGTTTTAGTTTGATTGTTTAAACATTTTATTTGGTGGCCATCTTGTTCCGCCATCTTGAATGCTCGCACAAAATTTGAAATTAATCTAATAAGAAGTTTTTCAGGCTGATTCTTTTAAACATTTCATTAGGCCACCATTTTGTTCTGCATTCGTACCAAAATATTACCACTTCACACCTACAAAACTTGATTTTTGTGCAAAATTTGAGGTAAATTGGATAACTTTTTTAACATTTCACTAAGCAGCTATTTTGTTCCAACATATTGGATTTTTACTAAAATATTGCCAGGTCTTCTATCCCACAATAAATTCTTGCATAACATTTGAAATCAATCTATTAAGTAGTTTTTTCAAGCTTCGATTTTGCCATTTTAATATCGTACCAAAAATTTACCAATTGATTCCTAGATACTTGATCTGAGGTAAATTGGATAAATTGTTTTTTAGTAGTTTTTTTTAACATTTATATTTTTACCAAAATTTTACCCATATGATCTCTAATTTTTAAACTTTTTAGCTATGCTAGCTATGGAGACATAGATATACTGACAGACCATCTAGGAACCTTGTAAGATCTGAATAAAATCTTGGAGGGTGATTTTTTCACGGTTTCAAAATTTTCTTTTTACACTAAAAAAAACGTTACGCAATCTTTTTGAAAATAGCCTATTTTGATCTTTAATATAAATAAAAATATGAACCAATAAACATTAAAAAATCTATCTTTCAAAGTGGTAGAGAATGTAAGGTTATGAAAAGAACTTAATTATCGGAACATATAACATTGTCTATATTTTTATATTATTCACAACTTTTGACTGCTAAAATATCTTTATTCGTTATCAAGCGTAAGGGTAAGCGTATAATAGTCGGCAGTGATTCCTGAAGCCCCGGCCACTAGTCAGTGCGGTCCAGCAAAAATCGCCAGATATTGGGTATTTCAAAACTAGGCTTACTGGAAATGCCTTTATATGCAAAGACAGACACCATTCTACAAACCTTGCTAATAAAAGCCAACTAATACTGCACCCTTTGAAGCTCAATACAAATAAGTGTAACACAAATGAATAAATCCTACTTTTTTATTATGTGACCATTCCGCGTTAGAAAATATAAGCAAATCGTGCTACTATCAACCGTTTATTATTACGCTATTCAGATAGAACGTTTTGCTCATTATAAACATTTTTCCCAATAGAAGCATATTACCAATTTTTTCACAAAACCCATCAGCTACTTCAAAAAAAAACCTAACGTTCCAAACAAAATACTGATCCCGAATCTAGACGCTAAATTATATACTGTTAGAAACTCAAACAAGTTTACAACTTACTCGCTAAAGTAGAAAATATTGCTCAATAAATTTAAGGACCGTCCGAACAGGAAATTTACTTTGAGAACTTTTATTGAACGGCTTAATAATTTAGAAGGGCTTTTGCTTCAATAATTTTTAATCCGGACTTCCTAACTCCGCGTCACTTAAGTGACCTAACAAATTGATTTGGACATAAAGATGAATTTCCTTTCAAGCATAGAAAAGGTCTTTGGTTTTGTGTCGACGCTCGATGAAGATTAGGTCAGCAGCTTTAATAAAGGTTGACAGTGGTGGTTTTTAGATCCTTTAAAAATATAGATCGTCGTCCTAGTTCTTATTTGATCTACAGGACAAAAACAACAATTAGAAATAGACTGTTAAAGTTTAAAGTGATAGATCAAGGTGAATTTAATAAAGTATTGCAATAATATTTTAGATACGGATTTTATAATAAATTCTGTTTATAAAAATTGTAACGCGTATTATCGATTTTAATAAAAAAGTACCGAAATTAACGATTTTAATTTGGATTTGATTCCAATAGCTAAATAGGTTACAAAATTTTGAGTTTAAGGCCTACTTCTCCCCTATAAGAGGTATATGTAAAGTAAAAAAATTAATTTTACGTTTTCCCTTAAAAAAAATGAGCGAATACGAAATGTTTCTATATTTAAGGGGCTCTTTCCTCTATAGTGCAAAATGTTTTTATGTATATAAAAAGGTAAACTAAATTTCAAGTGTTTTAATATTTTCAAAAGAAATTGATTTTTCTTCGTTTTCAGCTCGTTATTTTATCTCTAGAGCAACTCTGTATAGTTGAAAGAAATCATTTGATAAACTAAGGAACAAAACCTTCCTTTTGTGAAGGAAAATAATAAACGACATAACTTATTTTTGGTAGACTACGAAAATAATGTTATGAAAATAAATAAATATTAATAATAATGAACATAATAATAATCAATAAATTAAAAACTAAAGAAAATGAAAATAAATTACAGTTTATAGGGTTTGTATAAAGTTATTACCAAAACAATTATATACATATATAGACTGTTTTTTAGAATTCTGTATGAGGGAAGTGGGTAAACGCGAATTACTGATTTTTGATATATATTTATATATATATAAATATATATATATATATATATATATATATATATATATATATATATATATATATATATGAACAAAGGGCCCTAATAAACCTTCGAAAAAATAAAGACATCACAATCCTTCCAGCAGATAAAGGAAACGCAACTGTGGTTATGAATACTCAAGATTACGTACAAAAAATGCAGGATATCCTACAAGACAATTGTTATAGGCCTATTCCGAGGGACCCGACAACGTACCTAGAAAAAACAACTAAAAATAAAATAAAAAGTTCACCAATAAACCCCGAAATTCATCAAAAAATCATACCACGGGAAAAGTCGAGCAGATGTCCTAAACTCTATGGTTTACCAAAAATACACAAACCAGGGGCGCCCATCAGACCTCTTGTTAGTGCTGTTAATTCGCCGCTACAAAAACTGGAGAAATACCTTTCTGAAATTATGCAACCAGCTGTAGAAAAAGCTGATTCATTTGTAAAAAACTCGGAGCATTTCACTCGAATTATACAAGATTTCGTCCTTGAAAAAAACGATATCATAGCAAGCCTAGATGTCAAATCGTTATATCCCAGTATTCCCATCGACGAAGCATTAGACAAGATTGCTATGAACGAGGACTTCCAGGCACATACAATACAACTCTCGGAGCATTGCCTTAAAAATACTTATTTTTCATTCAACGGGCAAATGTATAAACAAATGGATGGTGCTCCAATGGGGTCCTCGCTATCACCAGTAGTCGCGAATTTATTTACTTCGAGAAACAAGCTCTTGAGAAAGCAAGTTTAAAGCCCAAATTATGGATTCGTTATGTGGATGACATATTTATTATATGGCAACATGGTCATGCAGAGCTCGAAAAATTTCTGACTTACGTAAATTCAATCCACCCCAGAATACAATTTACTTTAGAGTTAGAGGAAAACAACAAACTACCATTTTTAGATGTTTTGGTCACAAAACTGCATAACGGGCATTTCAAATACACCGTATATAGAAAACCACCACATACAGACAGATATTTAAATGCAAAATCACATCATCACCCAGCACAAATTCAAGCTGTGGCAAATACCCTAATATCCAGATCCGTGCGTTTAACTGAAACACAGACGAGACAAAACGAACTAAAGATAATATCTAGTGCTTTAAAGAAAAATGGCTACACAAATCGCACCATAGAGAAAGCTATTAATGCACAGGTTTCCCGAACAACGAACAACAAGAATTATGAACCGGGAAAGCAACAAGTAGTCTTACCATATGTAAAAGGCACAACAGACATAATCGGAAGAATTCTTAGGAAACACAACATACAAACAATACACAAGCCACAAACAACTATAGGTAAACTACTTGGAAACCCAAAAGATAAAATCAAACTGGAAAACCACGGAGTATACAGTATTCCGTGCCAGGACTGTGAAAAGTTGTACGTGGGGTAAACTAACAGGCGAATATCGGCAAGAGTGGAAGAGCGTAAACTCAGCATTAGAAATAAACAAACAACCTCAGCTTTATTTCTACATCATCAGGAAACCGGCCATAAAATAAATTTCGATGGGTGTAGGGAGATTGCCAATGTAGAACATTATAAAACCAGAATAATCCGAGAAGCCATAGAAATTGAAAAATAAGGTGATTTGAATAAAAGGGACGAATCATTAAAACTACCAACAGTATGGAAGACAATAATCGACAAATCTAAAATCGCAAAAACTCAAGCGCAATTAGCGCAACAACAACAGCACCCTCCGGAAAACATAAATAACGACCAACACCTGCGCAGATTAACCTTAGGCGAGTGGGGGTATAAAAAGGAAGCGTCGCAGTCACCAACACTTCAGTCTCTATTCGGACGCAAGAAAGAAAGCTTCAAAAATACCAAATATGATTTTGGCGAAACTGTTCTTTTCAAAACGACAGTAGTGAACGGATGTACACCCGGAATGAAAACACATTGTATTTTTCCATCCGTGAAGGACCAAAAATCAACATATATATATATATAGTCATAAAAAATCAAGTATCTACGCCAGTGAATTCTACATTTCTTTAATGTCGTAACTTTTACCCCAAATATTTTGATTTTGAATCCAATATAATCCCTTGTACAAAATTTTAATTTTAGCGGGCCATACTTTTTTGATAATTGAAAGTTGTAGACAAGCATAATAACCCAAGTGAACTTACTTGTCAGACTTTCATTGTTAATTTCTTCCCAACGTTTCAACTAGTATAGTACGTCTAGTCACTATCAACCGCAAACTAAGAGATTGTCTTAAGCCTACTGATGCGGAATTCGACTATAAAAAGCCGAAATTCAGCTTTTGATAGCCCAATTCCATGTTATTATCGCCAGTGGCAATCCAGTCGGGTCCTTGGGTCAATATGTTTAGGGTTTCGTACTGAAATGATAATAAAGTGAATAGTGAGGTGAATAGAGCTTTTTTCAGAGTTGACTAATAAATGTTTTTGTGTTGAAAGTGGTTTAGTTTTATTTTTACTTCTCTCGTAATACGGAAGTACGTATTGTAATTGTCAGAAAAAAAAACACTTTTCCAGGTTTTACAGATCTTCACGTTTTAGGATCTCTAAGTACTATAAAACATGTTTTCTCAATTTTGTCGGTCTGTCGGTTTGTCTGTCTGTTGACTTGTCTGTTCGAGAAATAGATAAAAAACTACAAGATTGACTCGAATATGGAAATGACTTGGTTATATTTTTGTCAAATTCCAATATGAAGAAACAAAATGGCGGCCTAGTAAAATGTTAAAAACAATATTACTAAAAAGTTTCTTATCCAATATACCTTAAATTTTGCAGAAGCATCGAGTATTACGTGAGAATAACCGGTAAAATGTTTGGAATGCATCTAAATGACAAAACAAAATACCGGCTCAATAAAATATTTAAAAAATCAACCTGGACAAACTACTTATTAGATTTATTTTGAAATCAGTCAATTGCAATTTTGTGCAAGTATTAAGGGTGATATAGAAGTAGACTGGTAAAATTGTAAGATGGAGTCAAGATGGCAGAATAAAATGGCAACTCAAAGGGTTGTAATCTTGAAAAAAATCACCCTCCCAAGTTTTTACATGTCTCCACGTTTGACTGTCCTTAGATCCTTAAAAAACTCAATCTCAATCCATGGGTGTGCTTGTCTGTCCGTCATTTCGCAGCATGGCTAAAAAACTACTTTGCCGATTAACTTCAACTTTTGGTTAAAAATTAAGGGCCACATGCGAATAACCTGGTAACATTTTGGTAAAAAAGCTAATACTAAAACACTAATTATGCAGTTTACCACAAATGTTGCATACAAATCAAGTGTTATATAGGAATGAAGTATTATATTATAGTATAATTTTGGTACAAATTCAAGATGGCATAATAAAATGGTGCCCTAATAAATTAATAAAAAAATCAGCATAAAATCTTACTTATTACTTTGATTTCAAACTTTTGTAGAAGAATTAAGTTTATTATAGAGAGAAAATTGTTAAATTGTTTCAAGAAAAAAAATCAAGATGGTGGAACAAAATGTCGGCCAAGTACAATATTTGAAAGTATACAGTATATCCGCGGATGGATTTTACAAGAGGTCTAATGGACTAAGAATTGAACGATACGAAAAAAGTCACTCTTGATAATAGTTTTTGCTTGAAAAATAAATAAGTTTCGAGTTATCAAAAATTTAATTTTTTATACAGGGGGCCCCAAAAAAATTGAAAAATGTTATTTTGCTAAAGAGTAAATATGTTTGCAAGATAAGAAAAGAAATCACCCTTGATAGGTTTTTCTTGGAAAATAAATAAAAATAAAACATTTAATTTTTTATACAGGGGGCATAAAAAATACGAAAGTGTTATTTTGCAAGATACAAAAAAGGTCACTCTTGATAAAAGTTTTTGCTTCAAAACTGAATAAAGTTCGCGTTATCAAATATTTGATAATATATATAATATATAATATTTGTTTTTTACAGGGGTGCAATAAATACAAAAATGTTGTTTTGAGTAAAAAGCATACCTCGTTAATAATTTTCTCTCAAAAGTACAAATATTAAATATGTTTTGAATTAAATCCCAAGCAGAAATACAAGATTTAAAATTAAGAGTAGCAGTTTTATCACACTACATTTTAAAGTCCCAAATATTCTCAAGCACACCTTTAATCATAGTACATATTGATTTCTAAAATAATTACACTTAAGAACGTACTTGCCAATATCTTTATTTCATGAAATAATTACCATTTAACGTAAAATACGTCTTATTCAAGTGTAATTTTTAAATAATACAAATATTTAATTAATCTAAAAACAAGTAAACTAGCAGTAAGATAAAAATATCAAAATTCAAAAGTTCCACCGCCATATTAAACAAATTTTTCTAACTGCTTCCTTAGATATCTAAAAGAATTTCTAATTTCTTTCTGGAATATTGAATTATTTGGTATTGGAGCAGCATAAATGATTTGTTTTAAATGACCCCTTAGAAACACGCCGGCCATAGGTAAGTCAGGGTTCCTTGGGGGCCACAAAATTGGGCCGTTTCTTCCAATCCATCCTGTACCAAATTTGCAGTTAAACCATTCTGTTACTTCAGTAGCGCAATGTGCTGGAAAACTAACGTACTAAAACACATTTTTTCATTGTTAAAAAATGTATCCAGCATTTTCTATTTTTATGTACGTGTTATTGTAGAAATATAGGCCTATAATGCCATGGACTTTTTCGCATAATGTCTTCGCGTCATTATTCTAAATACGGGGTTTTCTCGAGACAAGTACCTAACATGCTGGGGTGCTGCAGTTCTATTACTATGAACTTCTAGTCCTAAAATAAAGCAAAAAACGTCCTTCATAGCCATCATTTGATTATCTGCGTGAGTTTTCGGTATTTATTATCATATGAAAATGTCCCTTTGTTTCACCTCATTTAACATGAACTTAATAAATTCAGTTCTCTTGATCACCAATTAAATTTGATTTGATTTTAATCACCAAGCTCCTTAGTGAATTTCCGGATTTGAATGCTGTTTTGATTCAGCTTGTTTCGCCAAACTTGTTGTTCATCTTTACGGTTCCTCTGACATCCAGGGTTGTTAAAAGAGAGGTTCTTGACTGACCTTCAATTAGGCGTAGATCATTCTTCTCTTGACATTTGGAAATTGTGTTAAAAAACAACTTTTCGTTATAACTATTCTGCATGAAATCTTCTTTAATATTGCTTGATTTTCCCAATGAATGCTATTAACTCGATAATACAAAATCTTCCATGCTTTGAAGCTGCAGGATTGATTGTTGAGGTACAGTCCCGTGCGAGTAGATTTCCAGTATCATTATTACTTCTTTTAACGTGCAAAGTGCCAAAAAATTGGACGTGTGATATTTAAGTGACCTGAGGACTCGTTATTTTATTTATAGCCTTTGCATCAAGTGATAAAAGTATTGTCGATATATCACCGCCAAAACCTGTATTTAATGTTTGCGGTTTAGATCACGTAGGTTTCAAATCATTCCAATAGTATATTGGCTACCGCTAGAGAGAAAGAGAGAGAGAGAGAGAGAGAGAGGTGAACCCACTTTTTAAAAGATCTGTTACTCCCTTCCTATTACCTCGAGAGATCGATCATCAGTAAGCTTTCTTTCGATGATTGCAATCGAATTTTCCAACGGAAAATTGTATATAAGCTTTTGTTAAATAGTTAAATATTTGACAAATAAACTTAACTAACCTTGTACAAGTTGTATGAACTGTAGCAGATATTTTAAAATTTTGTTGGTAAGTTTCTGCAGGGTGTTGTTTATCTACGTGACATGTTGACCTTATGTATTTTTTCTAGTCCAAATAAGTAAGTTGGCTTGCTATGAAGTCTTGTTTTAATTCAGTCCGGCATGTGGTGCTTATAACTTCGTAATATCTGATAAATTTTCTTCTCTAAAGATACTGTGGGTTCGCTAGTGAGTAGTCTAACGTCACCTTTCTGATAATAGTTGTATGCTTCTGAAGTTATTTTAATAACATGCTCTCTGAAATCGTCAGAAATGTTTGGAATTTCCTTTGCTTTTTCGAGTTAAGTTCTTACTTTTCTTTGGAATTCATCTATTTCTTTCCTTCCAAATGTGCGGTTTTCATTAAGCTGATAATATTTAATACAGGAGACTGCGCAAATGTCAAGTATGTACGCCCAATTTAAAACAATTCAACAAGTTTTTTTTACAAACATTCTATATTTCAAAAGAATTTCAAATACTGCCGAAAGCGAATCAAAACAGATTCGAATCCGGAAATGCACTAAGATTGACTAAAATGAAACCAAATCCAAACTGTGTTTTTTAACCTTGTGAGTTCTGTGAATTTTATAAGTGAAGGAAATCGACCTCTTAAATTTCTTGATGAAATTCTGAACATCGAAAACAGATGCATTACCAATTCCTCGTTGTGCTCAAAAATGAGGCCAGGACGACAACTTGGTGTATTTAGAAAAAAGACCTGGGTGTACACCCTCATAAGATTATGTTGACACGAGAAATGAAGCCATTAGACCAACGTAGACGTGTGATTTTGCTGCTTGAGCTTTGGAGCAACTGGAAATCGATCCTAATTTTGGGCAAAATATTTTATTTAAAATTGATGGTCTATGCAAACAAATCACAAACCTTGATGCATCAGGATTAGATATCGAAGTCTGCGTTCATGACCTTAGGCCCGATTTATTGCACAAACTAATCGAAAATTGGGTTTCGAGTTCGCTCCTGTGCACGAAGTCAAGGTGGAAAGTTGAAAGATGTTTTATTTAAAACATAATGTGATAATGGACTGTGCTTTAAGATATAATAAAAGGTTTGGTTAAATTTGAAATAGTTTTAATTTCAAAATAATATCATTCTTATTGGAAAACCCTTTATAAAATAAACAAAATGCAAACAAGTTCTTTTCATACATTAAAAAGTTATGTTTCAACATTTAGAACAATTTCCCCATCATCATATTTGATATATAGGTCAAGAAAAATGCTTTTCAAGCAAAAAATTATTGTCAATAACCTTAAGTTTTTATGGAGCTAGGCCTTTGTAAAACGTTTTCAGCCTGCTAGGCGTATCCAGGGAGGCGGGCACTAGAGAAAACATTTTGTATTTAATAGTATAGTGCAAATATAATTTCTGCTTGATGTTATGTATAGAACATATCCATTATGACTTGAGTAGTGAATCAAATGTCCATTATATATTCTGAAAAACTTTAACACAAAGTGGCATCTAAAGATTTACTTCATTAATTACAAAAATATCTTTATTTGGTTGTGCTAGAAAAAATATATTTATTTTCTTAAGATGTGTAACTAGTATTGAAATCAAACCAAACAACATTTCTTGTTTATAATTAGTCACGATAAAAAAATCTGATAGTATCAGATTGGTAAAGATCACGTTGACTTTCGAAGTATAATATCAACTATCTAATTTAATTTAAGGTTCCCGAAATGCTATTTAGCCAATATCAGAGCAGGAAGTTTATATCACTAAGTTATTTTGTAATATAAACTTTATGTTTGGTATGAGTGCACCCTAAGTATGGAAGATTGATAACTAAGTTTAGCTCTATTATAAGCAGGCTTAGTATTGATTTAAATTTACCCCAAATATAGAAATGTTAAATATTTGGATGGAGAGACCGCGCAGTTATTAGGTTCTTCGTGTTTTCCTCTAAATTAATACGTTAATATAGTGGTTTCCAGGATAGGTTTTTAAAGATGTCGAAATGATCAAAAATTATGTAGCCACAATATTTGCATTCTATGCCTGCTTGATTAGAAAGTAAGGTTGCTTTATTTTGTTCGCTATTTTTTTTGGCTAATCCAAATACAACAACCTTCGTTGAGATAAAATTTAAAATACTATCATGAAAAGTGTCCAGATGCAGATATAAAAACGACTCTTTTGAAAAGCTTAACAAAGTGCTTAAGCAAACCTGCACTGTTAAAACGAAACTTAAAATTAGAAAACACACGATAAAAATGAGGCTGGGACGATTGTTGCATTTGATTTTATTGATTCCCACGGATACTATTAAGATGTAGAGCAGCCATGTCATTAAGTGATCAGACAAAAACAAAATCAGACTCTTTCATTGCATTCTCTATTGCCTGTGACAAAAGTACGGATGTATGTGGTGTGGCGCAACTCGCTGTTTTTCTTTGTGCCGTTGATATAGATATCAATGTGTATGAAGAATTACTGGAATTAGTACCATTGCATGATACAAGAACTGAGAAGGATATTTTCAATGCTGTTTATGGAATTCTGCAAAAGTACAATTTAGATTGGTCAAAACTGTATTCCGTTGCAACAGACGGAGCTCCTTCAATGACTGGAGTAAAAAATGGCTTCGTTAAAATATTACAGACAAAGATCAGAGAAACAAGCAGTGAGAAACCAGATTTTCATCATATAAATTGTATAATCCACCACGAAGTTTTATGCTCTAAAGGGATCAAGTTGGAAAGTGTTTTAAAGTCAGTGAAAAAAATTATTAACTTCATAAGGTCACGAGGCCTTAATCAGCGATAGTTTTCTGCATTTTTTCGTGATTTCGAAAGTGAGTACACTGATTTACTATATTATGCAGAGGTGCGATGGCTTTCGTGTTCTATGGTACTCGACCGGTTTTGGAAACTCAAAGAAGAAATACGCGTTTTCATGGCAACAAGAGGAGAAGATGTCAGCTTATTATGCGATGTACCTTTTTTACAAGATCTTTCATTTATGGCAGATATCACAAAATACTTGTCGGACCTAAATACGAAATTGCAAGGATCACGTCAAGTTATTACAGATATGCATGATCATGTGAAAGCTTTCAAGTGTAAGATGATGTGAGAAAAACAGTTAGCAGAGGATAATCTCTCACATTTTCTGACTTGTAAGGCATATCAGGAAAGCACAAGTGTCCCAATATCATACGAAATATATTCAGAGAAAATGAGAAGCCTTCTGGCAGAATTTGAGAAGCGTTTTCAGGATTTTAAGACCCAAGAAAACAATTTTTCTCTATTTACTGGGCTTTTCACTATCGATATTGATAAACTTCCCCCTCACTTGCAAATGAAAGTAATTGAGATTCAGTGTTAGACCCATTTAAAACAAAAATTTGATAGTGTTGGTACATTTGAATTTTATAAGTACTTGTCTGTTCAATACCAAGAAATGAGAAAATTTACCTGTAAAATCCTGTCAATGTTTGGAAGCACCTATAAATGTGAACAATTATTTTCTTTAATGAAAGGAAACAAATCTTCCGCAAGATCACGATTGACGGACGCACACTTGGACGCAGTTTTAAAAGTTATTTTCGCTGATAAATTCGCACCACAAATAGACAACTTAATTAAAGACAAAAGATGTCAAATATCTAGCAAAAGAATTTAATGTTTGTAGTGCTTTGTAATGCCCTTTTTATTGAAAATTTAATAAACAGACTTAACCTATAATAGTACTTTTTCTCAAAATTTTCAAAAATTTGTCTTCTTTAAGATAAGATTTTGCGGTCCACCTAGTCGATGGTCGTCATGCTTTTGGCCCACCAGTGACTTTGAGTTTGACATGGCTGATGTACAGCAAAGGAATTATACAATAACAAGTCGAGGTTGTAAGCTATATGCTCTCAATAGTATTAAATCATTAAACCAAGGTAGGTATTTGCATTTTTTTAACCATTAGGAAATCGGAATTTTTACACACATTGGTTCAAATTATTAATAATATGTACATCATATAAATTAAGCTACATTTTGTTCGAAGTTACAGTTACAACTTGCTATGTAAATATTATTCTATGCTTAAACTAGTAACGATATCTACCGAATTTTTAAAATGAAAGGAAATTAATTTTTGGTTTGTTTAGCCCTCAAAGAGATAACATGAGTTATCTAGCCAGCAATTGCTGAATGGACAATAATACTGTTTATGTTGCATTTCATCACGTATATACTTTATTGTATTGTTTTTGTAGAGTTAGTCAGTTGAACAAATTGCTATTGTTACGATCAATTTTTAAACTTTTAATTTGCAAATTTTAAAATAAAAGTTTTTTAAAAGGGATTATCGAAAGTTGATAATTCAACTGGCGCAGTAGTGCAGATATGTCGGGCTTGATTATCGGCTGATCGATTGATTATATGGCGTGATCAATTGACCATCGGCGTCGTCGATATCGAACGAACCAAAAACCATCTAAAAGACTCAAGTTACAAATTAGTATGTTGTAGAATTAAGTTAGCAGACTTCAAGTACAAAATAAAAAAAAAAAGAAAACTTAACACCAATGGCTACGCTTCAAGTAACTTTGAACTACACAGGAGAAACAGACGGATTCGCAAACATTGCCTCCTACATGGAAGATTTTAATAAACAACTAGAAATCGAAACGAATAACGAAAACGAAGAAATTCTAAATCAAATTGCCATTCAACTTGACCTTGAACAACGTCAAAAACAGCTGATTCAGAAGATGACAATAACACAATTCATACAAACAACAACTTCGAGAACGACATTCTAAATTTCGTTAGAGAATATATTCTCCCAGAGAAACTTATTCACTTTATTTCAAAAACCCAAATACATATAAACTTTTTTGTGAAGTAATAAGAAGGAATTCTAAATGGCCATCCTTGAAATTTAGGCGATGTCTATTAAAATTAGTAAATATTGTAGTGAAAAATGACAAACCAGAAATAATATAAAACTACATGAAAGTAAGACGAATTATCGAGGTCTAGACGAACTAGAAAAACGCATTAAGAATATGTATTTTTGTCAAAGAAGTAAATATGAAAGACACCCAGTTAATATGAAAATTAATATTATACCAAGAATGACAAAATCTTTCGATATTATACATTTAGATACCTATACACTGGATAGGGAAACATTTCTAACAATTATAATATAGATATAGATAGATAGATAATCTAATATCTCTCTTTTCATGCCATGGAATTTCGACAAAAAATCGTGAACAATGGGACGGAATTTAAGAACACTGTTGGTACAGAATTATTACATAAAAAAAACTACAAAAAACTAAAAATACACTTTTGTCTACCAAACCACCCACAGTCGAATGGCAATATTGAGAGTCTCTATTTTACCTTATCGGGCATATATAATTATTAAATTACAATCAAAGATTCCTAAAACCATCGATAACCAATAAAATAAAGTATGCAATTTTAGCATATCACCATTCATTCTGAAACAACTTTTGGGCCAATAACCAGACACATAAATATAAATAATCCATTTAACTTAAATTTAGACCAACTGGTAATAACGGACTGTTACAGAACACAAAGATAAAACTAAACTATTATACTCAAAAATCAATGAAGACCTGATAAATAAAAATGAAACCGTTTATCCTGTATAAAAAAAAAACAACAACAGCATCTACACATGCTAAATTACACATGGATAATCTCAAACAAGCCTTAAAAAACAAATACAGTTTCGATATATAACATTAAGTCACCAAAACTATCGAAATTATACAATGGCAAAACATAACTTAATTCTTAAGTAGTATAACTTTTAATATAAATTCAACAAACAATAAACGATTTTAACACCAAGTATTATATTTCAGCATCGTGCATGTATGCAGTAGTCAAGGACAGATCATTAACATACGACGACTAAACATAACCCAGTTATTTTACTATATCAATCTAGGGAATGTAAAAACGAAAGATTATACTTACAGAATGATCCACTATTATGATTTCAATTTGATAACTACGCTGTTACACACACCAATAATATAATGTTGATTTTAGTAATTATTTAATCTCACCCAAAATCGAGTTGACAATAAGCTAAAAGAAATATTTCCACATAGGTTGAAAAGAAGATTAATAAATGGCCTAGATTCTGTATTTAAAGATTTAATAGGAAACCTCGACGCCCAAGGCGGAGAACGATACAAAAACCTTATTAGGGATTTAGAAAATAACCAAAACAATTTACTAGCAAGTATTCTGAAATAAAACTCGCTTTTTTTAGCAGTAATTGAGAAATTCAGTTATTCTCTAGAACAAATAATTACACTAAGGACAAAATTAAGCAAATAATTAATGTGTCTGAAATAATCGATTCAATTTTACAAGACGTAAAAAATTCCTTAACCTTCTCAAAACTAAAAGTATGCATCCTACCACAATAAGAACGGAAGACCTTTTCTGTGAACTTAAACTTCTGCGAGACTGTATAGGCCTAAAACAAATGCCTATACCAGTAACATTAGAAAGTACTTTGCTTTTCGAAAAAATATTTTAGTTTGAATCATTTGCTATAAATAATAAAATAACCTACTTTCTCAATATTCCAATAATAGTCCCTGAAATTTTTGATTCTTTCACACAGTCGGTTTAAGATGGTTTTGCTTAAAAATAAGTCAGCAATGTCAAAAAATCCATCCCGAATCCTATATATGCAAGACCTAAAAAAATCCAGGAAGACAGCCCTTGTTATGTAAAATTCCTGATCTCTGATGTAAGGAAACTGAAGTCAAGCTAACCGAACCGATAATCCATCAACTAGATCAAACCGATCAAAAGATATTGGTACTTCCTGATAAACAAGCAATTAAACTTAATGGCCAACACGAAGGCCAAAATATAATAGGTATTTTGCTGTGTCAGATTTAGAACTGGTTGTCAAGTTACCGTGAATTCAGTTGTGATAATTAATTAAAAAAAAATAACGAAGTCTACTCAACAGCCTATCTTTTTCCAGATTTCGAAACAACGACAACACTCCTGCCTACTTTAAATTTAGGTCTTCATGTAAATTACTTAAAACTGGAAAAACTTTATCTTCTTAGAAAGGAAATTTAAGAAAAACAACCCCAAACAACAGGAAGATAGTGTCAAACATTGTGAAACCCAAGAAGAAGAACGTTCCCAAAGAGGACACTGAAATTTAACAAACCCTTTAAATTTTAGGAATTGAATCCTGTGGGGCAGGAGTTATCTAACCAACAATTGCTGAATGACCTATAACACTTTTATGTTGCATTTTATCACGTATATATGCATTGTTTCTGTACAATTAGTCAGTTGAACAAATTGCTATTGTTGTGATTAATTTTTGTACCCTTAATTTGTAATTTTAGAAAAGTTTTAGTAGACAATACACTCGTCAGTTATACATAAATCTTCGGGCACCCAGTATGAAAATAAGTCTGCGCGTTTGTCCTGTAGGAGGTAATAATCAAACATGGATACAGACTGTAAAAGCATTACCCTCCCTTGCATGTGCAGTCGGTTAAAATAAATTAGAAACCTCAGCATTAGTACGAATTACGGAAATAATACAATATTGTTTTAACTCAAAACATCACATTCAAATGGTAAACTCGTTTAAAAATCAGTGTAAAGCTATTACATGCTACTTGTCTTCTTGATGTATAGTCTTTGTATTGTTGTTCTGTAGGAACAGACTTAAATCAAACCACTGGCAACACCAAGACAAGTAGTGTTGCGTACCTGCTAATATTAGGATTAAGCGGCGGTATGAGCGATTGAGGTGGTTAATTTATTTGAAGTATGTCCTTATTGGAATATCAATTTTCAGGAGCCAAAAAATTACTGAAATTATTTTATAAAGGCCGTTTTACATGCTGCAATTCTTCTTTGCAATATGCAATAGTCTTGAACAAAGGCATGCGCAGTTTGACAAATGGTGCAAATGTCTTGCCACTGCGCATGCCTTTGTTCAAGACTTTTGCATATTGCAAAAAAAAAAATTGCAGCATGTAAATTTTAATTATGATTTTTAATAATATTGGACAGAAATTATTTTATATTTCATGGTGTATTAAACAAAATCAAAAAATGTATATATTTTAAATTAATTTTTACATCTTCACATGTAAGTAAGATTATTTAGAATAATGAATATTTAGCCTCACCCACTTACTGAACGAATTTCTCCCTTTTTTATCATATGTAAAGTAATCCTTATTGTAAACATCGTTTGTGAGTGTGTGTATTGTAATCCCTAAAATATTCGATTTTCTTGCCGCAATTTTGATTGTGAATTTATAATGGTTCGTGGGCATAGGAGTGCGGAAGCGTGTGAGCAATCGCAAAAGTTTGAAACGTTCTTAAGAAGTGAAAGTACGAAGGAAATTTTAAAAGCCCAGTTTGTCGATATCCTTTCTGAAATCCGGGATCAGCTCGACCAGGTGAAACAAGTCATTGCAGAGCAGAATACGGTTATTGAACAACAAGCAGCACTAATTAAGCAATTATCTGATAAAAATCAGTCACAAAATTGTGAAGACATTAGTAATATTCAGCAAAATCGTCGCCGTTTGCGTAGCACAAGAACCGAAATTTCAGATGGAAAAAACGCTAATCCGAATAAAGAGAGTTATACCACTGACAACGAAACAACCGTAAACAATATCGTTCCGCCAGTCAACAATGTGAACAGTTTGGCTTCGACGTCGTCACGCAGTGATCGGGTCAACCAAATCGGAGGTCAAGACGGGCGTCAACCGAAACTAAATGTGGTTAAGGGATCTAAACAGATTTCAGGTGAGCAGCTTGGAACTGCACTTCAGGCCGCTATAATTCCAATGCCGGAAAAAATAAATATTCATGTTTTCCGTCTTTCTTTAAGTGTTACTGAGAATTCGTTGAATATGTATCTGAAGCAGGCTTTTCCATCGAGATCTTTTAAGGTGGAAAAACTTAATTCCAGAGGCGATTGGTATACTTCTTTTAAAGTTGAGGTGGATTATGAAATACATAAATCTCTCCTAACACCGGAGTTTTGGCCGGAAGGCGTATATGTATGAAAATTTGTGGCAGGTAAAAATTTTTTAGCCAAACTTCCGACTCGTCAAGGAAACTTGGAGCCGAAGGTAGGCAATCAAACATAAAAATCATTTATCAAAATGTCCGAGGTTTAAAATCAAAATCGCAGCAGTTCTTCTTGAACTCGCATACAACTGATTGTGACATAATTGTTTTATCCGAAACATGGTTAGACTCTGATTATTTGAGTAGTGAGTTGTTTGATGAAAGTTTTATTGTGTATAGATGTGATAGAAACTTAATTAGTTCTGGAAAAAAATCTGGTGGTGGAGTTTTAATTGCCGTTCGTAAAAATATCTTTTCTTTAGACTTGAATGAAAATTACTCCAATGGAAATTTTGAAGTCAGATGTGTTAAAATATTTTGTAAAAATAAGAGCATTTTCGTGATAGCTGTATATATACCACCATCCTGTGAGATGGGTATTCATGAGGAACTTCATATCTATTTAGAAACTCTTATACAAGGATCTGATAATAACTATTTAGTAATAGGCGATTTTAATATTCCCCAATTTTGTCAATCAAATTCTAATATTAGATTAGTTAATCAAGTGCAAAATTGTATGTCATTTCTTAATTTAACTCAACAAAATACGATCAAAAACAAAAATGGTGTATTGTTGGACCTAGTACTTTACAATTCCAACCTCTGTAAAGTCGAAAGGTATAATTCTCCACTAGTAAGCGAGGATCCACATCACCCAACTTTACTTATTATAATTAGTTGTAAACGTGAAATTGGTGACTGTGCAGTTAACAATGCTCAACAATATAATTTTAAGAAGGCGAATTTCTTACTCTTATTTACATTAATACGTGATACTGATTGGGACATCCTTAGGCGATTTGAATATGATGTGAATGTTTATGTGGATAAATTTTATGATTTAATAAAGTCATTAATGGATCAAGCTGTTCCAAAAATCAAATATTCAAATAGGTACCCAAAGTGGTATAACAGAGAAATGATCTCAGATCTGAAACGTAAATACCATTATCTTAAATTGTATAAAAATTATCATAAGTTAAAATATAAACAAAAATATGAATGTATAAGGGATAGTGTAGCCATAAAAATAAAATCTGCATACTCTGTTTATTTAAAGGAATGTGAAAATGACATTGAAATAAATCCTAAAAGTTTTTGGAAATATGTTAATTATAAAAAAGGCAACTCCACTATTCCTGGTTTAATGAACTTAAACGATCGATGGCTAAGGGGTGGCAAAGACATCGCGGATGGCTTTGCAGAGTTTTTTATCTCTACATTTACGAGTTCTGACAGCTTTTTGACATTGTTTGAGGATTTTTATCAAGGAAAAAATTTTATCAATAGTTTGCTCTCACTTAACTCATTTGACGACAACGAAATAATAAATACTGCTAAAAAAATTAAATCCAACTCAATGGGCCCTGATGGAATCCCAGGGTATATTTTTAGAGCATGTAGGGGGGAACTCATAACCCCACTGAAAACAATTTTTAATTTAAGTTTAAATACGGGTACTTTTCCAACTATATGGAAAAAATCTAAAATTTGTCCAATTTTCAAGTCAGGCAATAAAAGTAATATCGAAAACTATAGAGCGATTTCCATCTTAAGTTTTCCGGCCAAACTATTTGAATCATTGATATACAATAATTTATTTAATCATGTAAAATTAGTTCTTTCTAGCCAACAGCACGGATTTTTTCCGTTACGCTCTACAATCTCTAACCTAACTTATATGAGTCAATATTTAACCAATTCTATGGATAATAAACAACAGGTTGATGCTGTCTACACGGATCTAAGCAAGGCATTTGATCGTTTAAGCCATTCCAAGCTAATTATAAAGCTTAGATTGTATGGTTTGTCAGATAACCTAATTAATTTATTTTCTACGTATTTAAAGGATCGAGAAATGTACGTAAATGTTAATAATTTTAATTCTCATGTATTTGGTAATAATTCAGGTGTTCCACAGGGAAGCAACTTGGGGCCGCTTCTATTTTCAATTTATTTTAGTGATGTGGTAGAATGTGTTAAGAATTCGGAGGTACTTCTATATGCTGACGACCTTAAGCTATTCCGAATTGTATCCTCATTTTCTGACTGCTCCTTGCTACAAAAGGACCTTGACGCAGTGTCTTATTGGTGTAAATTGAATGATCTAAACTTTAATGTTTCAAAATGTAAAGTAGTGTTCTACTTTAAAGTTCGTTTACCATTACTTTATGAATATAAAATCGACTCATATAGTGTTAGCCGTGTTACCGAAATTAAAGATTTGGGAGTATGGTTTGACGAGAAATTGTCTTTTTCTACGTATATAGATAATATAGTTAGCAGCGCCGCTAAAGTTCTAGGATTTATATGCAGAAACACAAAGATGTTTGAATCGTGTCGGCCATTAGATATATTGTATTTTGCGTTAGTAAGGAGCAGACTTGAGTATGCTTCCGTAATTTGGAATCCTTTATATGTGAATTATGAATATAAATTGGAGAGTATTCAAAGTAGGTACCTTAAATGCAAGTATTTTAGAGAAACAGGTCAATATTTGTGGCATCAAAGAGAATTTTTATTGAATTATTATAGTGTAACCAACTTAAAAAATCGCAGATATATTGCATTCATTATGCACCTATATAATATGTTAAATAACAAAATTGATAATTCGGATATTCTTAATTTGATCAGAGTACGAGTCCCTAGGTCCGCAAATATTAGACCGAAATGTGTGTTTTATTGTGATAAACCTAGAACTAACGTTTTAATGCAGTCACCAATTTATAACATGTGCAACATATTTAATACATATTGTTCACAATTAGATATATTTTGTACTCCTAAATTCAAATTTAAAAGAAAATTGGCTGAACTATTTGGAGACAGATTTGATTAATTTAGCTTTAAAACTAGATTATGTTATTTTATTTTAGGGTAGTGTAGTATTACATGTTCTATGAACATAATGCTATGATTGTTCTGTAAATGTTTATCGTTGAACAATAAATTATTCTTATTCTTATTCTTATTTTTATTCTTATTCTTATTCTTATTCTTATTCTTATTCTTATTCTTATTCTTATTCTTATTCTCATTCTCATTCTCATTCTCATTCTCATTCTCATTCTCATTCTCCTTCTCCTTCTCGTTCTCGTTCTCGTTCTCGTTCTCGTTCTCCTTCTCGTTCTCCTTCTCGTTCTCCTTCTCGTTCTCCTTCTCGTTCTCCTTCTCGTTCTCGTTCTCGTTCTCGTTCTCGTTCTCGTTCTCGTTCTCATTCTCATTCTCATTCTCATTCTCATTCTCATTCTCATTCTCATTCTCATTCTCATTCTCATTCTCATTCTCATTCTCATTCTCATTCTCATTCTCATTCTCATTCTCATTCTCATTCTCATTCTCATTCTCATTCTCATTCTCATTCTCTCATTCTCATTCTCATTCTCATTCTCAGTCTCATTCTCATTCTCATTCTCATTCTCATTCTCATTCTCATTCTCATTCTCATTCTCATTCTCATTCTCATTCTCATTCTCATTCTCATTCTCATTCTCATTCTCATTCTCATTCTCATTCTCATTCTCATTCTCATTCTCATTCTCATTCTCATTCTCATTCTCATTCTCATTCTCATTCTCATTCTCATTCTCATTCTCATTCTCATTCTCATTCTCATTCTCATTCTCATTCTCATTCTCATTCTCATTCTCATTCTCATTCTTATTCTTATTCTCATTCTCATTCTCATTCTTATTCTCATTCTCATTCTCATTCTTATTCTCATTCTCATTCTCATTCTCATTCTTATTCTTATTCTTATTCTTATTCTTATTCTTATTCTTATTCTTATTCTTATTCTTATTCTTATTCTTATTCTTATTCTTATTCTTATTCTTATTCTTATTCTTATTCTTATTCTTATTCTTATTCTTATTCTTATTCTTATTCTTATTCTTATTCTTATTCTTATTCTTATTCTTATTCTTATTCTTATTCTTATTCTTATTCTTATTCTTATTCTTATTCTTATTCTTATTCTTATTCTTATTCTTATTCTTATTCTTATTCTTATTCTTATTCTTATTCTTATTCTTATTCTTATTCTTATTCTTATTCTTATTCTTATTCTTATTCTTATTCTTATATATATTGAACATTTTTCGGAATATTAAGTTGTCAGCGAATATGCGTTAACAGTAAAAATTTGGAACTCCAACCGCTGATCCGCAAGTGGCAGTAGCTGAAAATTTAATTAAATATATCCAGAAATATTGCGGACACGTGAACCGTAAAATTTCTCCTTTCATTATCAAACCCCAAAAAATCCTATTCATTGTTAAATTACATATTTCACTGTAAATTCCTGGTTTTAAAACCAGGATTATTATGGAAAAATTAGGTTTTCACAGATAAGTCAATTTCTCAAGTTCTCACTGAGTGATTAATTTTAAATTTAATACTGCAGGTCTGAACATAGAAACTGTTCAGGTAACTTCCCACAAAGTTTCAGACTATAAATTTTATGGTCTTACCGGTCGACTCCGATGTAATTCTCTGACGACAATGTGGACTTTACGGAAAATTTGATGAAATCAATACTCGGCTTCTCTAGACAAATGGCGCCCAATTTAATACTATAGTATAGGGTGTTTCACGACAACGGATATCTCACTTTGATCCCGTATGATTATGGCTAGGAAAAAAATAAAAATGTAATTTATGTAGTTTTTCCTCGCTATCTGAAATCCAAAAACAAACGATTAAAAAGTAAAATTAATAACGGTACAGCTGATTACTTAAGAAAACATTGTCTTTCGAATAATATTTATTGACTAGATCTATTTGAAGAATTTTGTATATTTTTAATTTTTTTAAACCAATCGTTAGGCCTTTCTCTGACCTCAAAAAATGTGCATGCTAACGAGAATAACAATTAAATTTCTTTAGATATATATGGCAATACTATTAACATTACCAAATGCATGGTTTTTGCTTAATAGTTCGTATCAATGTGTCTACATAGAAATTACAGAACAGAACAAAGAAGTGGTGTAGAATAGCCAGTATATACAATGTGTCCCAAATTTGGCTTACATGCATTGCTATCTCGTAAACCGCTATAGCTACAGGGTGGGTTAAATTAGGAAAGTTTTAGAGAATTTTATTACAAATTTGATGACGTTTTGAAGTTTAGGATATCTTTTGTGGTTTTCAAGATAATTGGGAAAAATCAAAATGGTGCATTTTCAACTTTTGCCCGTAGCTTCTAAACGACTCGTATTATGGTTTTATGGTTTATACATTATTAGGGCGCTTTTATTAGAGGAACATTATGCAGGTAAAACGAAGTTTCTAGCTTCAATTGTTTTTGAGATATTGGCATCAACTTTTTATTTTCTTACCGACGCCATATTGGATTATTGTATTTTTGGAAAGATCTATTTAAGAGCTTTCCAATGATGTATAACAATGTAAGATTATTATTTTTCTTGAGCTCTAAAAACCAAAATAATTGTTTTTTTTTAAGTAGGCTTTGATTACGCATGGCGGTCATAATGAAACAAAAGAATGGCGCATGTCAACAATCATTTTGTGTTCCTGAATAGTACTTGTTATCATTTTCTCATTGTGCCGAGTTTTTACAAAGTTTATTTGAGTTTCTTATACTACTTAAAATGGAGGGTAATTATTCCAACGAAGAGAATTTGGATATGATAGAGCTTTATTTTAAAGCAAATAGAAATACACAAGCAGCTGCGCGTTCATACGAAGAACAATTTCCAGACCGACATCAACCAAGCCAAAGGCATTTCAGATTTCTAATTGTTAACCTGTTAGCCTACGGGTCTTTTTTGAAACCGAAACCAAAGACCTATTCAATAGATAATGAAGCAAGAAACGCAGCTATAATAGAAAGTGTCAGGGACAACCCAACAACCTCAGTAAGAAAGATTGAAGAACAAACGGCAATTCCCAAATCAACCGTCCAACGAGTCTTGAAAAAACTTCACTTTCATCCCTATAAACCTACTATTGTACAGGGTCTTCAGGTAAATGATTTTGCTAGAAGAATCACGTTTAGTGAATGGTTCATCAACAAATGCCAGCAAATACCCAACTTTCATTCTAAAGTACTTTGGACAGATGAAACACGATTTACAAACTGTGGAATTTTCAATAAACATAATACTCATTACGGGGGCACTTGTTAGCTTATGGGTAAAAATATTAATTCAACCATCGATGTTTCAGATTTTCAACTAAGATATTATACTAACAGTGAATACCTAGTGACTAAAATGTAACTATCACACTATTGAAAATACCTAAACTAAATTTAAATTAACACATAAAAAAAATATAAGTTACACCACATGCCTCCCTCCATTTCCCACACATTTTTGACATTTCTCCAATACCTTCCGTGTAACCCTTTTTAAGGTGTTCCTGTTAATATTAGCAAAAACATCTCGGACTCTGTCTTCTAGCTCTCTGAGACTTTCTGGCGGAGAAAATTCGTAGACCTCATTTTTTGCGTATCCCCATAAATAAAAATCGGGAGGAGTAATATCCGGTGACCTTGCCGGCCAAGCAACAGGGCCATTATTAGCGATAATATTTTCCCCGAAAGTATTTCTGAGGACCGCCATCACCTCTAATAGTTGCAAATATCTGTTACCCGATAAATTTTCTTGGAAAATGAACGGCCCAATCAAACGGTTATCTAAAATACAAATTGTTATGAGTGATTTAAAGCAGAAGTGCATTGTTTGGAATTACCTATAATGCCACACCACACATTGAACCCAAATTTTGTTTGTAAACGTCTTTCTTCTAAATTATGAGGATTCTCGGTGCCCCCGTAATGAGTATTATGTTTATTGAAAATTCCACAGTTTGTAAATCGTGTTTCATCTGTCCAAAGTACTTTAGAATGAAAGTTGGGTATTTGCTGGCATTTGTTGATGAACCATTCACTAAACGTGATTCTTCTAGCAAAATCATTTACCTGAAGACCCTGTACAATAGTAGGTTTATAGGGATGAAAGTGAAGTTTTTTCAAGACTCGTTGGACGGTTGATTTGGGAATTGCCGTTTGTTCTTCAATCTTTCTTACTGAGGTTGTTGGGTTGTCCCTGACACTTTCTATTATAGCTGCGTTTCTTGCTTCATTATCTATTGAATAGGTCTTTGGTTTCGGTTTCAAAAAAGACCCGTAGGCTAACAGGTTAACAATTAGAAATCTGAAATGCCTTTGGCTTGGTTGATGTCGGTCTGGAAATTGTTCTTCGTATGAACGCGCAGCTGCTTGTGTATTTCTATTTGCTTTAAAATAAAGTTCTATCATATCCAAATTCTCTTCGTTGGAATAATTACCCTCCATTTTAAGTAGTATAAGAAACTCAAATAAACTTTGTAAAAACTCGGCACAATGAGAAAATGATAACAAGTACTATTCAGGAACACAAAATGATTGTTGACATGCGGCATTCTTTTGTTTCATTATGGCGGCCATGCGTAATTAAAGCCTACTTAAAAAAAAACAATTATTTTGGTTTTTAGAGCTCAAGAAAAATAATAATCTTACCTTGTTATACATCATTGGAAAGCTCTTAAAAAGATCTTTCCAAAAATACAATAATCCAATATGGCGTCGGTAAGAAAATAAAAAGTTGATGCCAATATCTTAAAAACAATTGAAGCTAGAAACTTCGTTTTACCTGCATAATGTTCCTCTAATAAAAGTGCCCTAATAATGTATAAACCATAAAACCATAATACGAGTCGTTTAGAAGCTACGGGCAAAAGTTGAAAATGCACCATTTTGATTTTTCCCAATTATCTTGAAAACCACAAAAGATATCCTAAACTTCAAAACGTCATCAAATTTGTAATAAAATTCTCTAAAACTTTCCTAATTTAACCCACCCTGTAGCTATAGCGGTTTACGAGATAGCAATGCATGTAAGCCAAATTTGGGACACATTGTATATATATATATATATATATATATATATATATATATATATATATATATATATATATATATATATATATATGTAATCATAGTATATCGTGCACCAATATTATTTTCAAAATCTCCAGAAATGAATGAGGTAGATTAACAAATTAACATAATATTAACGTTTCAGTAAAAAGGATGTGTTTGCTGACCTGTGTTTATAAAAATTTTATTCGTATCTTTATAAGATATATTTTCTTCCAGACATAAATGACATGAATTAACTTAGTCTTTATATAGATATCCAAATTAGTTAAATACAAAAATGTCTTCAAACTGTACGATTTTTTTTCTAATGTACTTTGGAGAAATGCAGGGTGTTAGATTTTCTGAAATCAACACCAACTTTGGTTTATTAAATATAATACTTTGTATATTATACTTTCGCCAAATGGGCCTTTTGTTACTGATTATAAATATACCAGGTTGGATACCTTTATTTTAAAAGATACCCGAGGAATTTGAGAAAAACCCGACCGTAGGAAGAATTCTATTCCCGTTGGCTCCACTATGTTTTGCGTCTCTCTCTAACTCATAGCCTCTTATGGCAGGATTTTTTCCAAAATTTTCGGGTGCCTTTAAAGAAAAGGTACAAACCTGGTATATTTATAATTAGCAAGAAAAGACCCATGTATGAATGTATAATAGAAAGGGTGTTACATTTAAAAACAATAAAGTTGATAGTGATTCTAAAAATACTAGACACTCTGTATATCTGTAAACTACATTAAAAAACCCTAGATTTAATGAAACTTTTGTATTTGACTTTTATGATATCTAGTAAACTACGACACTTAATGCGGTTGCACAATTATAACAAAAACCCTGTACAAAGAAAAATTATATACAAAAGTTTATTTTGAATTTTTAAGTTATTATTTCCATACAAACAGGATGTTTATAATGTTTTGATCAGGTATCAATTTAATTTTTAAATCAAACACCTTGTATATTTATAGAGGTTTCGTAAATCTCCTAAAGGCAAGGCCAACAATATATTATAGTGTGAGTGTCAGGTTCTACGTTTCTGATATGTGAGCATTTATCTTCAGGATTTCATCTATATTTAAACTTTTGTAACTAACATACTTAAACGATATTTAAATATCAGTTTACACCGAGAAATGTTCTAATGTATCTGTGATGTAATTTCAGGTATTCAACTTTTCTTCATAGATTTTGAGAGTCGTGAATATAGTAGAACATTTAGCCGATTCCCTAGATACAGACGCGGATGGAGAGATAACGTCATTAGCGCTCACCAGCAGCTGTACAGATTTGTAGAAGATTGTCCCGATATATTCATAAGCCAGTTTTTAACAACTGCTTCTAAGCTAATGTTAAACAGTAGACAGACCAATTTATCACCCTGCCTTAGTTCATTAATAGGTCTCAAATGCGTTGGATAGGATTTTTTGTACCACGTTAACTATTTTTAACATGGTAATTTTTGTAAGGACTAAGAATTTTATGGGAACTACAAAGTTATTAATAGCCTGTTATAGTTTATTCCTAGGGTTACTGTCGTACGCCGTGTCTCCAAGCTTTTTTTGTATTTGATTAATAGACGAATTTAATGGTATATAATATAATAGATTTACGAGTCAACGTTTTTGATTTTTTTACGCTTATATCCAGAACGTTTTATTTTTTATGCGAATAATTACAAAGGGCTTAAAAATTAAAGAAAAAATAATTCCTATTTATATTCAATTTATCTATTCAGCGATGCTTACTAAGTAAAATAAGAGATGAAAATATTACATTTAATTCATTCAGAAAATATATCTGATTTTGTTGAGCCCTTTATAGTTCTTCACATATAAAACATTCATGGCCGGTTGCAGAAAGCTCAATTAAAGTTTAGAATGTTTAAGGGAATGTCAAATTTGACAGCCAGTTCCTAGATTTCTTTAAGCAACTTGTCAAATCCGAAAACTCGGTTAAATATTCTAAACACCAATTAAGTTTTGTGCAACCGGCTGTTGAAGATAATCGGCAATAAGTCACAAAAGTTGACTTATAAACTCAGGGTGTTATATATCGTAAAAATCTTCTTTCAATGTTCTATCTGCTTTTAGGTTCAAAACACGAAAGTTAGCAAACTTTTGTTTAAAAAATGAGAACTTAAAAATAGATAATACTAGCTTTAAATATAGATAATCCTGAAGATAAATATCGATAAATCAAAAACGTAGCACCTAAAACCCATACTATTATAAATTGCTGCGCTTTCACACCATTTTTCTTTTTTTTCTGTTTTGCTAGCCTATTCGGATAATCAGGAAGAACTAATTGAGTTGGCTTTGAGAACTTACGTTCTAACTCTATAATTGTAAAGAAATAAAAACAAATAATCCGTTTTTGTAAAATATCATTTATACATACTTTCGATTTTTTCGAAGAAAACGATATTTCTTGGTTAAGTGCATGCAAATGACGACATGTTTAAAAAATTAAAGGAAATTGGAATATTCTTTGCACAAGTGTCCAATGCAGCAGCAGTTGAAGCACATTCTTTCAATTATTAATTCCCATCGATAAACCCAAAAGGACATAATGAATTCAATGTATTATAAAAGAGGCCCATTTAATGGAGTTGATGCAAATATGATTTAAACAAAAATAACTAGGTAAACAAAAATAAAGGAATAATGGGCTTTACAATTTGAATTGTTAAATGCACTTAATTATGGGCAAAAAGAATGCGAAAGAGAGAGAGTGTCTGTCAGATTGAAAACGAGAGAAAAAATAGGGATAGTACTAGGTAATTGATTAAAAATGAAATAAAACTTATTTTGTAATTAAAAAACAAAATATTACTAATTCCAATTCCTTTGCTTTTGTTTAAAAATAAGCTTTTTAATTGTCTGATTTTCCTTTTGCCTATATTCGCTTTTATGTCTTAAATACATTTAAATATAAAACTATATACCTATTTAAAACCAAAATAGCCAAATGTTGTCAAAATTTAATTCTTTTTAAATAAAGAATTATATTTAATTTCTCAAAATCAAAAAATACATTTTAAAACCGATAATAGACTATATATAAGTATTAAAAAAATCGGTAAATTTCCTTTACCCGGAACTTCCCTCGTTATGAATATATATGAATTTATTTCCTCTTATTACGAATAGTGAAGTGTGTCCCAATTTAGTTCAGTATATGCTCATTTAGTAACCCATATATACTGCCTTTTTAAAGATTTTTATTGAGCGTCATTTTATTTCATCATATTGGATTCCTATCAATATTTTACCAGTTTCTGCCTATGACACATTTGATTTTTGACCATAATTCAAAATAAACTGAATCGGTGAGATCAGACAGAGCATGAGTCGCGTTTTTTCATAAAATAATGTTACATCTGATACTGAATCTTTACAAATAGACGCACATTGTGTGCAAAAAGGGTATGAGTACTCTCAGTTGTTATGCTTGTTTATACGAGCTCGTAAATATTATGAGCGCAGAAATGGCTTGAGTCGATGACTCGTGGCTATTCTGCTCTCACATAGTATCGCTATCGGCTTGTAATAGTGCCGCGCCGTCGCCATGCCTAGCGGACTTGAGTCGGCATGGTGTCATGCACAATTCGAAAAGTAATACAGATATAGATCATAGCCCTCGTAGAGGTAAAAAAGAAAGAGTAATGATTCTGCACACAAACGTAATCTAATTTGTGAATCGGGAGTTCATGGGCTAGAAGACGTTAACTGGAAAGGAAAGATCCCTCCAAAAAGACAAATACGACAAAATTGCAGGTTTGTATTTCTGTGATTAAATTTAAAAGGTTATTTAACATGCACGATTGATAAATATTATTGTTATTTTTGTTACAAAAAGTAAAATAATAATTTTCTACCTACATACATTTCTTTGCAAAGTAACGAGTTTTCTTTACATTGGCGAGCGTTTGCGTAATTAGGAATTGTTAATAGGAAAAAGATATAATGTAAATAAATAAACTTGTACTTAGCTGAACTTTTCACTTGTTTTGTTACAGCACTGTAATACTTTTTTTTTCTAACAATCAGCAAGAAAAAGTTATAGAAAATATGAATGCCTTTGATTCTAAAGATCTTAAGGATATTTATCTTCAACAATTGATCCAAAAAGGAAGAAAAAAAACATAATCGACCTAGAAAGGAAGTACCTAAAGAAATAGCGTGCAATTTCAAGTACTTTGTTTTAAGAGACGACGGTCTACGTATTAACGCTTGAAAAAAACCTTTGTTACTTTACATGGTATAACTGAAAAAAGAATCTGTCGTTTGTGTGATCTACTTAAACAAAATAAAACACCTAAAGATAAGTGAGGTATTAACATAAAATATAACGCGATTCCGGGAAATGTTTGCGAAAGAATACATGCGCATATTGATTCCTTTCCCATAAAGAGAACCCATTATTCTGGTAAGGAAATGTTTTATTTAGATGCACGATTGGACTTTAAGCAAATGCATTCTCTTTTCATAAAGATTTATCCTAATCTCAATGTTAAGTTTCTTTCTTCGGTTTGGTCGACTTAAGGTGGATACCTGCATGTAAGGAGGTAAGTTTGAAGTTAAAAGCAAATTCTACCATTTCTGATAATGCAGAAATAAACGCCGCAGCTGAGCTAATGATACATAAGTGTCGATCTCGGAAACTTTACGACACAGTTACGTCGAGTTATGTTCTGCAAGAGGCGATGTTTTAGGGCTAACCTTCGATTTAATGCAAAACCTACTATTGCACAACATTCCAGTGCAAGATATATTTTATCTTCGCTAGTTATGGGTTTATTGTTTTGGTGTGCATGACTTAATGACTGAACTTTCAAGTTCTTCCTATATCAGGAAGGTGTTGCTAATAAAGGAGCAAACGAGGTCTGTACTATCTTGCTGAAATACATTAACAAGTATGTTCCCAACATAGTTACATTTGTTCTCGGATAGATGTCCAGGGCAAAATAAAAATTCTATAGTAATTCGTTTTCTTCTTGCTATGGCAGCTACTAATCCATCATTATTTTCCCATTGGGGACATTCTTTCCTTCCAAACAACCGTGACCCTTGGTACATTAAAAAGAAAAACCGGAAGATATGACCGTATCTATGAGCCGACTAAATATAAAGATTTGATCAAACCAGCAAGTAAAAAATTCGATGTAGAATCATTAGAAACTAATGAAGTGCTAGATTTTAACGGTTGGTAGACCAGTATTTTTAAGAAAACTTGTCTGTTATCTGATTCCTATGGTAAAGAAGTACTTAATAGTCAAAAGGAATCATTTAACAACGATGTTCTCATATGCAGTTAACCTATATCTAAAGGTATTGTCGACTCAAAAAGTTATATCCAGGGAATTATTGTAAAAGAATTCAATCTGCTAAAGTCACATGTAAAAGATATTGCTCGACCAAAAAAAAAACGCATACAAGGATGGTGAAAAAATTCCCATTAAAGTAAGGAAGCTAGAACATATTCGTTTAATGCTCAACTACATCCCAGAACTTAGCCTTCATTTATTATTATTATAATCCAGTGGCCCACACCAGCTGGAGGCGAAGATAATGATAGCGACGATGGAGAAGACTAGTGAGTTTGAAAGTTACAATCCAAACAATGTCGAAATGTGTTAATAACATAATAAAGTCATCAATATATCTGCTATTATTCCTTGTTAGAATTTTTTATTTTATGTTGGGCGCAGAAAAGGCATGTGTCTCAATTTTTTTAATTTTTTTTCTACTTTTCCAATAAAACTAGATATATTATTTTCAGCTTAGTTATGCCCTCTGAACAATAGTGTATTACTGCAAGCAAATTAATAATAAAATAAATTAGGTTTGCTTGAATAGAAAGTTTTTCATAATTTCCCAAAAGGGCCAAAACCATGAGTTATGCCCTTTCTGATCTCACCGATTCAATTCAATACGTAGATTTGACATTGTCCTACACCGCTCTTTTGTTACGTTACGTACGTTAAATCCGTACCAGTTTATCCCTATATAACATTTAATTTTCCGCAAAACTTAAAAGTCAATTAAACAATTTTTTTTTACGTTGTTTAAAAAAATATGTTTTCCGCCATTTTGTCCCGTCTTGAATTCATACCACAACTTTACCAGTTTATCTCTTTAATCACACTTAATGCCTATACAAAATTAGAAGCTAATCTCATAAATAGTTTTTAGGCTAATTTTTTAAATACTTGATTAGATCGGCATTTTGTTTTGCTATCTTATATTCATACCAAAATGTTACCAGTTCATTCCTACGTAACACATTTTTTGCATAACTGTAGATAAATTGGATTTTTTTGTAATATTTTTTTAACGTTTCATTAGGCCGCCATCTTGTTTCAGCATATTGGATTTTTACCAAAATATTACCAGGTGATCCCCAAATGACTTTTAATTTTTGAATAAAATTTGAAGTGAATTTGATAAGTAGTTTTTGAGCTATGCCGCTGACAGATAGACAAACAAAGCGACAGACCGACCGAGGGAAGTGATAAAACTTTTTTTTTTGCATCTAGAGACGTCAAAACTTTCGTAATTTTTCGCGATTACAAACATTTTACTTGGTCATCATTTTGTTTCGCCAACTTAAATTAGTACCGCAGTTTTACTAGTTCATCTTTATACCACACAATTTGAAATCAGTCCATTAAGTAGTTTTTCAGGCTGAATTTTAAAATATTTTATTAAGCCGTCATTTTGTTTCGCCATCTTGGATTCGTACCAAAATTTTTACCACTTAATTCCTACATAATACTTGATTTTTCTGCAAAATTTGAGATACATTGGATTAGTAGTTTTTTAGTAATACCTACTTTTTTAACATTTCACTAGGCAACCATTTTAATTTGCAAAATTGAATTTTTACCAAAATGTTACCAGGTCATTTTCTTATGACTCTTTATTTTTTACCAAAATTTGAAGTCAATCTGGAAAGTACTTTTTAGTTATGCCGCGAACAGGCAGACAGACATACCGACGAAATTGAGAAAACATGTTTTTTGGCACATAGAGACCCTGAAACAAGAAGATCTGGCAAAATCTCGAAGAGGGATTTTTTCACGATTATAATTACGAGGGAAGTAAAAACAAAACATTTAGTTTGGCATATTTGTACAAAACTACAGACAATTCAATTTACAAATTTAATGGTAGTTTTTACCCGTTCAATTAGAAATTAGAAGCATGTTTTCACAAGTTTTCATCAAAATTCCTTAAATAAAATAATATTATCAAGAAGAATCGATAGTTCTTATTAAATTAAAACGAGATGTGCCTAGGGTATCTCTATATGTTAAGTTCATTGTCATTAGATATATTATAAAACAAGAAAGAAAGACGAAAAAGAGGAAACAAATTAAAAGAGAATTGACGGCCACGTAGAGAAATCAAAAATATGTTCTGGAATAAAACAACTTGATCGACAATAGGTATAGTATTTCAAAAGTGATTTATCAAATCTAGTATAGGGATACCCTAGGTATTTTGACTAATATGGTGCTACATAGCTTAGGAAAAAGTTTAAGTTAACTCTTTTTCTTTCAGAATCTTTTTGTTTACTTTGTTTTCATTACGTTTAAAATTATTAACATTGTATATAGTAGTAATATATCTAAACTAATTTGTCTACAGAAAAATAATACCCTTTTCACAATTTTCCGATTAAATGTTAAAATTTCATATATAAGATTTTAAATTTCGAGATTTCGAAATGTTGTTCTAATGTATTAACTTTGCATACATCTAACTCAACAGCAGCAGTACATTTCATGAACAATATCTATCCAACTAAAAAGGCAATTAAAAAAAGTTGTATCTGTTTCCCCTGTTCGTTCCCTTTTCTATATAAACTAAGTAATCTAATTTATTTACATATTTATAATTCTCTATCACTAAATGTCCAAGGTTAGGTTGAAGAACTAAGCTTTTAATTTCGCTTTGTTGCAAAATCAGTGTTCGTGTATCTAAAACATTACTGAAGTTCCGAAAAGTAATGAAAATTGTTTGTAAAGCTTCGAATACACTACAGGACCATGTAAATTTCACACTAACAGTATCTAATAAACCCACATCACGCACGATTCGAAACTCTGAAATTGAATTTATTTACTGAGGATTGTTAGAAATGCTTTCTTTATGGAGAATATGTCAAAAGAAGATAAATTACTGTAATTAAATGTAACGCAGATAACTTATTATTTGGTTATTGTCATCGTCTTGGAAAATTCGCTTATTTGACTTCATGGTACTTATTAAGAGCAAGTGGTGAAATTTGTGGTTTTAACGTAATGATTCTCTAGTTAGGTTTGAATTAAATAATAGCGTCAATAATATTGTGATTTATTTTAAAATGTTACCTACTTTTTTATAATTAAATTATTTGTTTACTATGCAGCCGTCCACAATTAAAAACTGTATATCTTCAAACATTCAAAATTTAGATTTTTTGCTTTTATGGCTAGTTGGTAAAGTTATCTATTAGCTTATAACACAGACAAAACCGTAATTTCTTGTTTAGACGTTAAAAACGATAAAAGTTATTTGCCGTATTTGCAAAAATGTGACTTTTCCATAATCTAAATGCGATATACGCTAACTGGTTAGTTAAAAAGGGTATATGCTCCTTCGAGGATTATTGCAGATACCGCTGTTCAACTGGTTTGATGCATATTCTGCGTTTGGTTTGGGATACCGCACTTGCTTGTATATTTTGTGTCTCCGAATATTGTTTATAATTAGTATGGTTAGTTCTCTAGTTCTACCATGGCACATAACGGAACGAAGTTAATGTTATTATTAGATTCACAACAAAACAATAGAGAAAAAACATAATCTTGGGAGGAAAACACTATTGATTGGTTACTAATAAACCCGTAAGTAAAATTATTTTTTCATTAATTTATTAATGGGGAAAGACGTATTTTAAAATGTACATTTGTCAATTTACCTCATTACAAAACTAAACAAAAATAATAAACGAAACGTATGTAATGTCCAATTTTACTGGTAGTACTTAAAAAACTTATTTTATAGAAACAGCATACATGGAAATAATAATACCCCTGCGGAAAATTGAAATGGTAGTTCAGAAGAAAAATATAAATTGTTATCTGCGAAGTTTAGCCAACCAATAGACACAAAGATTCATCAAAATAGATTTTTCTCGCCTAATTTGAAACAGCAAAATGGAAAACTATTTGCAAAATAACTCTCAAACCAAAATAATACAACTTGAGGGGAAAATGTTTTAATTTGTGGAAATAAACAAATATTTACATTAGCTGTGGGTAAATAAAAATTTATATAATAGTTTATAGGTATTTGTGTAAAAAAAATGTAAACACAAGTTGTGCCAACGTTTAAACATTGACTAGTAATTTTGTCAGTTTTAAGTATTTCTTTCCATATCTGTCAAGGATTTAAATTGCCCGAACACAAAAAAATAAATATTGATGAAACTTGTCCAAATTATGTTGCAGCATGAAAAAACATATAATTCGTACCAAAAAATCCAGAAAGGTATACAGGGAACATGCAAAACAAGAGTTTGATAATAACACGGTGTGCGTATCTGCTGATCTCAAAACAATTACAATGTTACCAAGATCGTTATTTTTCTTAAAACATTTATTGCTTATAACAAAATATTTGTTCCTCTGGGAAAAATCTCTTTTACTAGCAAAGCCTTTGCGATATTGTGGCATGAGACCATCAACGAAAGATCTAAGAAAGACTTGATTAGTGCTTTCAAATCTTTTTTCATATTTAACAGTGATGCTGAGCACATAATAGTACGGCTAGATAATTGCGCCAGCCAAAACAAAAACTGGCAGTGTTTACCTTTTTGGTAAGAATTTTAAATTCAAACGAAATATTTGCCAAAATAATTACCAACAAGTACTTTGAAAGTAGCCTCACCTTTATCTCCGCAGACAGCTTTCTCCATCAAGTGGAGCGGGCCACGAAAAGGAAACAAAAGATTTTCGACTTCAATTACTTCACTCATGCACTTGCAAACGCTTTTAGTGGAAAAGACAGTATTAAAAAGATGGAACATTATGATTTTTTTAAGTGGAGCAATTTTACGTATCAGCAAAAATTAAAGAAATATGAGGAAGGTCGGCCCTACTTATCAGATATTGTACAAGTTATAGTTGAACACGGAAAATTTACGTTATAATATCAAAATGATTTTGATGAAAAGTGTTATTTATGTAGTTGGCACTTTTCTACTTTTTATGTAAATAAAAGCTGATACAAAGAAATGCATTTCTTTTTACATTTTTAGACATATAAAATTAAACATGTTAATATGATCAATAATAATAGATACCCGAACATATTTACATATTTACAATGTATACATATCGCTGGTGCCGCCGCATTTGGAAACAATATGTTTATATTGTCTTATTATTTAATTAAAAAGCAGTAAGTGATTTTTTCTTATAAAATAAAAAAGAAATCAATTTTATTGATAGGACAACTTTCTTTATTGGTACTAACTTATGTAAATCATTTTTTTCGCTAAGGAAATATCTCTAAATGTTCGGTTCACGCAAAAAACTTTAACATCAATTTTATCGCTTTTACTGTTTCTGCAGATACCCCTTTAATTGTGGACAGCAAAATGTAGGGCCTTATAATCTGACTTAAATAGAATTATATATTCTGCGATATTCTTATTTAAAGTATCATTTCTTTTTTCTTTAGTGAAAATAGGCGGCTGATTTAAAATGGCGAATGATTACTCCTCCATTGCAAAAGTTCCTTGATTTTTATGTTCAGCTGGTAATTAACAATTCAATAAGTAATAACAAATATTAGGTCTAAGACATAAGTAATAAGTAATTCTCTAAAAACATTTGATCAATTAACGTTTTGGTTAGTTTGAAAGTGCTAATTTTCATTTATACAATCTCTTTATGCAACAGGATGTAGGTAGTTTTGAACGGAGAATGTGAAACAGTAATTTTTTTGGTTTAACTGTTATATCCTGAATTTAATTATCACATGAAAAAACAAGCATCTGAGTCATATGGCCAGAAATATAAGTTTCAAGAACACTCGATGCCTATTTATAAATGTTACTAAATATTGTTTCGATTCAACTTCCTGAACCATTAAAAGAATTTAACAGATTAATAAAATTAGTCTGTTATTCTTATTTATATCTACATTAAAATCCCGAGAAATAACGACGATTGCAAACTCATTAAATACATCTAGAAGTTCAATCTATAATTTTGCAAGGGCTATACCAACATTATTACAGCATTTTGTTTTCTCAATGAACACTCCAAACTAGCACATTCAAACGTACCATCATTTTCTTTAAAAAAATAATATAATTATCTCTTTTCTTACGTAAACAGCTGATTTACCATGCATAGACCCATCTCTACAGTAAGCAGAGCCTAGTTCGAAATCCTAAGTAGCTTAATTTCTAACTAAGCTATAGTGCTCTCTTATACACAAAGCGTTACAATTTTGATTATCATGTAACAAACATTATAAACCTGTCCATTACATTAACCATATACTTAATATTGTTACACATACCATTTTACTAACACATGCCTGACCTTATCTACCTTTTCCTTTCCTATCATCGTTCTCCTTTTTCAGTCCCCTAAAAATTCAGATCCTTGATTTAAAAATGGTTGATGATTTGGAAAATCAAACAGTTTTATTCCAATAAATGTGAGCCGAAATTACTGCTTATATATATTTCATATTTTTTTATCAATAGATCATTAACCAAGCGTTTTGCCTCTCTCTCTCTTAAGAAATCAGGTCATGTACCTGACCTGTTGTTGTTGTCGATGCTGCATACTTTTAACCATTTCCAATAACTATGTCTTTTAGTTCTTTTGTAGCATTTTTGATTGTATAAATTTTTTTACCTATAATTGATTATTCATTTTCAGACTATTATTTGTGTCTATAGGTTCTTCCAACATTTCCTTAAGATATAAAATCTTTTATTCCAACTAATTAATATGTATTTCATTTATCGCCAACATTTCGTTGCTAGAACAATCTTGCAGAAACAATTTTTGTTTCATCAATATTTCTCTTTACTTTTCCCAGCCTCTTTCATTGTCATGTATTGTGATGATGCCGAAAATTACTACTTTCCGCCATATGCACTATCAAAATTGATTTAATATATAGGCAAAAAGACCACAGACTTGAATGAGACTAAATATATAGGAGTTTAATTAAAATAAACAATAACAAAATGTATTCTTCTAGAATTTATGAATATAACTCTATTGAATTATATAGTTAACAAAAATTAAATATTGTCTATTTAAGCTGTTGTTGATTACTTCGTTTTATTATGAATTTAAGGTAACATATTTTAGATTAAATTTTCCGTAAACTCTGATCTCGAAACACACTAATTTATTTAGGATCTAAAATAACTTGAAAATTGCTGCCGAAAATTCATACGATCAATATATACAACTTATATACAGAACCGTAGATTTTAAAACCACAAAAAAGAAAGTTTTTCTATTACAGAGCGAAATTAAGAACCACCATTAGTAAAATAAAAATAAGTCACGAAAAAAAAAGGTGGAAACATAAAACAATTGTGATTGTAACTGGGATGTAAGACAATGAAGACAAACAAAGAGATAAGGCAAGTTTACTTTTCTGACTGATTCAAATGTACCAACTTATACAATGACATCAGACTTTAAATGAGACGGGGTGGTGGCGAAGCAATGTTTAGCAAAGCCTTGATGTTCTATAACAGTCCTTAACCCAAATGACAAATTTATTTTTGATCCAAATCTAGCTTCGTTGTAATATGTAAGACAAACCAGGGAAAGGTTGAGCTCCAACAACATTAGTTTTGTCCCAAAGATGTAAAACAAAGCTAAGCTTGTCGCAGGCGAGACTGCTTTAAATTTTTTGGGCTCTACAAGTCGTGATTTTGGCTGGGAAACTCAATCGCTGTAATAGTTACGTCGCAAGAGCAACCATACAATTCATAAAGTTGACATTGGTGACGTCCAAAGGCTTACGGTGAGAGCAGGGGTCATATTGGGTAGGTGCCTCAGTCGCTTCGCCCTTACTCTGAATAGACCAACACAGAAATGAACACGAAAAGTTGTTTGATACCATTCGAGAGTCCAGCCGTGTACCATTCCCGAGATATAGCGACCGAAAGGTAAAATGTACGTTTTGACACGACGACAACCATGAACAAGAACTCATCCCCTTATACTAATCCCACCTGGACAAGCTTCGATCGACCAAGCTTTTTGGCAACTACTAATAGCAAACTAATATTATATACATTTTCTACATAGATTTATTTTGATATATTAACCCCATGAGTATAAAAGCTATATATATGCAACAATTCTCGGTATCGCTAAAGGACACAGTTTTTGTCATTGTTGTTCATCTACCTAATATGTAATATATGTTTTGTATTTAAATTTTATTATTTACTTTTATTTTTTATATTTTAATTATGGATATTTAGTTAAGAATACTGTTGTATTGCATTTCTTTCTATTTATTGGAGGTTCGATGATGCTCGCTCGGGAAAAACACATGTTATCTTAAATTTTTCCTTAAGATTTGACTGAGACCACGACATCGTGTTTTATTTAAAAAATTCGACCAGGATTGTGACCAAATATTGTCTAAAACTTTGTAGTTTCTTGAGTAAGCCTACAATTTTTTCTAAAAAGAAACTTTCAACTTTCACCTATTTTTTCTTCAAGTACTATTTTATTCTTTCTGATTAGTGTTTATATTGTGATTAGATGTTATTTACTCTTCGTGCTGCGAAAAGCTGAGTTGCAAATTTAAACCATAGCTAAACTAGAAAAGCTGACGACCCTACCAGAGAGAGCGACTCTGAGCTCTATCTGGTGGCGCATGAACTCGTGGTACGTGAGGCTATAAATCGGTTCATCAAAAACCAACTTAAAAGCCGTAGACAGGTGCTAATGCTTGTACAGATAGCTCTAAATATCAGCGTTGGTTTAGTAGCACCTTATCCTTAATAAACCCTTATCAGAAAGCTGATATCTTTTTTAGCTGAAACACATAATATAATTCAACTTAAATAATTGCTTTATTTCCTATGTCTGGTAATATGTTTTTAAATAATTTAGCAGCTAAAATAGTTTCACCAGTTTCTAAAATTCTTGTTACAAATCTCTAACTGTTCCTCAGTCTTTCTAGGACTATAAAACTATCTCGAAAATTGACTATAATTTAACTATTTGAAAAAGATTTTATAAATATTCTTACATAACTTATTTAAGTTGTGACGAAGATTTTAACTCGGTAATTGGGGAAAATAATACATTTACCGACAAATATGGCCCAAATTTCTATTCAGTACTAACAAGTTGCGAAACATTCTAAAGGAAATATTAGTTTCGTCAAAGGGCTGTCGAAATCCTGGCTTCGAGCAACTTTACATTTCCTGTTGAAACTTTAATGTAATCTCATTATTTCGGTTCTAATATGGCGTACATGTCCCATGTGAGAGTCAGGGGAAGTTATATTGATCGTATGAATTTTCGGAAGTAATTTCCAAGATATTTTAGATCCTAAATAATTCGTGTGTTTCGAGTTCAGAGTTTATGGAAAATTTAATCTAAAAGATGTTACCTTGAATTCATAATAAAACGAAGGAATCAATTTATTATAACAAATAAAAAACAAATAATTTTTAATACATTTAAAAACTCTGATACTATGTTATGTTGTCTTTTATCAGAATAATCTAAATATTTTATTAGGGGTCCTCCTCGGTTGTTTTATCAACTCAAAATGAGCTATCAAAGTTTTTCATACCACGGTAATTTTTATATTTTAGTACCCAAAAATATCTCATTAATTCCAGTATGTATGTTTTTCTGCTCATTATAAATAATTGCGTAGACAAGAATATACATTCCGCCAAAATAGTTTTAAGCAGTTCCTCAAGAAAAAACGCTTTAAATCGCTATACATTTTTATAGTGTAATATTATCCTAATTAAGAACATTTAGTGAGTTTCCACCATAAACTGAAAATATAAAGAATAAAAGCGAATATCAAAAAAACTGAAACAACAAATATCATATAATTTTATTTTAATTATTTTTTAAGTGGTTAGGTTATGTGAGCCTATGTTTACTCGCATAACTTTAAATGTGTACATATTGATATACAATACAAACCATTGTCTCAGTTTTTTTGACTAATGATATTAAAATAGAATATCTTTTACTTGGTGTCCAAAATAGTTGGTAAATTGTTTTTGCTACTCTTAACAAAATGTCAAGTACAATCCTAAAGAATAATTGAATAGTTTTCTATTTTTGTCATTTAAAATATGAAATTTCGTTATTAATTTGAACAGCTATTTAAAATGCAGTCTTCCCGCCTGCTCCTTGGGAAATCCAAAAAATATGGAAGCTTGCATTTTGCTGTAGTGTCTTAATTATGAAAAAGCAAAAAAAATAATATTGTAAATTTTATATAAAATAGCCCAAAACACATAATTGGAACAAATCTTTGTGTGGAAACAGAGCAGCAGTACCAACCGAAAAATTGATATCACGATATATATCGTAAACAATAGTAGAGAATATCTAATTGATTAATTTTTATATTTTTTATAAATAAACTCAGCAAAAGGTTCCTAGGGCTCTTTCTCAATTCTAAGAAATATGCATTTGTATATTGTCCTTTATTAGTTTTTAAAATATTTGTATATATTAAAAGTATATACACAATTGTTGCCTGTTTGTGTAATAAGTGCGGTTCCTTTAGAAGAATATTGGAGCATGAACATTTTGAAACTAAAAGAAAATATTCTAAACAACTTAGAAAATAGTGTTTAATATTAATAATTTGTTTCTAATTTTCTCTCCAAATACATCCGGATTAAAATTCTTCCTTTTGCCCAACCAATAAAATCGGCTTGAATTGTGAAATGTGTCTGATATACGTAGGAAAATTAAAATTTATTTTTTTCTGGCTTTTCAGCTGTTCATACTTGATGCCACCAATTTTAGAAATATACTTCTCTATTTTTTTTCCTATATTGTACTACATTTATCAGAACTGATAAAGCCACGTTATGTAGGAAGAACGAAAAAGGTTTTACTTCAAAAACGCATACATTGTTGTATGTTTTTTGGTGTCGTCTCTAACACGAACTACAATCATTTAAGTTTATCGTAACCATTGTTTAATGTAAACCCATAAACGAAATATTCAAAACTACTTATTACGTGTTTTTGCTACATTAATATTTTGTATTTTAAATTACTTGAAGCTTACTTGTAGCTCTTTCTAATATAGCAAAAGCACGCACAGTTCATTAGACCCAAATAATAAAATCGTATTAAATTTAGTTTTGAAGAGGAAATGTATACTTTAAGGCAGAAGGATTACTTTAGTGTATACTAGTGTGAAAAAATATTTGTTTATAGGTTGTTTTTTAGTAGAAGGCGTGATATAGAGGGTTATTCACGGTGATTTGCCTATTGGAAAATCCTAGCAATTAATCAGAATAGCAAACATTTCTTGGAGTAATTGATTTAGTTTAAATTTTTTCTAATTTCGAGGAAACACTCTATTTCCTTTTAAATTATCTTCAAGAGTTTTAACTGATTTCATGTATATAACATAATCTATAACCTAAGTTCAGTGGTTCTAGATTTATTCAATTTTGAAATTCATTTTTGCCTGTAAAAGCAAAAGAATTGGACATAGAGCAAAACGAATTGCTCATTTTTATCTATTATTTCCTATTTTTATTATGGCATTAAATTCTAGTCTAAACAGTAGTTTAGTAGTTTTTCTGGTTTCAAAAGAAAATCAAAAAAAAAGTTTAATGTCATGTTAAGTTGAAAAACGACTTTATAAGAGAGGCAATGAAAACTAAGAAACGTGCAATTCGAATCTTAAAAAGAATACAAAGGTCAAAAAAGAAATGGAGTGCTTCATTAAAAAAAAATAATAAAAATTAACATGACAATTGGAAACTTGCATGAAAAAAATTTAATTGTTGATTTTGATACTGGGTGGAAAATAAATTGACATGTATTTGTTCTTTTTGCCATACGTCAAAACTAAGGTTTTGAAAAGGGCTCATGACCTCATACCGTACATACGTTATGACGCCACTCCATAGTCAATATATCTATATATCTGTATATATATATATATAAAACTAAAACCTTGTGAAACTTTCGTAATAATTGAGTTAGGAAAAATAAAAAAACATTTTTAAACAGATTTTTTTTTCAATTCTCTGCAGCTTACGATATTTTTTATGCAAGTTGCCTATACTATCGATATATCGAAGAGAAATTATTTCGCTTAATGGAGTTCAGACGGACAAAATTCTAAGGAATAATTTAGATATTTTGCTAATGAATACTAGGTAATATTACGTTTCAAAAACTATTCCAGCCAAACGTATTTATTACTGATGTTAATTAACTATATACAGGGTTTTAAAAAAGGTTTAGTAAGAATCAGAGTATAAGCAGGTATTCGCACACAGATTTAAAATTAATATCACATGAAAAATTCCAAACTAAAAATATGTGTGCTAAATTAAATCTTTTAAATATCAAGTCTCGCACACTCATTCGAATCGAACGTTACACCAAGATTTTTATAAATGTTATTTTCTCTAAACCGATAATATTTATTACATAAATATAATCCGGAACATATTTTTTTGCATATAATCTGAATAACCTTACATTTATCTGAATTAAAAGTCAAACCGTTTATAAGAATATCATACCGTTAATGTCTTTTTGGGTCGGTATAAAGTTATTAACATAGACACCATCATTATCTTTCTGGGTCGATATAAAGTTATTAATAGACTGAGAGACTATCAAGAACGATTTGAGAATAGCGTGGCAGGGCAGTTAAGCCGATCTATTGTCAATTCTCTACAATAGAGAAACGACAAAATTCGACCAACTATTTATTATATTTTTATGCAATTTATATACTGATAGTAGTTTGACAATTTTAGAAATGTAACGAACCTATTATAAAATTTAAGGTACTTGAAATTGAAGGTGTATGAAGTCCGATAATCTATCAGATGTTCACCCGACCTAACAAAGATCAGCTGTTGGTGGCTCTTGTTTGGTTTTTGCATTTGGCGCTAGTTGTACTTGTCTTCTTGTCAACCAGCTTTTACCGTACTGATGATGATCCAAGTCAGAACTACGTATGTACGGATGTGCCAAATTTCCTTTTGCACTAGGTTTTCCCAAGAGATTTCTGTTTTTCTCTTATCTTTATGATATTATCCGCGTGATCCTCATTTTTTGTATTATTTACATACGTATGCTAGGAGTGCATAGGTGGCTTATGATGCCGTGTTGGATTAAGCTGTATCATGTTCAATAACGTATCGGATATTCACCCGAACTAACAAATGTCAGCTGTCCTGTCGCTGTTGGTGGCTCTTGTTTGGTTTTTTGTTTTTGACACTAGTTGCACTCGTCTTTCAACTAGTTTTTACTGATGATGGCTCAAATCAGAAACACTTGTCAACGGTTATGCCAAATTTCCTTTTACACTAGCGGTTTTTCCAAGAAATTTCTGTTTTTCTTATACTTATGATATTACCCGAGTAATCCTCCTTCTTTATATTATATACATACTTGTGCTAGGAGTTTCGTCCCAGGTGGCTTATGCTGCCGGGTTAGATAAAGATGTATTATGTTCAACAGTTTATCGGAAGTTCACTTTTTGCGGATGATGTTAAATAATACCGTGCAAAATTTAAAAATATTCAGTATGTCCCTAATTTGGTAAAGTTATTTTTCTTTTCTTATTTGGACCTATCGTTATATTCTCTTCAAGTACGTCTCGTCTCTCGGGACAATTTTCGCAATTTTTTCGATATCTTTGTACCCACCTTTTACATGAAAATTGATAGTTTATTTGGTAAAATTAACAACTTTATTAAAATTAACAAAAAGAGTACAGCAGTTTTTTAAAAAAAGATAATGTCAAAAAACTATGGCAAATAACCAGGTGTGTTTAATTTTTTTTGTAAAAATATTATACAGGGTGATCTAAATAGAGTATATCAACAAATAAATTGATGTTGCATGAAGTCAATATGCCCTATAATACATGGGAATATTGATCATTTTCAACGGAATTAAAATAAAACATAGTTAAAGGATATCAATTTATAATTTGTTTGTTGCTATATAGGACTGGTAAGAAACAAAATCAAAACTTAATAAATATATAGGTTGGCTGACTCCGATCCCGAATCATAGCTGAAGTCCAATTTAATAATTTCAGCTTTTTTTTTGATCAACAGTGTATAGCTATAAAAGTGATACATGTTCCTTGCTTTAATCTGTAGACAATATCCCAAAATTACAAAAATTCGTTTAGGTGTCCAATATATGGTATTTATAATAAAAATTAATTATTAATGTGGTCATAAATATCGTTTTTAGCTATCACTCTATACTAGATATGTAGGCAGTAGAGGCATTATATTTATTTTAAAGTCTCTTTACTGTTTGGTCAGTTTTAAGACTTGGGGCAGCATATATTCTTACAAAAAATATATATCTTCTGTAATCAGGTAGATAACTAAAAATATAGAAATGGAGATAGATAGTTAAAGAAAATTTTGATAGAATTAAGTAAGGAAAAAATAACTAAATTTTTTTCCATATTATCTAAAGTCCTGTATACTAGGTGGTAATATTTTAAGTGCAAATCAATTTAAGCTCTATAACCTATTCAATGAAAAAAGCCGTATTTGTTATTTTTTATCTATGCCAATATTGGGGTTTAAAAGTGGTAGCAAAATTTAATATGTTGTAGGCATTTAATTAGTACCGTTTATATCCATGATTTCTTTCACCAACTTCTTATTAGTTTACCGCCTACCACTTTATAGTACGTAATTGGAACAGTCTCGACCATTGCCAAAATGTTGTAAAAGTATGCCAGGGGCAAATGTGACAAAGATAGCATCCGTGTGAGGCGGGCGTCTCGCTTTCACTCGTAACATTAAATTGGTTTATTTGAATACAAAAATCGGGCTCAAGTTTTAGGTAGTTTCGTTTGTTTTTTGGCCAAAAGTGCACTAGTGTAACATAGTCATTACAAATTTCGAGTGTGCTGTAGTCTTAGTTGGCTGTATTCCCGTGGGAATTTAACACCTATACTTTTTAAAGTGACTGGTGCAATTGATTAGTGTCCTGTGTTTATGTTTTACGTGTGGGTAATTAGATTTTCAGCGTAGTCAACTATTTTTAGTGTAAAATCTATATACTTACCTATTTAAAACTCGTGGCAAATTGATTTTTGGTTTTGCCAGCAGGTCTCACATAGCCGATTTTGATATGTATTTTTTTAAGTTAAAGCTGTTTAGCCATAGCTGTAGTAACAGTAGACTGAGTTAAAGAAATATTGGGAAAAATATAGAAATTCCCTCTAGTGTAACAAAATGAAAATTTTAATTTCACTTAATTTACGCTATATTTTATTCTTATATTCTCATAAATCTGTAAGCCTTTCGTTTGGTTAAAAATGCAAAATATTATTTTGATCAAAATAAAATACTATGCAGTATCTTTTTCCTACACACCCGAAATCCCATAAAAATCTATATTTGCAGTTCTTATAAGATTATTGTCATTATATATTTTAGGTTATTGCTGTATTATCTTCTTACAAATTATTTCAAATAAGAAGTGTTTCTTTTAATATTACTATAATATTATGGATTATTGGTGTATTATTTAATGGTACTTAGTTTAGAAAATTAAGTTTTAGGAAATCTTGCACATCTTTATTCTCATTAAACCTAATAAGATAGAAAGAGAAGGAGAGCTCATCAAACGGCGGGTTCCATAAAAATGTATTTGCCTCACATCTGTAGATGGTAGGGGCCGTTCCAGTAACGTAGTGTAAAGTTTATTGATACAAACATGTACAAAAACAAATCGTATGACGGTTAGTCTCCCGTGGTCTATAATATGCGCCACTGTCTCTGAGAAAATGAGTCTAAAATAAATCATGTTATATTCGGAATAATAATGGTTCAATGAAGCCGTTATAAAACATTAACAGTCTGTACCAATACTTTAGCAGAATTTTTTTCCAGAACGAAAACATCTCTTTCAAATACTAAAAACAAACCATCTTAGACTTAACCACCGTGTAGGTTCCATAACCGGAACGGCCCTGCCCATTGCCAAAATTCTGCAAAATGACAAAGATCAACGTGAGGCGGGCGTCTCGCTTCTACTCGTACCATTAAATGGTTTTATTTTTTTAGTTAGTTTTTATTTGTTTTTTTTTGGCTTATAGTGCACTAGTGCCGGTAAAATAGTCATTAAAAATTTCGAATATGCTGCAGTTTTCGTTGGTTTTATTTCGGTGGAAAATTAATACATATAAGCGTTAAAGTGGCTGGTGCCACTGATTAGTGTTCTATGTAGAAGCTTTACGTGTAGATAATCAGATTTTCAGCATAGTCAATGATTTTTCGTGTAAAATCTATATACTTACCTATTGAAAACTAAAAGCGATTTGATTTTTGGTTTCACCAGCAGATCTCACATGGCCGATTTTCATGTGTATTTTTTAAAATTTAAGCTGTTTACCTATAGCCGTAGTAACACTGAGTTAAAGAAATATTGTGAAAAATGAAAAAACATAATCCCTCCTAGTGTAAGAAAATGAACATTTTAAATTCACTTAATTTATACTATATTTTATTCTCATATTCTCATACATCTGTAAGCCTTTCATTTAGTTAAAATAGAAAGATGTTATTGCTTTTGTTAAAATAAAACTCTTAGCAGCATTTTTTTCCTACACAGCCGAAATAGCATAAAAGTCTATATTTGCAGTTGTTATTAGATTATTGTTATTGCTTATTTTAGGTTATTGTTATTGCCTATTTTAGGATTATTGTTATTGCTTATTATTGGTTATTTATTGTTATTGGTTATTTTAGGTATCTTTTTTCAAATTACTTGAAATAATATATAAAAAACTGTTTTTTTAATCAAAGATTACTAGATTTTTATTTGGATAATATATATTTTCTAATCATTTTTTTTATTTATAAAATTATCAAACAACAATTCTATAGTATCATTTGGTATAATGGACCTTTGGTATATTATTTAATCGTAATTAATTTAGAAAATAAAGTTTTATGACATCTTGCACCTTTATTCCCATTAAACCTAATAAGATAAAAAGAGATGGAGAGCCCATAAAATGGCCGGTTGCATAAAAATGTATTTGCCTCACATCTGTAAATCGAAGGGGCCGTTCCAGTTACGTAGTGTAGGATCCATTGATATAAACATTAACAAAAACAAATCGCATGACGGTTAGTTTGCAGTGGCATATAATGTGCGCGACTATCTCTGAGAAAATAAGCTCAAAATAAAACAATAACGGTCTTTACCAATACTTTAGCTATTTTTTTTTCAAGAAGGAAAACATGTCTCCTTCAAACGCACCATACTAAAACCAAACCATTTTACGCTTAACAACCGTGCAGGTGAATAAAAATTGTATTTCTTTTTACCACTGTATACGCTCTGTCAGATAATCTGCAGACTTTCTCAAATGAGCTTTTACCTTACCAAATATTATAATAAACTCTGTTATCCATAATCCAAGTTAATAGTATTAACAGACACATCTCCCCTCTAATAAAACTCTATAGATTTGCTTTGTGTTTATTTTAAATCGATAATAAGCATTCATATAATAGAGCTTAACTGAATTATTAATTTCCTATACTTACCTACAGTGCATTCAGAACAAACAGAAAGTTTATTATTTATATTACTAAGCTGATTAGATATTAGATTAATAGTATTTCACTAACCTTAGTGTACACAATTTGGACGAAAGCATTAAATAAATATGGAATTTGATAGATGATACTTCAAAAAGTCAACGACATAATTAACATGCCCCTAATATTTAAATTTTTTATCGTGACTAATTATTATAAATGAAAAATTTTGTGTAGTTTGTTGGGTCATTAGTAACAGTTAAACTACTTAGGCAACTAAAAAGAATAAACCTAGGCTGTTGAGTATTTATTATATTTTTACTGCCTCATATAAAAGCCAATATATTGCATAATTAATACACCGTATAGGCCATAGGCAATATCTGTAGGGGAAATATAATCGCAAAAATTTTCGAAAATTGTTAAGTTGGGTTTTTTTGATGTTCTAGAGTTCCTTAAATATGATATATTTTGACAAAAAAATATATATACTTATATACATTTTAAAAAACAGAATTTATTTTATGATTTTTTAGAAAAAAAAAATTTTTTTTGTCATACAGGGTACCATAGAAAACGGCCTCCTGAAAACGAAAGAAAAAATTATTTCAAAAGCGTATAGCTTTTTTAACAAACGGTGAAACACGCAGCTCATCAAATACGAGTGTTGTGGTCTTAGGAATAATACATTATTAAAACACTTTTTTCTCTCAAGAAGTTAAAATATACACATTTTCAAATAATTTGTGTGCCCCATATTGGATTTTTGCATATTTTGTAAAGGCTCGTCGAGATTGATATTTTTCTTAGACTCTAAATCCAAAATTGCTGTTTCTTTCATAGTAGGCTCTGATTACGTCTTGCCGCCATAGTGAAAAAATATTCAGTTAAGGCATACTTTCTAACATTGAACTAAGTATTATTTAGGTAATTGAAACTGATGATTGGAAATTCATAAAGAAATGATTAAAAGGTTAAAAAGACACATTTTCCGCACATTTTTGACACATCTCTCCTTAAGGTGATTCTGTTCTAATAAGAATATCTCGTACCCTCTGTTCTAACGAGTTATTAAAGTTGGTAAAAATTGGGATTTGAGAAAGATATTTTTACCGTATAGTATACAATTTAAGTTCAATACATATTATGTTATGTTAATAACACTTAAAAAGAGAATATTTTAACATAAAAAATTCATATTTCGATTGTTATCTACACGTCTAAACCTACGCATTATTAGAATTTAAACGTGTTTAAATTAATGGAATATAAAGCGAAATTAAATAGGTTGGTATAAATTAGTCAAATGTGATTTGTAGGATATTTTAATGATATAATAACATGACCATAAAACAACTATTTGATAAAGTATTCTAGCACACTACTAGAATACTTTATTTTTAATAATGTAATTTCAAGAGCAATAATAATTTTATTTAAATCAATGTCATTTATTGCAATTTTTTAGATATAGATTTATAAAAAAAATCAATTTCATTGACTCTACTAATGTGTCCAAAAATCATTGGTAATAAATTGCTTAAAATATAATTTAAAATACTTTTTTGTTTTTTTTTAGATCTGTGTTTGTCAGATTTGTTATAAGAATCAGCAATGAAAAGTATGTAGAAAAAAACAACATTTATAAATATATATATATATATATATATATATATATATATATATATATATATATATATATATATATATATATATATATATATATATATATATATATATATATATATATATATATATATATATATATATAGATATATATATATATATATATATATATATATATATATATATATATATATATATATATATATATATATAGCTACCTACAACGCAAGAACATTGGGAAATGAAGAAAGATTGATAGAACTGGAATATGAGCTTAACAAGATAAAATGGGACGTCCTGGGAATATCAGAAGTAAGAAGAAAAGGAGAAGACTGCCTCAGACTAAATTCTGGTCATCTCCTTTTTTACAAAGGAAGCGAACAGAATACTAATGGCGGCGTGGGAATCCTGGTGAACAAACGGTTGTCCTCTAACATTAAAACTTTGAAAGCCATTTCAGAAAGAGTTATCTACATCACCTTGAGAATAAATTCCAACATAACTATAAAAATCGTCCAAATCTATGCCCCAACGAGCAGCCACGATGATGATAAAGTTGAAGCGCTGTACGAAGAAATATCGAGATGCCTTTCAGAAAACAAAACGAAACATACATTGGTCATTGGAGATTTCAACGCAAAAATAGGAAGCACAGTGAACGAATCAAAATACGTCGGCCCATTTGGGCTTGGTACGAGGAACGAAAGAGGCGAGATGCTAGCCAACTTTCTGGAAAAAGAGCAACTTTACGTAACGAACACCTTCTTTAAAAAAAGGATTAACAAAAAGTGGACCTGGACAAGCCCAAATGGAAGAACTAAGAACGAGATAGACTATGTACTTTCACACGACAAACACATTATTCAAGATGTCGATGTCCTCAATTCCTTCACAACTGGTAGTGACCACAGACTTGTAAGGTGCAAAATCCTTATAAATGGAAAACTAGAAAGAGCCAAGAAATTCAGCAACAAACTTAAGCCTTTAGACGCGAGCACACTGAAAGAACGCAAAGAAGAATATATGCAGCAACTAACAGAACAACTGAGAAATACATCACCACAAATCGAAGAAAATATCAACGAAGCGAACACTAGAATAACACTAATAATAAAAGAAACAGCTAAAAATAACATGACACTAAGAGCAAAAAGAAAAGATAAGTTGACAGAAAAAACAAAACAGTTACTGGAAAAACGAAGAGATCTCATAAAATCGAACAAGAGAGACACGGTCGAATACGCAGAAGTCAACAAAACTGTAAGGAGAATGGCGAAACAAGACATTAGAGAACATCAGGAAGAACAAATTGAGAAAATTATAGAGCAAAACAGAGGCATAAAAATATTTAAGAAGGAGAATGCACACAAAAAAGAGATCAACAAGCTGATAGACAAAGATGGCAACATGGCAGAAGATAGACAACAAATACTGAAAGTCACGGAAAACTTTTATACGGATCTGTATGAATCAAAAGCCGACGAAGAAACCCTGAGATTATCAAAGGAAGATAAGCGAAGAATACTTAACATTGGCTCAGAAGAGCTGCCAGACATCGAAATCGAGGAAATTGAAAAAGCCATGAAACAAATAAAAAACGGAAAAGCCGCAGGACAAGACGACATCCTACCGGAAATGCTGAAGGAGGGAGGACCGCCGCTTATGAAAGAACTCAAAAAACTCTTTAATAAATGCCTCATCCAAGGAACGATACCGACCGATTGGGAGACCGCTATAGTTGTACTAATATACAAGAAAGGAGATCCTAGCAATTTAGAGAATTATAGACCAATAAGTCTTTTATCTCAAATATACAAACTATTCATGAGAATAATAACTAATCGACTTGACATGAAGTTCGAAACCTACCAACCTAAAGAACAAGCGGGCTTTCGGAAGAACTATAGCACAATTGAACATCTTCACACAGTCAGAATACTCATAGAAAAGGCGACAGAATACAATATCACAGTCTGGATGGCTTTTGTCGACTTTCGAAAAGCTTTCGATACAGTAGAATTCTGGGCAATTGAAAGAGCTATGAAAAACGCAAGAATAGATCACAGATATATCAACATACTACACGAAGTCAACGACCGATCCAAACTGAAGATAAGGCTCCACGAAGATACCAATGAGGTGAAAATAAATACAGGAGTTAGACAAGACGACATAATCTCACCCAAACTATTTACCTTGGTATTGGAGGACGTCTTCAAGAATCTGCATTGGGAAAACAGGGGACTTAACATATCTGGAGAAAGACTCAACAACCTCAGATTTGCCGACGATATCGCCCTTTTTGCCGAAGATGAAACGGAATTGAAAGAAATGCTCCAGGAGTTACAACAAGGGGCACAATATGTCGGTTTAGAAATGAACACCTCAAAAACAAACGAACGTGCAAACAATTAATAATACAATATCCCTACAAGGACAAGAAGTGGAAAAGGTAGATTCATACGTATATCTGGGGCAAGAAGTCACAATCGGAAAAATTAACCAAGAACTGGAAGTCAATAGAAGAATACGTCTGGGATGGGCGGCTTTTGGCAGACTAAAACATATCATTCAGTCAAGACTACCTTTAAAACTGAAGTGCAGAGTCTATAATGAATGTATCCTTCCAACAACGACATACGGCTGCGAGACATGGGTTCTTACCAAGAAAATTCTCAACAAACTACAAGTTCACCAGAGAGCAATCGAAAGAAAAATGTTAGATACATCCCTTAAAGACCGTAAAACGAATGAGTGGATAAGAAGCAGGACCAAAGTCCAGGACATAACAAAACGAATCTGCTCTCTAAAATGGAACTGGGCAGAACATGTGGCCAGAAACAACACTAACTGGAGCGGAAAAGTTACCAGATGGAGACCTTGGGGAGAAAAAAGAAGCACTGGCAGACCCCAACAACGCTGGTACGATGACATTAAGAGAACAGGAGGTCTCAACTGGTATCAAGTTGCTCAGAACCGAGAAAACTGGAGAAACATGAGAGAGGCCTATATCCAAAGGATAGAAAACGGCTAGAAAGAAAGAAAGAAATATATATATATATATATATATATATATATATATATATATATATATATATATATATATATACATATATATATATATATATATATATATATATATATATATATATATATATATATATATATACATATATATATATATATATATATATATATATATATATATATATATATATATATATATATATATATATATATATATATATATATATATATATATATATATATATATATATATATATATATATATATATATATATATATATATATATATATATATATATATATGTGCGTTACTTGTGTTGGCTAAAATCTTGCATATTTATAAAAACCAAATAATTTTAACAAACCTGCTTACATTGCACAGCGCTGAGACTGAATAGGTATGCGGGACAAAAATCGCCAATCCTGACAAAAATTGAGCAAAATATGTCTGCTAATAACTTATTGTTACGTATTATGTGAATTTCGAAAGATATAATATTTAAATAAACGGTGTATTCCAAATATTCACAAATCTAACATCTGTTGTACAAAAATCAGCTCAAATTGACTTTTCACTTAACTTACCTTTGTTAAATATGTTACTTGCATTTTTCAATAATTAGAGACTTTTAGGCATATTTTTTCCACTATATACAAGGTATCCAACTTAACATAAAGACCAGCCGAGGAAGAGCGTATTTCTACCAGGTTTAAGTTGGTATATCTCATATCAAAATGAAAACAGTCCATTAAAAATAACCGAGATATCGGTTTGTTCCAATTTTAATTTAGGAGACCCTGTATATATCAAATACACACTTAAATATTTTACTGAACTTTTAGATTTATACTTATTCTCAAACTACGGGATCCCTTGCACCGACGCGCGACGTTGGTTGCTTTGAGATCAGTGTGGCGTACCATATGGACAAGTTACGCCACAGAAAGGGTTACGTTCACTATATCCGTCATGTTAGCTCTGTCAGCCATATTCGCTACATGCGTTAAAAATAGTATCAATCGATTTTAAATTTCCTATCATATAGCACACACTACATTTTCTAATTAATTTACATAAAAATAAAAATATTTTTAAAATATTAAGCATTTTATAATCAACATTTTTATTATAAAAATGTAATATGTAATAATTTTTACTTAATTATACCATTATCTCTTATCAAAACTAGTGCGTTATTTACTCAAAAAATAATAATGATTTAAAAACGTAGCGCGATGAAAACCTTCTCATAAGAGCGACCCGTTGCATGCACGCCGGCTTTCGCGCTTAGATTTGTTTACGACAGTTGCTATGGCAACGCAATGGTGAATATCCGTAAGCCAAATAGAGATAAACGCAGTATAAAACTGCTGCTGCAGGCTGCAGGCGCTTGTTCGCTTGTTATAGAATTAATATAAATTAGTGCATTCGGATCATTGGAGGCGGAAGGTTTTGCATCGATCGAATCGAATTGAAATTAGCTTTAAGATATAGGTGCATAACTGTTTTTTAAGAACAAAAAAATATATTTAAAATCTTATAAATTCATATCATTTCCACTAAGTATTAAAAAACGCTCTAAAGCTATGGATAATTAACATCATCAAAAGGTTAAAAAAAATAGCCATTTTGGGCGTGGCACTCCGAAAAATTTTCGTCTGCGCGTGGTGAACCTAGCTACGAAATTCACGAGCCGCCACTGTACTAAATTGAAAACAAATTACATATGTTTATACCAAGCGCATTGGAAGCAGAAAATAAATAAGTAAAATTATTATTATATAGAATTCGAGAACGATAGAGAGTTCCATAATTTTTTTTTATTTTTAGGGACAAATTACTGACACCGATCAATTTTAAATTTGTTAAAGTAATCAAACTCACATTCGATAAATAACACAGCGAAGTTGCTAAGTGCCCTCGATTATTATTTTGTCGTCTTCGAGAACAAAACCTTAAAATATTGACAAAGTTTTCCAGGAAAATAAATTCAGTTCTAAAGAGTTCGTGTCATTTTCCACTGGATTTTCCGGAATTTCTAGCTTCATTTCGAACTTATTCAGAGGAAGTTTGCCTTTTAGGCAATCTTCTCCTATTAAATCTTTTAAACTTTTGCATTCGTAATACGCTCCTAAAAAGATGTTTTGGATTTGATGGTAAAAGCTTTAAAATAGAACAAAAACTTAACGTTAAAAAATGGTAAAACTTTTCACAATTCATTGTGCCTGTGTCACGAAAAGCCTGAAGCTTTTTTATTGTGGGGTTCATATTTTCTGTACATAATTTATTGCAGATATAAGGCAAACAATTTTGTATTTTTTTATTCAATCGTACCCAACTGCAAATATTTTGAATACTAAATGGTGCCGATTATTTACTAAAATGCTATATTTAACAGCATATTTTTAAACTGTGTAGAAACAGAAATTGTAAGGTATTGGCCAAATAGTATAGTTATAGATATTTTATCGGTATACGTTTTTTGCATTAAGTTTTTTCAATTTGAATTACACGCCAGCTGGCCCGGCAGAACTTGTTTTGCTTTTTCCGTTATAAGGCATAATGGGCTACCAATGAAATTATAAGAATATGATGCGCATTCACCACATCGTCGAGATATGTTATTGAAGAATATCATATTGGTTTTATAGAAAAAATACCCAATAAAACAATACAAAAAATAGTGTTGAAATGTCTGGGTAACCAGAGCATCATTTAAAAAAATCATGTACATTGGTGCAGTACTCTGTCACGAACTTGCTCTCTTGATGTTTTAAATATATAGAAAATAAAATAAAATATTACATGTTCGTATTTCAAAACACCGATTATTATTTACTAAGTGGCCATTTTTTAAATACAATGCTATAGCTGCGAGCGGGTCAGTTCAGTATATAATGACGGTTGCTAAATATTTTCAAAAGTTGTCACATCAATTTGCAAATCTCTAATAAAAGGGAGAAAAGTAATAAAATAACAATTTTTTATTTTCGAATGGTTAAAAATAAGAACAGATGCATAGAAATAGACTGATATATTCAACCTACCTTTTAAGGACACTTTTTAAATTATTTATCTGAATAGCTAAAACAAAGAAAAGAAGATAATTCAGATTTATATAATAAGTAAATAAGTAAACTCGAGTAAATATAATGTTAATTGTGGTTCGGCAGCACGGTGTTAGTTCGGCTCCACAAATATATCCGTATTTTGACATCGAAACTTAACCTTATCGGCTGAAATTTGGTGTGTTTGTGGTCCGTGTTTGTCGAAGTGTCACTTGATTTTTGATGGGTCGAACCCTAAAGTGTAAAATAATTGATATTTAAAATGGCTTTAAACTGTGGTATCGGCAACGAGACAATAACATCAAGAAAAAAACTGGGCTGTGGTGGGTGCAAAAATTCCTTTTATACAAATTGTGTACACAAATCTGCCGATGTTGCCAGATTCTTATCCGATATCAGCGGTCTGTCGTTGAAGTGTAATGGGTGTGTCTCAAGATTTATTTCTGTAGATCAAAGTGACCTCAAAAGGCTGGTATCTGAACAAATTCAAGAGGCTCTTACTTCTATTAATTCTGCTTTCGAAGGTCTAAAAACGGATTTAATATCTATTATCTTGGAAAATTTGATATCAGTAGTTATCAAGGAATCTCATAAACCCGTTAGTTATTCCTCTGTTGCAAAGAATAATACCCAACCAGCAATATTACTAGTGCCTAAGAACCAAGCTCAAAGCGTAAAACGAACTAAACAGGATATTGCTGAAAAAATTGATCCTGCAGAATCAAGCATTCAGTTGGCTAAGGTGAAATCTGCGAATAATGGATCGATTCTTGTCGGCTGCAAAAACTGTGAAGAAAATATGAAATTTAGGAAACTGGCCGAGCAAGAACAGGATGGATTATACGAGGTACGAGAACTGCGTGGAATTCACCTAAGAGTACGCATTGTTGGTTTTTCTGAAGCATATGATGAAGATAGTCTTCTATCGGTCATAAAAAGATTGAATCCCGATCTTTTTTCCCAGGACTCCTCTTGTGAAATAATAAAAAATTTTAAAACTAAAAAGAATGCCAAACTTATTCAAGTAGTGTTACAGCTAGATAGAAATACTTATGATATAGTTATTAAAGTAGGTAATGTTTTTATTGGGTATGATGCTTGTACTGTAATTGACGGTGTTGAAATTAGTCGATGTTACAATTGTAACGAATTTAATCATTCATCTAAAAACTGCACAAAAGCCCCCTGCTGTCCAAGATGCGGTAAGGACCACCTGGTTAAAAATTGTCAGTCACAAATTCTAAATTGTTCGAATTGTGTTAATTTTAATGTTCGTAAGCATGGCAACACTATTGATACTTCCTATGCTGCTTGGGATTTAAACAAATGCTCTGTTTATAAAAATGCATGCGCCAAACTTTGCGACAATATTTTAGCACAATAGCAATCAATCGATTAGTGCCTGCCCATTGAAAACCCCACTTCACAGGTCACTTCACACGTTCATGCGCTGTATCTTCTTCACTGAACCAACAATTTGTAAGCCATCATTTTTCAGTATATTATCAAAATACCCGCGGACTCAAGGCAAAACCTGTTGATATGCTAAACAATACGTCTTGTTTCGTTGTTGACCTTATAGCACTTACAGAAACTTGGTTAGATTCCTCTGTTTACAACAACGATTTATTCTCCAATAAATATAACGTCTTTCGCTCGGACAGAAATTTTTCTGAGACTAACAAATCCAGAGGGGGCGGAATGTTGCTAGCTGTAAAGCAACATTTTAAATCTAAACTAGTTGTATATCCCAAAACCGATTTAAACCCGAATAACGATCTGGTAGGTGTCAAAATTACATTTGATTTTTCTTCCACGTTTTTGTTTGTAGTTTATATACCTCCGCCAGGAGCTCCTCTATTGTTAGAAACCTATTTGACTTATTTTCTTTGGAATATTTGTATAATAGGTGATTTTAATATAACCTCATATTCTGACTCTTTATATCATGACACAGCTTAACTAATATACTGCAAAACTTTTTAAACTGCTGTAATTTCAGGCAAAATAATGATATTAAAAACTTAAGTGGCAGTGGCACTTTTTATGAAAAATTATATGCAATAATCAATGCATGTGTACCTAAATATCATAAAGCATATAGCAAAAAATATCCACCTTGGTTTTCGGCTGACACAATATATAACATTAAACATTTACAAAAAAAGTGAAGTTTAGTTTAGTTTAAAATTGGAATAATTATTTACACATTGCAATAGAGTACGTGCTGTAAATTGGTTTTGCAATTTCTAACCAGGGGTTCCACATTCGATGTTTAGTATTCTTATCCTTGTCAATCAGCTGTTCTTATTGTAATTCGTATTGGAACAAAAGTAGCGTAGGGAAATTTATTAATGTCTACTTTATTTACTGCAAAATGAACCTTAAACAATTAAAAAATGAGTTAGTTTCGTAGGGGCTAAAACAACTGGGTCCAAAAAGCAACTGTAGAGACGATAAGAGTATAAAATTGAATTTATAAAACTTTTTTGCGCTGTTTATAAATCTAGCATAATTATCAAAATTTTAATTTTTTCAAGTTTTTTCCTCTTTTAATTTACTTTTGTGAAAAAAAAAGAGAATAAACGAACTCGGAGCAATCATTTTCTGTTTCATGAAAACTGATGGACATCTTGGCACACAATAATTGTATGACATATTTAAATGAACAAATATAAGCTGGCTGATAATTATAAAACATCTAGTCTTGTATTGAAACAAAATAAAAACTGAGAAATTATTTCTATTTACGTGAAAAACAACCCATTTATGTAATTTGAATAACAGAAACAGTAAGGGTATGTTTTTATACATCTACATGCAAATGCTTTATTGTTAGTAAAAAAATTAATAGCTGACGGCTTTTTTAAACCTGTGGAAAGGCCATCCAGAAAAGCCTGTCTTAAAGATTTGATGGATTTATCAACTCATATCTTTAGCTTTGTATGTCCGGCATTTATCCACGTTTCATCCAAATAAAAATTTCTTTTCTTCTCATTTCTATAACGTCTAATTTGGAACAAATAATTCCTTCTTCATATTACAATCTCGTCCCTGACCATTAAAATGCAATTTCTTCCACGTTTTTCAAATTTAAAATGTAATGATTTTAATAATTTGTAGAATGTAGTCCTTTTAAAAATCTGTGTCGTCGTTGACTTCTTGGCTCTCTTACGATTGCGGCGTGTTTTTGGGCCTGATAATGAATGTGTGTATGTATATTGTATGTGTATTCTTTAACTATTTTATAAACACTACTAGCGCATACTCCGGCTTTATCAGCTACTCTTTGCTCTTTATCGGCCAATGGTAACGCAGGATTATCTTGAAATTTATGCTTGCGTATGTTAAGGATAATTGTCTTGTTTGAATAGTTAAATGACTTTTCTTGATTATCTTTTTAGGAGGGCTTAAAGTTTCTTTGATTGTTTCATCGGCAGAATCCGTGGCCGACATTTTTAGGAAGTTCACTTTATAGCTGAAAAACGTAAGATACTTCACATCAAATATTTAATTTCTCGATAAAAAGTACTATTTTCTGTTTTTTTTTTTGCCTTTGATGATTAATAATAATAAGCTCTTTTAAATGCGCCATTTTAAATCCTTTAATTTTAAGGATAAATTTGTATTTAGCGACCCTATTAATCATTCTAGGCGGACGGATGTCAGAAAGTGCGTAAAAAATGAATCAAGTTTTAATAAAGCAATAATTTTAATTACTTACTTACCTAACAGATCATATACACAAAACTCCTAACAGAGGTTACAAGAAATGATGGCAAATAATTTTGAGACGAAGAAGAACAACTAACTGAATGCGTTCCTGCAGAAAAACTACACTGACCTGGGCAAGCCGTTAAATACCGCTGGCCAATAACAATCAAGCTTTTGCTGGATCACGTGCGTATCAAACTGTTGTCTTGCGGGTATTTGTGTTTATGTGTCACTTGCGTTTAAGATGAATAGACTTTAAATGCTACAATTAAATTAGATATGCAATTCAACTATGAACTATGAAAATGTATTATTTTTAAAAATCACGTGTTCAACATTTTTTAATGCCCTATTTAAACTAAGAGCGCTCCGAAACCTGGGTTTCATTCTTAGGATAACCAGGGACTTTCGAGAACCACAATGTATAATTTAATTATATATCTATCTCGTAAGATCTGTTCTCGAATACGCGCCTAAAGTGTGAAACCCTTATTATGGAAAAATACGTTCACAAACTTAAAGCTTTGCAGCGAATGTTCATAGGCTAGTGTTTAATAGTCTTTTTGTATATAAAATTTCAAATAATTTAATTTACTCACCATACTATTTAAACTATATTAGAATAAATTGTAATGCTTACGTAATTAGTCATAGGAATCTCTTGCAAACACCCCAGACAACTACAATATACTTTTATAATTCCCCTAGGGTAAGGTGCATGAACACAGTTAATAACATGTGTGCTGAAAACACAGATATCGACATCTTTCACAGTATTTGTAAGTTTAAGAAATTCGTATTTTCGAACTTAATCTTATAATTATATCTACCGTAAATTTTGTTACATTTATCAAAAATGAAAATTACAGTATAATTTTGTCATATTGGTTTCCCGCCTCTTCCGGGAAATTGAAGTACTTTTTTGTTTGGATTTATTTAGTAATTAATTATATTTCTAGAACCGAGGATAAATGGACTTCGCAGCGACGACTTATTACAATATTATGTTTTTATAAATTTTGCCCTGTTATTGGGTGCTTAGAGCACCTGTTGGGCGGTGGTAATAAATAAAAATAAGTAAAATATTTATTTATGTGAGCATCTAATACTGCCTGTTTAAATTCTACCGTTTAACATTGAACCAAGTAATACTATTTTCTATAGTATTATTTTAATTACGTTTAAGTTTTTTAAACTATTATGCACATTGAAACTGCAATCATAAATTCGAAACATCGACTATTTTCTATTTTTGACTATTTGTCTTTGAATCCCCATTCCCAAACTAAGAATGGACAGAAAAGCTTTTATCAAATCGGATTATTAAAACAAAACTTGAAAGAATTTCGTCACAGTACTTGAGCATCTAATTCACTAATTTTATTTTATGTTTTTTAAATTAATTTAAAATACCTATAGACAAATATAAACAAAATGTGTTTTGTAAAACCCAGAACTTCTACATCTATGTATGTACGTCATTTTTCTTTCAGTTGTGGTGTCTAAGCAAAAATTCTAGTAAATTAAAATTATACAAATAAAAATTATTTTTTCATTTTTTGAGCAGCTATTTCACCCTCTTTACCAGCCCATATAATGGAAAACATGGCTTACGTGTGCAAAAAAAGGAAATACATTTGTCTGATTTAACGTTTTTTAAATAAATCTAAGCATTATGGAAATAAAAAATATTGTATTTCCATGCTATAGGGCCAACCCCTATAGCGAGAAAGAAGTTTTATATACAAAGAGATAAAATAATATTGATATGCTTCAGTATTTGTTTTATTGATCTAACCGCTTTAGACAAAGAATATTTGCATTTTTGAGGTTATGGAAATGGAAATGGAGAAAATATAATTATATTATATAACATATAGGTACCTATATATTCTTATCATTTGTCTACTCTGTATAATGGAAATAAATGTCTTTATATACAAAATTATAAAAGAAATTGGACCTATTTTGCTCTTTTATTAAGCAACTTAAATGCTTCTAAATTATTTTTTTTTGCATTTTCATAGAGCTGTTTCATTATCTTAGGTCTACTAGGTATATTAAAAAAAAATGGAAGTTTGACATGTTTCACAGTGTTTTAAATATTTTTTCGTTACCAGGAGCTGTCTCATCTTTTCAGGCCTACCATGTTTATTAGACTAAAATTACAATATTCACAAAAAAAAATAAAATAAATTTAACGTATTTCGCCACTTTTCGAAATTGTTGTAATTTAAAAAAAAATTATATAATCGAAAAAAAATCAAGTAGAACATCTATTTCTGTTGTTAATTTTTCTGTTGTTGGTATGTGCCTTTTTAAGAGATAATTTGAATGCGTTTTTATACCCCATAATAATATCAAAGATCTAGAAAATTGCCAAATAACTCGCTAAATTATAGACCAGAAAAGAAACTCTGTGAAATTAGGCGATATTTTTGCAAATATGTGAGAAAAAATTTAAGGCTTTTTTTGGTAATAAAAAGGATGTGATAAAATATTCTGATAAGAGCCAAAATATGAAAAATATGATTTTCACTAGGTTTTAGGATAATAAGCCAGAAATTCGCAATTTTGAACACGTTTTTCTCAAGTTCAGATAATTGTTGCTCAATTCGTCATTAAGCAACGGGATTCATTTTGCACTAGCTAAAAATTAAACGAGTCGGTTTGACCCTTCTTAAATTATCATTGGCGAAAATTTTGTTTACATGCACATATACACATACACCCATACACACATACACGCGCACACGCACTCATACATACATAAATACACAGATCCGTACACAAATCATATTTTATTTTCTAAAAAGAGATTTTTTTTATTGTATGTAGGGACTCTAAAACGTCGATTAATAATACAATATATTGGCTGTTATATGGAGAAGTAAAAATAAATTCACAATATATCTTAAATAATAAATATAATCTTAAGTACGAAAAAAAATCTATCATTGAAGAAGAAAACTATTATTTTTGTAATGAAAATATAAAAGAAAAGCAAAAAACCAAAGAGAAAAGCATCAAGTATAAGAAACAAAGAAATAATCAAGGCATATAAATATAAAAAAAACAAACATATATGAATATGTTGATAAGAAATGTAACGTTTTATTTAGAATTGAAGACTACACGGCAAAAACGATGAAATTCATAAAAACTGATAAAGTACGATAAGATAAGATAAGATAGGATAAGATAAGGGGTAAATATGAACATGTCCTGCCACACTTGCTGCAGTAAAACATCATATTAGCTCATTTAGAGGCAAGCAAAGCCACACAAATCTGAAATCACGTATTTACCGGACACTCTAACAATAAAAAAGTGTATAATATGTACAGGGAGTTAAATCGTCTTGAAGTATCATACGAGTTTATCGCAAAATATTTAACAATTACTTCAACATTAAATTTTGATATCCGCGTAGTGATACCTGCAGTATTTGCGATAAATATGGTGCGGAAAAAACAGTATTATTAAAGAATAAGAGCAAATCAACCACGTCAGAAAATGATAAAAAAATACTTCAGGAACTAAAAAAGAAAAAACGGAACCTGAACTTCATCTACGAAAGATTGAAGTATTTTATGCTCGTAAAAGAGAAGTAAGAAAGAAAAGTACAAAAAGTGAAGATTTCGAAGCAATAGCTATAAATTTCCAAAAAAACTTGTTAATACCAAACATAACAACCAACGACGCGTATTATAAAACGCAACTTACTTTAAGTACTTTTAATATTCACGTACGGGCTACCGCTGATTACTACTTTCATTGTTACCTCGAAAATATCGCAGCTAAGGGATCCGAGGAAGTAATTTCATGTTTGCATCATTTTATATTTACTCAGTTACACTCCAATGTCAGAGATTTAGTAATATTTTTTGACTCGTGCGGAGGACAAAATAAAAACTATAACTTCTTCACTACTTAGTCATCTCCACCCGCAGACTTAACAGCAAAAGAATGGTTTTTCCAATAATTTAATCAGCGGACCAAAGCTGAAACTGTTAAAGATTGGTTAGAGGAATTTAAGACATCCCGAACGAAACCCAGCTCATTTAAAATTATAGAAGTAGATCAGTCCCTAATTTGTCAATGGAATCAGTTTCTTGCTACGAGTTTCAAAAGAAAATGTCCATTTTCTGTCAGACCTATTCGCGAAATAGTGTGTGAAGCTATTGATCGTTAGTACATTTCATTTAGAGAAAACTACAATGGTCAGTTTTTGTCTTTTTAGATTTTTTGCCAACTAGTGTGGAAAAGTGGAAAGACTTGCAATACCTTAAACAGTTTTGTGGTGATGCTGCCAAACAATTTTTCGATAGTCTTTCTCAAAATATAACAAGCAAAGTTCCAAGAGATAAAAAGGCTGATACCGGTTCTTCCAAGAAGCAAACAAAAAGCGAAACAGTTAGGAAAAAGAACGTAAGAAAGATCACAAAATAGCTAAAAGTTGTTTGTGTAAACTAATAAGCTGTAAACAATGCACTACGAAAAACTAAATAAAACAAAAATTCTCGTTTTTTATACGTAAGTTACTTACTTTTCATATTTCTTTATATGCACCCTATCGTAAAAATACTTTATTAGGTATTGATCAATATCAGATAACTATCTTGTTCTTATGCTAATACAATATTATGCCATAGTTTACTACATTAGTAAGAGCTATAAAACTTTAATCCGAATTTTCATCGTTTTTGCTATGTTTTTGATGATCAAAAATAAAGAAAATAAAAAATTCATAGCGGTCTAGGAATACTTTTATTGTTCTGAACAATAAATTATAAACTATTAATAAAACTTTTGCTTAATAATTTAAATTCCGTGATCTGCAAATCTTGTTTTAAACTTTCCATTTTATTTTCTAACAAAAGAGATAAAAGTGATTTTCATCGTTTTTGCCGTGTGGTATTGTAAAAAGAAAATAGAGATATAAACAAAGCAGGATGAATTATTAAGATAAATCAACAGACATAATTCGCATTAGCACGTTAGTTTATTTTATAGCATACCTATCCGGTTGTACTGGAAAACTTTTATTTAAATGATTTTCTAACAAAAAAGTATCGTAAATAATTGCTATTTTTTTTAAGTTATCGTAGAATTAGTTTTGTTAGAAGCACACAATATCTTAATATTCGACAGGAATAGTTTGTGTTTCGTATATTTCTAAAAGCTAAAAATTATTATTTTAATAAATCGATGTTTACATGGTCATTGTCAAAATTCACACTCAGATAGATATACAGGGTCGCTGTTTTGTATGGAAACGGTCGATTGTTTCGAGGAGTAAGATGAGAAGAGTAAGAAAGATTTTTGCTAATTGTAAATATATTAAACTTCATGCATTTATGTTAAAAACCCTGCCATAAGAGGCAGTGCATTCACATTGATCCCAGTGCATAGAGCGTTTTCCGCCTTTCTCTCTCTCTCTCGCTCTCTCTCTCTCTCTCTATATATATATATATATATATATATATATATATATACAGTTTATTCTATGAGAAAAAAATTGATTTTTTTTTTGCTGTGACTTTAACCAGTCTTATATAATTACTTTTTCTTTACTTCAATAGGCTTTAAAAACCCCTAAAACTTATGTATATAACGTTTTTTGATTCCGCTCATACTTTTATAATTGACCTTTTCCGTACATACCAGCGACATTGTATACTTTCCTTACTAGATAGATTAATTTGTCTTTGAATGTGAAAGCTTTATTTACCTTCGATCGGGTTTTATTTTATAGCCTGTAGTTAACATTTAGTCAGAGTGACTAAATTTTTAGTATTTATAAAATCTGTTGGCATGTTCGAGAATGTAATATTTATAACACCATTGGCAGATAAGGCCAAAAAGGCATCTGGCATGCAATATTAATGCTGATTAGCTTCAAACATAAATGTTATAGCAGTATTTGCATAGAGCATTATTGTACCTAATGAAGAACATGGTGTGAAACTCAAGAATCATGATTTCTTAAGGGGGCAGCTGCAGTCAATTAGCATTGAGAAAATATCGCGTAAAATGACCAAAAATAGGTTGGTTTCTGTGATAGTCTGCGAAGTTATAAAAAGGAATTTGAGGATGAGAGTTTAACACATATCTTCTAAAACACATCTAAATTAAATTGAGTATGTTGAATTTTTCATTTTAGCCTTTAAAAGTAAAAAAAAATATGTTTATATGTCTAGTAATTTTTCGAAAACAATAGTGGTACTAACCTTGAGCTTTTCTATGCTCAGAAGTAATTTCGTCAAATTCCAAAATACTCAAATTGGAGAGCATACATATAGGTACATTTCTGAAAAAAAATTGATCCGAAAAACATAGTAGTTTTTTTCCAAACTATCACCAAAGATAATTACTAAAATCTTGGAATGTTTTTGGGAGAATACGTTAGGTTGGCAATTGCAGTTGGTAAAAGGTAAAGTTTGAACCCCTATCGCAAGATGTCGGCCCAAATTTTTCAATATTTTCTAATGGAAGGGAGAGCGCAATGACGTCAAAGAAAATGGAATTCCGATCGCGTGTTGTCAATGACGTCAGATAAATAAACATTTATCTCTCGCATGGTCTTTCGTTTATTTTTATGAGATTCTAGGGTTTTTCTTTTAAATAAAATTTAGAATATTTTATAACATATCATGTTGGAAAAACTAAGTAATCAGTAGATTTGGGCAAATGGAAAAACATAATTTTTTAAACAATATTTGTATTTTAAGGGAGAAAATCGATCTTTCCTTGAACTATGTGGGATATTAAGGAAGAGGAATGTATGTTTAGGTCATATTTTAGTTTGTTACGGTGGGTTCGTGTAACAAATTTTAGTTTTATCTTTTTCTTTAGTTAATAAGAATTCACACCGTTATTGGTTGTTTTTTGTCATGTAACATAAAAAAAATCAATGAAACTATTCTTAGTGACAAAAAATTATGCCAAATACTAAATTTTGGAAAAGATTTCTTAACTCAAAATTGTTCTATTCTAAAAAATAGAAATATATAGATTTATTTGACCCTACGCAAAGAAAACGAATTGATGTTTCATATAAGTAGTTAGTAAAGTATACCTAACTGGACATTTAATTTCAAAATAAACAAGTTTATAAAATTTCCTGCATGCTTTTAAACGTCCTCAAATGTAGTTCATCATTTTTATATCGGGTATGCAAAATAGTCCATTGTATAAAAAATAAAATACGCCTTGAGCGGGTGAAAACCTTCTCCCTCAAACTATTAAGAAAATAGGAACAATTGTATAGAATTTAAAAGTAAAATAAGTACCTAAATGCACTATAATTCTGCCATAGCACAAAACATGAACAAGCATGTTGTTTCTACTCTTTTTTGCAAAATTACAAACAGCTTTTTATGAACCATGACAAATTATTTTAACATAAATTAAGCACTGAAATTTATTAGTCATGAAATGTTTTCAGGTATATCTGGGTATAAGAGTGTTTTTTCTTTATTTTGATTCCAACTTCTACAATTTGTTATAAAGGTCAGAAAAAAATAAATTTCAACTACAAAATTTTAAAAAATATCCCCAAGATTCTAAACATATTTAGCTTCGTTTGAAATCTTAGAATTGCAATGTGAGTAAAATGAAAATTTTTCTGCTTTTACAAAAATAAAAAATGGTTTTGCAAGTTTCTGATGGGATTTTTCTATCTTCTGATAGGTCTAAAAGATAGCAAGAGAAAATATAAAAAACTCTGTTTGCCGGTTAGTCATTTATTAGGAAATAATAGCATTTACATAAATGGTATTTATATATTACAATATCATCATATACATTTTTAAGATTAGGAAAATAGTATCTATCTACAGTAATAATGATTTATTGAAGAAACCAATAGATCTTTTATTTTATATAAAATGTAGTTGCTTAGTTGCTAACAGAACGAACTAACTATGTAGTCTAATTAATATATTTAAGCTTTGATTAGATTAAAAAAAAACAATAATTCAAATTATGTGCTCGAGTTGGTTAAAATATAAAATAATTATGTTTTTATTTTTGAACTACATATATAACCAAAGTAGAAATGAACAGATTTTTTATTGGTATCCTAAAATTACTAAAGTGAATATTCCTAACTTACAAACCAGTAATTATGTTTTTTTTTGCTTATAGCATTTAAATAAATAATATGTAAGATAACATTTTAGTAGCACTTGAAAGATATTTTTTGTAGTTTGGCTGGGTATTCATGAGTATGCTATTAAACTGTGGAACTTATACACTACGAATGTATAGTAGGTATATTAAATTATAAAATTCTGAGAATAGTTTGACTTTCTTGGGTGTAGGGTAGTGTAAAGGTAACATTCAGCCTAGTAAGTTAAAACCTCCATACTCGAACACAAAAACAGCCAAAGTCTTAGAAAGAGCCAGTTAATACTTAATATTTATATTTATATATATATATATATATATATATATATATATATATATATATATATATAGATATATATATACAATGTGTCCCAAATTTGGCTTACATGCATTGCTATCTCGTAAACCGCTATAGCTACAGGGTGGGTTAAATTAGGAAAGTTTTAGAGAATTTTATTACAAATTTGATGACGTTTTGAAGTTTAGGATATCTTTTGTGGTTTTCAAGATAATTGGGAAAAATCAAAATGGTGCATTTTCAACTTTTGCCCGTAGCTTCTAAACGACTCGTATTATGGTTTTATGGTTTATACATTATTAGGGCGCTTTTATTAGAGGAACATTATGCAGGTAAAACGAAGTTTCTAGCTTCAATTGTTTTTGAGATATTGGCATCAACTTTTTATTTTCTTACCGACGCCATATTGGATTATTGTATTTTTGGAAAGATCTATTTAAGAGCTTTCCAATGATGTATAACAATGTAAGATTATTATTTTTCTTGAGCTCTAAAAACCAAAATAATTTTTTTTTTAAGTAGGCTTTGATTACGCATGGCGGTCATAATGAAACAAAAGAATGCCGAATTCCTGAATAGTACTTGTTATCATTTTCTCATTGTGCCGAGTTTTTACAAAGTTTATTTGAGTTTCTTATACTACTTAAAATGGAGGGTAATTATTCCAACGAAGAGAATTTGGATATGATAGAGCTTTATTTTAAAGCAAATAGAAATACACAAGCAGCTGCGCGTTCATACGAAGAACAATTTCCAGACCGACATCAACCAAGCCAAAGGCATTTCAGATTTCTAATTGTTAACCTGTTAGCCTACGGGTCTTTTTTGAAACCGAAACCAAAGACCTATTCAATAGATAATGAAGCAAGAAACGCAGCTATAATAGAAAGTGTCAGGGACAACCCAACAACCTCAGTAAGAAAGATTGAAGAACAAACGGCAATTCCCAAATCAACCGTCCAACGAGTCTTGAAAAAACTTCACTTTCATCCCTATAAACCTACTATTGTACAGGGTCTTCAGGTAAATGATTTTGCTAGAAGAATCACGTTTAGTGAATGGTTCATCAACAAATGCCAGCAAATACCCAACTTTCATTCTAAAGTACTTTGGACAGATGAAACACGATTTACAAACTAGAATTTTCAATAAACATAATACTCATTACGGGGGCACTTGTTAGCTTATGGGTAAAAATATTAATTCAACCATCGATGTTTCAGATTTTCAACTAAGATATTATACTAACAGTGAATACCTAGTGACTAAAATGTAACTATCACACTATTGAAAATACCTAAACTAAATTTAAATTAACACATAAAAAAAATATAAGTTACACCACATGCCTCCCTCCATTTTCCACACATTTTTGACATTTCTCCAATACCTTCCGTGTAACCCTTCTTAAGGTGTTCCTGTTAATATTAGCAAAAACATCTCGGACTCTGTCTTCTAGCTCTCTGAGACTTTCTGGCGGAGAAAATTCGTAGACCTCATTTTTTGCGTATCCCCATAAATAAAAATCGGGAGGAGTAATATCCGGTGACCTTGCCGGCCAAGCAACAGGGCCATTATTAGCGATAATATTTTCCCCGAAAGTATTTCTGAGGACCGCCATCACCTCTAATAGTTGCAAATATCTGTTACCCGATAAATTTTCTTGGAAAATGAACGGCCCAATCAAACGGTTATCTAAAATACAAATTGTTATGAGTGATTTAAAGCAGAAGTGCATTGTTTGGAATTACCTATAATGCCACACCACACATTGAACCCAAATTTTGTTTGTAAACGTCTTTCTTCTAAATTATGAGGATTCTCGGTGCCCCCGTAATGAGTATTATGTTTATTGAAAATTCCACAGTTTGTAAATCGTGTTTCATCTGTCCAAAGTACTTTAGAATGAAAGTTGGGTATTTGCTGGCATTTGTTGATGAACCATTCACTAAACGTGATTCTTCTAGCAAAATCATTTACCTGAAGACCCTGTACAATAGTAGGTTTATAGGGATGAAAGTGAAGTTTTTTCAAGACTCGTTGGACGGTTGATTTGGGAATTGCCGTTTGTTCTTCAATCTTTCTTACTGAGGTTGTTGGGTTGTCCCTGACACTTTCTATTATAGCTGCGTTTCTTGCTTCATTATCTATTGAATAGGTCTTTGGTTTCGGTTTCAAAAAAGACCCGTAGGCTAACAGGTTAACAATTAGAAATCTGAAATGCCTTTGGCTTGGTTGATGTCGGTCTGGAAATTGTTCTTCGTATGAACGCGCAGCTGCTTGTGTATTTCTATTTGCTTTAAAATAAAGTTCTATCATATCCAAGTTCTCTTCGTTGGAATAATTACCCTCCATTTTAAGTAGTATAAGAAACTCAAATAAACTTTGTAAAAACTCGGCACAATGAGAAAATGATAACAAGTACTATTCAGGAACACAAAATGATTGTTGACATGCGGCATTCTTTTGTTTCATTATGGCGGCCATGCGTAATCAAAGCCTACTTAAAAAAAAACAATTATTTTGGTTTTTAGAGCTCAAGAAAAATAATAATCTTACCTTGTTATACATCATTAGAAAGCTCTTAAAAAGATCTTTCCAAAAATACAATAATCCAATATGGCGTCGGTAAGAAAATAAAAAGTTGATGCCAATATCTCAAAAACAATTGAAGCTAGAAACTTCGTTTTACCTGCATAATGTTCCTCTAATAAAAGTGCCCTAATAATGTATAAACCATAAAACCATAATACGAGTCGTTTAGAAGCTACGGGCAAAAGTTGAAAATGCACCATTTTGATTTTTCCCAATTATCTTGAAAACCACAAAAGATATCCTAAACTTCAAAACGTCATCAAATTTGTAATAAAATTCTCTAAAACTTTCCTAATTTAACCCACCCTGTAGCTATAGCGGTTTACGAGATAGCAATGCATGTAAGCCAAATTTGGGACACATTGTATATATATATATATATATATATATATATATTTTTTTTTTTATTAATTTTTTTCTTGGGCATAGGTTAGCTAATTGAAAAATAAAACTATAATTCATATCGACGTTTCGCTCATTATAGTGACCTTTCTCAATTTTTTTCTTGGAACCATGTCAGAATAAATATCTTGAGAAAGCTCAATATAATGAGCGGAACGCCGATATGAATTATAGTTTTACTTTTCAATGAGTTAACCTATGCCCTTGAAAATAATTAACAAAATATTTATATATTATTAAAGAAAAAAAACACAAAATATATATTAACTGGCTCTTTCTAAGAGTTTGGCTGTTTTTGCCTTGGAGTATGGAGGTTTTAACTTAAATCCATTCAGAATAGGCTGAATGTTACCTTTACCTTACGTATAATATATATGTACGTATATATATATATATATATATACAGTGTCCTTGAAAAAGTTATTTTTTTATTAGGCCACTTTCTCAAAATTTAACATAGGTAATAACTTTTGCTTTACTAAGGATGAAAAATGACTTAGAGGGAATAGTCACCTGACTTGTGTTCCCTGCCAGAATTGATATATTTCTTTAAAGAAGTCGCAGAGAAAGGGTATTTCTTTAAAGAAGTCGCAGAGAAAGTGGTTATTTGCTAAAATAGGAGAAAGTGCTATAAAAAGGTGTTTCTTTTATAGTTTTACATGTCAAATTTTGGTCAGCAATTCTAATTTTCAATTTTTATAACTTTGTACAAGGCACTTAAATATTAAAAAAATAGTTTTAAATTTCGATTATGCTCCTAAATTAGTCAATTACAACTTTTTTGTATTAAGATATCTATTTACTATCGAAAATCTTTAATTAATATTAATATAATAAAATAATAAAATCACGACAACTTTGCATCAAGCTTAACATACTTTTGAAAAACAATTTTAATTTTTTTCCAAAAAAGACACAGTTTATGGGATATTTAGGTATAAAAAATTAATATTATGTTAAGGTTACTAACAGAAAACTCTTTTTTTTTAAGTTAGACAATTATTATTTTTTTAGAATTTTCAAAAATCAGGAAAAAGTTAAAAAAATATTGGAATTTTGACCGAAATTTGGTACGCACAAATTAAATTAAATACAAATTAAAAAATAAACAACTTTTCCTAATACAACTTTTTCATATTTTAGCAAATAAGACCATTTTTCTGTAATTTTTTTAAAGAAATATCAATTTTAACAGGTAAGCAAGTTTTCTGATGTAAGTCTTTTATAAATGTACTATAATGTAACAAATAAACTTGAAAATCATACCAGTATAGGTGAACAAACAAATTATTAATATAAAGACATGGCTGAGGCAAGCATCGGATAAATGGTGCTTATGAAATGTACACTCCAGATTGCTTCTACACATACCACATGGTATGAATTGGCAAACAACACAAATAAGTAGTAGTGAAACAATGCATTAATACTGAACCACTTACAGCATATACAAAATAACTATCAGCAACAAAATTGGGATAGCTATGGGGTCACCTTTATCTCCATTTCTAAGTAGAAACTTTTTGTATTAAATATAATTCAAATATATCTACATAAAGAGATCTTATTACTAAATTCTGCACACAACAAACACGCCTACTCATACTCATAAGATGAATTAACTAGTCATGGGGATTTACTACAAAAGCATAAACTGTTCTACTAACGATTACAAACTTAACTTAACTAAATCTATAATTAAAGTATATTTTCCTTTTCTGCTTTCTTCATCGATGGTGAGATTCAAAATTACATGGTCTATTGGCTTGTACAGTTCGTAGCAATAAACAGTTTTCTTGTGATATGGAGTTTTCTTTGTACCTAGAGAAAAAATAACTAGAATTAGTTTTTTCCTTGTTTAGTTGTCTACAATTAATACATACCTAACAAAATAAAAAAACTAAATTCTGTGTCAAAATTAAATATGTTTTATCAGTACTACACAAAAGAGGCCCAAGTAAAATAGGTATAAGTTAATCTTTAATTGTAAAAGCTTTGGAAGTTTTAATTTAATACTAGATAGTAAGCAAATCTTTAAGAAGGGTTTGTTGCATTTTACTTTTCTACATATTAGTAATAGGTAAAATACCTTACATAGATTTTTTGGCCTATTATTAACAGTAATGATATAGAACAAATTCTCTTTAATGCTAATTGGTAGGAAAAAAAGACGCAAAAACTAGCTTCATTAGCGAGATGGACTTGATGTAATAAAAAAGCCAGAATAATTAAATATTGTTTATATAAACTGAAAAGCATGAAAATAATTTTATTTATAATTTCAACTTAACAGGTGTTTTCCATTAGATTCAGGCAAGGCCCAAGCAAATAAAGAAAAGCAAGGGAAAAGTGCATATAAAAAAATGTTTATTTTAATCATTATCAACTGTTGTCATAAATATAAAAGTAAATTATAAACTATAGCTACTATTAAGACAAGCTACAGAACTCTCAAAATAGAACAGAAAAAATTTAACAAGTTCTTTGAAAGAAAAAATAATTGATGTACCACACCTTAGACCTAAAATTCTTAGTTATTGTTTTTTAATAAAAAAATCGACATTTTGTGTATTTTAAATACGTACAAAGAAAAAAATGGTTGGAGATAAAAATAATATTTTAGTCTGCTTTAATATGATTCAAATGTTATCTTTTGAAAGAATAATTATATTACCTGATAATAATAAATGTGATTTCTTTTTATACTATATTTAATGTTTAGTCAAGTACTTAATATGTAAAAAGTCTAAATAAACAAATATAATTTTGGGAATTTAATAGTTATAATAAAAAGTGTTTTACCATCAGGTGTAGCAGCTAAGGGGTTAAATTCTTCATGAATAAAATTGGCAGGTTCCTTGATTTTTGCATTTGGTCTTTACTGTGCGAATTTCTGCCCTGCAACACTCTCTTTTTGCTTTCCATAAAGTGTGTAATCGGTTTTAAAATGCCTTAGATTTATAATGGAACTGACCAGGTTATTGCAGGAAGTGTTATGTCGCCTTTTACATACTGTGCCAAATACTGAAGCTGTTAATATGTATTTTCTAATTTCTCCCTAAAATGGATTATCCTACTGCCCAACTGTATTTCTTGAAGTAACCTAGAAAAATGTTCATATATTTAAAAATATTAGGGAGCATGTAATACACCAGAGTATTATATAGAAGTATAAATGAACAAAGCCTAACAGAAAATGAACACTATGCAAAAACATACTCGCAAAGCGAGATGTGCCAACTCAATACATAAATGCAATTCAGTTGTCTTACTATATTAAGTTGCCCCAGAATCTTAATACTCTATATAATATATTTCTAAAAATAGTAAAAACTATAGACTTTTGTATTGTACCTCCCACTACTATTACAACCAGTATAAGTATAAATGAACCAAGCCTACAGAAAATGCAAGCTATACAAAAATATAGTCACACAGGAAGATGTGTCTACATTTTCTCTAAATCAATACATATATTGCTGCCCTTCAGCCTTAAATTAATGACAGTCAATGTAATTCTTAAGGAGGTAATGTCTAAAGTAAATTCTATATGAAATGCAGTATACTTCAGGCATCGTTGTTTAAAAATCAACTTTTCCTTCTGCAATCAATGTGTTGAATACTATTTCAATTAATAATTTTACTTAATTTTTCTTTTTTTCTTTAAATTCTGCCTTGCGCGAGTCCCTCCAATGCATACCAAAAACAAGCTTAACATTGGATGGAAGTTACAAAATGAAAAACTTAATATTATTGAGATATAGTAAATATAGAGTAAAGAGAGAGAACAAAAAAAGGCGAGTTTCAAAAAACTGTAGTTTAATCTCTTGATCTAAACAAAAATAAAAACTTTTTATAAACCGGTGGCATACTTTACTTTTTCTTTAATATGAATTATGTTGCCCTTCCGCCAGACGCCATGAAATGGATAATTATAATCCTAATACTTTCAGCCCCGTGTCATCCAATCAAACTTGCAATGCTTGACCAAAATCGTCGTGAAATATATTTAAAATATCTATAAAAAATTATTTCTTTTTATTAAGACAGCCTGTATCTCAAAGACAAAACAAAACATAGACTATAGGAAACATGTTTATATGAATTCTCATAAAATGCGCCAAAGAATGACCTACTTAAAAATGAGCATAAAATTAAGGAACAATGTATATTGTTTTATGTTTTCTCAAACAGTCTCATGTAATATATATATATATATATATATATATATATATATATATATATATATATATATATATATATATATATATATATATATATATATATATATATATATATATATATATATATATATATATATATATATATATATATATATATATATATATATATATATATATATATATATATATATATATATATATATATATATATATATATATATATATATATATAAATATATATATATATATATATATATATATATATATATATATATATATATATATATATATATATATATATATATATTATATATATATATTATTTAAATTAATATTAGTAAATCCAGTTATAATCAAGAACAAACAAAAGTGGTGTTAGAATTATATAAGTGTCAGTTTTCTTATATGCTGCTAGATTTGTTTTCACATCATCAAAGTATATTTCTCTTCATGTGGTTGTAAAACAGTACAACCAAGTGCCCAAAATTATGGAATAACGTTTCTACAGCCAACACCTTACATTTTGCCACCTTGCATTGTTTGCCCTTACAAAAAATTTTTTCATAATTCATTTTGGCACATTGTATTAGGAATAGTTTTACTAATATGTGATACTTTCAAATATTTTACTGAAAGATTTCTTAATTTATACTCACAAAGATATCCCTGGAGACCTCGCTGGAGACTCATCTTGGAACTTTAAACTCTCAACATCATTACCACGCTTCTTTGCAGAACTGGTTGAATATGTATGGCCTTTGTTAATATCATACCTACAATAAAAGATGCATACATAGTAGTTGAAATTGTTGTAATATTATCTATTATATCCTAACAACATGGTAAACTGACTGGTATACCTATGGCACTTTTATGATAATGCCCAGGGGCATACACTTTTGTTTTTGAGGGAACCAAGTGAGGCTCCAAAAATAGAGAGAGCGGTGAAAGAAAAAAAATGTCAGGTGGATTTTAAGACATACATTTGAAGTGAAAAAATTGAAATAATAAGACTAAGATTCCAAAAAATATATTTTAATATAAAAATATATTTATTTTACTTAGGATAACTTTAAACAAATATATAAGTAATATCTATAAAGTAGTAAAAGTAATCAGATCAATAAGACTTATAAAATTTTTGGAACATTAAATTGATTAGTTGATATCTCGGTAATACAAGTTATAGGATATTTTTTCTTGTTTGCAGTTTTAAGCGCATACTTAAATCATGCGTCTTTAAAGCCTTTCACAAATTTGAATAATTCAGGTTATTATGTCTGAAAAAATATTAAAACATGTTAAGTTATTTATTACATTGCGCTTTTGACTCTACATATTTAAAAATCCTAAGTTCAATTTTTTTTTGAAATATGACATTTGAAAAATGACAATTTGATATTTAGAAATTATTTAGAAATTTAGAAATGATTAAAATCAAAATAATTTTACATAGAGCAGAAATTGTATACTCCTACCTCAGTTTTGTATGATCTTTCCTATGATCCCGTAAAAGGGAAGTATTGTAATCGTGATAAAATCACCCTAAGAGATTTTTACTGATGTTTACATTTTAGGGTTCCGGGATCCCAAAAAAAAAACATGTTTTCCCATTTCGATTGAGATTTAGAAGAGCAGGAATCATGCACTCCTACCTCAGTTTTATATGGTCGTCCGTGTGGTCTCGTAAGTGAATTCTGTATGAAGAAACTTGTTGGTAAAGGTGAATTTATCGATTTTTTTTATCAGAAAAACTCTTTCTTCTATTTAGACTAAAAGCGGATGCTATAAGAAAGACCTTCGAAAAGACCTCAAAAAACTAAGCATGTAATAAAAAAAATGGTATTATATTTAAAGAAAATTACCATCGATGTTAACATCTGAACCTTGTATATTGTATATATAATGTTAAAAAGAAGCAATTAACAATATTACATATTTTAATATTTCTGCTCGTACTTCTGTCTAAAATGATTATTCAATTTTCATTGAATTTGTGTAAAACTTAGGCAGTTGTGTTGTAGGCCAGATTTCTTACCATGTATACTTTTTTTTTGAAACATGGATTTAATAATAAACATGTATTTATTCCTGTGATATTTGTTGACTTGCACACTGCCTTAACAAATAAAATACCAGTTCTGGATGGCACAATTTCGTTCAATTTGATAAGAAATATGACAATACAGAGTAATACCAGTAATACCTGGAATTTTGAACTAGAAACAATTCTGTATTAAAAAAACATGCCAGTTAAAAAAAAGAGGAATACATATTTGGATGCTTGTTTGCTTTACTTATTTTTGTTACATTTTAGAAATATTTTTAAATATACATATTGGTATAAAACGTTGTGGTGGTATCAACTTTTATTTTCTAAATAAAATATCAATTTCTTCTGGGTTTTGAATTTAGTCCCCGATTCTAGCTATTTGTATATAGTATCTTTACTTGTTTTTGAGATTTTGACTTCTGAAAATTTGTATTTTCATATTTGGAGAGGATGTAACATCACAAAACAGATCTCGCTTATTGCAAGAGATAGAAAAATGGTTAAATATGGAAAGTTTTAGACAATTTCGTTACAAGCCTAATAGCACCTGTAGGCGAATTCTAGCCATTATGTTCTTGAGATATTTAGAAACGAATAAAATATTGCATTTTTAAAATTATGCAGTAACTTTTTTAATCCTAAAATTTTTTTAAAGTTATAAACATATTGCCAAAGCATTTTTTTGTCTAACATTTTATGGTGCTGTCATATTTTGAATCTGATGTTTCGTAAATGAGGGGCCATCATCAACTTTTAAATACACACCTGGATTTTTTTTGCAGTCCAAAATCCAACGATGTAATGCACTCATACATTAAAAGTATTTAAAATTTGAGGAAATCAAGGTTATCCCTCTCTCTCTAAAACATTGTCTCTTATGGGAAAATCTTAAATATGTGCTGTCCAAATATTAAGTCTGTTATATTATTAGTGTGGGAGGGTCAAATGCTTGTTAAAAAAAATTACATAAATTACCAAGCTTGTAAAAAACGAGAAAAAAAAAGACTGTCAATTTTACAAGATATTACTATAAATTATATTTTTCAAATGGGACATCCTGACTATTATATGTCCCTCAAATGGGTCTCTTCTTGCAGATTATAATTATATCTGGTTCGATACCTATTCACTCCACTATGTAATAATGTTGTCCGTCTCTCTCTAACACACTGCCTCATATGGTTTTTCTTAAATTGATCGGGTGTCTTTGAAGATAAAGTTATCAAACCAGATATTATGTTTATAATCTGCAAGAAAAGTTCCATTTGAGGGAAATATAGTATAGAGTATCTGCCGAGGTGTGTCCGATTTAAACAATACATTTTATGGTGATATCTTGTAAAATTAATAGTCTTCTGTTTTTCTAATAACCAGAAAAAAAGTTTTAAGTAACCCTACAATTGGTTTTTTGTTCACTCCGATAAGTTAAAAAGTAAAAAAGTTATTAACATTTAAAATGCTATCAAGATACACTGATCACACTGTACATACATAAATACAGTAACATACATTAGTACACTAAATTACTTGAGAAATGAAAACTAATATCCCCAATTTTTTCTTACTTTTCCAGCGATTCAGGAATCTGTATGTACATTTTTGGTCAAGGTTGAAAATATATAAAAGGTCAATTTTTATTTGTTTGTAGATACAAGACTAAGATATTTAATATGTTACATATGCATAGCCATGCGCAAGAATTATTTTCTCACTAGCAAGCAATGCCTTAGTAAATTAGGTACCGATAAAAAGTTGCTTCCCAATAATTTTCTCTTTGTGATGTGATAACGGTGGGGGTATACGCTATTAAAGCCTGCTACTGTCTGCAAACAGCAAAACTTTCTAAGTGGAAGTCACATAAAAAGGATCAATATAATACTGATAACTAAAAGCTTTATTCTTACACAGATTGTCATGGATCCGGTAAGTTAAATTGCATCAGCCAGCATTATGGGACTACCACTATGAAAGTATTAGTGTTGCATAAAAAGTGTCTAATTTTATGAGCTTTTAATTTCTACCACAATTATATGACCAACAGGAAATAAGTTTTTATACCTACCGAATTACTATACCGCTGAAGGTTTTAATTTAATTAAATTAATATTACAAAACATATTTAAATTTTACAAATATAAAAACCGTAGGTATTTATGTGAATTTCAGAGAGAATTCACCTCATGTATAAAAATATGAATATGAAATAAAAATGAACCAGAAAATTCTAAAAGAATCGTGTTGCCTAGGTACCTATGAAAACACATTTATTAGTTTTATTTATTTTCATCATTGTTTGAAAACAAAATAGTCTTCCTCCTTCAAAGTTGGGCTATTTTAAGTTTCAAACAAAACATATGTACTTCAGAAATTGTACCTTCTAAAAAATTACTATAGCATGGACATACAGATAAAAGTTTATATAAGTAGTCCCAAACGTAAAAAATATGTTGATATTTTTAATATGATGTACTGTAATCAGTAATTGTCCATTTCAAATTCTTCAAATTCATGAAGGGTCTCAAAATCGAGCACCTATAGTTATATTATTTGAACTTACCTTATTCTGCATTTTCCCAGGATTCTCACTGCAAAATTTTTTGCAGTTCGGCGCCGAGGTCTTGCTGCTCTCGTATTTTTACGCCCTTTACACTCATTACACATATCCTAATTACACAGGTAACACAGGAATTCATAAACAAATATCTAGAAAGCTTAGACACAGTCACAAGAGTGAGAAGTTCTAAACTAAACGTCGACGTTTTAAAAATACAAGTACTAGTCATTTTAAAACACACCTTTAATAAACAAACAGGAAATTCTCAACCCAAGACTCAAGCTATCATAAAATCATGTTCATAAAAATATAAGGAAACCAATATTCCGGGTATTTAGATATTAACAAAACTTGTTTTTATCGGCAAACACCGAAAGGTGCCGAAAGTCGAAAGGCTTTGCAATTATTACTTCTGCTAGCTGATAAAAAAACAGTCAATAGGGGAGATCATATTTATTATAGTCTGTAAAAGAGGTATTCTTTAACAGCCCTCTGTCGTTTTATTTCATTTCGCAACAAAGATAGATATATCAACGAGGCAAGAAATACATGCCATGTGCAATATTTTGAATTTTCTATCAAAGGAATGTAAAACTCCTAAAGTTATTTGCTTGGGATGGAGGGGATACCACAATGTTGCGTCACTGTTAAGCGTTTTCTGAAATATTTGAATTTTTCCGTTAAAAGTGAAACTACTTATTTGCATAGTATTTGATAGATCTTATGTAATGTTTGTACATAAATATGTTATAAAATTAAATATTGAACGTGTTAATTTATTTATATGGCCTATTTTGGAAAAAATTAAAAAATAATCGGATTCCGACATTGATGCGTCATCTACAGAGTGGCGCTTGAGGCTTGAGTTCGAAAAATGAACACGAGAAATTTTATAGCGTGGATTTGCACTCTTAATGACGAGTAAACTGGCTTTCAACATTGATATTGTTTGTGTTGATGTAAGCTCAAAGGTCAGCACCTCTTAATAAAAGGCAGTGATTTACAAAAGGCATAAAACTCGTATATTGCCACTTATATCCTAATTAAATTATGAATCATTTTACGTTTTTAAAAACTGCATTCTTATAAATTTCTGTTTGGAGGCTTCATCAGACCTATAAAATAAAAATTATTTATAAAAGAAAACAAAGCCCTACCAAAAAGGCAAAGAGAAACAATTTACAAAGACTAGATTTTGTCACAGATTACGCCTACCAGATTGAAAACTTTTCGATACAGCGCGGAACTAAATTTCGTCAATACATTTTACAGATACATCGCGTCGTACATTTTTGATGAACGTACACCCTGTACCCTGCCCCATCTCCATTTTTGCTATGGGATGCGGCCTTTATTAGCAAATATACAGAGTGAAATTGGAAATGTTTTATTATCGAATTTTCTTCGTATCTCGGGTGTCGTTTAACTTATTTGAAAGGTGAAAATTTGGTCTTATAAAGTTTTTACGTAAAATTCATTATTATTAATGTCAGCTGTCGTTTTTTAAAATATATAAAGTTATGTTAGTTTTGGGAAACTATGTATATTTTCATTTTATATTATGCAGTTCAAAATAAACTTTTCGAAAATACATCATAGTCTATTTTTGCTCTTATTACGGAGGAATAGTGAAATGGGACCAAATTTAGTTCAATACAAAGTCATTTAGTAACACTTATATACTATATTTTCAAATATTTTTATTGAGCGCCATTTTGCTCCATCATATTGGATTCCTGTCAATATACTACCAGTTTCTACCTACGCCACTGTTACTTTGTGACAATACATTTTAACAAATAAATGAAAACACAAGTTTTCTTTGCTAACTGTCACTTACATTATTTTTGCACTAGGCGTGACTACAGTTTTGTAGTAGTACATTTTCAAACGCAATTGCGTCCGTTGAAACAGACCTGCCGACGGAATTGATAAGACATACTTTTTGGCAACTAGGGAAACTAATACCTGAAAATATGTAAATCCTGAGAGATTGATTTTTTCACCACAGTTTTACTTGCTCATCTCTATACCACAATTAGTTATGACACAATTTGACATCAGTCCATTAAGTAGTTTTTTCAGGCTGAATTCTTAAATATTTTATTAAGCCGCCATTTTGTTCCGCAATCTGGATTCGTACCAAAATTTTACCAGTTAATTTCTACGTAATACTCGATTTTTGTACAGAATTTGAGACAAATTGGATAAGCGGCTTTTAAGTAATATCGTTTTTTAACATTTCATTAGGCCGCCATTTGTTTGACCATATTAGATTTTTACCAAAATATTACCAGGTCATCCCAATATCACTTAAAAAAATGAAGTCATTTTAATGAGCAGTTTTTAAACTATGCCGAGATCTGACAGACAGACAGACAAACCGACACACGGACCGACGGAATTGATAAAACAATTTTTTTGGTATCTAGGGACGCTAAAACCTGAAAATATGTAAAACCTGAGATAATGATTTTTTTTCACGATTACAAATATTTTACGTGGCCGCCATTTTGTTTCGCCACTTTCACAGAGTTCCCCAGTTTTTCTAATTCATCTTTATTCCACAATTAGGTATGCCACACTATTTGAAATCAGTCCATTAAGTAGTTTTTTAGGCTGAATTTTTAAATTATTTATTAAGCCGCCGTTTTGATCGGCCATCTTGGATTCATACCAAAATTTTATCAGTGGGTTTTTATATAATACCTGATTTTTGTTCAAAATTTGAGATAAATTGGATGAGCAGTTTTTAGTAATATTTTTTTAACACTTTACTAGGCCGCCATTTTGTTTGACATTGAATTTTTATCAAAATGTTACCAGGTCATCCCCATATGTCCCTTAATTTTGGACCAAAATTTGAAGTCAATCGGGTAAGTAGTTTTTTAGCTATGCCGCGAACACACAAACAGACAGGCGGACGGAATTGAGGAAACATGTTTTTTGGCCATGAAACGTAAAGATCTGAAAAAATCTTGGGGGATGATTTTTTCACCATTACAATACTTCACTTTTACGAGGGAAGTAAAAATGGCTGGAAACCAAACGTTACGTAATTAAGTAAAATGTTATATGAAGACTTGCTTTCTAGCGAAAATATTAATGAGGTGAAAGGGTATATTTCTTAAGGTAGTAGTTATTTCTTTTTAAGTCGTTAGGTATTTGTAATCTAGAACGAAGACAACCTTGTAATATTACAGTTCTAAGATTGAAAAGAAACCTACTTAATTTTTTATCCTTTATTAAGCAGCAACGCAAAACATAACAAAGAAAACGAGGAAAACGTAGTTAATTTGGTGGCCACTACTGTAAAACTTTCGATTTTCTGTAAAAAAATATTTTGTTTTAGTTTACTTCATACAGGGTGTTTCACCTAAATTCGAAACGTGTTTTAGCTCATAATAATTACAATTCACTCAATTAAAAAGTTAGTTTTTACCAAATTTTAATAGTAATCAAGTGGATGCATATAGCAAAAATGCCTTAAAAATAGATGTGTTTTTAAGATGTTTTGATTAAGGTATTGCATTTGTTATATTATTTCTTGGCATCGCGATGCCTATAGTGGCAAAATATTAAACAAATTAGCAGAGTAGGTAAAACTCGTAAAAAACTGAAATAGTTTCTTAAAATAGTAATTTTTTTATCCTAAAAGATAAGAACTGGAGAATGCTTTTATTGCTTGCAACACTTTAGTAACTACTCTACTTTCTGTACCTTTCGAACTAAGAAGAAAAAAACAGAATTCCTTAATTTTAAATTCAGGCGGATGTATGATAAGATGTAAACGCAGCAGAGTGTAAGCTCCTTAGCAAATTTTAGCTTTCCGAAGCTCGTAGTCAGAAGAAATAATATTTCTTGGCTGTAAATTCAAAGCACTGTTTATCTTGCTCTCTTTTTAAATGAAAGTTACTAATACATCTAGATGAAGAGAATCTAATAAGCTAGCGACTTAAAGTTCTATTGATATCCTCGGCTTAGTTGCAGTTAATATTATAATTTTAAGAATACATGAATAGTTAGAGTAGCAATAACTTTGATTACAAATTTTGAACTTATAATATAATAATATAGGTTTGCGATGTTATTTTACTCCAAATAATTTTTTAAAAGTTAAAAATTAAAGATTTAGAGAAAAGTGAATACCATATTTCACAAAACCACTTTCTTGTAGACCAAACGAGATAGAAAGAAACTTAAAAATCAAATTTTTCTAATAAGCCAGAACTATTTTACAGAATATTAATCAAGTTGAGGATTCAAATGCTATTGATATAAAAAAAAATTAAATGGATCACTCTATTTATTTTTATATTCTCCTTTAAATAAAGAATGAGAAAATAGAATATATTTTTTCTACGACTGTTAGTAACATTTCGATATCGTTTTTGATTATGGAATCACCAATCACCCCCACTTCATCAGTTGGTGCCGTATAAATCATACCATAACAAGTGTTTGTATTATTAGAGTTGTAGAAAAAGTATAGTCTAAAACACATTTGGAATAGTATATTCCGCACTCGTGAGCCATCACTCTAACCTTCGGCTTCACTTCACTTCACTCACTCAAGCGGAATACGCTATATTCCAAACTTTATAGAATATACTATTAAAAGCCTAGGAAGAATATTAAGAATAGTTCCTAGAAAATAAAAATATCTTTTTCCACTTAATGTACTTAAGTAAAATTATAGTCCACGTATACGTCAGTTAAATCTTTAATTGTATAAAGTCCATGTTTTAGTAAAATTCATCATAAAGGAGTAATTGATAGTGAGCAATCACACTAATTATATTGACCTTTTACAGGACGAAAAGGTCGCAAGTCCGCAAGCATTTCCTTATTAGCTATTTTTCTATTGCTGCATACATTATTAAAATGTGACAAAACTGAAATCATATTCTCACTGGTCACCAATAAACCTTGCTAGGTTGTCCTGGTCTTCATTTTTATTAGATGTTTTAAACTATGAATAATGGATACTACTGTTTTAAACTATGGATACTATTAGATGCTTTTAACTATAGACAATTTAAAATTTCAAAAATCAGGGGGTGGGAGTGAATAAAAGATACGTAATTTGTATATACACAGGGTGTCTGTTTATATTCTGCGCCGCCTCCTATATTTTTTTTTAATTTTAGAAGCATACCTAGGAGATTAGAACGACCTGCAAGTAATGATGACTGATTAGCTGTCACTTTCAAGACTAAACTTTTACTTTAATTTATTTCCTTATATTATGAGATATTTATAGATATCTCAAGAAAAACTTAACAAAGTGTAGTTTTATTTCACAAGTAACACAAATATTTTCGAAACTCCTCGGGAATATCGCAAGATTTACAACGATCGACAAATGCCTTGGAAGTAACCTCTAATAGGTATGGCAGATGAGCATGTGAAACCAGACTACCTTAGAATGATGCTTAATTAAAAACGAGGATTATCCTGCGATAATCCCAATGAGTTTCGGTGGATATCGATAACTACCGATAGTTATCAATATATCGATAAGTAACGACATATTGATAGTTATGGATATTTCGATAGCTTTCGATTTATCAGTCACAATAAAATTTTCCATATATCGTATTTATCGGCACTTTTAAATGAGGACTTTCTTTAAACGCTGTTAAAATTCCTTTTTACAGTTTTCGAACGGACCTCTTACGGTTTCCGAGCTTCACTCACCGCATTAGTCTAAATAATGTATATAAGTAATAAGTGTATATTTATTTTCCTCAATGAATACTATGAACAATAGATTCAAAGTTTCGTTTAAAAAATATTAAACAGTGAAACACGACAAATTCTGTTAATTGTTCGCCGACTTATGTATTTATGTATGTACATACACCGATTATTCCGTGACGGCTTGACCAAATTGGATTCATGTTGTAAGAAGTATTTAGAATGCATATTTTGGTCTATCATGTTCATGTCCAAAATTTTGCCAGTCACACTAGCATTTCTGCAAAAAAAGTCAATTGAACATGAGGGTTTTTTTACGCTGAGTTTTTAAACAATTTATTTGGCAGGCATTTTGTTTACGCCATACCAGTAATGCCAAAATTTCACTAATTGATCCCTTTATTAGGAGGAACTCTCATATATTGTGCTGCGTCCTAAATTGTACCACATTAATTTTATGAAAGCTCTTGTGTATATGGCTATTTATGTATTGCATAGGAAAGTTCTATCTATAAACACAGAGTGAAAGAAATCACACGTGTATTAGAGTAACCTGCAGAGAAAAACCAAGTTTGTTTACTATAAGATTAATATAAATTTCACATGTTTTTGTATAAACTTTAAAACAAAATGTAAGGTGTTGTATAGATAGATAGATAGTATGGAGGGATGACTTACGCCAAACTATTACGTAGGCCTTTCAGGTGGGCCCATTGTAACCTCCTTCGGAGTTTTACTCGTCGAGCCAGCCAACAGCATTGATGTAGTTCAGTACCGTAGCGGCCGAACATCCTCCGATTGTGGCAATTTCTGGCCATCTTTCCCCATAATGGATTCCCTGGTATTTACCAGAGCTGTGCAGTAACAAAGAACATGTTCAGCAGTGGATCCGGGAGGACGCTCAAGGGGTGAAGGTAAGTCCCAGGAGGTTCTCTGTCCGAGCGGCCTCAGGGCCACGAATTGCGGCACATGAGTGTCTAAAGCCCTGTCTCTCCCATCTTTATTTTAGAATCTTTGTTGACCATTCGTTTATCTTTAGAATGATCGCCCTATAGGATAGCGGCGCGAAGGGTTCAGGGCCGCATGGTTTGCCGTTTGCTCCGCTACGCGCCAACCTATCTGCTTTTTCATTTCCTTCGATTCCACTGTGTTCTTTAATCCAGGACACCCCTTTGCATAGGGCCATACTAATTTCCAGGTCGAGTTCTGGTACATACACTTCCAAGCCAGCCCCAGATTGATTCTGCGAGCCGTCAGTGTAGATGTGTATGTCTGCCTCTTTTCTTGGTTCTGTTGAGTCGATGATGTCAATTTCAAAGTTTTTGTTGAAAATGAAGTGAGGGATTAGGGCATCCGTTCGGTGTTCAACAAGAGGTTGTCGCGCGACGGGCTCCAGGAACACTCGGGCCTGTCTCGGACCCCAGATTGTTCCGCACCACAGCTCAACTGCATACAGCCTGATTGCCGTTCTCTCCGCCTCGCTTTTCAGAAATACATCAAGAGGCGGCAAGCAGAGCAGCACCTGCATTGCCTTCGTAGGTGTGGGTCTTACTCGCCTATAACCGTCAGGCATGCTAATCTCTGTAGCTGTTGCATTTTATTCTGTGCTACAACTTGCTTGGCTTTGGTTCACCACACAATGGCTCCGTAAGCGATTATAGGTTGAATAACGCCGTATAGAGCCAGAGAACAATCTTTGGCGAGAGACGCCAAAGGTGTTGGATGCTTATCCAATCTATGTTTACTAAACAACTAGTCTTTAAACAATTAGGATGTCCAGAATGCTGTCAAATTTCACATCGAAAATGAACGCCTGTAGAGACACAACGAATTTACGCATTGCTATGAATGAATCTGAATTGATGATTGTCCTTTTCTTAATTAACAAAATTAGGTTTGTTTGGAATTAAACAATCCCTGTCAGTTATATACGCTACTATATTTTTTTAAATATATTTTTTGAGTTTCAGATGATTTTTAGTGCGTATAATACATTTTAACAAGTTTTTGTCCTTGAATGTGAAGCCAGATTTCGAAATAAAGCTTAAAATCGATATATGCCTACAGGCGGCTCTCTCGTATGTCAAATTTGACAGCATTCTGGACAGCCTAATGTTTGTTCTACTTTATATCTCGGTTAACTTCAATTTTGGCGGCAATAATTTCGTAAATCTTAGAAATATATACTTGTTTTCTAATTTGTACCACTCATGAGTTGCCTAATTTGTACCTGTCGAATACACTTAGTTAATTTTTTTGCGGAATGAGCTGAAAGGGCCTTAAATGTAGCCAGTGGTTAGAAATGGACACGAAAGAAGACATCGAAAAATATAAATATGACTTAATGAGATATGTAATGTACAATTTTCCGAAGCCTACATTTAAAAGGCATTTAACATGAACAAATGTTAGAGCTAATTAAGGTGTAAAGGCATCGGGCCGCTGTACTGTCTTTAGTGCTGACACTGAACACCAGCTCGAGGTCACTTCTTTGGCCTGATGTAAGGGCTTTAACAGAAAGAATGTTAATGGATCTTGGAAAATCTACTAGAACAATTGGTTGACGTGAATAACATTTATTGTTGACGAAAGTACTTTTTCCACATGCCAAAAGATTCTTGGCAAAAAAGGAAAACACCAGGTAGAAGCCATAGCTAGAGGAGAAAGTTATGTAAACACAGCCATGGTTGTCTGTATTAATGCATCTGGACAGTATGTGGCACCAATCATATTTATCATCATATTTAAAAGAACAAGAATTTTGTAATATTTGTCATTATATTTCTAATTGACATTATATGGCAAAGTTTCTTTAATAGGTATAATGATTTTAACATAAAAATAAAATATATTATATATTTTGTATCTTTCTTATTCCTTTTTGTTTTTATTTTACTTGAATTGGTACAAATTAGGAAACCACGTGGTCCAATTTAGGAAACTTGTTGCCTAAATTGTACCATTTACAAAAAATTGTTATATTATTGATTTTGGGAAACATAAGAATAGTAGGAAAATGATTTTTGGTAAGAAATATACCAGCAATTTAATTAAAAGTTCTCAGAGTCTAAAACCCAATTGTTTAATTTTTTCAAAGCAATATTCTTAAAAGTCGTACAATATCTTTACCCTACACTTTTTTGCGCAAAATTTAAGCCGATTCTAACATCGATATTTAAACATTTTATTAGGCAACCATTTTGTCCTACCATATTGCATTTGTAGCGAAGTCTCACCACCTCATTCGTAAGTCCCAGTTGTTGTATGTGTTTGAAGTCAATTTGAAAAAGCAGTATCTCACACTGGTTTTTAAACATTTTATTAGACCGCCATTTTTTTTAAGTCATACTTGTTTTGTACGAAAATTTTACCAGTTCATTCTTGATTGATTCTTATAAAAAATGTTTAAATCAGTCAAACAAGTAAATTTTTCGGACTGATTTTTAACAGTTCATTCTTATATGACACCTGAATTTTGTATAAAATTTGAGATCAATAAAGTATGTGTTTTTTTAATACTGATTTTTTTGAACAGTTTATTAAGGCGCCATTTTGTTCCTCCATATTAAATTTTAGCCATATTGAATTTTTACCAGAATATTACGGTTCCATCTCCATATCACCCTTAATCTTGACCAAAATTTAAAGTTAATCAGAGAAACAGACGGAAATGGGAAAAACGTGTTTTTCGGCACCTACGGACATAAAGATCTGTAAACACCTGATTCACACTTCCCTCAATTACAATAACCATGAAAATTATTATTTTTATGGTTATTTAGTTTGGTTAAAAAAGTTCTTTTGTATAAAAAGGTTCCTTTTTAGCGTTTCCAAGAAAATGCAACCAGCTACATAGTACATCCGGAATATTATACTATTTGTACAAACACACATGAATTAAGTACTCACTTTTAGTGAGGGCCAATGAATAATTTTTAATTACTAAAAGGTTATTTTCTACCAGTGTCCTAACTCTAACTGAGACATTATATTATACATTTTCATTATGTGTACTTCAATATTTGTCTGTAGTCTATGTTAGGTGATATATTAATACCGTGTCATATAAATATTGTCTAGTGCATATCCAACGCCCCAATATTTGTTTTATGCAAATTGCTCTGCCTAAATCCACAATATCGACATTAAATCAGGAATTGTTCAATTTCCTCAACTATAACACAAAGTAAGTTGGCCGGAACTGATTGTTATTTTAGCACAATTCAGAACCGGTCATGTATGATCTAGTAATATATCAATAGCATTGAGGACACTAGCAACCTCCAAACTCGGCTTATTTCTAGTATTAAAACTAACATATTTAATTTAAAAAAGCCCTGAAGAATAGAATTACGTAATTTTGAACAACATTTAGTAGGTACTCTCCAAAACGATTTGCTTCCCCCCTTGGTAAATTATATACAGTAGCCGCTTGCAACATTGTCAGTTTTCTAATGAAACTCAATAGATATGGAAACTTCTTCAAAAATACTCACAATTTTACTTAATTTAATCTTTATGCACATAGTTCTATAAAAGAGCGTTTTGTGGTCTTTTAAAGGAAAATTAGGCGTTTTTTTACAGGTTTTGTTAGAGCAATAGCTGAAACATATTCACTCAGAACTCTTCAGGGCTCCCCATCAAACGTTTCAGAAATCTAATGCTAGTTCTTCAGTTAGAAAACATATGAGAATCAGCCTTCCATACTAAATTATATGCAGTACTCTAAAAGTAAAGTTAAATTATTTAAAGGGTAGTTGTTTAATTATAACAATAGAATTAATAAAAAAATATAATAAACTTTTTATCTACTCTACTTTTATTTTAAAATGCAGGCTCTTCAAATTAAAGAAAAGACCTTTTCTTTGTTTTTTTTCTTGGTTTTAAATATCTTACCTCGTAATAATTATGATATCAAATAAATAATTTTACTCTGCGAGAGTAAAATTTAAATAATTGAAAATTTAATTCGGTGGCGTGAAAACTTAAGAATGACAGTAAATGAGGTTATACGCCTAACACATTTGAAAATAACTTTTCAAACTGGCGTGACTTGCGTCAAAATCTAAAACTTTATTGAACATTTACATCTGTCAAAATATTAAATTTGGTTGTTTCTTCTTGCCCCGCTATCCAATAACTGTCGCCGAATCCAATTACTAACGCATCGTGTTGTCGTCGCGTCCATTAGTTGCCGATTCCAAATGATGTCCTACATTAGAGTTGTGTCGTTCCAGTCAGCGTCGTTGACTATAGTGCATTATTGTACCTGAGTCCGTCGCATGTTATGCGGTTACGGGGCCAGCGGTAGTAAATCTATTAGATATAGGATTCGGTTTTATTTGCCGATTCAGTTATATTTTGAAGAGGATTTTAATTTGATTGTTTATATATAATTCCGCTCTTTTTGATTGGGTTTATAAAAACACGTGTCTCCAACGTGAAATGATCCCATAATTCACTGCTTTTTCTTTTTTTATTGTTGTTTGACATAATAAAAAATATCAAAATCAAAAGCAACAAAAACAATTACATTTAGCATAGCAATAATCGGTATCGGACAGTAATAAATGCGGCACTAAATGGACGATTCCCCGATTTTAATTTCTAGTCAGATAAATCGAGGTCTTAAATGCAGCGTTACTAAAGCCGTTTAGTAGCATTCAAGCTTGAATTAATAAATAAGGACCGTAAAATAATATCATATATTTACATTATTTTATCAATTTTACATATTCTTAAAAGTAAGTATTGTTATTGTCAAAAAAATATAATTTAAATATTTTTATTATACCTAAAAAACATGACACCTCAACTCCAAAGCGTCCTTGTTTTCCCCTTCAAACATTAAATGCTGATTTTCACTATGCCAGTTCCTCGTATTGTGACGATTTAAAATTCCCGCAGCAAACACGTCTGCCAAATACCTATTTGTTTGTTGTTGCAAATACCATTGGCAAAACAGTGCTCGGCGCTCGGCATCGCCAGGATGCAAATGTTGCACTATATTTAATTTGTATGGATGATAATTTCTTCAAGATCCTCTGACCGTCAGTTTTTGGCACACCGATGTCCTTCTCAATTTTTCTACATGAGGCCGAAGATGTTGCTTCTATATATCCCAAAACATCTATCTATACCAGCATATCATATTTTTCATAATTGCTGCCATTATTCGAAGAAATTGATATATATATATATATATATATATATATATATATATATATATATCAGTTAAATAAAAATACCAAAAGAACGTTTATATACTGCTTTATAAGCCAAAAGTCGATCCAAAAACCGGTAAGATTGATAAATATTTGACATTTATTTTTGTTTCTTGTCATAAACAATAACCATAGCATACTAGGTCCTAACACTGGAACCTGTGGTGGACGATAGGTCAAAATACAAGAGTTCTAACCACACTACACGACAACTAGTTACGTTCTGGACGCGCGTTTCGCTAATCAGTTTAGCAGTTTATATCATCTGCTGATGATGCTAACTTGGTTAGCGAAACGCGCGTTCAGAAGGTAACAAGTTGTGGTGTAGCGTGATTAGCACTCTTGTATTTTAATAGCATACTATTAAATTATGCATTAATATATGCAACTGTCATTTACTTGCGTGTTTCTGAGAAAAAGTGCATACTATTATATATTTTTGAAAAGGCAAAAAAAGACAAATTTTATAGTCTATAAATTTACAGTTCCATTAAAAAAAATAAATTAGGGTCTGATAACTTTTTGACCTGATCCTGTATACTAATTCCAAAGACGGAATTCACATTTTCGATAGGTTATCTGACAATTGAGATACGAGTGGTGCCTGTAAATGCAACATTTTCAAGTTTGCCCTGTATCTTAAAAACTAAAAGGGCTATGATAATTTTGTTGGCGGTATCTTTATTTTTACGAAAAAGTAGCACACTGTCGCGAAAACCTCAAGTTTCTATCTACAAAAATAACGGAGATACCCTGCAAAAGTACCCAAAATGGGACACCCTGTACAGGATACTACAATTGTAGATACCCACATTACGGTTGAGACGGAATGGTGTGTTCGTAGGCAGGAACGTAAAGACGATTGGTTTAAATATGATTTTTTTTTAGAAAGTCTGAGCTCAATTAATGTTTTTATTCAAGCCACAAATATTTGCCAAAAGGTATGGAAAAAAACCCTAAATTAAAGACATAAAGAGAACTAATTGTGGTTTAAATCAACCTTTTATATAAATTTGTCTAAAACTTAAAAAGAAACTGAATAAATAGTAAAATGAGCAAGTAAAAAAATGTAATTGATATAAAACAAAATAAGTAGAACGTATTATACCAAAGCTGAAAAGAATATAGTAACTTAAACTATTTTCCGCTTCTTAAATGCATAACAACACTAGTTCTATATTTTCTAGTCATTTTCATCGCGTAATATAATATAAACCGCTTGTCAGGAATACTAAGTGAAAGCGATATTCACATGACAAGGCATTTCATCGTGAACACATGCAGTTTCATTCAGGAGACGTATGAAGTGTGAAACATACGCTATTAAGTGCAAGTGGGAGATAAATTCTGTAAGCATATTTTATAAAACGACAGGAAGGAAGTTGTGGAAATTTGGAGGAAATGTTAATTAGTTTCTCTGCGTCAGACGAGATGTTTTCAAATTTTAGTTATATATACAGCGGCCTTAATATTATAGATGATTAAATTTAAATATTAGTAGGGCTCTAAAACTAAACCGTTTTTCTGGTTTTACTGGTTTTGGATAATTTGCAGTTTTCTGCAAGACATTTTTGATATCAAAAACAAAGTTTTAGGGTAGAAAAACAGGCATCCTATTTTGATTAAATCCAATACAGTAGAGTTTTCTCTCTAAACCATTGCCTCTGATGGCTGAGTAAAAGTATCAAACCTACTATATTTATAATCGACAAGAAGAGAACCATTCAATAAACAAATAAATACAGAGTATTCTATTAAAAAAATGTAAGTTGGGTTTGTTTTTTTAACTCATTTATCATTTGTTTTAAAATCTGATAATACCAAAAAATAGTAGAGTAAAAATCCTACAACTTTTTAATTTATTTTTTTTAATTGCCAATAATAATCATACTGAACTCGTACAAGTATTAGCAGTTTGTATATATGTCATGTTTATATATCACATATATATGTGAACTTAAATTCCATCTTGAATTATTCCTTTTGTCTACAAAATTGAAAGAAACAACCATTTACATATGTTTTACTATATGAAACTAAATAGGTTTATATTTTACTATTCCCAATTAAACGAAATATTCAAAACGAAGTAAACAAAATTTGAGGATTTTCCTATTTGTGGTTCTCACATCCAACCATTTCACAAGTTGAAGAAGAAAAGCGCAGGACTATTCATAAAAACTCATTTTAAAAATGTTTAGGTTGTGGTTCACATTAAAAACAAAAGGTTTGTAATGTGAACTATACGTGTTTTTATACTGGATTATATATATCATATTTCTAGATGAAAATACCTTTTGTTTCTGTGGTAATTCCGTAAATAGAACGATATAAATACTCAATATTGTTAGAATGAGCCCCTTGTTTTAATGCACATAATGGTGGGGAAAAACAATCATCTTGTTATCCTGGCCACTGACTGTTGTCATACCTTGACTAAATGCGATATTTTGTTCACAGCCATATGATATTTCTGTCACTCTGATATGTAAAGCTATTTTTTTGTTGTTTAGTTTTTAGTTTATAACCTAGAATTATGTGAATGATTAATTTACATCCAAGTAGGTTTAGAACAATAGTGATTTTCACTCCTTTTTTCACCATATTTCTATTATACCTATTTAAATATCACTAAAAACCTTTTTTCAAATTTTTTTTTGTTAAGAGGTGGTAGCTCATCGAGCAAAAAAATATTATTTGCAAGTAGTTTGATACGACATAAAAATGCATTGAAAATAATCGGATAATAAGGTCAAAACTTTGACTTGGAACTCTCATTTGACAAAACATATCCTAATAAATTAGGATTAGGTTTGAAGCCTATTTTATATTGGTAGCTTTCGTAGTAGGACAGATACATACTATTTAAAGTATTTCCACCTTACTAATTTTAGCGAATAACAAAATATAATAATAATAACGAATAATAATATATAATAATAACGAAATTAATAACAGTTGTAAGTGCATTGTTAAACAGCTATACAGATGTTTTGGAGTGAGGAAGAGCTAGAACAAAGAATATGGGTTAGAGAGTGGATTAAAAGAAATGCTCTTGGAAACTCCCAAGAGAAGTTGCTACAAAAGATCTAAAAGAATATGTAAAATAATATGAATTTTATTAATTTTAATTAACCAAAAAAATGGCACACAATTTTCGCATTTTAAAGTACCTTTTCACCTTATAACAATATACTAAGGGATAATAATAGTTATAAACTAAAAAAATACTTTCTACCGTAAAACTCGGTGTAATTGATCATAAAATAGCTTGTTTTACATAACTTTTTTATAAGCTTTATTGCGATGTATTCCCAAAGTAAATGGTACAGTATACCTGTATTCCAATATCCATTTTTTTTTGCAAAATTGATCACTAAAATAGGCAATGAATAATCTAAACCCCGTTAAGGTTTAAACATTTGGTTCCAAGGTTACATCGAATATTGTGCTTTGCGGTGACCACCTACCATGAAACTGATCGCCTAAGTTTTTGATGTAATTTTATTTGGAAATTAAAATTTAAAATAGGCATCGTAATATTTTAGAAAATTTGATTGAGAAAAATTAAAATATAATGTGTAAAAATATTCAGGGCAATAAAAAATGATTGGGATTAAAATGCACGATACGTTAACTAGGTATTTTAAAGACGACAAACAAAGAAAAATATTAATATTTAGGTACTTACTCATAACACCAAAAACCTGATAATAATCGTTAAAAAATATATTGAGCATTGTCTTTAAACTTTAAAAAAATGGGATCTGGTAATGTAACGATGATGTACTCAAAGGTTACTGTGAATTTATCTCCTTCTGTAATGGTCTCTCTTCTTCCATCTGCATATTTCACCCCAAGGACATCGTTTTCTATCCCACCCAGAACTTTTACTAATAAAAATTGACCTTTATCTGTCTTATCTCTATTCCCAAATTACATTTTCGTTATTTAAATCGTCTTGGAATTATCATTGGTTATAGAAACATCTACTTCACTGTGTAAACTAAACTTACTATTCACACCACCTTTTTTGAATTGAGTTTGAATATTCTAAACCCGTTCAAAGCTACATCAGATACAGTACTTTGGGATGTGATTGACCGCCTATCAAGATTCTAAGGACAACCAATGCTTTTACAATAGTATTAAACCATTTTGTTGTTAAACTTATTTTCTCAAAACACTGTAACAATAAATGGTTAAAGTAAACTTATGTGATTTCATTGTTTGCATTCAGGTGCGAGAATAACAGATGCTATTAAAAAAACCTCATTTGCGAATTTTAAAAGCTCATATATAGGGCGAGACTAGAGCTCCAAATCAGGAGTATCTCAAAAATGAAGAACTTTGTAAAGATATTTTCAAAATTCCTTCAGAATATGAAATGTGTAGTCAAAATACACTGTTTCTGAAAGTTTGAGACAAATCAGACTCAGAATTTTTTTACAGCATTAAATAGGCTCATTTTGACCCAACCCTAAAACCCCCCATGAAACCTAAACTACGACTGATATTCAGCTCAAAACCAAACAGAAAGGTATAATTTAACATACGCTTCATTTTGAATCCCAGAATGATCTTTTTGAACAACTTCTAATTTTTAAGTGATATTTTTCTGAAAAATTAACTTTCTATTTTCACACATAGCGTCTAGACGACAGAAGGCAAACATTAGTGTTATCTGATAAAGACTTCATGTTCGCGACCCTCTTATTTATTGACTTGCTTAAACATATTTTGCTTTTCATAAATAATATCTGAAAATATTAATGCTTAAAACCTAAAGAGGCTTATCTGGAGTAAGCACATTAGAAACCCGCGCAATTATTAATAACAATTCAGTATTTGAATTTATTTATTATTCTACTGGTACATGGTATTTAACGTGCATGTATTTGTGGTGTCCTACCATAATTTAATAATTTCGCCACTAATATTTTAATGTAAATGCCGCGGTGGAATAAGTATTTTGTTTTGAAATAGTTACTAAGTTTAAACAAAATATAATTGTTGCTAACCCGTTTTTGTAAAATTGTCTTTATTACTTTTGTTTACATTTAATGTCCCTTATTGTAAAATTATTTTGATATTAATTTCAAGTAAGTTTTACTTTCTAGTCAAAAATGAACTTTTGGACTTTTTTGCAAAAAATAATAAGCTAATTGCTACCAGACGTAGTGATTAGGCAATACGTTGTCTTTTAATGAAATAAAAGAATTATTTGAAAACCCCCAGAAAGGAGTTATTTTTTTAAAACGTTTCATGAAAAGAAGAAATAGTTCCCACCAAAAACAATCAAAAATAAAAAACCCAAAAAGATCCATTTGGAGTGCCCAAAAAAAAATTTTCTTCAACATTTTAAAACTAACCTTTTGTTTGTAAAACTCTTAATTTATCAGTTGTGTTGTTGTCCTAGGACCTTTTTTGTAACACATTTTGAATTTAAACGCAAAGCGATTGAAGTAAGTTTCGTGCTTTACAGAGATATTGATTATAAACTCTTGCTCAGGTGAACAAACTTCTCGGACTTCAACTGTGAAGTGAAAAAACCGACTAAAAATCAGTGAAGTGCACGTACGCCAATCTTTCAGAAAGTAGGTCACTTTTATTAGTGAAAAAACTGAAACAAAAACTATTTGTAAACTAGTTATAGTTTTTTATCCACCCGGCCACGTTAACAGAGGTTAAATAAATCGTAATTAATTTTTAGATATATGAGTTAGTAATATTTATTTAAACAGACTGAGCCCCGTAATATCTTTCCCCCGCTACTCTCAGAACTTGTTTCACAGTTATGAAATTTGGTTAAAAAATTACTAAATAGCATATTTGGGCAGAGACCACCTTCAGATTCTATTTTCCATTGAATATGTCTAAATTCACGCCCAGCGACTTTTCTTCCCCTTTCTACTTAGGACTCCCAATCTTTTTTGAGGCGGGTGCCCAAATTTCAGCGGGCAGCCGGGTAAATGTTGGCGGAACCTCGGCTAATCTTTCGGGGTTAGCTCTATAAATAAATACTCTAATGCGAACAACCCCGTACCATTGACAGATATAAAGCATGAAAATAATGTAACAAATTTTGGTAACAGTAGTTATAAGTATGAAATTATTAACAGTAATCAAACAAATGAGAGTGAGAAACCGGAAAAAGAACATAATAGTTTAATAGAATTAGCAAATAGCTACTTCCGCAGGGAGATAAGTCAGAACAAATGTAACACTTCATGTAGGGCCGATTGTGGGCTTTACATGATGAAAATGACTCTCTTGTATTGCCTAATATGCTGGTCAGCCGACTTGGCTGTCCCCAGCGTCAAATTTTTAATGACAGTTATTTAGAACTAAATAAAATATAAGGGAAAATTCAAGTTATAAATCATTTAGCCAACATTCTTTAGTATCTACTAATTGTAGTACTGAATTATAATAATTTTAATCATAGGACCAATGTCGACAGTGGTACCTTCGAGGTACAAGATTTAATAATCCAACGATCTTCTGTCGAACGAAACCATAAAAAATAAGTCTACAGGGCAAATAAGTAAACATAGTCAAAACGCAGTTATAACCGACGTTTCTTTTGGGCTTTCTCACCATCATAAGGTACAATTGCATGATAACGTATCTATAAGAAAAACTAACTTAATTACCTCAAATACTCTAAGTAAAAATATTAACACTCCTTTCTCTGAGTTCACAAGTGACACAGAAGCCATGGAAGGACCCAACCTCTATTCTTATTTGACCTACAACGGCACTCTGCTTAGTAGGAACTACGTTTCTAAACGACAAACCCTAAATCTGATTTTTCAAATTTAACAAATAATAATCTCCAAAGTTTCGATTTCGATCCCTGGTGGGGAAACCTATCAGAGAGATACTGTGTTTCGTGATTCTAAAATTTTTCAAAATGATAATTCTAATAAAATTTTCCACCATTTACGCCATGTTTCGTCAGAACACTTTCAACAGCTTGATATTCGTCGAGTGTTTTTTTTGATCACGTGACACTTAATTGCGGTCTTTTATATACAGTGGCTTATACAAAGTAGGGTCCTTGTATTTAAAGAGTTGATTCAACTTGTGCAAAACAGGACTAAATTGCTATGCTAAGAATAAGACATATAGATAAATTCCTTTTTTAGATAAGAAAACAGGTAAAATAGCTGAATTTGAGTTAGAACGCTTGACAAACATTTCAACTTGATATATGCCTAGAAATTATTCATGAATGTGCAGAGACGTAAATATAGAAAAATCGATAAGATTTATTTCAAGTTTTTATCTAAATGCTAATTTGTTACATTTTATCTTATAGGTAAAATGGTCCACTAGTGAATGATTTCAAATAGTTTTGTAACGATATATAGATGAACAAAGGCATGTCAATTAAAGATTAGCTAAGGATCCGTCAAACACAGATTAGATACACCCAATCTATGGAAAAGAAAAAATGTCAAAAAAATTCTATTTTTTTTAAGATGTTTTTGTGCTCGTCTTCCATGCGTTAAAAAGTAATAAAAAAACATCCTTAATTGCGGCAAGAGGCCCTAAGAGGTAAGTTCACCAAATTGTTTTATCATCAAATGTGTCACTCTTCTTTCCTATTTTGTAGTGTTTTTATATAAGCAGAATAATAAAGCCGTTTATGTCAGCGTAACCAGCTAAGCAGGTCGTGCATGAGCACGTGTACTCTTGGAATCTTGAACTGAATAATAAAAACTTCCTACCAGCAAGGAGCTGGTTAACCTTGCTATTGTAACATCAGCAAATCTACATCGAGAGCTAAGTATATTGATATACGAGTGCTTTAACTTGATTATTGTAATTTATGAAGTGAGACCTATAATTAAGACTTCACGTGATTATTGTAATTTTAAAATTCTGTTATCATTATTCGATACATTAAGGTCATGTTTCTATTCATCATATATATATATAAATTTCTGGTATTATTGATACTAATCACATCAGATACATAGCTGTTTTTGCTTTTATTTTTAACTATTAAAAGTGTTCTTTGTTTCGTGACTTGGCGTATTAAACAAGTAAAATACATGGAATTCTTTAAAATATTATTTTCCTAGAGGAATTTACCTGCTTTCACCATAGTATAGACAATGAAAAAGTTCTGTTATTCAATTTTTTCTATACAGATAAAGTAAGAATGTGGACATTTTTAGAAGTGACTTACAGGAGGAACTTGCTAAAAAAAGCTAAATATAAAGTTTTGGCGAAAATGTTACAATATTACAAACATATATGTCACATTAGTTATAAAATATTGCTATACATTTTTATTTATTGTCCCTTAATATTGGAAAATGTTAAAAAATCGTATTATTTGGAGCAAACTTACTTCAAATTCTTTATTTCCAACCAATTTACAAGTTTATTACAGGGGATATAAAAAAACATGTATATATAAAAAATATATTAACCAGTAAAATAAGTAATATTGTAGTAAAACTAAACCAGTCAAAAAATATTCAAGAAATTGCCCTTTTATATGTATTATAAATAATTTTCCTTTTATCTACATGGAGAAAGTACGAAGGTGGAGAATTGACTTGCAGGATGAACTTGGCAAAAAATGCTAAACGTAAATCTTTCGCGGAAATGCTACAGTATTGCAAAAATATGTGTGCCGAGTCACAACATTAGTTATAACATAATGATAAACATTTGTATTTATTGTTCCTTAATATTGGAAATTATTAAAAAAATGCGTATTATCTAAAGCAAACTTACGTCAAATTCTTTATTCCGAATCAATCTACAAGTTTATTACAGAGGATATAAAAATCGGTAAATTTCCTTTACCCGAAACGTCCCTCGTTAAGAATATTTCCTTTCATTAGACATAGTAAAGTGTAACCCAATTTAGTTTTGCACATCGTCATTTGGTATACTGTCTTTTCAAACATTTTTATAGCGCGCCATTTTATTCCACCATATAGAAATCGTACCAATATTTCACCAGTTTCTACCTATGCCACACTTAATTTTTGGGCATTATTTAAAATAAACTGATATTTTTGACACTGATTTTTTAAGACCGCCATTTTGTATCTTCATTATGAATTCGTACCAGTTAATCCCTGTATCAAATTCAATTTTGCTGCAGGATATTGAATAGTGAATAAGAAAATTTTTTACATTAATTTTTTAGACATTTTATTTGGCTGCTATTTTATTTCTCCATCTTGAATTCGTACCCCAATTTTACCAGTTGATCACACTTAATGAATGCCCAAAATTTAAATCAATCTAATAAGTAGTTTTTCGGACTGATTTGTTTAAATAATTTATCAGGCCGCCATTTCGTTTTGCGGTTTTGGATTCATACCTTGATTCTTGTATAATATACTTTTTTAACAAAAAAGATTTTTACCAATACCAGGTCATCTCCACATTACCCTTAATTTTTGACCAAAATTTTAAATCGATCCGGCAAATAGTTTTTGGCTACGCCGCGAACTGACAGACAGACAGACAAATGGAACTGACAAAAGATATTTTTGGTATCTAGGGACGCTAAAACATAAAGATATGTAAACTTGCAATTTTTTCACAATCACAAACATTTCACTTGGCCGCCATTTTCTCCCGACATCTTGAATTAGTACCACAATTTTACCAGTTCATATTTATACCACAATTAATGCTTGCACAAAATTAATCTAATAAGTAGTATTTTTCAGGCCGAATTTTTAAATATTTTACTAATCCGCTATCCTGCCAGATCGTAGCCAGATCTATTTTTTTAATAAACAAAACTTTTTATTTAGAATGGGTTCTATGCTGAAGCCAATAATAAGAAAAAATCAATTTTTTAACTAAAATTACAGGCCCTGTATAAAAGTTTTAGGTGCTCCCACCACAATGTTTCTGATTTTAAACAACAATATGTAAAAACAAATATTTAAAGAAATAATAAAAATCGGAACAGTTCTTGAGTATTAAGAACTTTCAACAGCTTTAGCCCTTCATTGCTTCGACTATAGTGAAAAATTAAACATATCATATCATAATTTTCTTCAGCATTCAGGCAGTAAGGAACAGCACACAATGACATTTCGCTTATAGAATTGCAGATAATTTACAAAATAGCATGGAAAAAGTAAATTTAACTACTAATATTAAGTCCTTTAATTAATATGTTTAAAGTACTCTAAAGATTTTTGATCGATGTCTTCTTTTGCCACTTCTTACTTTTTCCTGCAGTTTTTTCTATTTTTATTTTCTAGAAAACATTGGCAGATCTGTCTACATCACTTAATCTTGAGACGTATTCTGCCCCTTACATCATGCTACTAAAAACAAGGAGTGAGGAGGAGAAGAGTAAAAATCCTAATATTTAATTTTTTTTATTAAATTGTTATTAAATTGCAACATACATTGTAATGAACCTATCAATACCACAACCCCATTTTTTATGTTTTTCATTATTTAAGTCAGCGAAACACCAGAAGACTGGTAAATGTACATTTATATGTTTAATGGTACCATTTTAATTAATGTTTTTACACCTTCAATTTTTTACTTGATTCCACTACATTTATCTTAATGAAGTTATTTTCAAATTATCATTTATATTTTAATAATATGTCAATTTTTCATCATTGTCAAATTTTTGTTTAATTTCTACTCGGTATATACTAAGTTGACTCAGAAATTCTTAAATCAACACTTTTTTCTGAATATAATTGTAATTTTAATTAACAAATGGAGAACTATCTGAAAAATACGATTGATTAAAAAATTATGTAGTTTGATATACAAAAGGATAAAATTCAAATTTTTGGAACAGCTAAAATAAAGAGCCTGCAAATATAAGCCTAATATATTTAAACTTTTTTTGTAATAGACCTAGTTTTCTAGAAAGTTAATAATATGTAAAATTAACGCTCCCTTTCCAAAGTATTGTATTGAATTTATCCACAACAGACCCATATTTTACGTATTTCATTATTTAAATCACCGAAATACTAGTTGAATGTGCATGTATATGCATGATGGTACCATTTTAATATGATATTATTACACCTTAAATTTTGTACTTGGTGCCATTACATCCCTGTACATTTATATTAATTAAGTTATTTTGAAATAATCATTTATATTTTAATAACATATCAATTTTTATTATAATTAAATTTTTGTTTAATATCTACTTAGTATATATTTATTATAATGGGTCACAAATTTTTAAATTAAAACTATTTTCTGAAAACCGACTAACTTAAATTAAGAGTTCATTTATTGGTAGGTAAAATATTTGCTTTCCTGAAAACCTACGCCTCGGCCCTTTAGTCCCCAGAGCGGGCAAGCAATCTAATATGGTAATTACAGTTCCAAATATGTATATCGCCATTTTTGGCCTCAAATAGAGAAGGTTGACTGTTTATAATTTCATGAATGGTAAACTAATCGAAAAGTCATGAATAATCATAGAAGGGTTGGAGACAATAATCATTTTCAGGTACACATCATAAAATTTTAAATTGAGTCTGACCCGATATTCTCATATTAAACAAAAGCAATGTTAACGACCTTAAAGAGATTGAAGCATGTGTCGAAAGATTTGAAAGAACCAACAGCAAAACATATTAAAAATATTCTTCTATAAAATTACTAAATAGTAAATGCGTGCTTTATTTTCTATTTGTGTTGAATTGCCTGTTTTTTTACAAATTTCCCATAAATATTATTAACGTTTAAGTGAAATGTCTTTCAAAATAACAAGTCGAGTTTGCTGCGATTGGAATCCAAGACGGTTTACTATTTACACTAACGGTTTAATTTTCAACATCCAACTTCGACAAATTAACGTATCCAGTTGCCCGTTTCGGCGGCTACAAACCGAGAGAATAGAATGCGTTGACGACATAGCGATTTCAGCAGGAATCCGAAGCAGCTCTCTAAATACTCAAATCAAGCCGGACTAATTTTTAAATTGTTGCCTTTCCATTTGTCTCTATTTTTACAAATTTCCCATAATTAATCAGCCTTTCAGATGCATTTATTATCATTGAAAAATTAACTTCTCTTTGCTGGAATTTGAACCCTGGGAATATTTATCTAAGTGAATGCTTTAACCACCATATGCATAAGGACTATGACTTCAATAAACCATTTTGGTTATTTATTTATTTACTTTAGTGTAATAGTCATTTTACGGTATTGCACGCATCAGTGGGAAATCCCGAATGAGTGTTAAAAACTCAACACGATTATTAGTATTAATTATTTAGTTAGGAAGCCTGAGTACCAACTCAAGTATAGGCAAGTTTGTATCAAAATCTATCTTCGTAACAGGAATGCCCACTGTTGACATTGCGTGGTTGATTAAGAAGCGAAGAAGAAAAGGAAAAAGGTGCAAAATATCTGTCTTTTGTTAATTTAAATGGATCAAGCTGTAGAATAATTCATTTTTCTTTTACCGTTAACAAGATAAATCATTTATTCAATTTAGTGTAGGTATGTTTTTACGGTATTGCAGACATGCATTAGTGGGAAAACCCGAATTAGTATTAAAAACTCAACACGATTATTAGTATTAATTAGTTAGAAAACCTGAGTACCAACCACAGTATAGGCAAGTTAGCCTTCATAATTTTAACACATTTGTCTGAAATATCGATTAAATATGAATGAACCCATTTTGAAACATTTCACTAAAATTTGTTACCATTTTGAACTCGGTTTTCTTGTTAACGAATCAAAATAGTGAGATTGAGACGCTAAAATAAAAAGATATCAAAAAATAGGCATATCCTATAATACGTATATAAGATATTTGTCCTTTAAAGCAGATTAGAGCACCAGGAAAATGCCAACGAAAAACATTCGAGAAGTATATAAGTATCAAAGTCAATAAACAATGGCAATGCTTCGTTCTCTCACGCCGTGCAGTGAAAATTCATAAGGTCCGAACATTATGCTGCAAAATCACAAATTTCGAACGAAGTTAACTTCCGCAATAAAAAACTCAAAATAAATACATAAGACGCAAAAACAAAGAGAATAATCATAACCTCATGTTCCCGAAGCAATCCACAATGTGTTATAATGGTAAAACATATAAAAAACTAAGTTTTTCATTAAATAAATGCAAATTACAAAAAATATTTTGACTAAATCTGAAACAAATATTCAGAAAAATTCAAATTGCACATTATTCTTTATGACGTACACTATAGGTGCAGATGATAAAATAATAACATAAACAATTTTCCAAATTTTTACTAGCTAATTACTTAATTTCTGGTGAATAAAATTGAGCGAAATTAAAGACATACAAGGGTTCTGGTCGAGGAAACAATAGTAATAGGTCAATAGGGAGCGACGTTCTATCTACAAATAGAAACCTGAATTCAACAAACAAAGCCATCAAAAGCTATACGTTTTGATAAGTGCGCTGTAGAAAAAAGAACGGTAAAAAATATTCTTTTTTATGTTATGTGCATTAGAACGCCCTAAGATTAATCAAGAGAAAATATTTTAGGCACTTCAAATAAAAACAAAAACTATATCTACAAAAACATAATCAATATAAAACTTTCTTTATAAAATAAACTTTTAAAATCATCAAATCTGAAACTTTAACATTTTTCAGCAATCAGCTGATCAATAATTCTTTTCCTTTCGCGACAAAACATGTGTCATAGGAAAGCCAATAAATTACTTGTAACTTTTCTAAAAAATCAACATAAACCCCGATTTTCACATGGTGAAGATTGGAAACACACCCATTGAAACCCTGAAATGTGATTAAAAATATTTCAGTTTTAACTTAAGGAGGGTATATGTAACTTTTCTTTCCCTTAGTTTTAGTATTAGTAATAGGGATAAGCTAAATACCTTTCAATACATTTATGTAATGTATCTAATATTGATAAGCAATTGGTAAATAAAACGTTCTAAACCTCAATAATCCTGAAACGTTGACTGGTAAACCTAGTATTATAGATCGTTTAATTCGTCTTTTAATACTTTATTTGAATTTTCAATAATAAATAAGGGGTCATATATATAAAAAAAACAAGAAAATTATTAAAACCTAAAACTTGGCAACACTGCACCACTTCTTGTATCTAAAAAAAAATAATTACTTCAAATTTGAAAATATATACACTAGTACAGTGCAAGCAGATATTTCAAATTCGTGTGTGTGTCTTATAATATCTTTAAATATCCATGGGTTAAATCCTAAAGATAAATGCCAATATATCAGAAACATCTATACTATTATATATTGTCGGTCTTCCCTTTAGAAGAATATCTATAAATTTATGGGGTGTTTCATTTAAAATAAAAAACTTGATCTCTTCAGAACACTATAAACACTCTATATACATAAAAATAATATAATTTAAAAACTTAAATTAGACCAAGAAGGTCATACAAGTTCTGAGGTAGTACATCGTCCTTAGGTGGGACACTATACATTTCTTATTCTAAGAATTAATTTACAACGTAAAAATAAAAACATCTAAAGAAAAACGGCTCAGAAATTGTATACAATTATAGGTTAAACATGTCAAAGGCAGTTAGTATGAATACTATTTTATGTATCTTTAGGAAAACATCTTCATGGTTCGTGTCTATTAAGAAATTGTGATTTCTGGGCTTAGATCGCGTCCAGTAATACTTTTTTTAGAATATTTCGCCTTCGATTGAATTGTGCATTTTTTATCTTCCGGCGTAATTTCAATTTCAATTCAATCAGGCTTTGAGAAATTGTATCTGATAAAGGCAAGACGTCTTGTCATCATGTTGATATGTTACCCTTAGCATACTGAAGCCTTAATATATTACATTTTTTTCAGCAGATTATCTCTTAGAAGAGCTTATAAATAGTTAGGAAAAAAGGATTGTTTATAATATCTGATTATTGAAAAACAGTGCTTAAAATTTAAAAAGAAAACGTAAAATAGTGTTGTTTAACGTACATACAACTTCAAACTACTTGAATACTCGTTGACTATTAATTTCTCTTTTAGTTCGACAACATTTTTTTCGAAATTAAAACCGAAGGGAGAACCTTTCAGTGCCTTTCATTCACCCTATTGACATTCAAAGAAGTTTAAAACGCTTTGAAATTAAGATTAATGCCACGATTGTCTAATACGTCAATACATTTTCCGGACCGATTCAACCAATGGTATTAAGTCTAGTAAAATAATCAGAAGTTCTCTTTTATTGATGGATAGGAGAAAATACGTGAAGGTAAAACTATTTCTACACTTGTGTTTCTAACTTGATGAAGAAATTTAATAAAATGTAATTACTGAATTTCCTAATATAGAAACATATTTTTAAATAATTAATGTATTAATTGTAATATGTATAATTGTAATGAAATCCAATTTTAGGTTGCCCAAGTTCTTAATATTTTTAAGTCACTGCTACAGGAAGGGCACTTTTTAAACAATATTTTGTATTTTTTTAATTAAAAACTTAAAGCACACGAGTCTAATTTATATGAAACACTGAAATAGATAATTTAGTTTTAAGTTAGACAAAACTCATAAGTTTAGTAAGGGGCTAGCTTTATTAAATAGATATTTACAGACAAATTAAACAAAATAAAATAAATATGAATACGTTTTCTTATGTTAATTATTATACCCACATTAAATTAAAAACTTGACAATTTATCGACAGAAAAAATATTAATTTATTTTAATATTAAATAGATTGAATGGTTTCAGTATCAACAACCAATTTCTTAAAAGAAATTAAAACTTAACCAGAACTAAATACAGTGCTTACACTTCTAAGTGTATCGGCTCGTGTTTTATCAATTTTTAAATATTAATAACTTTCCTATCTCTATATATTTTGATTTAAATTTTAGGTATGTTAAAAATGAGCTCTCTAAGTATCTGCTGCTGATATTAGAGAATGGCAATAATACTTCAGCCATATGAGCGAAATGATTTATATACTATTGAATTACAATGAGTTATATCTAAACTATCCAGATAAAAGGCTTACATGATGATAAAATCTGATTTGATTTTAACTAATTTTTTTTTTGATTTCTCTTTGATTTGTAAATTTAGTTAAAAATTAAAGGATATTTATTTATGACCTATATCATATAGCCAGTGACGCACAAGGTCTAAGAAAGTATATTTAAATTGTTGGTACTGAATTTTTTAAAACTAGGTGCTACAACTGATGCATACAGTAAATATTTTTAGATAAAATTCCAAAATATGAGCACAATCAAAATTTTAAATTCATTAAAGTTGACTGTAATCTGATTTTTAAAAAAACATTTTTGTAATCGTTGCCTGCAGTAAAATTTTTTAATAATTATTATCGTAATTGATATCACCAGTGGGTAATAGTATTTTTTATTGTTGGATTTTCGTAGGGCAAAGAACTTTTAAGAAAAATGTATTTAGAGATCATATTTATGGAATTACATTTTGTTATTTGCACGGAGTTGAAAACACAGAATATTTCCTTAAATTTCAAACGTTGATTTTTCGGGGAATAACAAAGGTATCAACAATTTGGTACGTAAGATGTAATTATTCAAAATTTATTTTATATTGATGAATATTAAAAATTTATAAAAAATAAAAAATGCAAAAAGTTTAAATCTCAGATCTAGGACTAGTTCTAACAATTTTTTGGTTATTTGCACCAATTTGATTACTGTATTGATTTTTGAGATGTAGCGTACCTATATTAGTATTATAATATATATTTGAGTTGTATTAAACCATTTTTTTTTTTTAATTTATTATTTTTTGTCTTAATTATATCTTGAAATAAATCAAAAGTATCAGAAATGTTTTATCATTAAAAAAATTGTTTCTATTCTACTAAAGGTCCCCTATATCTCAGGAACCATTAGAGCATCATTATTCCACTAAACGTCCTCTATATCTCAGAAATCGCTAGAGCAATTAATTTGGTACGAATACCAAAAAATTCTTAAAAATTAATTTAAATTCCTAATTTAACCTTTTAAATTATTTGTTTTTTTTTGCTGTTTTCAAGACTCGCCACGCTCGAACTAATGGCAAAGTCAATTTTTTTTAGCTCAAAATAATTATATTTTATTCAATTAAATAACTATGTTTTACTAAAATTTTGATACCCCCGTTAATTCCCGAAAAATTAGCGTTTGAAATTTAAGTGAAACACACTGCAATCTCTTAATAATCGCTACGGTAATGAACTTGGTATAAATAACAAACATGTCTTACATACAGACGTACTTTTAAAAACTGAGACCTTTTAAGTTCATGCAATTGTTGTGTTTTACCTTTGGCCTCGCGACGCCTATTGGAAAATAATCAAATTTTAAGTTATCCAATAAATACTTCACCGCTAATTCCAAAGAAAACAGTGCTTGATATTTTAAGTGAAAAACCATGTACCTTGTACCCCATCTGATAAAAGTAAATTAAGTAAATGCCATTTAACTTTTAACTAAAAGTACAAATCGAACAGAAAACAAAGAAAAATTAGTTAAAGGTGAAAATCAAGTAAGTCTTGAAAATCCAGATAGCCAAATTAATAGTAAATTTGGAAAAAGACGTGTTTTTGTGGAGATATGATCTAGTCAATCGTTTCAACGTAATAATGTTACCTATTCAAGACATAGAAATTTGCTGTTTTTCTATTTCGTCGCTTAGCGACTTTTGCAAATAACAGTCTTATCTACATAATAACAACGTTCTCCCATCTGCCATTAATTTATATTAAATTATGTGCTACTAGTAGCGTTGTTTTCGAAAAATAAAGGTCATAAGTACACCCCCACCCTTTTGGAAATATATATTGCATATCGAAATAAGCACAAGAACAAAACATAACCACAATATTCATAATTAATAAAATAAAACAAAAGAACTCTCCTACTAAATTTATTATTTATTTATTTAATTGTACTAAGTAAGAAAAATTAGCCAATTACACTTTTGACATCTCCAAAAAATGCGATATAACGTCAAATCTTACAACTCTGTATGTGGGCATTGTCAACAAACTACCACATATTTTCCTTGTAATGAGCGAGTATATATTATTACATAATATATATGTATAAATATATTTCTTTAACATGTGTACGAATGCAATCATTTTGCATTTTCATATTAAGTTGTTTTGATAGTAACTATAATCAATTATTCAGTTGGCAGACGGGAAAAAGCCGTTTGAACATAATATATAAAAAAAATGCAAGTTAACAATAAATATGCAACATTTTTTTGTTATTTGGTTAATTGTTTGTTAGGACTTGATTCAGTCTGCAACTTCTGCCAATCGAAAATTAAACTTCCAGTAGCACATAATTCAAAAGGTATTAATGCCAGACGGGAAAAATTGTACTCAACGTTGAAAAATTTTGATATTTTAAAGAATTATTATTAAATCTTTGTACTACTTGGATTTTTCTGCCAGTGCAAAAATTGATTATTTATCTAAAATATGTTATAACAAAACAAGTTTTAAGCGTGAGAAGATTATTCAGCATCTCAGCAATTTAATACACCTTTAAAAATTGTTGATGATTATTTATAACAATCGAGAATTTCTCACATTCAATTATAGATGTCATAAATCGTAAATATAACTTAAATTTAAATTGAAAATTGAAATTCCAGCTATTCTACTCCTTTTTGTATAAAGAATAAACCCTTAATGACAAACGGGAGAAAATTGTTTAAAGCATAAGCATCATGGGGCACCACTCTATTGCTAAATTTCGACTCGAAATACAAGATCATGCCATAGAAAAGGAAATCTCGAGTTAAAACAGGAGATCAAGATTATAAGCATGATATATCGTGCTTATAATTTCTCATAAGTATAATGCAGTATAGCACATCTTAAACTAATTTTGTTTCAGTATACCTAAATCAATTTAAAAATACTGTTACAACACTTCAGACTGTAGGATTACTCAGGACCGCAATAAAAAAATATTTCATTTATTGAGGGCCTGCATTCGAAAACTATTTCCACAGTACAAAACATAACATAAAATGTTATGGCTTAATTATAATTAAAAATAAAGATTTTAAAATATTTATTGACATAATATCCAACAATTGTATAATGTGTACTGATGCAGACTTATCCAACAATATACCGATGCGTATTAAAGGAGTAATGAGTACGGATGGGCAATATTAGATTTTACCTATCGATAGGTAATCCTACCTATCCATAGACATGATATGTTTGCGATAAAATTATTGAAAAGCAAAAAAAGGTCTTCATCTTCCATATGGCGCAAAATTTGCTTGTAAATATGGTAAATATGTAATCCGTTTATACGTAACTATCGATATGGTCAGATATCTATCGACATTATTGCTCACCTGTCGGCACTTACCGATAACTAATGTTATTCGATATGTCGCTGATCTATCGATATATCGATAAAACGCCCATCCCTAGTAATGAGCGTGCATGCCCTTAAGCCTGCAAACTTGTATGCACTACAAATTCTGTGGTCTTATTGTTTGGTCTGCCATGTACCATATTTCAAAGTCCAAAATGGTTTGTTGAAACGCCAGTATTAGGTCAAAACAAAAAACAAGTTAAAGGCTGGATTGTTGCATTGCAAAGTAAACACGAATGCAAGAACATTTTAGACCTGTAGATCTACCTGGTCAAAAATACCGCTGGGTCAAAAATTGTTGCAGATGTTCTATGAACTGGGCTGAACAACATTTCAAAAGTCCCATAACCTCACAGTTGCGCGTAAATATTTTTTTGATCCTGTTCTCTTAGAAGCTATTTCAAGTGTTCAATAGCAAATTTCCCCTTTTTACGCCTGTATGGGTAAGATTTAACTTTTAAGATAAAATGCAGTTTCATTTTTTAATAATCGAATATATTGTACAGGCTGTACAAAAATGATTGCAGAAGTTTCAATAAAACATCACAGATCGGTACTATGCTGGAGTAATTTTAGATATATTTTTTGTTCACGTATGGATAAGATTTATATTTTAGTGTATGTCTTAAAATTTTATATTCAGGTTTGTTTTACAGCGTGCGTAAAATTATAAAGACTAAATAATTAAAATGGTGATTAAAATATTGCAAATTGATACATGGCACAACCTAACATATAATTTTAATTAACGTACTGAAGACTTAATTTTTTAAGTAAAATTAAAAAACTTATATTCAGATATATTATATAGGGCGTCTAAAAAATAAAGCGAAATTTTTTTTTAATACTTTTTTATTTAAAGTATGAACAGAGTGATATATTATAATAGCGATAAGATGAAATTTTGATAAAAAGTAAAATATTATGAGGGGGGGATTCTCCTCTCTTCCCTGAAAATCGGTATTTTTCATTTTATTTTTCTGGTGTAATTTACGGGAGTAACACAGCTTTAATAGTTCACGGTATACCACATTTACTTAAGCATAGATTTTGAAAACAGTTCATTGGGTAGTTTTCATGCTGAATTGTCCGTCGATTTTCAGTCTATTCCTACGTAATATTTGATTTTTGTGTAAAATTTGAGATAAATTGGATAAACATTTTTTAGTAATAAATTGTTTAACATTTCACTAGGCCGCTATTTTGTTTTGCCATATTGGATTTTTACCAAATCGCTACCAGGTCATCTCCTATGACACTTTATTTTTAACTAGTGAAGTCAATTGGGTAAGTAGTTTTTAGCTATGCCGCGAACAGACAGACAAATAGACCGAGATTTGAGACAACAGGTTTTTTCGGCATCTAAGAACCCTGGAACGAGGAAAGTAAAAACTCATCCGCCTGGACGGAGATTCGAACACGTATACGCTGCATCTAAAGCTACCACTACTACTACCTACCACCGAGCTAGGAAGCCCATGCTAAACATTAAAAAAGCTTGTTTGTACTCTCCGAAAATAATCGATGAACCAATAGGAAGCACGTTGAATAATTTGCGTTGTAATTGGCATGATTACCTGGTAATTGAAGGTCTTCTAATAATTGCTAATGATGTGGCAAAAAGGAATATTAGAATATGACAATATAAAAAATATATAATTTTTAAACGAATTAAAACGAATTATTTTCTGTGAGTGAAAACATCTAAGAGAGGAACAAGAGTCCTTAAAGTGGGTTTATACAACAAATAAAATAGAATAAGAAACAAAATACATAATAAAACAAAATAATAAAAATAAGGAGATCAAAAGATTCAACCCCCATAAGGTGGTAATACAGCGAAATGAAATAAAATAAAATAAGAAATAAAATAATAAGTGACCAACTTTTATCTTCTTATTTTTACATATGATATTGACAATTTCACTGAATATTTTTGTATTTGTATGAGTTGTGTGCATTTTTAAATTGAAGTTAAATTAAAAAATTAACCCAATAGCTATAGTACTGTTGAAAAGCTTGGAAAAAACTGTTGTATTACAGAACTTGACAGCAATTGCGCTTATTTCTTATTTAATTTTATTTTTTTGTATAAACTATCTCCGAATCCTTATTTCTTATTTTATTTTATTTCCTGTATAGATTATAGAATTATAGATAGCCTGGTAAGATCTTTGGCAGTGTCAAATATGGTGAAACAAAAGTGAGATCTAGTGAATCGTTAAAAAAGTGATTACTAAAAATCTAATTATCCAATTTACCTCAAGTTACATACGTATGAACTGGTAATATTTTACGAGTCAAAGTCAAGGGCAAAACATCATTAAGTGTGACATAAGGTTAAAATGGTAAATTTGTATTACGATAAAAAATGGCGGCCAAATAAAATGTTTAAAAAATCAACGTGACGTTCATTTGATTTCATATTTTGCAAAATGAGGATATAGGGATAAGCTGGTATGAGATCCCGGAAATAAATGGCAGTCAATAATAATAAAAATATAAAAATATAATCAGAGAAAAAATTACTTACTTATTCCATTTGCTTTAAATTGCCCCAAAAAATCAAGTGTGTCATAAGTGGGAACTGGTAAAATACTGGTACGAATCCAATATGATTGAACAAATTGGCGCCGAGTAAAAATATTTTAAAAGACTTATATGTGTTACTAAATAATGACTATGGGTGGAATTAATTTGGGTTAAAAAAACAACGAGGGAAGTTCCAGGTAAAGGAAGAACTTGTGCATTTTCTTATACACTCAGACCTAACTCTAATAACTTATATTTTTTGCTTCTGTCCTAAAAGGGAAGTAAGTATTTTTTCAGATCTTACTTTACAGGGTCCCTAGATGCCGAAAAACATGTTTTCTCAATTCCAGTCTGTCTGTTTGTCGGTCTGCCTTTTCACGGCATAACTAAAAAACTACTAACTGGATTGACTTCATTTTTTGGTAAAAAATTATGGGTCATATAGGGAAATCCTGGTAACATTTTGGTAAAAATCTAAAATGGCGGCTTAGTGAAATCTTAAAAATAGTATTACTACTTATCCAATTTACCTCAAATTTTGCACAACAATCAAGTATTATAATAAAATTCTTTGGAAAACTTTGGTACGATTCCCAGATGGCGAAACAAAATGGCGGCTTAATAATATTTATAAAAATTCAGTTTGAAAAAACGACTTAATGGATTGACTTCAAAGTTTATGTAATAATTAATTATGGTATAGAGATGAGCTGATAAAATTGCGGTGAGAATTCAAGGTGCAGGCCAGATAAAATGTTTATAATACTGAAAAAATCACCAGGTTTTACATATGTTCACATCTTAGCGTCTCTATCCAGATGCCAAAAGAAAGATGTTTTATCAATTCCGTGGGTCTGTCAGTTCACGGCATGACTTAAAACTACTTACTTGACTAACTTCGAATTTTGGTCCAATATTAAGGGTTATATGGGGATGAACTAGTAAAATTTTGGTAAAAATCTAGTATGGTGGAAGAAGATGGCGGCCTAGTAAATCGTAAAAAAAATTATTACTAAAGAATATTTATCTAATTTATATATAGATATAAAGATAAATTACTAAAGCTGGGGTAAATCAACATTAAAATTTTTCTTATTTAATTAACTTTAAATTTTGCAGAAAAAATAAATTTGTTGCAGGGATAAACTTGCACGAATTCAACATAACGGAACAAAATGGCCGTGTGGGTCAATGTAAAAAACTACTTATTTAATTTATTTTAAAATATACCCAAAAATCAAATGTGGCATAGGTAGAAACTGGTAAAAGGGGATTATCTTTAAGCATCCTGGATGTTAATGGAAAAACTCGGATCAGGCTTCTTATTTTTTGACTTATGTATCGTGTCGTGTATTAGTCCAGTATTTGTATAGAAAATATTTACACTTTACGTGAAACACGCTTCTCTACGGGTATTTTGTTGTTTTTTTATCGATTTATTTCTAAAATTGTCCGAACTACAGCTTTTTTGCTGAAACCTTGCGTTTATCCTTTATGTTTATCCAAGAATACACCCTTTATTTCTTTGTAGGATCATATATCCGTTACATAGAATCTTTTAACAAAGTCTTGTAGCACAATGTGAGAAACCTCTACACTGATTAATCCGAAAGACTATGTGGTCTTCAAAATCGTTACACGTGTTTCTAAAAAAAAATGTTTTATTAAAACTATCTGAGAAAACAAGGGTGCTTGCAAAGTGGATGGAAATTATGCGTTATTAAAGATGAAAAGTTTCGTTAGTTACCTACTGCTAAATATCAAATTTCCGTTTATATGAAATACATTATTTACTAGTTGTCAGATGATCAGAATTATTTATTGTTTCCGATAGACGTGATTTTATAGAGCAAGCTTAAAAAATAGGAAATAAAATGTTATTTATTAACATATAAAAACAGGTATTCTTAAAATGAAAATAGATAGGTAACAACTTCCCTACCTTAAAAGCATTTATAGCAAGATTTTCAAGAGAAGATTAAAAAAGGTAAAAGTTGCTAAAAATATTGGTATGTCATAGTATACTATGGAAATGTATATAACAAGGATTACTTCGTTTATTTCGCAATTTATAAAAAATCTTACAATTCAAATATTACAATCCTCAAGGTTGTTATAAAGTAAGAGTACTAAAGTTTTGATTTGAAATTTATTTAAAAACATATCTATGTCTTTCGTTCAAATTCAAGTCTAATTATTTCTGAAAAGATTAACATTATTTGCTATAAGTAGCGTTTAAATTAAACTCCTGAGTTGCTGTTTGTATTTTTAAAAGGCAACATCTCTCTCCAGGAATATGTACGAAAGAGAGATAATTAAAGAATATGCAAAATGTAAACAGAAAATTTTAAAGTTAACTTTGAGCGAGTTGTCGGACAGAAACGTGTTATTTGTCCGATTGATTGGTCATAAATAAATGTAATCAAACCTAATTAAAAGATTATCAAACAATCAACCTGGGGCATGTTTAAGTATTGGGCTTTAATAATTGACTTCATTTTACTTATTTGATTTTAGGGCGGTACTTTACCCATTTTATTTATTGTAAGATACGGAGTTTGTTACATCTTCCTTAGTTTACACCTCCTTCGTTTATATCTTCTTCGTAAGAGGAACGTGGTCAAAAAATTCGTGAGAGGAAAATGGCCAAAAATACCCCTTTAAATTGTTGACGGGACTATTTAGGATCTTTATATCCCGAAAAACATGTGTTTCATTTTTTTAAATCTGTCGGTGTACTGGTTTATCGTTTATCGCGGCATTGCTCAAAAACCATTCATCCGCCTGACTTCAGATTGTGCTTAAAAATCAGGTTTCATGTGCCCAAAGTCACCATACGAAGTCCTCAAATTTCAACAAACTTCTAGTTATTTCAGAGAAAGAAAAGGTTACGTGAAGTGCAATTTTCGTGCAATAAGTCAATTAATGGCTACCAAAGATATCATAGAAAAATATACAAAAACCCAGTTAACTTGACCCAAGCAAAGTGGGAGGAATTAAAGATCTATGTGCTCACAGATTATATCCAATACAAATCAAATAACCGTCCATCCGTGGGAGCCTATAAAACTAACGAAGCAAATCTTAACATACTTGCTATAATAGAAATCTTGAGGTTAAACTTTAAAATATATTTGGACCAACAGAGATTCAAAAACCATACATATATAACTGACAAGAGAGTTCGTCTCCAGATAATTAAAAGAATTAATATAAAAATGACGATTAAGGTTAATGCCCACCATTATCATTTATTCCCAAACTTCTTAGTAATACCTTTTTACCTACATAGCATTTTTACTCCTTTTGCCTATTTTGAATTATATAAATTAGATAGGGACTAAACACTGGCTATTCAGCATATTGTAAGACATCTCGTAACGTTAGTTGAAATATTTGTCTCACTGTTGTTTTCCTAACAGAGTTTTGCTTAAGGAAATATTGTGTTTTATTGATAAGTTTATAGAAAAAAACGTTACATTAAGCAGTTATTTTTAAGAGCCTGCCAAAGTCTCTTAGAAGGTCAACCTAATTTTTAAACGAAGATGACCAAGAAGATCAAACAAAGGAAGAGTTGAAACCCGGTACAACAGATAGTCGAATGCCATAAGAAGACATGTTAGAACTCAACAATCATCAACTGTAATCACCTGCGTAAATAAAATAAGAGTGAAAAAAAATAGGGTTAAAAGAAAAAAGTGGACAAAAGAAGAATATAGTAAAATAACGCGAGAACGAGCGTTTTTAATGCAATACATTTCGACAAATATAAATTTCGGTCACTAACAATGGTCAATTAATCATCAAAATGTTTAGAACTTTATTTATACTTATATTTGGACATACACATTTTTGTTATATTATATTCTTTTATGACAGGATGCCCCAAATCGTTAAATAGAAATAAGCCGTTTTCCGTAATTTAGGTATCTAAATGTGTTAATTTAAAAAGCAAATAGTTAATGTGATTCTCAAATAGGAAAGTAAAAAATATGGTATAACTATTTTTTAGTAATTGTTATTATTGTCATAATTTTTTTTTCAAAATTAAAAATAATGTTTTTTAGAAATTACAAAAGGTACCTTAATATAACTACAGGGGCTTTTGATACCTTAGTATAAATAACTTTTAGATTAATTAACAAAGTTAAGATTTGCATTAATACTAAACGAGCAACAATCCAGAGCAAAAATTAAAATTAAAAGCACCTGCTATATGTTAAAAAAAAACGGAACTTGCCTGTAAAATTAATAAAAAAATAATAATAAAGAATCCAAGTATATCTATAGCTAATATTTTTCTACTGCACCGGTGTACCCACCGTTTCTTCATAATAATTTATTTTGGAAACCTATGAAAAGTTACACCAGGCAAGTGATTTTTGTAACTATTTTTGCAATTATATCCAGCACACATATTTCCAGACCTTGTTTTTTGTTATGTAGACTTCTGCAGAAATAAATATATCAGTTATAAAACAAGTTTTAATCCTTCGTTGGCCAATTACGTTTCACTATGCACGAACAACATTTTCTCAAACTTGTGTGATCTATTACCACTTGTAAAAACTAAAGAATACTGCGAAAACAATGCTTAAAAGGCGAATTTCTATTATAGAGCAATGGAACTAATACTAAATCTTTAGGCTAAGAGGGTCGTAGTAAGTCACTCAATCGTTCATTGAACTTTGCAGTCTGTGAGAAGCTGGCGAACATTATGCATACGAGAAGTAACTATCCTGTGTAGTATACGATTCTTGGGGATGACCTGGTAAGATTTTGGTAAAAATTTAGTATGACGGAACAAAATGGCGGCAAAGTGAAATGTTAAGGAAATTATTACTAAAAACTAATTATCGAATTTACTTCAAATTCTGGGCAAAAAATCAAATATTCCGTAGAAATGAACTAATAAAATTTTGGTACGAATCCAAAAAAGCGACCTAGCAAATATTTAAAAAAATCAGCCTGAACCAACTACTTATTAGTTTGATTTCAAATTTTGTGGAAGTGCTAAGTGTGATATAAATATCAACTGGTCAAATTGAGGTATGAATTTAAGCTGGCGGAATAAAGTGTCGACCAAATAGATTAATCTATATATAATCGTGAAAAAAATCACCCTCCCTGGTTTTACATATATTCACTTTGTAGTGTCCTAAAATGTAACAAGTATGTTTTCTCAATTCTCGCACTCTATCTGTCGATCTACCTGTCTGTGTGTCAGTCGCGGCATAGGTAAAAAACTACTGACTCGATTATAGCTTGAAAAAAGTACCTGTTAGATTAATTTCAATTTTTCTGCAAGCATTAACTGCGATACAGGGGTAAACTACTAAAAGTGCGGTACAAATTCAAGATGGTAGAAAAAAAGGGGGTCAAATAATATGGTTAAAAAGTCAATGTAAAAAATATCTTCAGGTTTAAGAGGCTTCGAATTTTGCACAAAAATTAAACGTAATATGAAGATGAACTGTTCAACATGTTGGAACACACTAACGGTCTTAAAAAAATCAGTGTAAAATCTAATTTGATGGAACTATATCTTTGGTGGAACTATAGTTAGGCAATTATCCACGAAACGTTTGAAAAAAACAATTTGAAAATTTAAATTTTTTTATGACATGTTCTTCCAAGTGTTCCATTACTAACTGTGCAATGGTTGAGGATATTGGAGAACCCATGGCGCCGCCGTCAAGTTGCTGATAAAATTTATTTTTGTATTGAAAATAGTTATTATTTAATGTTAAGTTTATTTTAATTAAATTTCACTTATGTTTGATAATTTCTGTTACTAAATCATTTGGAATATTTGTGTATAATGAAATTACGCCCATTGAAAGTAGTTTATAATTATCTGGAATATTTACAGTGTCAATAAAGTTTTTGAAAGAAAAGATTTTTTTATATAATAATCGTTTTTACCTGTAACATTTGATAAATATTTTGACAGATATCTAGATAAGTTGTAAAACGGAGACTGAATGCAAGAAACTATTGGTCGAAGAGATATTCCCGGCTTATGCAATTTTGGTAGTCAGTCAGTCAGTAGTGAATCATTATTTTTTTTGCTTCTAGGTCACTAAGCGAACTATTGTTCACTAGTTTTTTTACAAAGTTTTTATTTTTTAATTGAAATGTGTTTCTGGAATTAGTTCTTAATTTTTTATAGGTTTTTGAGTCATTTAAAAGTTCATTGCATCATCATCCAAGTGACATTGCCGAAACTTTGGCGTTAGGAAAAACATTTTCGCTTCCTATAATAAAAGAACAACATATACGTTATTGTGAATACATTGCGTCAATAAAACAAGCAATTTATGATAAACCTGATCAAACAAAAGACAGTATTCGAGCCGATCTTGTAAACCTTATTTCAAACCACAAATCAAAATTTAGGCAAAACAAAATAAAATCTAATAAAATGCAAAAAAATATTCAAAGAAAATTAAGCAAAGTCAAACATTTTATTAAAGCTAACCCACAAATAACAATCTTACAACCAGATAAAAGTAATAAAACTGTGGTCATGAATTCGACAGACTATGGTAAAAAAATAAATGAACTTTTAAATGACTCAAAAACCTATAAAAAATTAAAAACTGATTCCGGAAACACATTTCAATTTAAAAATAACAACTTTGTAAAAGAACTAGTGGACAATAATTCGCTTGGTGACCTAGAAGCAAAAAAATAATGATTCACAATGCAACAGCTCCAAAATTACACGGACTACCAAAATTGCATAAGCCGGGAATACCTCTTCGACCAATAGTTTCTTGCATTCAGTCTCCGTTTTACAACTTATCTAGATATCTGTCAAAATATTTATCAAATGTTACAGGTAAAAACGATTATTATATAAAATATTCTTTTTCTTTCAAAAAGTTTATTGACACTGTAAATATTCCAGATAATCATAAACTACTTTCATTGGATGTAATTTCATTATACAGAAATATTCCAAATGATTTAGTAACAGAAATTATCAAACATACGTGGAATTTAATTAGAGAACATACTACTCTTTCTTGCAATGAATTCATAGAAACAATAAACTTTAACATTAAAACATTAAATAATAACTATTTTCAATACAAAAATAATTTTTATCAGCAACTTTACGGCTGCGCCATGGATTCCCCGATATCGTCAACCCTTGCACAGTTAGTAATAGAACACTTGGAAGAACAAGTCATAAAAAACTTAGATTTTCAAATTGTTTTTTTCAAACGTTTCGTGGATGTTTGCCTAACTATAGTTCCATCAAAGTAAATTCAAGGTATCATAAATAAATTTAACAGCTTTCATCCAAAACTTTAATTTACTTTTGAATTAAAAAAAAATAATGAAATTTATTTTCTTGATTTAACATTGATTAGGGACAAAAATAACATTAAAACAAAATGATACACAAAGGAAACTTGGTCAGGTCGATACCTAAATTTTAATTCCCAACACCCAAACAGCTTTATAATTGGGCTTACTGATCGGGCTATTGCTCTCACTTCTCCAGAATTTAGACCAGATATTCTAAAAAAAGTTCAAGACACCCTAGAAAAAAACCATTTTCCTAGAAAACAAATTAAACGAATTTTTAAACAACGGACATATAAATTCTATAATAGCCAGAAACAGAATAACAAACACAGTATCACAAATAACACTAAATACATATCAATGCCATACACAGATGGTTTGTTAGAAAAATTAAAACACAGTTTATCCAAATATGACATAATTATATGTCACAAATCACATAATTTATTAACAAATTTATACACTCCTCTAAAAAGTGAAATTCCAAAAAAGAAAAAATCAAATGTAATTTATTCTGTGCCTTGCATAAATTGTCCTAAAAAGTATATGGGTATGACCACACAATACTTAGAAAATCGGTTAAACGGCCATAAATATACAAAGAACGATTCCGCGGCCTTACATAAACACGAAAAAATTGAAAAACATGAATTCAACTTCTCCGAAACTAAAATTTTAAGTCGAGACAGCAATTATCATAAATAGGCAATTAAAGAAATGATTCATATAAAGAAAGATCAGAATGCAGTAAATGACAAAAACGACATACAAAATCTAAGTCAAATTTATCATAAACTAATCAAATAATAATTAAATTTAATAATAAAAAAATAACCTAAAATAATATAATGATTTTCAAAACACTAAAATTCAATTTAAATAACACTTGTAAATAAACAATTATACATGTTTTCAGCCATTCACTGTATACCAAAATACACAACTTTTTAATAAGATAAAAAAAGTCAAGATAATGGTCTTTATAATTACGGAATTTATATAGATCTCACCCATCGGTTAAAACATTCAGAACATCAAAATTATTACTAAAATAATATTGTCGTTTCCAAGGTAAGGTACATATAAAATTTATTTCAATAATTTACGCTATAGTTATTTTATTTAATGTTGTGAGTATAAAAATATTTTAATTAATTAATTGTTTAATAGTTATAGTTAAGTATTATGAATGTTTGTTTTGTTACCTATAGTACATGTTAAATATTTGCGTATGTTTGTTGAAAAGTACTAATCCAAGTATTACATATATTTTTTAGACATGCAATAAAATGCTCTTGAAAATGCTTCAAACAAGAAGCGAAACGTCGAGCTAGTTGCAGGAAAAAAGTTTCATTAATTAAACCTATACCACACAAAAATAAAAAATTTTAGTTTATATATATATATATATATATATATATATATATATATATATATATATATATATATATATATATATATATATATTATATACATATATATATATATATATATATATATATATATATATATTTATTGATTTAAGCAGTAATAGTATTGAAATTTACTCTGCGCAAAGTGGAAAAATAATATTTTATTTTGATACCAGTTTGCACTTTTTTGGTTGATTTTAGTTTAGTTTAGACCAGCAAAAAGTAGTCCAATTTGAGTTTGTTTTTTAATATTTAAAAATCGCTGGCGTGACTTGCCGCTAAATATCATTTTATCTAAGCTGTGGCTCACGTCACGCTAATTTGATGACGTCACTAGGAAAGGGTCCTTATTTCTAATCAAGTAACTTGATAGTTTTTTGTACCTTAATGTGTATATAAGCACTGTGTGAAATCTGGTAGAGGGAAGTATAATATTTTGGTGTAATTTTCCGCTAACTCCACCGACTATTATTAAAGTAATATGTTCCTTGTACATAAATGAATTTACTTCGCCTCAGAAGCATCTATTAAATTATTTCATAGCACCTGATACAAAATTACAGAGTTTAGGAGTATTTATTTCAGTCTAGGTGAAGTTGCTGATTGGAGAACTTTGGAACTAATCAGAAAAGAAGATGTGCCTTATAGAGTATTAATTTCATAATGCCACCAACTAACAATTATAAAAAAACAATGTTATATAAAGTTGTAGTATGACATTGTTATTAATAATATCAAATAAACTAAGCAATATGAATTAAAAAAAACTAAAATCCTAATTTATGAAATGATTATTTATTTGTTAATTAATAAAATATATCAAGCTGAAAGTAATTACTCAATTATTTCTCTGCAGCTTTCTCAAATGGCTGTAAGTCAATAGCAGGACTCTAACATCAGTAATTTGAACTTTAGCAACTTCAGAGTTGTTTGCTTCCCTCATAGAACAAAATTATTGTAATCCTGCATAAATCACGCTACGATTTTCTTGTTCTTTGAGACAAACATATTCTCCTGTTTCTGTTGAACTGTCATTCTGCCTTTACCCGGTATAGCTTAAAAACTACTTAACAGATTGACTAAAATTTGGTCAAAAATCAAGTATCATATGGGGATGGAATGGTAAAAATCTAACATGACGAAACAAAATTGTGGCCTCACAAAGTGTTAAAAAATGAATATTAAAAAACCATTGATCGAATAGAGCTCAAATTTTCCACGAAAATCAAGTTTAATATAGGGATAAACTGGTAAAATTTTTGTGTGATTTCGTTATGACGGCACAAAATGGCCGCCTAGTGAAATGTTTAAAAATTCAGTACTCAAAAGTCACTTTCCAAATCACTTGCAATTTTACACGAACATTAAGCCTGAATATTAATTTTTTCAAATACTATGTAAATAAAATTAATAATATTAATAACGAAAAAAAACGGCAAACTGGCTTTACTCGGAATTTCCCTCATTATTCTCCAGCAGGTAGAAATGTATTAGTATATACAGTGAGTGCCGCATCAACAACTTTTGGCGCCCTTGGCCCGCTTGACAATATGGGCGTCTATCGGCCCTATCCCCAACATGCAGTACCGGATTAATAACTTTTCGGGCCTTACACTCTAACGTTTACGTATTTACGGGCCCCAAACTCGTTGGAAAAAATGACTAAAAAAAGGATCCTTATTTTCATATAGAAGCTCATAGACTTCCTCAATGTAATAAGAAATTTTGATAAGCAAGCTGAATTTTTATAGAACTAGGAGTATTTCTTTAAGTTGATTTAAATCTTGTCTCGAGAATAGACAACAATTTGTAAGGGCAAATGGTTTTGATTCTGATTGTAAATTGATTACAAGTCCTCAAGTCCCTCAAGGTTCGGTCTTGGGACCTATTTTTGTTTTGTTATACATTAATGATATCACCAACCTAAAAATTAATGGAAAAATCTCTCTCTTTGCTGACGACACAAGCATAACATGGAGTTATTTTGATACAACGTCTTTACATTCTAATATTTCCAACGACCTTGTTATGATTAAGGCTTGGTCCGAATCTAATCTGCTTTGCTTCGATGTGGATAAAACGGTGGCCTTATGTTATAAGGGGACTTTAAAACCACTTTAGCTACTTTACAGCAATATTAAATACGGTTTGAATATAAATAGCAACCTAAAATGGTTTAAGCATATTGACACCTTAACTAAAAAACTTTCTAGCGCCTGCTTTGCTATTCGATCAGTTTCAAAAGAACTGGACGTGTCTTCAGCCAGACTTACTTGTTTCTCTCTGTTCGAATCCCATCTCCGCTATGGCTTCCGTTTTGGGGCTGCTGTACCGCCGAGCAATTTCTTAGTATTCTTAGACTTTATAAGAGAGCAATCCGCTATTTGTTTGGTCTAAATAATAGAACGCACTGCCAATACTATTTCAAAAAACATGAAATATTAACACTCCCTATATTATTTATTTTATAAACCGTCTGTTTGATAAGAAAACATATAAACACATTCCCCAAAAGGCCACAACACTTATATTCTTCCAGAAACTCTAGGCATGACATATACCTGCCCATTTTCACAGAATTAATAAAAATATCAATTATTTACAACGCCATAAAACTTTACAATCATCTTTCAGAACATTTAAATCAATCCCTGTTTGCACTTTTCACTAAAATGTTTTTTATTTGCTTGTTTACATAAATCATGTTGCTGCAAGGCATTTGAAAATATTTTATCTGATAGTCCGTTAACATTAATTATTTTTGTTACATATTAGATTAAAGTTATACCTTTTTTTCTTCTAATACACTTTAATTACTATATTAGTTCAGTACACTTTTTGTTTAACTTCACTTATTTTGCTTGTATAACGATAACAAAATAGAGTTTAATTTCAATGTCATAGAAATTATTCACCTCGCATATGTATTGTTTACTTCATTTTGTTGGGTCACCTGGCTTCATTAACCGCTTTATGGCAACGCTTATGTATTTGCATTGACCTATCGAAAAATACGATTCTTTTTCGATCAATATTTCGTTTTTTCGTTGTTTTTGGTTTTTTGTTCTAAGGTAAATTTCGATTTGTCCATAAAATTGTAACATTTTTCCTGCGACAATAAAGCATACGTTTGTTTGTTGATATAAAAATCACCTAGTTCACCGATCAAATGGAACAGGAAAAAATTATATAAACCACTTTTGATGCAGCGGGGCGACGGGTCCTCTTTTCGGTCGACCCCAAATTAATAAAGGGAAGCCCCGGGTACAGCCAATAAACCTTTTTTTTTTTTTAATTATGAATTTTGTAGTTATTGCACCAATACTTTTCTTTATTTCAGTGTTTATTTTTTAGCGCTGAAGAAGAAGGATGTGTATAATTTTTTTTATGTAAATTTGACTATAAACAAAATTATAGATATTTAATTTAAAAAAATATCAATCAAATATTTTTTATTTGCTATGACTTTTTGAAATCGGCATAAAATTTACAACATAAAATACCAATAATTTAAAATCAAAAATTTTAGACATGGAACAAAGTATTTGATTTCTAGCGTGATAGTACTTTCTAGCTTACAATCTTTTTTCTTCCCATGAAACAAAATGACGCCCAATAAAATTGGTTCAAAAACGACAGCATTTGTGTTACTAAATGACTATGCGCGAAACTAAATTGAGTTACACTTAACTATTCCTATAAATGAAAGGAAAAATTCATTGCGAAAAAAGTTCTGGGAAAGGAAATATACCGAACTTTTATTTTAAACTAAGTTTTTTTTCTTCTAAAGAAACAGACGCTCAACTAAAAAACTTGTTAGATAATGTCAAAAAGTTATATTTACCTGGCTCATAATTTTTATTGCAAACATCGGTCTCAGATGCCTTTAATACTACCACTAGATTGATTTTAACAAATCATAGTGTATTATGCTATTAGGGTCACTTAGATGCTTCGGCAGAGTAGTATTAAGCTATTCATAGGAGTATTAAGTTTCTTTGTATAGTATATACTTCCGGGGTCAAGAAAGTAATATCGGTGAGTTTATTACAAAACTTTGGAGATGTCAAAAGTCAAATTTTACGGGAAACTTTTCTAATAGTAAGTTATTTTTAAATATTGAACTGAAAGATAATAAAACTGATTAGAGGAAATCTAGAGGTCCATGTCTAAAAATACAGTTGCTATTAGAAAACATCGTTTCCTATATGTAAAATATAACTTTTGGCGATTCCGATGTTTTATAGATGTGTGTATCGCTCGAGTAAAATCTGTTACCACGAGGTCCCTTTTTACTAATCTGAATAGTGGTATTTCTTTTAATAAAATTAGTTTTACCCTGTTCAGTGGGTGTATGCCTAAATATTGTATCCCCCGAGTTGGCGACTGGAGTATTTAGTACGCAGAATGGGTGGGTGGCACGATAACCCGTAGTACAGCAGGCGGTTGTGGCCGCGCTGATGAAGTCTTTTTAGATAAAGTCAAAATTATAGTTTTGCCCTACACTTATTGGTTAGCTTGAGAAAAAGATGATACATAAGATGGAGCAATTTGACAAGAAGCTGAATCAAGTCTGTAAGGCACTTGATGATGTCGGAGAGTCAGTAGGAGCCCACAAAAAACGCATCGAGAACGCAAAAATTCCTGAAATAACAAGCAAAAGCAAACTGTGTGCGGTTTTGACGGTTGAGACAGACGACGAAAAGTTAAACGAAGAAATTCCATGGTTTATTAGCCAAAAACTACAGGTAAAATGTTAGCAAGCATGAATTAAATTATATTTCTAGGTAAACCCGTGATCCTGAAAGTAGTACTAAGACAGCTCCTATTACTGTCATCTTTGTCAGTAACATTAAAAGAAACGAAGTTTATTTAGCCAAAAAACTTCTAAACAATTCAATTGTATCTATATTTGAAGATCTAACTCTACACGGTATCATGTTTTGAGTGATGATGAAAACATATGGGGCCACTAATGTCTGATCGACAGCTGGTAAGGTACTCCGTCGGAACCCGGTTACAAACAAGACATTTCAGATTAAATCGAAATGTGATTTAGTTTAGTACAGGTATTTGTCCATATGTATATTTAGCATATAACGTTACGGTTTGAACAACATAGCCCAATATCAAATTTTAACTTAGCCAATATTGTGCTGTAGGAATTCCTCCTGCTTTAAAGTGAATAATATGTTTAAATCATTTTTGTAACTTTACAGGAATGGAATGCGAATCGAAAATTATTGATGGGTATTAAAGTAATGTATATACGGCTGGTATGTTCTGTTTATATTTTACGATATGAATATCATACATATTAGTACCTTGGTTTTGCTTTGTAGTACAGTTTATTTTTATACTTAATTTGTAGATCATCAAAAATGTATCTGAATTTTAATTTACCACATTAACACTACTTAGTATTATTTTTTTATATACATTCAAATGTGGATCGTGTGATGGAGAATTATCATTACAAATGATGATTTCTGATTTGTTCATTTTAATGTATGTGCATTATGCGCAGGTGTTCACGAATATCAGGATTTTGTTGTGGATGCGAAATTTCAGGTTGTGGGTTTGTCTGAGACTTGGTTGAGTGACAACATATCTGACCAAGGTCTAAATATTCCAGACTACAAACTTGTTAGAAAGGATACGGAAGGCCGCTGTGGTAGAGTGGCATTATATATACATAACTCGCTTAAGTTCAAAGTTCTGAAAACTCCAGATCAGCAAAGCCACCTTAAGCAGATTTGGGTAAGTGGTAAGGCTTAAGGTAAGACCATACATTTCGGAGCTCTATATCGACCTCCCAACATCAATGTTAATGAATGCCTGGAGGATCTGGAAAATACTTTGGTTAGTTTACTGCCTTAAACATTAGTCTGGCTTTGATTTAAAGCATTTTCTACTCAATTTAAACTCTATTCATCACTGGGATTTCGTTTATAATCTGACAGATGTAAACGAAATAGTCTCTTTTTTAAATACAAATTAAATTAATAATTAAATTTTTTGATGTTCATGCTCTAATAAGAAGATCTAGATTTACAAAGGCTCCGGCTCCTTGGATTACCCCTAACAATAAATGTGTGATGAAATTACGCTAAAAATCCCTTACCAAATATAAAAAATTGCAGCATTTAAAAAATATAATCAACTTGAAATTGTGTAACGTCAATTGTTCGAAATGAAAAAGGACTTTTCTTGCCCACAAATTTAAAACTGATCCCAAGTCATTTTGGAAGACTGTAAAATCACTAAATATTGACAGTAAAACTGAATTCTGCTCTGTCTGAGTATGTGAAGTTGTAACAGGGAATTCCACAGGGTAGTGTTCTTGGCCCTTTACTTTTTTTACATTTACTTACGTTTATCTTTCATTTAGTTGCATAGATGTCGCAGAATCTAATAATGCTATTAATTTAGATCTTTTCACCATATCTAACTTAAGTAAGGATCATAAGCTTGCCAAATCCAAACTACTCGCTTTTGGTGAGCCCCTTCCTAATGCAATTAGGATTAGTATAGATCAGAAATTTTAGAATTGTCGCGGACACAGATCCTAGGTTTGAGGGGCATGTCTCGAATATATTACATGTTTCAAAAATTAACAATACTTTATATAAATAAAAACTTTCTTACAACTGACATTAAACTGTGTCTTTATGATTCTTTATTATTATCAATTGTTGGTTGTGCTAATGTACTATTTTGGCCAGCTTTGTATCAACAAGAAAAAAACCGACTTAAAAAACCCAAAATGCTTGTTTAAAGTTTGGTTTTGATATGGGTACTCCATGTTACTCCGCTATTGGATAGATCAAAATCGCTCACCTTGAACGAGCGATTTGTGTTACAGATGGCCACATTTGTACATATGGTCGTGCTTTCCAGAGAACCTGCATATCTACACATTAACGTTAAATTTTAGTGTTCACGGTAGAAATGCCCGAAATGGTCAGAGTTTTATCAATCCAAAGCATAGATCTGCGAAGTTTCAAGACTTATTTAGTTATAATGTACCCAAAGTATATAATGCCTTGCTATTTGAGGTCAGAACCCCCTCCTCCTTTTACTTTTTTTTCTCTCTGTCTTAGACATCCCCGTGTTTCCATACCTTCTTTTGTTTTTATTTTTATCAGAACAAGAATAGTGAACAGTGAAAATTTTTAGGGTATAGTAAATATGGGATATTATATGTACTGGAAATATGTATATTCTTTTCATTTGTTATTAGTATAATTAATGTGAAAATTGTAGTATATCATCACTTTATACTTAGGTTTACTTTGTCAATGTATAATAATCTTAGGTAAGATGGTTAGATAGAGTAGCCATACGCTAGACCTAGAAAAAGACTTTTATTATTATACACCTACACATACTATATGGTAGTTATCTTTTTCAGGAGCATTAGCACGATGCATAAAAATATGGATGGCAAAGCAAACCAATATATAACTCTCCAATGCAAATACTATCTATTGCTGTAATTGATGTATGGACTCCTTGCTTTTCGCATGATATAACCATGTTACGTCATCTGATTTTCACATGATCAATTTTATGTTTCCTGTTCTAGCTTAACGAAATAAATAATTTATGTATTTTGGTTTTGGCAAAAGAACGCCAGGCTAAAAATGTTTATAAAAAAATATTGTTCGCAAAAAATTTTAATTTTCTCATAACTAGCCTAAGTAAAACTATAACCTAAATATAAGTCAAGTTAATTTACTTATTTGAGAGCGCGAAAGGCAGAAGTAATTAACTTATTATTAAAAGACGAATTTTAGAGCAGTCAAATTTTCAATTCAGGCGGATTATACCGTTGGTGGGGGAGCGGAGACCGACATTACTGCAGTCGAAGGAGACGTTCTTTCATTATCTTTTTAAATTTACAAATAGAAAAATTCAAATCTATATCCTCTATCGAATTTATGTTGTACGAAAATGATGTCTCAAACCTTTTTTTTCTGTGTTGAGCTACTGTTAATAAATGTATCCTACCTAGATAATTTGGCTGTTTATATTTAAGGATTTTGAATGCAAAATTAAATTATACATATGCAAGAGGTATCTTAAACACATTATGATTTTTTCAGAAATTAAAAAATCTGATTTCTTCTTTTAACACCAAAATAATATATCAATCTCAAGCATGAAATCTGTTCTTTTTGTATTCTGTTTCGATCAGAAGCGTCTAGACATGGATCCAACAGAGCAGAACAGTGATTGAACTGAAAAAGTACAAGAGAGTAGACAGTACCTTTGTCCATAAATAATTCGTTACTTATTGTTTAATACGCATTTTCTTATATGATCAAAAATTGTTTTCATTTAATTTTTACGCAGGTAAAACGTATATGGTACGCTCGCGCAGAATGTTCCGTGTTTAGATCATATATTATAGAAACAATGCAATAAAACTTTTCTACAAGTGTATGGTTTACGAAGGCTCAGGTGAGCCATTTATAAGCAGAGTTCAAATAGGACAAGCTTTTCTGAAAACATAATAAGACTCTATAAAGATCCTTTAGGACACAGTTTTTAAAAGTTTACACTAAATTTATATGAGGTTAAAGTTAAAGTACGAAATGGATGACAAAAAAACATAGCTAAGAAATGAATAATTATAATACTTAATGATATAATTTTGTCATAAGTTGCGAACTTTTTATTAAACAGCAACGATCATACACATGTCACAACGGCGGATACGGATGTGGATATGGATAATTGCAGATAATATCTTCGTTTCAAAAATTAGCTATAAAATAAACACGCACAAGGTCTCGCTAATTACCGATACGTTATTATTGTAGTATTTAAGTCTTTAAAGATTAAATGCATTATTATTAGCTTGGGCTCAGTATTTTTACTTTTCTCGTAAAATGGAAGTATTGTAATCGTGAAAAAATAACCCTCTAAGATTTTTTTTCAGATCTTCACGTTTCAGAGTCCCTAGATACCCAAAAACATGTTTTCTCAATTCCGTCCGTCGCCGTCGCGTCGGTGTGTCTGTCTCTCTGTTGTGTCTCTGTTCGCGGCATAGCAAAAAAATACTTACCCCAAATTTTTGTCAAAAATTAAGGGTCATATGGAAATGACCTGGTAACATTTTGGTAAAAGTGCAATATGGTGTGTAACGTTACACTTTTACGGTAACAAAATAAGATAAATTTATAAGTCTAATTATGATATTGCTATGGTGCTATATTTATATTTTGTCATTCACCAAGACGTCAGGGACTAAATTTTGGGAGTTATCTAGATTGTTTGATTTGAAATATTATTTTACGATTCCTATTTTTCATTACTATTTAAAATAAGTGCTTAATATTGTACGCAACCGACAACTTGGTGTGTCATATACATATGTTTTAATTTTACAGATGCTGAAGGTCTGGTTGTTGAAGCTTTCTTTAATACCCACCATATAAAATGACCATATTTTTATAACAATTTCATATTAGATGTTCATTAACACATGATTGTCCAATTATCTTACCTTAATATATTTTTATTCAGAAACAAGTCCATTATAAAAAACATGGTTGGGCACGAGCTGTCGTATTACAAACAAAACCAGATATTTCCACATATCTCCATTGTAGCCTGGTAACGCTAAATAAATTAGAAACATTTTATATACCACCCATTTGGTTTAATAATACGTTATTGCCTTTCAAAATCACGTTCAGTTCATTAAATGACTTGCCTTTGATAAAGTATAGTTTTAAAAATGTCACCTATATTGTTGATTTCCTGTAAACGTATGTTAGAGATTCATTAAACAAATGTTTGTGTTATTTAAGTAATCCTTCTAATGTTTGGTTTAAAAAGCATATTGTTTATTTTCGTTTTACATTTGGGGTTAACTCAAATGACAACTAATGAAGTTTTACTGCGGCGAGTCTAACATCTCTTTTTCATGTAAGCATATGTATTGCAATATTTACTGTATTCTGAGTTGCCTATCCTTTAAAAAATCGTTTATTTTTATCAAATCAATAAGGGGGAAAGAGACAAAATATAGGAACATTAAAATCAAGTTTTGCGTAGAGCACTTCCATCATGTTAGTTTTTTTAGCCAAATTCCTACCTTTTTTTAAACATTTTTTCTTTGATAAACCTCTTGGCTAAAATCGTTTTGGAACAAGTTCATTCTATTTTAGTTTTGACTGTGGCCCTGAAAATTCAATTAAACGGCTGATCCTGTTCAAAGGTTGTTTTAAAATTTGTCTTGAACAGTGATCGAATAACAGCCAGGTAATTAACAATTTTAATTTATTTTGGCAAGATTTATTTATTTTAATTTTTACAAATTTTACAATTAGGCTACAATGGATTTTTTCTCTTTTTTACAGACAAACGGTCATTTTACCACCTTCCATTTTACCACTTTGCATTTTATCACAATTATATTTTCATTGAAACGTGAAAGCCTATATTTCACTTTTGTGGTAGTTTTGAACCCAATAGTTTTCACATTAAGAACTTTTGGGTAAAGCCAAAATAAAAAACAAAACCTTTTTGCCACTGTAAGGCTTGTGGTTCTGACAAGACCCGTTTAAAAGGTATTTTAAGTATTTGGCCTCTAGAATGCAGCCCAACAACCAGGCCCAAGTTTGAGTTATCACCTCCTGCTTACCTGCTACCTACTTATTGCATTTCCCTTAAACACTGGTAAATATTCACAAGTATAATCTGAAATAAAGGGAAATAATAATTGTATATTGTGTTTTACTGTTTGTCTCAGCATTTTTACTAACACACGGGTAAAGGGTGTATGAAGGACGTAATGTAGATTCTCTTTTTTTGCGTGTGTTGGCGCCACTAAACGAAACGGATTGAAAAGTTTTGAACTCCCCCAAAGCTGAACCACCGTACAAGCTAGCCTACGGGTCGTAATTGCAAACTCTTAAAATTGCAGTTACGTAACAAATCTTTATAACGTGACTTATAACACCGGAGTTTACGTTATAGGCGAAACAAAATGGAGGCCTAATGGCATGTTAAAAAAGTATTATTAAAAAAATACTTATCTAATTTATCAAGTATTATGTTGGAATCAACCGGTAACATTTTGGTACGAACAAAATGGAGGCTTAATAAAGCATTTAAAAATTCAGAGACAAACTGCTTAAAGGATTGATTTCAAATTGTGTGCTATAACTAGTTGTGGTACAGGGATCAGCTAGTGAAATTGTGGTACTAGTTCAAGATGGCTGAACAAAATGTGGGCAAAATAAAATGTTTGTAATCTTGAAAAAATCATCCTCTCAGGTTTTACATATCTTCACGTTTTAGCGTCTCTAGATACCAAGAAATATTTTTTATCAACTCCGTCGGTCCGTCTGTCGGTCTGCCTATTCGCGGCAGACTACTTACCCGATTGACTTCAAATTTTGATTTCTAGGTTTTACATATATTCACGTTTTAGCGTCTCAAAATGCCAAAAAATAAGTTTTATCAATTCTGTCTGTAGCGGCCAACTAAAATATTTGAAAAAGCCTGAAAATACCACTTATTAAATAAATTAATTTCAATTTTTGTGCAAGAATTATGTGTTATAACTAGTAAATTTGTGGTACGATTTTAAAATGGCGAAACAAAATAGCGGCCAAATAATATTTTTAAAAAATCAACGTAAAAAAATCTGGTTCAATTGCCTTTAAATTATGTGAAGACGGGATAAACCGGTATGAATTCAACATGACGTAACAAAATGGCGGTAAGTGTCAATGTAAAACATGGTAACATATGTCACCAGACTGCCATGTTTCAGAGGTCATTTACTTACAATGGTATTAAACTTTATAACTCTTTACCAAATGAACTTACTTGTCTTGAAGAAACAGTATTTAAAAAAGTTATTTACTTACGGCTCAGTGCCAACACCAATAAATATTTTATATTATTTTGCTTTTTACACACTTACATATATAACGAAACTTCGTCGTTCTGGTAAATTATATTATGTACGTATATTCTTATTGTTTTATATAGTGTTTTGTAGAATTAATATGATGACTTCCGGTTTTTTTTTTATAATTTTGTTTTAAGAAATTAATTTATTGTAACATTGATTGACATCTGCACTCCGTAATAATATATAATTTAGGCAAATATATATGTTTTGTAATACGGTGAGATAAGGTTCAGTAGAGTAGCCTCAGGTTAGACTGCGCCTTGGTTCTACCCTAGTTTTTGATGTTGTTTTGTAACATAAGTGTTGAATTTATTAATAAAAGACGTTTATTATTATTATTATTATTATATATATATATATATATATATATATATATATATATATATATATATATATATATATATATATATATATATATATATATATATATATATATACAGTCAAAAATAATAATTATATAACATCTGATGGATATTATATCGCTGGTTCAATTTGTGAAACAAAAAATATGCAAATCAGATCGCACTATTGTTTTCGGCCTATAATGGTAATCATATAAAGATTTAAATCGAACCATTTTTTACTTCATTCCAATTTTTTTTTTATATATTAACATAAGTGAAATAATATCCATTTATTACCGGTTTTTACCTTAATGTTGTTTTGTCATAAAAAGTAATGACAAAACATTTGGCCACTATCTCTAATCATTGGTAAGGGTGAAATGTGATTTCATTTTATACCCAGTAACTCAAGACGGATTTTGGGGTCGCCCTTCAAAAGAAATTAGATTAGTGGACAAAACCTTTTTTATTTTGTTCATAGCCTTCGATAACAATATCAAAAGCTTACCATGAGACTATTGCTTTTTTGTGAGTATTTCGAAAAATATTGCATATAGAGAAAACAAGTTAACTAGTTACTATGTTCCCTAAAAAAAAGGTATTTTTTTTTTGGAAAGTTGAGAGTTTTAGCGAAAATCTAGTTTAAAATTATTTAAGGATAAAAAACGGAAAATTTTTCACAAATGTCAATCCAAATAATTTCCATTCAATGAGATTTTATGGTCTTATCCAGAAATCTACATATTTCATTGATGTTGTGAAATTCCAGTATTCAATTTTTTAATAATATCTCGAGAAATATATGAGTAATTGATACGATTTTTTTAATATGCCACTTTCCATGCTTAACAAGCGAAAAAAAAAATGAAATGTATGAAACTAACTTTTTTGTCAATATTTAAAATGCCTAAGACCTGCAAACTTTAGAAGAAAAAATAAACCACTCATTGGAGAGTAGAAATTTTACCGATTCTACACGAAAATCCATTCAGTTATTTTTATTTACGGTCTTGCAAACTATTTGTTAGAAACCTAAAAAAGTACCAAAAGGAAACAAGATTCCAGATCCTCTAAGCAAGATACCACACGTCTGAGGTCTAAAAACAAGTATTAACAGAAATATAATTATATTTGTTGATCAACAAAATTTTGAGAAAAAACACGCTTTTCGAGGCTGTCCTTTATATTTTAGAAAGGTTGTGGGTAAAAATAAATTGTTGCACGTTGTAGCCCCGCAGCTCTTGCCTCAGAAACGTTTTTTTTTAAGCATCAAGAACTATTTATTTTTGACGTTATTGTAAATTTTATAGCCCGACGCGACGCGTTTAACAATTTCATTTGCTATTATCAACAGATTGAAGGGGTTTAAAATCAACCATACTGTCCCATCCATTTTTCGAGAAAAATATCAACATTGCGAAAACAAAAAGATTAGGGCCTTTTTTTCCTCTCTCTGCATTATATTTCGAGATACTGGCCCAAAACGGATATTTGGAATTTTGAGGAGAGTTTTTGCAAAAAGCTTGTCTCTTAGTAAACATAAGTACAAGATAAAAGGTTTAATCATTAATTAATTTTTTGTAAGTTAATCCTTCAGTTACTTGACTATTTAATATTCTAATCTTTTTGTTTCTCAAGATACACCGTAAGCCAGATTTAAGTACACCAGTTTTATTTGCCCATAACTTCTTTATTTATCAACTCACTTGAATGTGAATGAATGACTTATTAACAGTTTTAAAAAGTGTGTTTTGGCAAACATGGACTTACACATAAGTAAAGTATGCCAATCAATGAAAGTTCCGAATTTAAAGGTTTTGAGAATGTTCATATTTGAAAAATTATATCATAAGAAGAATATTGTTTAAGTTTTAGGTAAAAATATTAAAAGTATGTATAGAAAAGCAAACTTTTCTATGCATACTCTTATTATTGTTAGTGGAAAATTTTATTCAATATAAAAATAAAATATAACAGGAAATTGAACTTTTCGATATTTATTTTTTTATTCATTAACAAAGGTTCTTTTTTAATTCCTGCTATTTCTAAAAACGTTATTTTGGTGGTTTTATTGTCTACTTGTAATATTTTAGTTCCTTGAAAATTGCACATGTGACCTGTATCAATTTTGTGTTTTGATGATATATTTTGTTTATTCTTGCGTCACTTTTATGTAATATATTTCTTTTGGTAATTTTTTGTGTAGTTCAACTGATATAGATTTTATTACAATTCTATAAAGGATTAGAGTAGAAAAAATTAGATTTGTTTGAAACTAGATATTGATGTCTTAATTTACTGTAAAGTGTTCTGATAGTTTTAACGTTTTTTTAAGATATTTTAATATTTTCATTTTCTAAAACCTCATAATTTTTTCATGATACACAACTTTAAATGTATCATGCTAGTTCAAGAAATATTAATTATTTTACACCAGAAAACGAATTTTTCTTTTCAATGATATCCTACATTACATCTCTCTACAATAATACTACATTGTATATAATACTCGTTGCATCTAAAACTATGTCACTGGAATATAATAGTGTTTTAGGCAAGTAAAGCCTGCAATATACTAGAGAACAGTCGCACACATTTATTCTCAGAGTCCTTTATGGAAAGTCTTTTTCTGTCTTGCCATTATTTACCTAAAATGAGAGCTGCAACGAAATTTCCAAACTGACTAGAATATTAGTATGTCAAAATTAATTAATAATATTGTCTCTCATGTTACCCATACAATTTTTTATCCCACAACAAGCCGTTTAAAAATGATACCGAAAAAAATTTCGAATTTTTTAAGATATATAAATATTTGAAATATTGATTTTAGGGTCTTAATCAGCATAAAAAATACCCCCGTATATCACCAAACAAAATATTTCATTGTTGAGTTACGAACATCCAAAAATGCTTTTTACTTCCCTCGTAAAAGGAAAGTATTGTAATCGTGAAAGAATCACCCTCCGTGATTTTTTCAGATCTTTACGTTTCAGACTCTCTAGATGGCGAAAATCATGTTTTGTCAATTCCGTCGGTCTCTCTGTCCGTCAGTCAGTCTGCCTGTCTGTCTTTCTATCTATTCGTCTGTCTGACTGTTTGCGGCATAGCTAAAAAACTACTGCCCGATTGACTTCAAATGTTGGTCAAAAATTAAGGGTTATATGGGGATAACCTGGTAATATTTTGGTAAAAATCCATTATGGCGAAACAAAATGGTGGCCTAGTGAAATGTTAAAAAAATATTATTAAAAAACTAATTATCCAATTTATCTGAAATTTTGCACAAACATCATGTATTATTATAGAAGCAACTGATAATATTTTGATATGAATCCAAGATGGCGGAACAAAGTGGCGACTTAATAAAATATTTAAAAGTTTAGCCTGAAAAACTGCTCAATGGAATGATTTCAATTTATGTGCTATAACTAATTGTGGTATAGAAATCAACTAGTAAAATTGTTGTAATTCAAGATGGCCGAGCAAAATGGCGATCAGATAAAATGTTTGTAACCGTGAAAAATGTCAGTATTAGAAATGTGATATATAATGTCATTATCAAATCCAGAAATTAAAATGTCTAAATCAGATTTTACGTATCTTCACGTTTTAGCGACCCTAGATGCCAAAAAATATGTTTTATCAATTCCGACGGTGTCTATCTCTCAGTTCGGGGCATAGCTTAAAAAGTACTTACACGATTGACTTCAAATTTTGACAAAAAATTAAGGGTCATATGGTGATAATCCGGTAGTATTTTATCTAATTTACCTCAAAATCTAAGATGGTGGCATAATAAAATATTTAAAAATTCTTCCTGACAAAACTACTTAATGGATTGATCTCAAATTGTGGGTCATAACTAATTGTAGTATAAGGGTCAAGTAGTAAAACTGTATTTTTAATTCAAGATGGCGGAGCAAAATGGCGGCCCAACAAAATGTTTTAAATCATGATAAATCCTCCTCTCATTTCTTACATGTCTTCAGGTTTTAGCGTCCCTAGATGCCAAAAAATATGTCTTATCAATTCGGTCTGTCTCTCTGTCTGAATGTTCACGGCATAGCTTAAAAATTACTTACCAGATTGACTTCAAACTTTAGTCAAAAATTTAGGGTTATGTGGGAATGACCTGTTGGTAAAAATCCAATTACCCAATTTACCTCAAATTTTGCATAAAAATTAAGTGTTACATAGGAATGAACTGGTACTATTTTGATAAGAATTCAAGATAGCAAAATAAAATAGCGGTCTAATAAAATATTAAAAAAAATCAGCCTGAAAATTCTACTAATAAATTAATATCAGTTTTTGTGCAAGAATTAAGTATGATATAGAAATAAACTAGTATAGTTGTGGTACGAATCTAAGGTGGAGAAGCAAAATGGAAGAAAAATAAACTTATTAAAAAATAGGCGTAAAAAGATCTTGTTCGATTGCCTTCAAATTTTGCAGAAAAATTAAAAGTGAAAAAGAGTTAACTGGTAGGAATTCAATATAACAAAATGGCGGTAGATGTCAATGTAAGAATTCCTTTTTCAATTTATTTTAAATTATGCCCAAAAGTAAAGTGTGGCATACGTAGAAAGAAGCTGGTAAAATATTGGTAGGAATCCAACGCGATGGAACAAAGTGGTGCCCAATAAAATGTTTAAAAAGACAGTAAGTATATTTAACATATATATATATATATATATATATATATATATATATATATATATATATATACTGTGACTATGTATTAAACTAAATTGAGTCACATTATACTGTTTTTAACAAATGAAAAAAAATCATAACGAGGGAAGTTTCAGGTAAAGGACATTTTTTACATTTCAAAACAAAATTTTCAGAAACCATTGCTTTTATCAAGACAATAGTTTTAATTTTCTGTTCATTTTTACTAGCTTTATTGCATTTAGGAAATTAAATTGCTCTAGACGTATTTTAAAATAAGTTAAGTATTGACACATAATAGAGAAGCACCAATTTCCTGAGCAATTTACCTGAACCTAAAATGATACTTTTTTAACGTATTGCTTTGAATTTTAAATTATTAATTTCTTAACCCTTTTAGGACCACTGGTTAGCTTAGCTAACCACAAATTAATTTATTTCTACCATAAACGCCTACCGGTTATTTGGACTAGCCATAATGCGTAGTGTGTTGCCTAGATACCGTATTATGCAGAAATAAATACATATATGCTTCAGATGCCTATAGATCGAGATTTTATTATCATATTACGTCAGTGTGAACTGGTTGTTTGGTTATGGTGTACACAAGTGTGTGTGCATTATATTTTGAAGTGGTTTTGAATGGAAATGGCAGGTGTAAACATGTTTTTTTTATAACTGTAAAGTAGGAATTCATTTATCTGGCATTAGTTATCAATTTACAAAGTGGATTACTTTTTTATTTGTAAATAAAATACGTGGTGTGCCGGGCTAACCACCTGGCATAAATACTTCTTGGAAGTATGTATCGGTAAACAAATTTGGGGGTTTTTTGTGTAGGAAAACTTATAAATAATTTGAAATATAATCGTAGAATGTGAGAGTTTTAGGTGGTTTCTAAGTCAAATGGATATTTACTACGTTTTTGCGTTAGTAGATATTCCTTCGCGGCGTTTTTTTACAATTTCATGCTTTTTTCCAGGTCCATCTAAAGATAATTGGACGTGGGAAGAGTTGGAAAAACTGCCTTCCACTGAGTTTAACAAATTAATAACTGACATACCATCTGTTTGTGGATCAGAGGCATCTGGAGATGCCGATGGTGAAACTTCTGATAATGAAAATTTTGATATTATGACAATGGACGTTGACATTATACAAGATGTCGGAGATATTGTAGATAGAACTGTAAATACAACCAATGATGAATGGGAATCTGATGACGAGATACCGCTGGCGCAATTACAGTTACAACTTCGAAATATTACAGTACAGTGGACAAATCAAACAACATTATGAACACAGGTTGATCCATTTACTGAAAAAACTGGACCGGTTCTACCGGACGATGTAGAAACTCTTACAGATATTTTTCTACATTTGTTTACGTTGGACCTAATAGATAAAATTGTATTCGAAATTAATCTGTACGCCGTTCAAGAACGTGGTGGTAATTGTAACTTATTTGTTCCAACAAGCTCATCCGAAATCAAAGTGTTCCTTGGCCTGAACCTCCTAATAGGAATAAAACCTATACCCAGCTATCGAGATTATTGGTCATCCAGAATTGAACTAAGAGATGACTATGTAGTACTGCTATGTCCAGGGATCGCTTTGGCTGGTTGCTAGGCAACCTACATTTGAATAATAACGCAAGTCAACCGCAAAAGCACGATGACAATTTTAACAAGCTTTATAAAGTTCGGTCACTCTTTGATAAATTGTCAGACTCTTATCGAAGGAGATTTATGCATGTGGAACCGCAAGAAAAAATATGCCAACCGACTTACGTGACGACAAGCTTTTGAAAAGAGGGAAATCTGACTACAGAATATCTACATCTGGTTGTATTGTATTGTAATTGTAGCCTTGAAGTGGATGAATAGAAAAAGCGTACTTTTCATTTCAAATTTTCACAATCCTACCAACTTAGAAACTGTCTCTAGAAGGAAAAAAGACGGCACTAAAGAAGATGTTGTATGTCCGTCCCTTGTTATAGATTATATTCGTCACATGGGGTATGTCGACAAGTTTGATATGTTGAAATCGCTCTATGAAGTAAACAGGAAGTCACGAAAGTAGTGGCACCGAATTTTTTGGTAGTTTGTGGATACCACACTGATTAATTCGTACATCATCTTCAAAGCAAGAATTCCAAACAATATGACATTAAAACAGTTCCGCCTTTCTGTAGTAAGTGGCTTGGTCAGTGCAGATCCAGAACAAGCCAAACGTGGTCGGAAAAGTACAGAAAAACCCCCGAATAAACTCAAAACAATTGTGCCTCAAGAAATAAGAAATGACAAAAATGCTCATATGCCCATCCACACCAGTTCCCTTAGATCTGCCCAATGCAGCAGCCGTAAAAAACCTCATCGCACGGTATGGAAGTGCTCAACGTGTAATGTCGGATTGTGTCTGAAAGACATACGTAACTGTTTTCTCGATTTCCACAAACCATAGTGAGGGACTCTGACTAGTGATTAGTCTCGATAAGCACCGCTTATTTTTTTTTATAAACGACGCAATTACGTTTTTTCGACTTTTTTGTATTTAAATTTGATTTTGTGTGTTTAAAAATAATTTTTGGTAGAAACTGCGTTTGTTTATTTTTTAAATAATTTCTTCCTCAAAAAACGACTAGTGGTTAGTCCAAATAACGACGCTTTATTATTTTTCTAAACAACACATTTAAGTTTTTTCTACTTTTTTGTGATTAATTAACCATTTAAATAAAAAGTTTTTGGTAGAAACAGTTTTTTTCGTATTTTATTCAAATCCGTCCTCAAAGGGTTAAGCTATACCAACCGTACTGTTCAGTTCACAACAAAAATATACCATATTTTACCAAACTGCTTATTTCCTACATTTTTTTTAGATATTATATTATTATTACTTAACATTTTACCACGAAGAAGAACGATTCGGTTGTAGAAAATCTTTTTCAAATAAGCACTTGAAATATAAATATTTCTTAAAATTCATGGTGCCGATTTCAAGATATGGCATATAGAAAACTGTTAATAGGTACATCTGTCAAAATTGTGTTATTACAATCTAAATATGTGGATATTACTTGGGTAACGTATCATATTACGAGTTGAATTTGTCTTTGTCAAAATGATAAAAACTTAAACTTTATCAAATTTTCACATGACTTTATTGATCACACCGCCTCATACAGAAATATTAAACTGTTTTTTGCCACATAGTGTAAAAAAAGAGGCTTTTGAAATTCGTAGTCCGCATCGGAAAAAGTTGATTTTTAAAAAAATTAAATCAATTTGAAGACGGGACTGAAAATAATTAGGTTAGATCTTTTTGTTGAGGCAGAACCGCCATCAAAACGATATAATATCTAAATAGGAGCGCCTTTTGCTGCTGTAGAGGTTGGGTAACCAGCCACGTTAATGTTACAATGAGGCAGGACTTTCTCTGTAACTTTTACACTAACACTTTTGACTGTAAATTGATATTACAGACTCCATTATAGCTATATTTTGCCTATTAAGTAAACAACATAGAAAAAATATCCAGTAAATAGTTCATAGTTTTCAGTCCTGCACACTTCTAAAAACTAGAACTTTAAAGCTAGAAATGATATTATTAAATTTTATCTCATTTGAACTTATACTTATAAGAATCAGCCAATTTTGCTGCCAATTTGTTGTTATAAATAAGATATCTCCTCTCTTCTAAATAATTTGTTTTACATGTAACTTTAATCCAAGTGCTAAATGGTGATGTGAATTTTAGATAAAACCCCGGTACCTCTTAAAACAATGACAAACATATAACCAAATTTTTATTTTAAAAAATAAAACTATTCGTTTTACCTACAAATTTATTACCCACGGTTGGCTGGCATTTTTTTATATTCTAAAGTGGCTTGCATATACTAACAAAAAATATCAGAACCTAACTAAAACCCTTATGTATAAAGGCCTCTACAAAAACCATAATTTCTGATATTAGTTATGGAGTACCAACATATAGTCATGTACAGTGTATTACTCTCATCCTTAAAAAATTATTGTTCCAAGATGAATATTAATTGCCTTGTTAATATACAATGTTTGTTTGAAAAAAAGTTAAGAAATAATGTACTTAAATTTTATATCAGAATATGGAAAAGTCCCTAGTTTTTTGTTAAACAAAATGATAATCTATCTCGAAAAAGAAAAAAAGTCGATATAAAAAAATACGCACTATTTTATAATCATCAAACAGCAACATACTTTTAATAGGACTTTTAAAGGAAAACGCGTTTTAAAGTTACTTCAATATACTCTTAATCGATATATAGTAGTTTTACACCTCTCTGAACAGCAACATATATTTTTCCATTAAAGAGAATAATATATAAAAATAATTTAGTTTATTCAGTTGCATATGAAGACATTGCTTCTGTTTTTTTTTATAAACTTTCTCTTGAAAATGGCTATGAAATTAGATGTACATTAAAGTGCGAATCAGAGATTCAACTAGGAGCAAGTGAACGATAAAATATTTTAACAACGGAAAAACTGTCCTTGGTTTCGATTTTCCTCCTAATAGGTCGTATAAACGTAAGAGGATGACTACAAAAAAGTATTCACTTCACACTACGTATTTTATTTTACTACTTGTTATATTTTTGTTCAAGTAAAACTAGCTCTCGAGGGTTTGACCCCAAACCCAGCGTTAAATACGCCACTGAGTTTATTAGGACAAGTGCACTGTAAAAGCATTAAATTAACGCCGCCGTTATTTATACAGGAGGACTGTATAATAATACTATTTTTACTAAATTCCTTTGCCCTAAATCCAAAGATGCTCCTTCCGCTGTTTTATTAACCAAATTGATGTCTTTTGTTTTAAATAATTAGCGCCATTATATTTCTATTAATAAAATTTTTCGTTTATATCTATTTCGAAATTGTTTTATATTGGATCAAATCGCATCCGCACTGTGCAAAATGTGTGTATCTAATTGTATTTCCTGTATTCAGGAACGCATTTCACTCCTTTTTTTATACCATGTGTGTATTTTACGCGTCGACGGTCGTCTTAAGTCTTCAGCTCTAAATTACAAGGCCAAACACCCTATTTTATCGAACAGACAATATCCTGTGACCATACTTCTTATTAATTTGTATCACATAAAATATTTATACATTGGGTTTCGCGCAGTACAATTTTAACTCAACTCTCCCAAAAATTTTGGATTTTATCGCAGATACGTGCTACATGTTCTGTTATTTCTAAATATATCATTAAGCTCTAAAAACATTTTGATAAAGCTATTCTTTTTCCCAATTTTTTGGAAGTTAGACTGTTTGGGCCCCTCTCCCCTCCCAACTAAATTTCTGGCTACGTACCTATGCAGACCGTTTCAACCTCTATGGATGACTTGACTCGCGAATTGTGGAAACTAAATGTTTTTAAATTCAGGCATTGATTATACCGGTCATTATTTTATTACTTTCAATCAAGGTTCTAAAACCTGTATGGCAAGGTCTAACAAATTAAGAAATATACACAAGTCTAGGTCTCAGTCAAAAATAAGTTTATAAATTAAGAATAGGTAACATGTTTCGCCTTAACGGGCATCATCAAACCTAAAATAAATATACATTACAGCGGAAAATACAATTAAATAATATAAAACTGTACCATAAACAAAACACATTTTACAAAGTACATAAAACAAACAAAGAAACAATAAAATACGAAACAAGGCTACGCTTGAATGACCAATCAGAGACGTAGATGTAAATTTATTTGATGAGAGGCGATAGGTCAAAACGAAAAAAGAAGAGATTGCTCAGGATAAACTTGACTAACTGTCGTAAAGTACATGCTACATTAATAAAAAGAAGAAGAATTAGTGAAAATTAGAGAAAAGCTTGAAGGTTATACAAAACAAAACTATATAGTTACTCTTTTGATCCAACTTCCAACCTAAATATAATTAACGATTGCGATCGTGAATTATATTTACATTTTCAGATATGGAAAAACGAGGTTTTGAGGATAACAAATGATTTGCAAAGGAAGATTTTGTATTAGAAATATCTGTATATTGATGTTTTGTAACCAAGCTAAGGTGTTCCTGGATCCTTTTTCTACCCGATTGTCCCATGTAAACAGCAGAACACTCTCCACAATGAAAGGAATAAACACCAGATTTCTCAAGATTATCCTTTTTGTCTTTGATTCTGACTATGTGTTGTTTTAAAGTATTGTTTTTTTTTTAAATGATATGGATGATATGTTTCATTGGAAAACCATTGCAATTTCCTTTATTATATCTAACTCTTTAGTAAAAGCAGCTTGGGATAGTGGTATTGTCTATTTGTCTGCATGGCTACTAAAGCAATTCACTTAGAATAGCGACCGATATATAAATTGATATAACTTTCGCGGCTTAATAGCATCTCATTTCCCGTCGTTGTGTTTGCAAACATTTATTTTCTGTGTACTGCACAGGCACAAATTTTAAAACTGCCTCAAAGAAAATAAATAATTTCATAGCAGTCCTTGATAAAATGATAGAATGGAGCGTTTCGCCACTGTCTGCTCCACATTTCGGAAGATTAAACACATTTAAATTGCGTCATAGATCAGCAAGTTCTGATACATAAAGAAATTTATACCCTTCGATCCAATGACTACCCCCAAAGTGAACAGGCTTGTTTTGGTTAAAACCGATAACGCTATACGCATGTTATTGGTAGCTGGCAAGAATTATTGGTAGCTCACAAGAATTATATGTTTACATCCCGGTTCTTGAATTTCCACTGCAAAAATCAAAAATGAAAGTCTCATCCGGCCGCTGGTGAAACTGTGCCCTCCGCCTGTGGACATTTAAAAACTAAACGCTACTAGTTTTCTTTCTATAGTCCTGTTTTCCCACTCTTACATAGATATTTAGTGGGTTAAATCTATTTTTGGTTTGTGTTTTTTCTCTTTTGGGTAATATAAACTTTTTTAGGTTATGTATTCGCCGCATGTACAAATATTTTCTCCTCTTTCTTATATTATTATTTATTTGGAAATGTACTAGCTGGGCAAACAAGAGGGGTAAGCGACTGTATCTTGGAAACCACTCATAGTAGAAACTTGCGGTAAAAAATTGTATAACTGAAGGGGTCACGAAAAAATTGTGGAAATCATTTTTAGGTTTCTAAGGTGACCGCTAGGGAGCATAATTACTATCCTTAATTAAAAAAAAAACTGTGTTTCGAAATTTCGCCCTGTTAAGATTACACAAAAATGTATTCATTTTAAAACTGAGATAAAACCTTTTTGTTATTAACTTTTACTTCTATCTCCGAAAATAAAGTGGTTCGGGGTGTTTAAATTTTTTTCCAAATAAATCTCTATAAACCGATAACGGCTTAACGGATTTTAAAAAACTTGGTATCGCATTAGCATTCCCTGGGAATCCAACGTTATCTAATTAATTGGGTTTTTGATTTGGGATCTTGCCACTGGATGGCGTTTTTTGATAAACTAACAGAAATTACAAATATCCTAAAAAAAATTAATTGTATTGATATGGTTTTTTACATGTAAAAATAGCAAAATGAAATTTAATTAGGGAATGCTTTTTTCAGCGATACCAAGTTTCTTAAAATCCATTGGGCCGTTATCGCTTTATACAGATTTATTTGTAAAAACATATAAAGAGACTTGGTTTTGACTTTGAGTTTTCAAATGCATATATTTTTGTGTAATCTTAATAAGGCAAAATTTCGAGAAACACTGCTTTTCTTAATTAAAAATAATAATTACGCCCTCTAGCGGTCATCATACATTTTGGCAGAGCGGTATGTTCCGAATGTATTATATAAATAATTTTTACCTAATTTACTACTATGGCAATATTCGTCGCACGTATATATATATATATATATATATATATATATATATATATATATATATATATATATATATATATATATATATATATATATATATATATATATATATATATATATATATATATATATATATATATATATATATATATATATATATATATATATATATATATATATATATATATATATATATATATATATATATATTATCCTAATTTTTCTTGGTTTGAGGTCAATACATTAACAACAAAATTAGTACATATTTTTAAACATATATTTCGTTTCTAAGGTGACGTCTCGACCATAGTTTTGGTCTTTTTCAAACCTAAAAGCACTAGCACTATTTTTTTAAGTTTATAAAGTATTAAAAATTTAGGACTTACCATAGAACGTAAAATAGTTGACTAAAAAGTATACATAATCCACATATCTGACATATACTACACATATTTAATTTACATTTTAAAAATATTGTTGACGTTTATTACAGACAAATTACAAGCGACTGAGCGAACACTGTTATAGTAAAGATATATACAATTTATTTAGGTTGTTTATGTCTTTTTTGTCATTTATGGCGTTTTTGTTTTTTTGAATTTCAGCCATCTCAAAAAATTCTCTTTTTTTCAACTGAGGTTCGGATTTTAATACTTTCACTTGTTCGTAGTTGAAAGTATGTTTTTTGGACATCTCATGGTGTGTTAATGCGGTGCTGTTCTTTTTATCATATTTGTGACTTTTCAGTCTATTTTCTAAGTATTGGCTTGTTTGTCCAATATAAACACCGTTATAATTATTGCAAGGGATCTGATAGACTATATTGCTTTTTTTATTAAATGGCGTTTTCGATTTTAAGTTGCTGAAGTTCTTTGATAATAAGTTATAGGCTTTGTGACTTGTCGTGATGTTATATTTTTTAAAAAGGTTTTGATATTGCTGGGATAACCCATTTATGAAAGGCAGAGAAATGTATTTTGTTTTAGGTAGATTTGATGTAATAATGGCATTTTCAGATTTGTAATATTTATGTATTCTGCTTTTGAATAATTTATTTACTAATTTTTTAGGGTACTGATTTAGATTTAAAGCTGCTTTAGCCTTTTTAATTGCTCGTTCTCTGAATTCAGAGTCGGACAGCTTAATTGCCCGATCTGCCAGACCAATAATTACAGATTTTTTTTTGAGACATTGGGTGACAGGAGCTGAAATTTAGGTATCCAAAAGGACCAAGTTTGTTTTGTGTACCATTCCGTTTTAATTTTATTTCCTATATGATGTAATGTTAGGTCTAAAAAATTGATTTTGTTGTTCTCTTCGCTTTCACTTGTAAATTGTAGTCTTTTATGGTATTGATTAAATTGCTTTAAAATAATTTCTGTTTGGCCAGATGGGATTGCAATAATACAATCATCGACATAACGATAAAAAAATGGTATATTAAATTCCACATTACTCAGTACAGTCTCCTCTAAATCTTCCATAACTATTTGGGCAACGACACTTGATATAGATGCTCCCATAGTACAACCTTCTGTTTGTTTATATAACTGATCTTCGTATATGAAATATGTAGAATTTAGTGTTAATTCTACTGCTTTAAGAAATTCATCTTGAGGAATATCTGTATTTTTTTTATATGTCTATTTTTTTATTTCAGACCATTTCTTTTTAATTATTCTGGTAGCCAATGAGATTGGAACGCTGGTATATAGGGAAACAACATCAAGCGATATCAGTTGGTAATTTTCCGGAATTTCTAACTGTTTTAATTTTTCTTTAAATTGATAGGAGTCCTTGATATAGTAATTATTTTTATGTACAATATTTATTAAAATTTTTTTTAGAAAATTTGATAGTGGTGAAAACGGGGATTGAATGCATGAGACAATTGGCCGTAATGGGATATTTTCTTTATGTAGTTTAGGCAATCCGTAAATTTTGGGTGGTACACTATTGCGGATTTTTAGTTTTTTAGCAGTGTCAGGTGATATAAAAAGATGTTTTTCCCAAGAGTTAACTAATTCATTATTTCTTTTTTGATACTGGTTTGTGGGATCTTGTTTAATTTTTTTATATGTTTTAGTGTCATTTAATATTTCATTCATTTTTATGTTGTAGTTAGCAGAACTCATTAACACTGTTTTGTTTGTTTTATCGGCTTTTAGAGCCTTTATAGAAGGGTTATTTTTTAAAAAACTTTTAGTTTTTGTTAAGTTTATTGAGTGTTTTTTATTTTTATTTGTTTGATTTTTCAGTTTAGTTTTAAAATTTGTTAATATATTACAAGATTTTGCTCTAATTTCGTCTTTCTCTCCACCTCTCAAATGATTTATACCGTTTTCAATGTTACATAGTATATCGGTAGTTGGCAAAAGTCTATCATTATTTAATTCGGTTGCAAAAATTGTCCTAAGCTTAAAATTTCCATAGCGTAATCTGGAATATTTTGATCTGTTAGGTTTGCAATAGTGTACCACCCAAAATTTACGGATTGCCTAAATTACATAAAGAAAATATCCCATTACGGCCAATTGTCTCATGCATTCAATCCCCGTTTATACCACTATCAAATTTTCTAAAAAAAATCTTAATAAATATTGTACATAAAAATAATTACTATATCAAGGACTCCTATCAATTTAAAGAAAAATTAAAACAGTTAGAAATTCCGGAAAATTACCAACTGATATCGCTTGATGTTGTTTCCCTGTATACCAGCGTTCCAATCTCATTGGCTACCAGAATAATTAAAAAGAAATGGTCTGAAATAAAAAAATACACAGATATTCCTCAAGATGAATTTCTTAAAGCAGTAGAATTAACACTAAATTCTACATATTTCATATACGAAGATCAGTTATATAAACAAATAGAAGGTTGTGCTATGGGAGCATCTATATCAAGCGTCGTTGCCCAAATAGTTATGGAAGATTTAGAGGAGACTGTTCTGAATTTAATATACCATTTTTTTATCGTTATGTCGATGATTGTATTATTGCAATCCCATCTGGCCAAACAGAAATTATTTTAAAGCAATTTAATCAATACCATAAAAGACTACAATTTACAATTGAAAGCGAAGAGAACAACAAAAACAATTTTTTAGACCTAACATTACATCATATAGGAAATAAAATTAAAACGGATTGGTACACAAAACAAACTTGGTCCTCTCGATACCTAAATTTCAGCTCCTGTCACCCAATGTCTCAAAAAAAATCTGTAATTATTGGTCTGGCAGATCGGGCAATTAAGCTGTCCGACTCTGAATTCAGAGAACGAGCAATTAAAAAGGCTAAAGCAGCATTAAATCTAAATCAGTACTCTAAAAAATTAGTAAATAAATTATTCAAAAGCAGAATACATAAATATTACAATTCTGAAAATGCCATTATTACATCAAATCTATCTAAAACAAAATACATTTCTCTGCCTTTCATAAATGGGTTATCCCAGCAATTTCAAAACCTTTTTAAAAAATATAACATCACGACAAGTCACAAAGCCTATAACTTATTATCAAAGAACTTCAGCAACTTAAAATCGAAAACGCCAATTAATAAAGAAGCAATATAGTCTATCAGATCCCTTGCAATAATTGTAACGGTGTTTATATTGGACAAACAAGCCAATACTTAGAAAATAGACTGAAAAGTCACAAATATGATAAAAAGAACAGCACCGCATTAACACACCATGAGATGTCCAAAAAACATACTTTCAACTACGAACAAGTGAAAGTATTAAAATCCGAACCTCAGTTGAAAAAAAGAGAATTTTTTAAGATGGCTGAAATGCAAAAAACAAAAACGCCATAAATGATAAAAAAGACATAAACAACCTAAATAAATTGTATATATCTTTACTATAACAGTGTTCGCTCAGTCGCTTGTAATTTGTCTGTAATAAACGGCAACAATATTTTTAAAATGTAAATTAAATATGTGTAGTATATGTCAGATATGTGGATTATGTATACTTTTTAGTCAACTATTTTACGTTCTATGGTAAGTCCTAAATTTTTAATACTTTATAAACTTAAAAAAATAGTGCTAAACAAATTTTAGGTTTGAAAAAGACCAAAACTATGGTCGAAACGTCACCTTAGAAACGAAATATATGTTTAAAAATATGTACTAATTTTGTTTTTAATGTATTGACCTCAAACCAAGAAAAATTAGGATAAATATATATTGAAAAAAAAGGTCAAAGAACACAAAGCAAAAAAAAATAGATAAGTATGGGTGAAGAAGTACTAAACTACAGAACAATTGAAAGCACATATGGACGCTATATTGTGAACGAAATGAAAGAATATGAAAACATCTCTCGAAAAATTGCCAACCGAAAGAACAGAAGAGTCTTTTTATTGAGATGTAAAACAGAAAACTTGCAACCAACCTTTCTTAATCTTAAAATGTCTCATATGAAATTCGAAAATGTAAACCTTGAACGTAAATATAACCAGTTTGTCTTACCAAAATTTATTTTAAGTACATTAAATTTATTAATTACAGAAACAACTTTAAACATAACAAATTTACGAAATAAATTCAAGCATCTCGAAAATCGCCTTACGGAAAATTTACCAAATACAATTTTCATTAAATTTAAAATCCGCAATATACAAAAAACTGAAAAACTTTTCCAAGAAATAAAACAAAACAATAAAAATAAACTAGACCACCTAATTTCAAAGCAAAAAGCTCCCCCTCTCAAAAAACAACATCAATGTGGGTAGAAAACCTAACAGATCAAAATATTCCAGATTACGCTATGGAAATTTTAAGCTTAGGACCTAATTTTGCAACCGAATTAAATAATGATAGACTTTTGCCAACTACAGATATACTATGTAACATTGAAAACGGTATAAATCATTTGAGAGGTGGAGAGAAAGACGAAATTAGAGCAAAATCTTGTAATATATTAACAAATTCTAAAACTAAACTGAAAAATCAAACAAATAAAAATAAAAAACACTCAATAAACTTAACAAAAACTAAAAGTTTTTTAAAAAATAACCCTTCTATAAAGGTTCTAAAAGCCGATAAAACAAACAAAACAGTGTTAATGACTTCTGCTAACTACAACATAAAAATGAATGAAATATTAAATGACACTAAAACATATAAAAAAATTAAACAAGATCCCACAAACCAGTATGAAAAACAAAATAATGAATTAATTAACTCTTGGGAAAAACATCTTTTTATATCACCCGACACTGCTAAAAAACTAAAAATCCGCAATAGTGTACCACCCAAAATTTACGGATTGCCTAAACTACGTAAAGAAAATATCCCATTACGGCCAATTGTCTCATGCATTCAATCCCCGTTTACACCACTATCAAATTTTTTAAAAAAAATCTTAATAAATATTGTACATAAAAATAATTACTATATCAAGGACTCCTATCAATTTAAAGAAAAATTAAAACAGTTAGAAATTCCGGAAAATTACCAACTGATATCGCTTGATGTTGTTTCCCTGTATACCAGCGTTCCAATCTCATTGGCTACCAGAATAATTAAAAAGAAATGGTCTGAAATAAAAAGATACACAGATATTCTTCAAGATGAATTTCTTAAAGCAGTAGAATTAACACTAAATTCTACATATTTCATATACGAAGATCAGTTATATAAACAAATAGAAGGTTGTGCTATGAGAGCATCTATATCAAGCGTCGTTGCCCAAATAGTCATGGAAGATTTAGAGGAGACTGTTCTGAGTAATGTGGAATTTAATATATCATTTTTTTATCGTTATGTCGATGATTGTATTATTGCAAGCCCATCTGGCCAAACAGAAATTATTTTAAAGCAATTTAATCAATACCATAAAAGACTACAATTTACAATTGAAAGCGAAGAGAACAACAAAATCAATTTTTTAGACCTAACATTACATCATATAGGAGATAAAATTAAAACGGAATTGTACACAAAACAAACTTGGTCCTCTCGATACCTAAATTTCAGCTCCTGGCACCCAATGTCTCAAAAAAAATCTGTAATTATTGGTCTGGCAGATCGAGCAATTAAGCTGTCCGACTCTGAATTCAGAGAACGAGCAATTAAAAAGGCTAAAGCAGCATTAAATCTAAATCAGTACCCTAAAAAATTAGTAAATAAATTATTCAAAAGCAGAATACATAAATATTACAATTCTGAAAATGCCATTATTACATCAAATCTACCTAAAACAAAATACATTTCTCTGCCTTTCATAAATGGGTTATCCCAGCAATTTCAAAACCTTTTTAAAAAAAATATAACATCACGACAAGTCACAAAGCCTATAACTTATTATCAAAGAACTTCAGCAACTTAAAATCGAAAACGCCAATTAATAAAAAAAGCAATATAGTCTATCAGATCCCTTGCAATAATTGTAACGGTGTTTATATTGGACAAACAAGCCAATACTTAGAAAATAGACTGAAAAGTCACAAATATGATAAAAAGAACAGCACCGCATTAACACACCATGAGATGTCCAAAAAACATACTTTCAACTACGAACAAGTGAAAGTATTAAAATCCGAACCTCAGTTGAAAAAAAGACAATTTTTTGAGATGGCTGAAATTCAAAAAAACAAAAACGCCATAAATGACAAAAAAGACATAAACAACCTAAATAAATTGTATATATCTTTACTATAACAGTGTTCGCTCAGTCGCTTGTAATTTGTCTGTAATAAACGTCAACAATATTTTTAAAATGTAAATTAAATATGTGTAGTATATGTCAGATATGTCGATTATGTATACTTTTTAGTCAACTATTTTACGTTCTATGGTAAGTCCTAAATTTTTAATACTTTATAAACTTAAAAAAATAGTGCTAAACAAATTTTAGGTTTGAAAAAGACCAACACTATGGTCGAAACGTCACCTTAGAAACGAAATATATGTTTAAAAATATGTACTAATTTTGTTGTTAATGTATTGACCTCAAACCAAGAAAAATTAGGATAAATAATAAATATATATTGGAAAAAAGGGTCAAAGAACACAAAGCAAAAAAAAAAAAATATATATATATATATATATATATATATATATATATATATATATATATATATATATATATATATATATATATATATATATATATATATATATATATATATATATATATATATATATATATATATATATATATATATATATATATATATATATATATATTTATCCTAATTTTTCTATGTATGACCTCAAACCAAGAAAAATTAGGATAAATATATATTGAAAAAAAAAATCAAAGAACACAAAGCAAAAAAATATATATATATATATATATATATATATATATATATATATATATATATATATATATATATATATATATATATATATATATATATATATATATATATATATTTATAAATAAATATATATGTATATACATACATATATACATATATATATATGTATATAAATAAATATATATGTATATACATACATATATACATATATATATATATATATATATATATATATATATATATATATATATGTGTTGGTTTTTACTCCTTCACGGATGGAAAAATACAATGTGTTTTCATTCCGGGTGTACATCCGTTCACTACTGTCGTTCTGAAAAGAACAGTTTTGCTGACGTTTCGCCAAAATCACATTTGGCATTTTCGAAGCTTTCTTTCTCGCGTCCGAATAGAGACTGAGTCTCTATTCGGACGCGAGACGTCAGCAAATCTGTTCTTTTCAGAACGACAGTAGTGAACGGATGTACACCCGGAATGAAAACACATTACTATTTATTTAAAAATGTATATAAAATATACGCATTCTGACCGGGCAGAATGTTCCGAATGTATTAAATAAATACTTTTTCATTAATTTTCTACCATGGTAATATAGATTATAAACATGTCTCTATCTCGCACTTGTAAAAAACTATTTTGAACGCCTCGACTCGAGAGACCCCATCGAACGCAGCGGACAGCCTTCCATCAGCCTACAGGATCGCAACTCAACATCGCCTCGAGGCATGGAAAAACATGTAAACCGCATTTTCCTTGCATCGTTGATTTTTATGCAATTCGGGGGCGGTCCTGCTCAGTGACCAAAGGTGACTGCTCATTATAGTTCGGGTATACAGAATTATTGTTCTTGACACATATTTTTAACGACGCAATTACATTGTCATTTTTTTGTTACCTTAATTCTGGTTATTGGCTTTTTTAATGTAATAGAAATTACGCGTTAAAAAATACAACCCCATTTCTTTCTTTCTAATCAAGAGTTAAGATAAACAATATATAACTATCTAAAGACTCGTATTTAAAAAAATTATTCCATGCACCTTCTTTTAAACAACAAATAAAATAAGTTTAACCTATTAAAGTAAACAAAAATTAATATTGCTGAACATGAAAAGTATGTTTTTTTTCAACAACAGACATTTTTAATAAAATTAAAAAAACGCTTTTTCTAGAAAATTCAATTTTTTGGTGTATTTGTTTATATTCGTTTCATTTAATCATGGCTAGTCTGTATTGGTTTGACGTCAACTTTATATATATATATATATATATATATATATATATATATATATATATATATATATATATATATATATATATATATATATATATATATATATATATCTTTAAAAAGCTTATAGGTTTAAAACTAATATTTTACACACATACTCTTCTCTAAAGAGGCGAGCTGTATTTTCAAGACGGCTTGTACGATTTTGACGTGCTCAGGCTTGTTTGGTCAGGATATCAAGAACTACAAAATTTCACTTAAAGCGGTTTTCTATAAGGTTTGCATGTGGTCTTTTATTGATAATTACATCGAAGGCATACTTTCAATTGCCGCGCATATTTTTAATTAATAGACTTAAAAATACCCTAAAAAGATTTACTGATCCAAGTTAATTCATTTTACAAGGTAAATTACATTGTAACAAATTCGCATCAAGCACGAAAAAGGCCAAAAAAGTATGTAAATTAGAAGGAAAGAAAAATAACTGCTATTAATTCCCTCTTGGTAATGATCCCTGTTTCAGCTATTTTCTCTAGAGCCTCATTTATTATTTGGCTTCAGCATTTCCAAATGAAAACTTGATATTAATAACAATAATTTTTTATTTGATTTTTTTTTGTCGAGTTTAGTGGCAATGTCGTAATAGATATTAGCATGATGAGCAGCGTGTAAGTGGAGAATAACTATATTGGCGTAATAAAGTTGTTCTTTCAGATATGTATATGTAGTAAAAGTATGTATTAAACCAAACATTTATAAAATTATGTTTTACCTGAAACCTAGTATACATATACTAGTTTGAAACATAATGTTTCAAATTAACAAAACCAACAACATTTGGACGGGACTTTTTTATGACCAAACTGTAATAGTTCTCGCAGATATCGAACTAATATTACACTAAATTATTTTTCAATTGAAATGCAATTTCCGATTTTTGAAAATCATAACTTTTCAGGCAAATAAGCTATTGGAGTACAATATCTACATATTTAAAACACTAAGACAGATTTTTCAGCAAGTTCGTGAGAGAGTTGTACTGCACCATTGTACATGATTTTTTTTTTGAAATGATCGTCTGGTTATCGAGACCTTTCAACACTATTTTTTGTATTGTTTTATTGCGTATTTTTTCTATAAAACCAATATATTTTTCTTCAATTAAATTTCTGGACGATGCGGTGAATGCGCTTTATATTCCTATAATTCCTGGAAACTCATCGCGCCATCCAACTGCCGGTCCAGTTAGTTTATTATTAGATATGCTATTTGTCTCAGAACAGAAAAGAGATATGTTGCTGCATTTGTTCTATGTTTTAAAACGTGGCATGAACAAGGGATGTAACGCTACTACAATTTTTCATTAGAACTTTCTCAAAGTTGAAAATTTGCAAATGTTTTTTAAATTGTTTCTAAAATACAGCAAATTAATTAGCACGATAATAAAAAAGTAATTTATCAAAATTTTTATATATCTGTCCCGAGATCTGCCCTATTTCAAATCTTTTTTTCGAAAAACTAGTTTTTGGATATAGACTTCTCTAGGTCTAACAAGCCTTAACAGGGGCGAAATTGATTAGGGGGTTTTCATTTCTTATATCTACACCTTTCAATCATATTCATCTTAAGAAGATTTAGGATATGCCTCGAAAGAATTATTAAGTAAATAAAAGTATGAATTCAAGAATTAGGTTGGTACCTAATCGATAAAGTAAAATTTTCGAGATGGAATAATTTTTTTTACTATTTAATGTTTTTATGTATTAAAAGTGTAATGTTGCGGTTACAAACATGGATACAGGGTTGCAACTTCTCGGTGGCAAAGAATTAGAATATTATAAAAATGACATTGATTTTCTAGCATTGTGTTTGTATTTCTGCAACAGTCAGTTTTTCTTGCTCCTTTGTTTTTATTACTATTCACACTTCAATATAAATTAATAAGGTCCTTATCCTTGTAAGGAGGTTTAAAGTATACCTCTAAATGGTTTTTTAGTTTTTGTTGTAAAGTAACCACGATTTTTTTTAACATTTCCTTTTTTACTTTAAATACTATAAAAATAAAACACTGTGTATCGATCAATTGTCAATTAAACTGTATTATAGAAGCATTAAAATAAAGTAAAAAATATACAGGGTTACCTAAAACACGCGACATAGGATTATATTTTATTTATATTTGATAGTTTAAATTTTTCTACATATATTTAATGCGGACCTGGCAATCGCATTAACCACAATATGACCCATTTTCAAATACAGCAATATAAGCTTCGGTCTCGTTAAGTAATCTTGTATATTTTTTATTTTATTTTAATACTACGGAAATACAACTTAATTGGCACTCATTTGCCATATTTTTTTTATTTTTATAGACTATTAAAAATAAAAAAATATGTCTAAAAAATAATCACGCTTATGGTTACCGGAAAAAAATTAACAAACTCTATTGCAGTTTTCTCTAAACCTTCCTAAAACGAGAAGAATCTTTTCATTGTATGTTGAAGAAATACGAAAGGAACATCGAAATCCGCATGACAATTTTAAGTTATGATCTGTATAGTGCATATGCAGCTAAATTAGTTATGACCCATATAATAAGGGCTACTTATGAAAAGTTAAAAACACAAAATCACATTTGTTATTGAGAAGGACCGTGAGACCAAGAAACAGATATAAGGAAAAATTCATGATTTTCCAAAAGAAAATTGGTCTTTCTGATTTTTTTTCCATGGTGGTATAGTAAAGCCATAAAAATCGGTTATATAGTTTAGATTAGCAGGTTTCAAATTCTAGCCGTAATTATAAGTGAAAATCTCATCTTAAGAAAAAATTTAATACTGATACTAGAATTTACTTTAGTCAAGTTTAAAAACTTGCAATAGAATTATGTATGTCGTCAGAAATGCTATTGCCAATGCAAAGTTTATAATTTAGGGAATATCTTACTACATTATATCCCTAATAGCGCCTTTAATAACATTCCGACTGTGACACAAACATATGACACTGCAACTGTTATGTCAAGTAGAATTAGCGGTTTCCAGACTAAAATTGGAGAAACGCATTCTGCTGCCATTTACACTCATATACGATGTCTCCAATTTGAACTTAGTCGTAACTAATTTATACATGCAATAGAAAACCACTAACACGTTCTAAATCCCCTGTATAAAACTGTAGTCATCAAATAATTATATTAATATAATTCAATTCATTATTTTTTTACTTTGTAGTGCTGAAGGCCTTCTTATTTTTTTATAATTTATCCTTTATCGTTGGATTTATACGAATTTTTATTGCAAAAGTAAGCTTTTAAGTTTTCTAGGCATAGAACTAGGTTAAAATTTTGGATGTGCCTAATAAAATATACAAGTAGCTACTGGATCCATTGAGTATGAAAATTTGCTAAAATCATGGCATCAATATTATATAAAAAGCGTTAGCTATACGTATTTATAGAAAATCAGCAATACACAATGTCAAAAATTAAAACGATTAGTAAAATAAAGCGTCGCGACGTGGCATTAAAAACCTCGAAAATCATATGAAATACGTATATACGTATACCCCCTGTTTTCCTTAATCCCACTCTCTACCGCTGTGCACTTTATTTATTAATACAAGAAATGTTTTATGCCGAAACAATCATTAAGATTTATTTATAATAAACGAAATAGTTTCACGAAAAAATAAAGTCCCTGTAGGGTGTATATACTTCAGGGTAGCGCAAAATGCAAGGTAATAAAGCACATTAAATTTACCGCGATAAATTATCATAGTCAAATCTTGCTGATATATAAGCCTAAAACGAAAAACTATTTTTGTCAGTATTATATAAGGTTCCTTAAAAAAGAGGTTAGTATGATTTGTACGTGCCCTTGATATATTTTGTTAAGAAGGTCCAGAACTACATTATGTAGAGAAGTAACCGAATCTGCTTAGGTAAAATAAGGTGGTCAATACAGGGCAATGCAACAAAGTGAGCTACAAATAGGTTTTCCTCTCTCCAATACATGCAACAACAATTGATTTTCCTGTGGACTTAACACAGATAATTTCAAACAGTAGTGCCTTGAGAACAAACACCTCTATAAGATGATTATTGTAAGTAGCCACGTTTTTGCCTTTTGCCTTGTTAGGTCCTACAACAAAAAACTTTGTCTCCCTGTTAGTAAAAGCCATAATTCAAATTTGCTTGAAACAATTGTAATTGCATACTTTTTTACACCAATAGCGGCTCTGCCATAGGTTTGCAGGTTAGCAGAACCCCCAAAAAAAATCACCTTTTTTAAATTAATTTTCTTACTACATTTTTTTATGTAATTTATTATAGTTTTAATTTTTCGTATTGGTTGACGGTTTTTTGACCGTCACCTGTAACCTGTCCGTTAGTAGTTCAGTAAAGACTGCCTGTTACGACCGACTCCTACGCTGCCGGGCTGCCATCTAGTGCATAATCGTTGAGGTTTCCAGCCCAGGCTTGCACCAAAATCTTATTAAATTAAATGCGAAAATGGTTGCAGAAGAACCGCAACATTTAAGCATCCAGGTGACCGAATAAAGAATCATGTAGTGTCAACAAAACAAATGAAAAACGTTTTGCAGTTTTCTTTGGAAGTGTCGAAATATTTTTTAAGCCGCCATTTTGTTCCGCAATCTTGTATTAGTACCAAAATTTTACCAGTTGATTCCTACATAATACTTTGTTGTGCAAATTGGATAATCAGTTGTTTAAGTAATAATTTGTTAAACGTTTCATTGGGCCGCCATCTTGTTCCGGCAAATTAGATTTTTACCAAAATATTACCAGGTCATCCCCATATGAGCCTGTCTGACAAGTAGTTTTTAAGCTGCCGTGAACTGACAGACAGACAGACAAATCGACAGACGGACCTACGGAATTTATAAAACATATTATTTGGCACCTAGGGACGCTAAAACGCGAATATATGTAAACCCTGAGAGGGTGATTTTTTCAGATTACAAAAATTTTATTTGGCCGTCATCTTGGATTAGTGCCACACTTTTACTAGTTCAAATCTATACTACAATTAGTTAAGGCACACAATTTGAAATCAGTTGATTTACTAGTTTTTTCAGGCTGAATATTTAAGTATTTTATTAAGCCGCCATTTTGTTCCGCCATCTTGGTTATTCGTACCAAAAGACCGACCGATTCGAGAAAACATGTTTTTCGTCATCAAAAAGACCCTGAAACGTAAAGATCTGCAAAAATTTCGGAGGGTGATTTTTTCACGATCACAATACTTCCATTTTATGAGGAAAGTAATTAAATCAACCGCAGTTTTAGTGGAAATCGGCCAAACTGAATATTTTATTTCTTCTAATGTAGGTTTACTTCAAAATGATATTAAAATCTTATTTTCTAAATGAGTTATTCTATTTATTTTCTTAATAAAAAATGAAATTCTGAAAAAACGTGTTTTTTATAATTAATGTAAAGAATTAAACGAGTACACTCAACAGGAAAGCCAAATATTAACAAAATCTTAAAAAAAAAGAGTTATAATTTATTTTTTTTCTTTTTTTTTCTGTTCAAAAATAAGCTTACAAGAACAATTTTCTCTATATTTAGTTATAAAAATAAATATTTAAAACATGAAAAACTAAATTTTGTTTATTTTATATTTATGTTAATTTAAATTAGGAAATTAAATAGAATTCCTTATTTAAAAAATAATAATAATAATGTTTGGTGCCATTTTGAAGGGATAACATAAAAAAAATAATACATTCATTTTGGTCGATTTGCACAAAAACTACAGACGTTTCAATTTTCAAAATGTTCAAATTGAATTGCAGTGTCTAACCTATTACATAAAAAAAACTTAAAGTTTGAAAGATTTATTAGTGACCACTAGAACTATCTTATCAGAAGTTTTTATCAAAATTCATGTGGTTTTTGTTCTTTTGTAGGTTATGTGTTGGATACAGACGTCTGAAACCGCAGTTCTGCCGAAAATTTGAAAAAAGGCTTTGTTTTTTCCAACCGCATCAATAGAAGCCACAATACATATGTTTTTATTTAAACAAATTTATTAGAACGTTATTTTTCTAGAAAAGTAACAAAAATATTGCTCCCGGTTTTTGAGCAACGCAAAAGCTCAGGTTTTCCTTCATTTGTGATTCCACCAATATGTTTATACAAAAAAAAACCACGTGAAGAGCAATTCCTTGTTCAAAAAAAATTCTGGTAGATTGACTCCATTATTAATGTGTGTTTCCCACACTGGCTTTCGCATATTGGCTGCATAAACTATACGATTTTTTCGATTCCTGCATTCTAGATATGTCTATATTACTATTTTTTTTTATATTTCATCCATCTGCTTTAATGTGCAAATTGTTACAATTATATTAAAATATTGGCAAATTTATGTAACGTCCAGTAACCCTTAATAGATTTCTTCCTTCTAACATATTACATTGAACTGAACTAATCTGTAAATAAGTATAAGAAAAGTACATTTTCTGCTGCCCAACAAAAAGTAGGCTCATATATATTCAGTATTTTCTACGAAGAGTTCTTGCGAACATTTGTTTGCTAGTAATGTTATTAAAAAGTTGGAACAGCGTTGACCTATTTACCAGAAGGCTTAAAATTTAATATAAAGTTTGTTCGCCTTCTTGAACTTTTTGTATAAGTTCATAAATAACTTGGAATTAGATAAGGGGCTTTCTCTTTTGTCCAACACGATATTGAGTTTAAGTAAATACCAACGATATTAAAGGGAGTATAACAGGTAATATTCCAATGACATTTCATTTTAATTGATACCAAATTTGCTGCAAATTTTTAAACCTAATTTTGGACCACTCATGCAGTATTTGCCAATTACGGGAAAGTAACGAATACTCTAAAGTCTATTTAAATTCAAGATGCACTGCATGTAAACAAAAATTGGGCGTGCAAAAGCCCTTTAAAAGTTTGCTAAAAATATCTTTACAGGATACTTAAATTCAAGTATTTTAAACCTATTTATAACACTTAAACACTATTTCTATTATTTGCCAAATATATGACATACAACAAAGAAAACTTATTTTTTAGCACTAGTATTTTGTACACACTGTATTATTTTAACACACTAAATATTTTCGGCACAGACATGACAAACGGAAACATGCGGAATGTGTCAAACAAATATATTTTTGGCAAATTTTGCAATCTTTACAAAACACACAACGACCCTTTTATTTCGGACCTGAAACACCGCCTTATATTTGAATACCGATGATTTTGGCGGGAAGCTGTTTTATTTCCCTTGACAAATGAGGTGAGCTAACTGTTTCCTTCATTTGATCCATAACTAGTTGTGTCCCGAGTTCTTGAATAAATATTTGTCTTATTTTTCCCGATCTTGATGTAGGAGAATTATTCCTTTTTATTTTGAAGTGAATTGCTGACACATTTAGTAAATTATAGAAAATGGCCATCGGCCATCTTCTGGTGTTTCTGGCTACATTATGTTTTGAACACATTTGATCTACCGAATCGACACCACCTTTCATCATGTTGTAATAGGTTATCATTGCTGGTTTACATTCTTCGCCACTGTTTTGATCAATAGAATCAACATGGTGCATTGTGGAAAGGAGAACTACTTGTTTATTCTTTTTTGGTTTATAGTAAACAATGGTCATGCTCTGAGTAAATCCAAACATACTAGATTTCTCTGTTCTTGACCTAGAAAAAAACTCGTTTGGTATTTGCCTCTTATTTTTGCAAAGAGTACCGACGAGAGTTAATTTGTGGTTATTTAGTAAATGATTGGCACATTCCACTGATGTAAACCAGTTGTCCATCGTGATACTTTTTCTGGATGGTGAAATTGGACGACATCTTCTATCAACTATATCAAAAGCTGCATTGTTAATTTTCTACGGTCCTTCTGGCTGCATAAAATTCTAAGTTTTGTGTATAAAATGTTCGAGAATCTGTCAAAGAAAATATGTTAATCCCATATCGGGCAGGTTTATTTGGGATATATATCCTAAAACTGCATCGGCCTCTAAAGGCCACCAGCATTTCATCAATCGTTGCGTTTTGACCGATTGAATAGTATTTTTGAAAGTTTGTCACAATGTCGCTTATTATTTCTCTAATTGGTGCAATGTTATCTTCCTATTTTCGTATTTCCCTTGACATTTTATCATCAAACCGAATACAACGTGGCAAAAATCAAAATCTTCTTTGAGCCATTGTCGCTGGAAAAATTTCTATGCCAGTATCATCTGTCGACCTAAATTCAAAAATAGATGTACGGTCACCGCGATACAATCCTGCAAGATATAATAAACCAGAAATAGCTTTTAGCTCAGTTGTTGTGGTAGGTGGTGTATCGTTTGAATGTATATGTTAGTGTACTCTACTATTTTTGCTATAACAGGTTCATCAAAAAATAGTTCCAACATTCTTTTGCACAGGAGACATTTTTCGCTGAACCAGGAACACCCAGAATTTTTGTTATAATATTAGGTTGCCTGGTTCTAACATTTTTTGGGGACACAGTTTGTTCCATTTAGTACCTTCCTTAGAAAATATAAAAGATCTCTGGTGCCACGGCTGGTTGTTGGTAGATTACTCTCAATTTCGTTGTCCCAGTTGTCTTCCTGCTCTGACTTAGTATCATGTTCACTGTGCTCGCAAACTTCATTTTGTGCAACCGAGTCGTCTCAGTCATCGTCAGTGGCTTTCTCGTCCGTCGGGACTGTATTTTATAATGTTGCAACCTTTTTACTTCTCTTTCATATAGATCGTACGTTTTTTTAACTATAAAAATGCTTTTGCATTTCCCCGGAACAGAAAGCTTCATGCTTGCCATCCAGGACAAAAGCAACCAGAAATTACCAAAAGCACATCATCAAGGATACAACCATTGAAGACAACAGGTGCAGGAGATGTCACCAGCAGAGAGAAACGGTCGACCACATATCGAGTGGTGGCCGGAACTGAATACACCGCGAGAAACAACTCAGCAGCGAAGGTCGTTCATGAAGCATTAGCCACAACATACAAACTAATGGAGAACACAGACCCTTCCTACCATTATCCACCAATATCCATATTTGAAAAAGAACACTACAAGCTCTACTGGGACATTGACATCCACAAAGCTTTTAAGACAAAACAATATCACCTTTCAGTCCCAAACAGAGAAGATCACTTATCTAATTGACATGGCTGTCCTCAACGACTAGAACATCCAAGCGAAATGCAGTGAGAAGATCGCCAAATACACCGACTTGGCAATGGAAATAACAAGGCTGTGGAAAGAGGAAAGAGTCATCATTGTTCCTCTCGTCATATCAGTAACAGGCCTCATTAGGACTTAATACAGAAATTCACAGGAACATCCAGAAATCGGTCATTTTGAAAACATTCTCTCATCGTTAGATCATTTCTTAATACACATGAGTTGTTTTTTTTCCTTTTTCTTTTTTTCTTGTACTGACTTGGTATAATCCCGTCAGTAGAAAATGCAACCACAGATATATTGTGAGACAACAAGGTGAATAATAATAATAAATCCACTTTTATTAGCAAACTATGAAGTTAATACAAAAAAAACAAGGCTTACAAAGAGCAAAGTTTTGCTGCAGCCTGGGTAAGAGAGCAGTTATTCTTACACTTAGCCCTTAAAATAAAAACAAAAAAAAAATACATTTAATATATCTGAATAAAAATATACATGAAAATAAAAATACATATACAATAATATACAACCCTACATACACATACATGTACACCTACGTAATACACATTCATAGACACATACTAAATAAAAATAATAATAAAGCAAATACAATAACCTAAGAACTTAACTACAACTAATTGATAACAAATTTACAAAATAATAAAGGATTAAACCTAGGTCTGAGTTAAAAACAATACCTGTTTCAATTTCATTTACTAATATTCAATAACTCCACTGAACAGTATGAAAAGCACTTCTGAAACAAAGCTGTCGGATGTCGAGGAATATGAAACAAGGCACGGGACTTAACACAAACAATATGATGGCCGAGACGACGTGAACAATTATTGTACAGATAGTAACTAGGATTCGATGTACAAAACTCAAAAAAGCAATTTCCTTCTATTTTCCATATTTAGCCAACTAAGTTGTAATATGAATGGCGAAACGTGATTTTGGTAGTCCAAAAATATACCTACAACAGGCATTCTGTAGTTTTTGAATACGTCTCGTATCAAAAACATTCACGTAGTTACGATAGACAACCGCGCCATAGGTAAAATGTGATAAGATTAAAATGGCACAAAGCATTTTTCTAAGTTTAATATCAAAACAATGTATAGACATGCTATACAATGCTAATAGCGCATATAAACGTTTTAAGGGCAAATATATAGGCACCAGGTAATAATCCATCAATATAGTTAGTAAACTGTAATCTGTTATCTAGTAATAATCCTAAACTTTTGACACCCTTTTGATTAGACAAGACACTATCGGCTATTTTTATTTTGAAGTCATTATAGACAAAATTTGCATTTTTGTTGGAGAAGATAATCAAACTACATTTCGAGGGATTAAGCATTAAATTGTGACGCAAAGACAGATTCCTTAAAGTATCCAAGACAGAGTTTAATTGAGCAGAGGCAATTAGGAATTCCTCCGAATTGAAACCGGTATATAGTTGAGTATCATCCGCATATGCGCAAATGTTGCCATGTTTTACGCCCGTTAAAATATCGGCAGTGTATATCGAAAATAGCAGAGGATCCATCACTGATCTCTGGGGCACTCCAGATAAAACAGGAGACAAGGGAGAGTATTGAATAACTTTTTGTGACCTATCGTGTAAACACGATGTAATGAGAGAAGCTGCACCAATGGAAATAGAGAAAGTAGGATACTGTGGCTGATGGTATTGAAGGCCTTAGAATACTCCAATGACACCAAAGCCATCCATCCAAGCTGCCAGCCATATCATCAGTAACCGCTGTGAGAGCGGTCACCGTGCTATATCCTTTTCTAAAGCCCGACTGACATGATAGTAAAATTTGTAATAACATATTCATTAATCTGCTTAGAACCTTTTCAAGTAGCTTAAAAAGGACAGGAAGAATGCTAATAGGCCTAAGGTCGGAAAGAGCCTGAACAGTATTCTATACCTACAATAAAATAAGTTTCATTTGCATATATCCATCATATAATGCTATAGTTACTTATAATTTAGGATGTTTGGCCAAACGCTTATCTATAATTTTAAACCTTATTACACTTTCTCGTATAAAACTACAATTTTTTATTTTTTTACTAAATTCCAAAATTGGCCCTGTTCTCTGATACAATAATATATAATATTTTATATGTCACCCACTTTACTAATAGATAATGAAGAAAGGATGTTTTATCCTGATTATAGTCGAATATTAATTTAGATTCCCGGCAGCCTTGCATTTACTAGACTAGTAGGTTACGGTTATTGCCCTCCAACTTCAAATGACCACGTGTCTTACAAATTCTATCTTGTAGGAGAACTTCAGTAAGTGGTTAAAGTCAAAATGGGAACTGGCAACTGAAAACTGGGGCAAAAACCCCTAGCTGGCTTTCCGAGCTAAAAATTAATCTGAAATTACAAATTTGTTTTGTACTGTTTCAGTCTTTAAACATCTTCCGCCATTGCGAATAATAATTGTCTGTATTGATTTTCATTTTAAATTACTTACTGATTTCTATCGTCGCTGGAACAGATGGCGCTGTGAATACCTGATAAATGGTACTGCCCAACGGATCGTTAGCGTGAACCGTTTCAGACTTTTACCAGTTTATCTCTATATTACACAGAATTCTTGCACAAAATTGGAAATCAATCTAATGAGTAGTTTTTTCTACCATCTTGGATTCGTACCAAAGATGTTACCAGTTCATTCCTATTGAATACTCGATACTTGTGCAATATTTGAGAAAAATTGGATAATTAGTTTTTTTGGTAAATAATTTTTTCAACATTTCTCTAGGCCGCCATATTCAAGTTATACTAAAATGTAATCAGGTTGTCCTCATATGAGCCCTAAATTTCCGATTAAAATTTAAAGTCATTCGAGTAAGCAGCTATTTAGCAATGCCGCGAACCGACAGATATCCCTACGTAGAAAAACATGTTTTTTGGCATCTAGGAATCCTAAAACGTGAAAATCTATAAATTCCTGAAAAGGTGGTTAATTGGCCACCATTTTGTCTCGCCATCTTGAATTTTTGCTACGTTTTTTCCAGTTCATCTCCAGATCACACTTAATTTTTCCACAAAGTTTTAAATCAATCTAAAATAAGTAATTTTTATCAGGCTGATTTTTTTAAATAATGTATTAAGCCACCATTTTGTTTTACCATATTGTATTCGTACCAAAATTTTACCAGTTCATTTTTATGCAAAATTTGAGGTAAATTGTATAAGTAGTTTTTTAAATAATGATTTTTTTAACATTTCATTAGGCCGCCCTTTTGTTCCGCCATATTGGATTTTTACCAAAAGGTTACCATTTTATCCCCGAGTTAGTCTCAATGTTTAACCATAAATTTGAAGTCAATCGTCGCGTCAGACCTACAGACCGACAGACCGACAGACAGACAAACAGTCAGACCAATGAAATTGAGAAATCATATTTTTTGGCACCTAGGGACCCTGAAACGTGAAGATCTGAAAAAATCTCGGAGGGTGATGTTTTACAATTATAATACTTCTCTCTTACGAGACAAGTAAAAACCGACAACAATGCCATAATATCAAAAATGAATTTTATACTTTGACAAATTTAACAAAAATAATGATAGCGTCGCTTTCAAATCACATTCATAGCATAGTCAATATTTTTCGGTCGGTCTCTGGGCCTTGATTCTTGAAATATGCCAAAGAAAAAATTATGGAATTTATCCATTATTATTGGTGACAATATTCATATTCTGATCGATATAATCATCTATCTTCAGGGAAACCACCTTCTACGCCCGCTGTTTCACTCGCATTCAAAAATAAGTACTATACCATCCTTTCTATTTCTCGAAAATCCAGTTGCCAGTCTAAAGAAACGAACATTAGTGGTTGGTCAAGCGTGAGCATATCAATAGAGCCGTTTTGTTTTCATATCAAACCCAAATGGTCAAATTTTGTCAAATATTAAGAAATAAAAGTTTGAAAATTTTAACTCGTCTTCTCTGGGATTCGAACCCAGGACCTCTAACTTTCCAGATGAACGCTTTGAAAAATAAATTAGTTGATAATTCATTGTAATAGTATCAGATTAAAGAGTTTGTAAACTTTATACGATACAGGGTGTCCTGTATAGAAGCATTTTGAAGATTATATATAATTTAAAAATATATACATTTTATGGAGTGAAATGAGGAACGTATATGTTAGTTTAGAGTACTAGAGTTAGATAGCATCAAAAGAAGAGAAGGGATAATGTATATTCCAAATTAGAAGAGTTATGAAATGTTTTATTTGAAATTTGTACTTAAAATTCCCTGTATATTTGTAAAATTATTTTTGCCATGCAAGCTGGTTCAGATAGGTTGTGTGAATCAAACATATGATTTTTAATGGGACACCCTAAATATTTTTTTTAAATCTACGAAATAATATTAAATTTTATCTATATACCTAAATGTTACTACGATGTAATCTAAACAGCCTAACTTATCGAAATAATTAAACTCATAGCAAAAACAATTAAAAGCGACGAGTTTATAAAATTGTTGGTTGTTTTCTTCCTTTAGATAGTATGAAAATATTCCACAGTCAAGGAGGATACGCAAAATATCTGTATTAGATATCTCGTTTTGGTTTTTATTTACACTTTTATTATAATAAACGATTAGTAATATTTTAATATTAGCTATGGTGGTGTATTTCATTATTTGTCTATAGAAAGCTCTATAGCTTGCATCAAAAGCGTATTGTGTATTTCAAATAAACAAAATTATTTATTTAAATCATGTATCCATAACCTAATAAGAAATGCATAATAAATTTTTCCATTATAAACTAGTTTTTATCTTATTGCCAAAGAAACAATTTTCAATCTACCCTGTGATTCTAATACCCTTTGGCAGGCAAGAAAATCAGCTTTGTCACGCAAAACAGCTCAAATAAACCAACTGCCGCTCTCTCGAAATAACTGATAATCTCACACCCTTTCATGATATTCCTGGAATTCCATTTTAAATTTCACCCGATCTAATAAATTAGCTTAAAATAAGTTTGGTTATATTATTTAAGGAAAATAATACCTGAAAAAAACAGTAAACGTTCTACAGGGTAGTCCAAAAAACTGTTAAATTTTTGATATGAAATAAAAAAAACAGCTGATTAAGTTTAACAAATTAGTTTTTAAAATTTACAAAAAGTCCTAGAAATGTATGCCCTAAAGGTTATATTGTCTAAATGTGCCCCATTTCTCTCACGGCACTTCTGAAGCCGAGCTCTAAAACTTTCCATAACGCGGCTGCAGGTGTCTGGAGTTAGGGCTTCGAATTCTTGCCGAATATTATTCTTTAGAACTTCCAGAGCGGCGGGGCCGTTGCGTTGCACTTGACTTTTAAGATATTACATAAATAAAAATCACAGGGAATCAGGTCCGGGCTTCGGGGACACCACTGAATGTCTCATCAATTTTTCTGGAAAAAGCGCCCGAAGGACGGGCAAAGGGATATTGGAAGTGTGGCAGGTGTTTCTATCCTGTTGGAACCAAGTGTGTTGAGTGTATCCTTCAAATTCTTGAAGAGCAGGAGTGAAAGAATTTTGAAGCATGTCGACATAACGCTGTTAATTTACTGTTACTGTGCGGCCTTGTTAATCATCGAAAAAAAAAACGGACCAATGATTCCGAATCCCGACATTGCAACTCAAACTGTGACCTTCGTTTTTAGAATTTTCTTCACACCAGTAGTGACAATTTTCAGTATTTACATGGCCACTAAGATGGAAATGAGCCTCATCGGAGAATAAGATGTTGTCGACTGCTGTGGCAGAATTGTTGTTGCGTTAATATTCGCGCATGCAAAACGAGGGCTCCTCTCCCGTGTAGCGCTGCACGGTAATTAAATTTTCCTGATCAGAACTATCGTTCCCCGATCCCACTATTTTCCACCTCCAAGAAGTATTTTCTAGAGGGCATCCAAATATTAACAACTTTTTGAACCACCCTGTACAAAGAATGAAGATTTTTACTTCGGTTTTTACACATTAGTTAGGATCCCTATGTTTCATAGATTCACAACTTCACGAGTTAATTTTAATTTTAGAGTCCGATACTAAAAGCATAATTTTTGAAAAAGTGTTTTTTACGTTTTTAGAATATTGTGAGAAGTATATCCTACCATACTGCGTTTCAGTACGTTAGTACGTGAACGTGCCTTTACAATCATAGTGTAACACGGAGGGTTGAGAAGAGTGAATGTAGAGGTAATTATTTAAATTTGACCAAAAAGCATAAGATGTAATATTCCTCTTAAGGAGTAAGATTTGTAACATGAGCTGCAAGCGCTTCATTTTTAAGAAATCTCTTTAAAAGCATCACAGTTACCGACTAAAAAACAGGTTTAAAGTTGTCGAATATATTTGAAAGAGGGAAAATCACAATCAGGTTATTCACAAAAGAAATCCATGAAAAGTAGGTTGTATTTGTTGTATCGGTCAAACTCTAGAAATGTCTTAGCAACTTCTAATGCTACACCGACGTTATATTGTTTCATTAGCCCATACGGTTTTTTTCGGGAAGTTTACGATCTGAAGATGTGTCACATATTCGATAGCTTTCCTTAAACTGTGGATACATTTCTCGGAGGTGTTGGGTTGTGACGCTATGCAGTTATACATATCGCATGTACATATATTTGAAGATTCTATAGTATTTTACGCGGCCATATTTTACGCGATGCGTTGTGATGAAACCTGGTTCTATCTAGAGCAGTCATCTTGCGGCATTACATACACTTTTAATAATGTTAACAAGGATAGAAACAATTGACGACATTTACCCGACTAAAACACTACATTTAAAAGTTAACAGGGTTTTAATATTTAATAAGTAAATTCACTATAAAACATATAACATATGCCAAATGGTTCCACGTTAAGGTTAATTTCATACATTTAATGTTTTTCTGTTCTGAAACAATAATGAGCATCAAACAATAGCCGAAGCACATTTGTCTACTTCTTCTTCAGACTCATTTGACTAGCTTGACATTTTAACGAATATTAACTATATCTACTTTTTATTTAGATATGTAAATTTATGTTATCCGTATTATGTTGATATGGAAAACAGTACAAGAAACTATTTAAAAAAAGCAACCACGAATACACGTCCCATCACTCAAGAAAGGTATGTTCTCGATTTAGCATAACATACAACACATAACAACAAGTTTGGGAAATTTGAATGTACCTGCCTTTAATGCCTTTGTAATGCACGTCTTTCCAGACATATATTTTTCTACCAATACATTTTTCGTGTTCAAGTAATTCATCTAAAAAAACCTAACATTTTTCGAATATTTTCGTGAATCTTAACCACAATATTTTCCCTATATAGCTTAAATTTATTTGTAATTGTTAATGGTGATATTAACCAAAATCAGTTTCCAATAAATATATTGAACGCTTATAGTTAAGTCGTGTAGGCTAGACATAGAATTTGTATTTAATAAAACCAGCTCTTCGAGCGTTAATAATGAAGCGTATCCAATGTTGACAGTTTTTATTAATATTGCCCGAAAATCCCAATTTCAAGGAAAGAAATTCGGGATCACAATTTAATATAAACATCATTACAGAAGTTATAAGTCTTTGATTATCCAACCAGCAAACAGGATCTTTTATAAGGTTATTTTTCCTTTGAACATAACAAAATTTCAAAAACGTTTTATATTTGAGAGTCTATAAAGGAAGCTTTTTAAAAAATTAAATGAGCTTCCCTTATGCAGAAGAGTTCAGAGACAGATAATTTGTAAGTAGTGTTATTTTTCTGGGCTTTTCGGCATAATTGCGAATTTATTTCGAATTTTGCTGAACTTTTCTAGAGTACTTTAGATGTGAACTCAAGTACACTCAAGAGGTATAACAGACCCATACTCATATTTTGTTATTAATATACTATAAGTTATATAGGAAAAGCATTTGGTATGCCTATTTTATCTGCTTGTATAATAAAATACAAATAATGTATTTATCTGTTAAGAGGACCTTAGGTGATGTTATGGCCGAGGGTGCTGATTAAGTAATACACACGGCCATGATATCACTTACAACCTATGGTACATATGAGACTTTTTTACTACCTGTAAATGGAGATAGCAAAGCGAATTTAATAAATTAATATTATAGACATCTACTTTGACAACAAAGTAAATAAATTGGTTTGCTTATCATTTGAGCTGTAGAATTGTAAGTAATTTACTTATGGCCCTAGGGACGGAAGAAGGCTTTACGACACCCCTAGTTGGACACTAATGATACACTTACATGACATGTAGCAGGAAAAATAATTTATAGTCAAATTAATTTGTTTTAAATTTGTATTAAAAATAGTCTAAGACAACATGTTATGGGGATTGGATTTTGGATTTCATGGACCTATTTTTCGATACTTTAAGGGGTAATAAATTAAATAAGCATATTTTAAGAACGCGCGGAATGATTTAAGGTAAGTTGAAAATAAGAATCGCTGAGGTAGACATCTTGACATAAAAAAATTTGTGGGTCATTGGCATTAGCACTCGATTTTCTTTATGTTATTACATTTATAAATCACATTTACAAAAGATGATTGCCGATTTTAAAACTACACATTCATTTATTTATTAAGGATGAGAACCGTATTGAGTAGAAACAACAACATTTATTTAGAAAAAAAATATATAAATGTCTTAAGGCTATAAATGTAAGGATGCTAGTAGCGTAGAGACTTGATATTTTTTGAAAGCATACATGATGTGAATCATTTTGGGAACAAAACTTGTATTCGTAAATGTTTTAGAACCACTGACGCCATTCGTGTAAATTTAGTGTTATTTAGAATATAATTTCATAAATAAAACAATATTATAAAGGTACCTAACTCAAGTTGTGAAAGCCATATATTTTTAATTTTGAAGTTGCATTTATTATGGCATCGCGAAAAAAAAACATGAGTTCGTTTCAGTTTCAAAATAATACCTTTTAAAAATATATTATTTTCGGCCGATTACAGGCTCCTAAGGTTATGTTTGCAGATAATTTGGTAAAATTTTCAACTACAGGGCGGACAAATTGAGCAAAACTTCATTAATTCCATTCTTTAATTTTTTTTCCAAAATTTTCAAGCAAGAAATAGTTTTATTTCCAAATTTAAGAAGAATCTGTTCTTGAATGAGAACCATTAACGTAAGTTTCAACGAGTTTTGAACTTTGAGCTTGCATGCAGCTTCGTCCATTTTTTTTTTTTAATTTCAATCATTTTTCTAAAATAATTTGGTACATATAGAATAGCTTAGAATTGGACTAAAAAGATTTTAGAAAAAAATAATTAGTTTTAGCAGGCCGTAATCCAAACGACTCAACATTAAGCAAAATAACTTCTATTTCTTCATGATATAGTGCACAAACCCACCTCAGCCTGTCCCTAGCGAGTTGCAAAAGTGTAAGGAGGAGAAGTAATAACTACGCTAAAAAAATCCGGGTTCATCTGGCCCGAACCAGAACGTGAAGGCATATACCAGGCTACGGTGAAGCCACTGCCTTGTAGGTTAGTTTCTGGCTCATCAAAAGCTTAAGGAAGGAAAACCTTAAAGAAAATTCCCGGCGTTCCAGGTTGGGGATTAACGCAATGTGTTAGCTCCCCACTACTTGTAAAAAAACCTCTAATGCTAAAATTAGCAGCAATGCGCCTTGGAATTCGGATTGATATACAGAAACGACCATAGTATCTAAAAAATTATATTTTTATTGGGACGTGGAATGTTTAGAGATTGAAAACAAACTTGAAGACGTCACTAAAACTCTAAAACAAATGATAGTCGACATAGCTGTAACCACAGAAACAAAAAGGCTGTAAATGGAATCGAAGACCTGATAGATTACATACATGTTTACAGTGAAGTACCTAAAAATAGTAGAGCATGCAAGGGTGTACCGATATTTATTAATAAAAATTACCAAAAAAAAAAACAAAAATGAGGGGATATAGAATCTCAGTTGTTGGCGTTTCCGCTCCAAATGAAGATGCTATACAACAGGAAAGGACCAATTCGATGGCCAACTTAACAATATTTTAATCACTATTGGAGACCAAATAGAATATAAATTGATGGGTGCTATGAATGCTAGCGACGATAATAAAAAAAACTGAACATACTTTACGGATTCTATGAACATAAGAACATACATAAATACTTTGCATAGAGGATACAAAAGACCTAAAAACTATTATTGACTACAACATTATGAAACAAAACACTGAATGGAATGTAAAATATATAGTATATAGAGGAATCGAATGTGGCTTTGATCACTACCGGCGCCTTTATGGAAAACTAATTAAGAATACAAGAAAACAAAAATATGAGCCTTATGAAATTGAGCAGCAAGCCGGGTTTCGAGCTGATCGATCTTGCACAGACTATATTTTTAGCATAATGCAAATAAATGAAAAAAAAATTGTAAGGCATCGAGAGGTACATCTAATTTTTACCGAACTTACAAAAGCGTATGATACTGCTCCCGTCCAAAAGCTATGAAAGTTTCTTGCAAGATCTGCACTAAACAACGTTGTTAATAAAACAATAAAATAGCTGTACGACCAAGCAAATTCAAGAATAAAACTGTGAAAATGTTTTTCCGAAAGCAGCGTAATCTCAACAGGTGCTAGGCAAGGGTATTTTCTTTCGCCAACACTATTAAAATATACTTAAATGAGGTACTGAGCAAGTGGAAAAAACATGTTATATGATAGGCATACCATTAAATGACATTCTACTGTATAAACACTCCACTTTGCCGATGAGCAAATCATGTCAGCAGAAGACAAAAATAACTTGGAGTTTTTGCCTGGAGTTAAAAGCCTGTTCAAGGAATGGGAAGCAGTGAGTCGAACTTAGGTCAAACATCTAAAATTCTGAATAGAGATCATCATAACAGCAAAACTGTTCTTTTCACAACGAAAGTGGTGAAAGGATGTACAGGGTGTCTGTTTATATTTTCAACGGTACTGTAGAGACTTTATTATGAGTTATCAAAAAACTTTTCTATCGGAATCATTATAACTTACGAAAACAGCAAACAAAGCAATCACCGGAAAGTTAATGAATGAGCATCTTCTTCGTCATTTTAAATGGAATTCCCTGTATAATATATGTCCGCAAATGGGTCTCTTCTTGCAGCTTATATATATAGGTACTAGGTTTAATGACTTTATCTCTAAAGATACCCGAGAAATTTAGGAAATACTGTGCCATAAAATGAGGTAATGTGCAAGAGAGATACGGAGAATGCTATAGTAGAATCAATGTGAATACATTGCCTCTTATGGCAAGTTAATTCTGATTTTTTGTCTTTCCCATCGGTTTTTGATTGTTTTATTGCAAAATTCTAACGAATCCTATAAAACACAAAAGCTTTCATATATCAAATACACAGCAGAAGAGGTATGAAAAAGATATTGAACAGCTACTTATTAAAAGCAAAAGATGTACATCATATCCCAACTGTATCCTATAGTCCAGAAATATCACTCGTGATAGAAAATACCTACCGTGTTTAAAAGTATTGTAGGTACTATACGGCAGTAAGATATGACATTTGTTGCAAAATTTAAAACACCACCTTTTAGCGTTTCAAATGGTCTTCTGGCGTAGATCTGCCGGAAAACCCAGGTTAGAAAGAGTTACTAATCAATTTAGAGAGTATGAACGCGACTTACACCCAGGAGACTGGGAAGATAGAACAGGCTGGAAACTGGGAGACGATGACTGGTGTTTACCTGAAACTCCTTAAAAATAAATTCCGTTAAAGGTTCCATATTGTATATAAGCAGAGGTTTTTTTATCTTTACAGACATCTAGACTTTCTATCTTTAAGGACAACCCTAACATAAGAAGCAAAGCATTCCCATTAAGTCCACTATATAGTAGATCCTTTTTCGTCTCTCTCTAACACATTGCCTCTTAGGGCAGAATTTTACAGTATTCAGGAACACTCACTTCAACTTTTAAAATCATATTTTTTGTATAGATTTAAATATAAATATATATGAAATAAAAATTTTATCGAGTGTGCCTCAAAGATCCATTCTGGGACCCCTATTTTTTATAATTTACACTTTTAACATTTTGAAATTATTAAAATATCGCAAAACTCGAGCATACGCTGATGATACTTAAATTTTTTACATTTCAATCACAATGATTACATTAATTCATCAAATGTGATAAATGAAGATTTAAATATTATTAAACAGCAATGTCTGGCACATAATCTTAATATAAATTCTTTAATATCAGAACTTATGCTTTTTGGTATTAGGGTAGCTGTAAATTTCTTAAAAGAAAATGTTAGCCTAAATATTGATGATTTAAAGCTTTCTATGGTGCAATCCCCAAAAAAATTGGAAATCATACTTGACTCGGAATTGCGTTTTAAAGAATACGTAAAAAACTAACTAACTTACTAAACTAAACATTAAAAATGTTGTAAATAGCCGACATTTTCTCAGTTTTAACATACGTTAAATGTTCTGTGAGTCATTAGTCCTTTCTAGCTTAAATTATTGTGATTTTATATATAGGCTGTGTCTAGATCTAGTTCATATAAATGGTATTCAAAAAGTACAGAATACATGTTCGCGTCTTATTTTTGGACTAAGAAAATTCGACCATCTCATACCTTCAAAGAATTTTGTTGGCTAAGAATGAATAACCGCAGAATGTTACATTTAGGCAACTTTTTAGTAAAAATTTTGAGAAATCCAGAATTACCATTTGCTATAAAGAATAAGTTTTTGTTTCGTGTAAATATAGATTCACGTAAAATTAGAGTTAGCAATAGGATCACCATGCCACATCACCAGAGTGCCATGTATCAAAGTTCTTTTACGTACAATGCTATCAAAATGTTTAATTCCCTACCTTGTGAATTACCTTCCCTTAATGAAAAAGAATTTAAAATTCAGTACAAAAAATATGTTCGTTGCCTCAAGGAGTCCTGACAATCTTTTTATAGTTTATTTTTTAACTAACTAATTTCGAAGTTCACCAATGGCGGGTGTTTTAGTGGTTGTTAAACGGAAAAAAATGTAATAATAATAACCTTTCTGGCTAGACTGCTCTTGCGATGTTTTTACAAAATGTATTTTTTTTCTGCATGTTAATTTTGAAATAAAAGACATTTGTTATTATTACTATTATTATTATTATTATTATTATTATTATTATTATTATTATAAACAGTAATGTTCTATAAGCTCTGTAATAAACCCCATAACTTTAATATTACACTTTTTTTTTAGAAATATGAATATATGAAAAATAATGTTTTTTGTGTCGATATAATTTGAAATACATGATGATTTGTTCCAGAACAGTAAAGAACACACTTTTTGTAATTTAAAGTTTATATTATTTTTCTAACTAAAACATAAATGAAAAGTATCATTGGATGAAATAATAAAGTCTAAAAAGTAATACATATTTTGACTGTGTTCTACTATACTTTTAAAGGTCAAAGTATATACTTCTAAAATATTAAAGGCAATAGCACGTTTAACAAAATTGAATAATTATTTTCATTTTATATATCACAATATGTATTACAATTATTAACAGATCTATTAGTTATATATTATACCTTTATTATTTTTTCTAACTAAAACAGTGATGTGTGTAAAGTTTTAAAAACTTAATTACTTAATATGTTTTTTTAAATTATATTCTATTTTTGGTACCATGCAAGCACATATAATTTGAAATTTTAAACACATTTCACGTCATCTCGCCTCTGGCTTAAACCTTATTTAAAAACCAATTATAATTTTAACTTGGTTAAACACCCTTATGTTATTTTAAAATCTCATATTTTCCTCAGCACGTCTCTGAACCCTCGTTAGACAAACACAATAAATTAATTAACAAAATTGCCCTCACACAGGCTTTTATAAATGTTGGGACTTAAATTAAAACAGGAAGATGAAATTTACTGTTATGATCTTATTAAAAAAGTTTACAGCTTGTGTTAATTAGATTGTTCGAAGTTGAGTCTCAGGGTAATAAATTTAAAGGGGACATTGTCACGACTGAGAATTATGCTAAATTATAGTGTTATAAACCACCAGGGGTAATTAAGAAATACTTCACTCACTACCTACTCTTAGGTTGGTACAGCATATAATATGGCGGTTGAATAATTTTTAACCAAATTGGTTCTGAATAACAGTGAAGTCAATACAAGGTTAATTTGTTGCATTTTCTGCTTTTTTCGGGTATGTGGAGACGTTTCGGTAACGTAAAAAATGAGAGTCGTAGATTTTCTTTATTTAAATTATATATTGGTCTTATAGTTCAGTTAGAATACCCATATCTCAAGCGGAGATTTCATTTGTTATACCGGAATATATTATAATAATTAATCGGTATGTATAGCGCCACCTATTATCAACAACTATCAGTATTCTTAAACTAAAGTAGTTCACCACCCCGTTCTAAAGAAACGTTTTACTGCCAGTTCAAACCTTGTTACTTGGATGGCGATGCCTAGATTCATGCAATATCATTCATCAATTAAAATTATAATTCGTTAAAAAGCGAAACCCAAATAACATCTAAAGATATTTATTTCTTAATATTACAGAGTAAATCAGAATTTAATTTTAGCAGTCTTGAAAACCTGTTTTGCCTCCTTTATGCAAGTTTTGGTCTTTCGATAATCTTGTCAGGATGTGGCATTTTCGACTTCAAACCTCTATTTTTGGGTCCAAACATATTTCTGGTGCTGTAAATAATAATATATATGATACTGGCATTAATGCACCGATCTTTTTTTTGCATGTAAGGTCGATATTTTGTATTAATACTCATATGTAGGAATTTATGTTTATGAAGCACGGTTACTTTGATAAATATTTCTGTTTTAGATAAATATAAGATTGTTTTTAGGCCAATACATGCTCGTTACTTTATTTTAAATTTACCTATGTTAATTGTATTCCCTTTTAGCCCTGGATATCTAACACATAAGGGCAATATTAGTACAAATTCTTTCACTTAACTTTAGCCTATAAACACATAAAATTTCTGAATTTAAAATCAATATTCATACCTTTTTTTTTTCTTGGATTAGGTAGCAGTTGCATATTGGTATAACTAAATCGGTTGTGTGTAGTGTATGGAAAACCAAATTACTTAAATATTTCCTTTTCCAATCATTTTCTCCTGATTGCATGAGTATTTAGATCATTTTATGTCCTGAATTATTACTCGACCATTCTAATGGTAAAATAACAAATTTATTTATATTGTATTGTTGTAAAAATCTAATTTAAATGAAGCCTAGGTACCTTTTTGTTGCCAGCGTTTTTCCACTTCCCCATTTGAAATCAATTCCCCATAGCTTTGTTCTCTGTTTTAGATGCAAGTCGATTTTTCGGGATAGCCTTTTCAACTATTATTCTAATTTTCTAAGTTTTGGAAGCTGGAAGACAGATGTTTGTTTACTATTCGTTTTGCCTAGTTCACAGTATAATTTAGGGTTATGGGACGTGTCACTTCCGATGCGCTGTCACTCGCTGCATCCGATATGCCCTCAGGCGTATGCTAAGGTCCCAAATGTTGCCAAATTTATTCTCAGGTGGTTGCCGTTTGAATTATAAACCAGTCAGTGATCGTTTTTCTTGCCCTGCAATCCCTTTTTTAAATCATTCCGAGTTCCTCTTGACTACATTGATGTCACCTGGGGCAATCTAACCAATGATAGTCCGGCATCCGACTTGAGTAAATCCTAGAAGGTACAACGGAGCTGGTTCCAAGAAGGAACTACTTTTTCACTTTTCTGGTCTCCTGTGACATCGAAAGGTCTTCAGCACGAACTGGGGAAAATAAAATCCAAGTTTTTCTTGCAAATCCGTTAGTGGGATTTCTCCTCAGCATCGTAAAAATTTACTTGGGGTTTTCTATTTTTGAATTTTATTGTATTTTGTAACCCCCAAGTAATCTCTCTGAGAGAGGATTTTTGGAGCTGAAGTTGGACCAGGCCGCCATGTCCCTGCCACATTCTGAAGAAGTCTTCCTGTCCGGGGCGAACTAAATCCTATTGAATAGGGTCTTAGTACGGGGCTTTAAGACTCACTTTGACGTGAACGAGTAACGTTCCGCCCCTATAACTACTAAGGTCCTGTCTACTGATACACCTCGCAGTGACGTATCACGCTGGGTCAATTGGTGAACTTTTTTATTTCGTATTAGTGTATTTTTTTGTATTTTTTGTACAGGTTTTTTTTTCAAAAAAAATTTTTATTAAATAGATTTTATTGTTTTAGAGTGTATTTTATTTAGCTCACATTTTCTTTCCTTTTTCAGGATATTTTTTTTCTTAAATAACTTTCTTTATTTTAAATTACAATTTTCTTTTTATGAAAGTATCAGGAACAAGTGAGTGAAATTAATAAAAATATTTCCTATTTTATTATTTAAAAAAAAATAAGAGCGTAGCAATCTTGCACCCTACGGTTATTAACTAGAGCCAGGGTAGCACAGTAACTAAGAGATATTACGCCGCAGAAAATTTTAAGAATATTAAAAAAGACGATCCTATATCTTAAATTACGATTTCTACAATACAAGCAGCTAGCTGAGCCACGAGTTCGAATGTTGGAGAACTAAGGCTGTATCAGTTACATTGTGTATTAAATATTCATCTGTCTTCCTAAACGTATTGATAAAAATATGTGAAATATATCTCGAAACATGAAGTTATTTGTTGTGGAAAGAACCTCATATGAACTTTCGTACATTAACTTGAAAAAGAACTTGATGAAGGAATTAAATAAAACAATGGTAAACAAACGAACCAATAATATTGAACATCCAAAAACAAGTTGAGAAGAAAACCAAGAAGAAAGTTATGCAACAATGTTAAAAACGTCAAAGGAAATTGTAATAATAGTAAAGCCAAGTACAAGCTCAAATAAAAACACGAACAACATAAAAGACATAAGAAAATATGAATCCTGTCGAGATTGGTATAGGAATTACTACTATAAAAAATAGATAGGTCAGTAATTATCAAGGTTAGGAATGAAAATGAGGCTAAGAAGGTAAAGAAGTAAAGTAAAGTAAAGTAAAGAATTTAGAAGTAAGCATGGAAAATACTGTTAAAATCCCTTCTCGGAAAAAACCCTTTCATTAAAATAGTGAGCATTGAGCAACATTATCAGGATGAACTTTTAGTGGTTTTTTATAAAAATCGGCAATTATAACAGCAGAAAGTTAGTTTAAGATTAAGATAACAAAAAACAAATGGTTAAAACTTACTTGTTAATAATAGAATGAAACATTCTAAAGAATTATGAGGACATTGATGGCATGCACTGTTATAACTGTTGTCGGTATAGGCATACAGCAAAGGCATTTCAAAATTCAAAGGTGTGTGGTTCGTGTGTGTATTATACATACTTCAGAAAACTGTAATAAAGACAAGAAATGCCCAAAATGTGTTGCTGCAAACAGCAAACCCTCATACGTATTATATTAACCATTGGGCTTTCAATGTAGAGTGTCAGGTGTATCTATAATTGAAGTAAAGAGAAACAAAAAATTTAGAGCTGCTTTCCCAGCCTTGGTGAGATTGCACATGCTTCATCAAAATATTTAAAGTATTCGAAACAAAATACTTCAAATAGAGACATTTCTTGATGGACTTGCAAATATTGGTTTTTAGCGAACATTAGTTGGAGTGTGGTGAAATTTAGTACGTGAACTAAATAATTTTGGTTTGATTTCTCATTTCGCTAGACCATCTCTGGGACACGGTGTAGTATGTAGTTGCAGCACAAATCATTTTGAAGTTAACGAAAAAACAGCTATTGTTAAAAAAATATAGAAGGAGTTATTGAGTGTTCTTGTACAGCAGGTGCTCAACAAAAATTTGTGATAATTTGTTTATATAAACGTGAGTTAGGACTTCAGCCAGCTGAAGGCCATTTTAAATTGTTTACATATAGAAGATTTTAAACATAATTTTTTTATTAGAGGAGATTTTAACTTTTTATTAACTATTATAACTAATTTATTTCAAGAAAACGAGCAAATAATTTTTTTCTAAATTTAATGTTTTTAATCAAGCACAAAATATTTTAATGCAACTCAGAATAACTAAAGATACCTGTACTTTGATTGATAACATGTTTTATAATAAACCTATTTATTTAATAATTTGATCAACAGAATGTGTGCTGCTAATAAATTTGTTTTAACAAAAAACCAAATCATTGGATTACAAAGGATATAAAAGTATCAGTTAATTATTACTATAAGTATATTAAGATTTTATAAAGTGTTATAAAACAAGAAAAAATTATTTCAAATACATTGTATATAAAAAATGCTGAAAATAAATCCAAAGCTACTTTAAAAACGGGTACAAAGTTACCCAATACAGTATTCAGAGACTTACATAAACTTATAATATTTAAGCTACGTACATACTAGCTAATAGTTCCTATATAAACCTATATATTATCACTTGTATAATTAATTATTTAACAGATTTTTTTAAAACTAAGTTTAATGTGATTTGCAGACATATAAAATATATCTATTAGATTACTATAAGTGTTTGTACTTTTTACAACCCTACACAGGAGAGAGTTCTGTGAACAATTTGTTCTTCGAAATGGTACACAAAACGATTGATTTGACCTAAGATTAACTTGGGAAACATTTAAACATACTGGCGAAAGAACATCCGGACGATCTGTGTTACAATTAATGATTTTATATAAAAACCATATGTGCGAGATGACTCTTCTATTAGATAAGGATAATATATTAAAATGTCTTCGAGTCAGCGACATATCAACAAACTGATGATTATCTTTAAAAGAAATAAACTTGTATTCCATATATGCTCTAAGTGGTTTATATACATCTCGGGTTCCAAATTACACTACCAAAATTCAATTTGCCCAAAACAAAAGAATAATAAAGACAGACGATTGCTTTAATATTCATAAACCTGGCACACTTACGCAGAACATAACCCAACATGCTGGATGATTGAGAAGCCATTATTTCGATGTATCGATCGGACATTAATTTTAAATTAATTAATACCCAAATCACGAACATAATCAACTTTGGAAAGGGTTGTGCCGCTACCTTATAGTCAAACAAATATTCATCCCTATTACGCGAAGAGATTATTGACGAGCATTTCTTTAAATTCAAAAATAGACTGTTTTGTTTGCAAAATTCAGCCAGTCTGTCCAGATCCTCCTGAACACTCTTTTAATTATCAATGGACTGTATGTTTCTAAATATTTTTAAATCGTCGACGTAAAGCAGAAATAGGGGCTCGAGATTCTATCCCTGTGGGTCACCCGAGGTAGGACTAATCGAGTCTGAGCAGTAGCCTTGAAGAGACGCAAAGAGTGATCTATCCTTAATTTAAGAGTCTATCCATTTTAGAAGGCAGCCACCCACACCAACTTCAGCCAGACGAGCAAGAATAATATTATGGCTTACTTTATCAAATGCCTTGCTGAAATCGGTGTATATGGCGTCTACCTGTACTCTATTGTCTAAATGACTATAAATGTACTCAGTATAAAAGAATAAATTGGATTCAAGAGATCGTCTTCTGAAGAAGCCGTGCTGCTCTCATACTATTATATTCCTAACTAAATTGAAAATATATTCATAAAACAATTTTTCGAAAATTTTCGCCACAGCTGACAACTTACTAATTGGGCGATAATTCATTACATCTTTCCGATGCCCACCCTTAAATATTGGGACAATCTTTGCGGGTTCCAACTATCAGGAAATTTTCCACACTTTAAGGACAAATTGTATAATAAGGAGAGCAGCCTCGAGATTGCTTGAGAGGAATTTTTATTTTTAAAAAATAGCTCTTTCTTGAGTCAAGACTCAACAAAGCTTGCGTAACCTCAGAATCACTAAGAATTATATTTTGAAGAGAACAGCAATCATTTTCTGTATTTATATCTGAATAATTACTAAAATTATGTCTTTCCGTCTCGAAAACACTTGAAAAATAGTTGGAATATAAGTTACAAATGTCTATTCCAGTTGTGGCAACTGTATCTTCCCAACATACTTCATTATTTTACTTATACACTGTCTTTTTATGGAGGCATAACTCCAAAAACGACTGGCGTCGGGACAGGTCATTTTCCACCGATTTAATATAGTTTTTAAAATCTAACCGAATCATCTTTTTAGACTGAGTTGAGCAAAAGTTTAAATAAATTATAGCTGTTTGAATTTTTGTATTGACGCCATTTTTTACGAAGTTTGTTCTTTTGTTTAATGATTCTTATTGTATTAGATCTGTAATAGGTAGGGAAATACTTATTTTTAGTAAACGTAGGAACATGTTTCTGTACAATTCTATTGATTTTAGCATAAAATCTCTCCACAGAGCTGTCGATTATTTTTAAATTCTGCCTACCAGTCAACTCTCGAAATTTCTCGGCATATTTCGTTATAATTTGCTTTTTTAAAGTTAATAATTGTTAATAGAAAACTGCAAAGCTTTACCATAGTTGATATCAAATAAAAATTCGATGCAAGGATGTTGACTGTCCTCGGGCACGAGGGCATCCGAGCAATGACTGATATCTAGAACTTTAAATTTATTAGAAAATAATAAATCTAGAAATTTATTATTACCATTTAAACCGAATTAAATAGCGTACAATTAAGGTAAGAAATATTAAGAATTAAAGATGAATATTTTTGTTCAACATTGTATGGCTCTAAACAAGAATTATTTTCTACCTGAACCCATTCAGTAGTCGACATATTAAAATATCCGCATATCAACAGTGATGTGTTTTCATTAATTATTGACATGTCCCCCAATTTTGAAGTAAAGTTTACAAACGCCTCTGTATCGTCAGGAGACAGATAAACGCAGCATACTGATAATTGATTGTTACCTAATCTTATAGAAATCCAAACGTCTTCCGCACTACTTTGATAAGAGCGAACTAAACGCACATTATACTTATTCCTGACAGCGATAAATACTCCGCCACCATCCTTCTTTGTGCTACCAGAACTTTTACGATCACGACACACGGCTGCAGCCCTTACAAGGAATTTCGTAAACTGCGTGTGATTTTCTATTTTTGGGAATTTTTTATTTCTATTGACCAAAATTGTTTTTTAATAGCTGATATCTCTTAGTGTTGATACAATATTATGTGGCTTGAATATATTTTTTGGTTTTTCCGATAGACCTTAACATATGGCAATGAGTAATAATTTTTGTTTTGATTTTCTAAAGGATTTGTTTTTTATAGTTGGTTGTAAAATATATGAATGAGTATTTTATAAAAAGTGTTAATGAGACGATCGGCATAGTTGCTTAGTTTGAGTGCATCTTTTGCTTTTTTTAAAGTGATTTTTCTATATTCTGTATCAGGTAATTTTATTGCGCGTGTTTTAATTTTTGTTAGGATAATATATATAATTGCTAACTACTCGTAAATTATTATCGTGTATGATTATGTACCATCATATGATTAAACAAAATGGAAATTTCAAATTAACTTTAGGTTAAAATGATTATAGTCTTCTCTTTTAGACGAAGTGTTTTTCATAAAATAAACTTGTCAATATAAACACACTTTTTTTGTGTTTAAATATATTAAGAAACAACTTTTTCAAAACGCTTGATATAATCATTCTAACAAAACTACGAAACTGTTGAGATTGTTACGCTTAGTACTCGAAATTTGATATCATTACTGGAACATTTATTTTTCAGCTTAAAGTAATTTTAATATTTTATATTTTTTAAATATTTTTTCAGAAATCGTGTCAAATTCGAACAGTTTTTTGTTGTACCATTTTCGATATCTCGTTACTTGACCAAACATTTACTAATTGTTAAATTTATTTTTACATTTTTTCGCAATCTTCTTTGTGTGGCAGATAACATAATATCTGATGTGAATAAAGTGCAGCAATTGTTTTTAGTAATTTATTTGAACAATATCTATACACTCAGAAAACATCCGAAAGCGTTAGCATTAGAGTAAAAGCATTTGTTACCTTTTATTTCCATGACCCAATATGCCAAAATCAATGTTGTTAGTTATTAAGCATACAGAACCGTTCGCACCGGCAAGCTTTTTCGAAATATCAAAAATAAAATGTTTATATATGCAGCGAATAATCTGAGAAGCACTCTATATGTTACGGAGAATATCCGATTTCAGGATATACTAGTTTGGCCAAGAATGTATCACAAATTTCTCCTGTTGCTATAATGATTATTTTGGGATATTTGATACATATGTGGCTCGATATATCTGCCGAAGCACAGCTGTTGGAAGGCATACTTTTAAAATCATAACAAAATAAATATATTTTTTTTATTGTCACTCTGAAAAACTCTACAACAAAAAAGCATATTCGCCTTTACCCACAAATTCCCTCGTATATAATTCTTTCTTATCGGACTTGCATTCTCTTTAGTTTAAATTATTTCCAACGTTTTGTTCAGCGACGTATTTCCGATAATCAAGTGTAAACTAAGAGTTAAGTCTTATGTATGCCACAATCTTATGTATGGACAAGGAATGTTAAGATGAGGAGATTAGTAAAAATAACCTCAAGCAGAATAGTTATACAGAAATGTTGATAACCGACACAATTATGAAATATCAAAATAAAATTAACCCAATTCGAGAGACAGAACAGCTAACTGACTATTCCATATGTAAAAAAGTATCCGAAAAGATTCAATTCAAGATCAAAGTTCATTGGAGTAAAAAAGATTTACTGGCGTCATCTAACTTTGTGTTATATTGAGTCTTGGAATGAAATAAATGAGTCATGAATTAAACTCTCTATTACACTGATTTACTTATATATTTTGTATTGCGTCCCAGTTAAACCTGAGACATCAAAACAAAATTGAACAACTTAATGATTGGTAAATCCTTAATACATTTAAATAACAAACAAAACTAAGCCAACGTCTTTAACAATGATTTGGGACTCTAGCTCTTAAATCCGTTTGCCTTAATAATATATTGGTAAGCCTCATTCAATGGTGTTGTATTTAACAGTATTTGCGCTGAAGTATGCGAAGTTGCAACATATTTAATTTCTGTACAACCAGACTAGACGGGAGCCTAATATTTTCTGTAAGTTTAGATGATGTTTGAAAGGCGAAATAATAAGTCATCTAAAATTATGCAAATTAACCTCACTCCATAGTATGAGCCTCGGTACCGCTCAGACAGTTTACGCGAAAAATGTGCGACAAGATTATTCTTACAGGTAGTATTGTATTGGGCTAACATTTCTGGCAATTTACGATAGAATTATGGTATTCTTTAACCTTAATAAACTCTAGAATGACCGAGCAGTTGCGTGTCGATTCATTTCATATGTATTAATTATTATCGCTATAATAAAGAAATATAATATAGCAATATGCAAAATATTTATTAAACTTAATGTTAAAAGACAGAAGTGGATATATAATTTGTGACATAGTAAACACTTCGCTTTTTCCTTGAACCCAAATAAGCTCTATATGATTAAGGGAAAACTGCACGCAAAAAGTGAAAAACTAGCGACAAGGTCTAGTCAAAATAGTCGAAAATCAACAAATCTACTTCTATTTTAGAATTCTAGATTTGATTTTTTCATAAAAATTCGCATTTAGCGCCCAACTATACATATTTCTCTATTAAAATCACATTGAAGCTAAGCTTTTAACATAATATTGCAGCGGCGGAAGGCTTGCAAATGATCCATCACACTGCGTGCAGTTCCACCTTAAGCTCGCAATGGTAAACTGATAAGCAAAGAACATTTATATCCCCAGTTTTGGTAATTTCGTCAATAATGTACTTTATTATTATAAGTTATCTTTATTTATTAAAACTTCATCTATCTTTAACAATTATTTTAACTCGCATTTAGCATTGTCTTCATAAAATAATATATTTCGTTTACTTAACCAAGACTGTATATAACTATTAAGCATCCGATCGTAGAAACACATTCAACTTTTTTGGAAGGGTAACTTGCATTAGCGATGACAATTATTGAGCCTGGGGTTATCAGATCTATCATATGCGTAAACCATTCTTCAAGTCTTTGTGATAATTTCCTTTTTTTTTATTCGAATTTAAGCAAACCGCCTTTAACGGAACTGTGGATATTTCCAATATGTGTTATAATTAATCGGCGCCCTTTTCCATATGGTGTACCATGGAGACCGGTTGACCAACCTTCCATAAAAACTTGTCTTGAATTCAAAACGTTTTTGTCCTGTGAACAAAACTTATTTGCGGTATACCCTTCGTTTATCCAAATTTCATAAATAATAAATATGTTTTCTCGAGAACGGTCATGTCCAATTTTTCTCAGATAATCTATTTTCCATCCCACGATTTCTCTCCTATTAAATAACAAGGATTATCTTTAAACATTTTCCCAACGATAATTGATAGATTCTAAAATGTCCCATAATTTGGTTCTACCTACCTGTGATATCTGTGTGTCACTTTTAACAGCCTTTAGAATTAAATCTGAAGTTGTGATTTTTTTTTTATGAAAAGCCCACGAATAATTCGCAGGGAATTTTTTACATCTTCTATCAACTCGAGTTTATTTTTTTCTGGTTATCGCTTTTGTAGTAACCCTTTCTTTTCTTCTTTCAAAATTCGATACATAGTTGTTTTTCCAACTCCGGTCATTAAGGAAATTCCTAAATATGATCTTTTCTTTTAAGCTTACAACGGTAATATTTTGACATTTCAGAGAAGACAAGAACTGTCACTATACCCTCCATACCTATTATAAAGTCATATCGACAACCCCCAATCGCATAAAAGGTGTACAAGACGGGTTACAATTTACGATAAACACCATCAGGTAAAACAAAACGGCTCGCCTTTGGTTTATTAACCACTGGGTGGGCCATTTTACTTTTATTACATCGCCTTCCAAACAGATAGACTATAACAAGTCATGATTTATCTAAAGTCTCACATTTAACAAATATCCCAAAATAATCATAAAATTCATATGGATATACCAGTTTCTGTTGAAATATATCAGGCTATACTAGTACATCTCAAGAAATATGTAAACTTCCTAACAATAACGGTACTAGTATGTCCATACTAATAAGTCCTGAAATCGTATATTTCCTGTAACATATACTTGCTTATATTTAAAAAAATAAGGGCTAAAGCTAGACTAGTGATCAAGAATAGCAAAAAAGAATCATGGACTAAATATGTTTCAACTTTAACCCCAAGAACTGCAAGCTCCGAAGTCTGGAATAAAATCAAAATAATAAATTGAAAAGTATCTACAACCCAATTCGCGCTATACATGATAATGGTGAAACTTTAACGGAGAATTTTGCTGTTGCCAATGCCTTTGCAATCACTTAGGAGAATTTCTCAAGCAACCGTAACTTTACTCCTGAATTCCTTACTTGCAAAGAAAACGAAAACTATCGGCTCTGAAGACAACAAGACCCCAATGAATCTATATATTTCAAAAGAAGAACTGATGGAAGTACTTAGCGATATTAAAAAATCCAGCCAAATAAACCTGCCCGAAAAAGCAATAACTTTTTTTGTAGACTTTTATAACCATATCTGGTTACAACGGGGCTTCCCAAAAATGTGGACTAAAGCTTACATAATCCCAATATCCAAACAAGATAAGAATAACCTAAACCCCGAAACTTACAGGCCTATATCTTTAACTTGTATCTTGCTCAAAATATTAGAAAAGATACTGAATAAACGTTTATGCTGGTATCTCATTACTCCACATCAAAGCGGTTTTCGAAAGGAACCGTCTACAAATGACAACATCATCGATCTAGAATCGAAAATTCACGAAGCCTTTCTTAACAAACAAAAATGTATTGCAGTATTTTTCAACATTAAACGAACATTCGATACCGCATGAAGGTATAGAATATTTAAAAAACTTTCCACGTGGGGTGTCCAAGGTAATATGCTTCACTTCCTAAGAAATTTTCTTCAGGATCGAAAATTCCAAGTTAGAATCAACGGCTAGTTTTCAGCAGAAACAGACCAATAAAACGGCACGCCACGGGCTCAGTAATTATCACTATACCTTTTCTAGCTGCTATCAATGATGTTACTAAAGACATATTAGTCCCAGTTAAATGTAGATTGTTTGCAGAGGAGTTGCTCTTTATAATAAAAGGGAAAAACTTGGCATCAATGGCAATATTTTTGCAGAATCAGCTTAATAAATTGGAAGACTGGACAAAACTCTCCGGATTCAAGTTTTCAACAGAAAAAACCAAACGTATCCTTTTCTAGAAAAAAACTGAACCAACAAGGCCTATGCTTACACTTTATGATAAAAATCTAACCTTTGTAGAAAAAGTAAAATCCTTAGGAATGATTTTCGATCAAAAGCTTACATCGGAAGTACATATTAATAGTCTTGTCAAGTCATGTCTAAAAGGAATAAAAAGGCTGAAAATACTAGCAAATAAAACACGGGGCCCAGATACAACAACCCTTTTAACAGAACTTTTTATACAGATCACTTATCAGATCCAAAATTGACTATGGTTGCATCGCCTACGACTCAGCTACAAAAACCCTTCTAAAAAAATTGGAGACAGTTCACAGCACAGCAGTTCGAATTGCTTTAGGTATATTCTACACAAGTCCGGTGATAAGCTTGCTTTGCGAAGCTGGTGTACCTCATTTAAGATATATAGGAGCCCTTTTAAGTCTGTCCTATACCTCTAAGTTGACACCAAATCCAAAAAACATAATTCACACAAACGTGTTTTCCAACAGATACAGGTGGCTTTTTGGCATTAAAAGAAGAGCCCGACCCACATTTTATAAAAGAATAAATCGATATCAAGCTAATTTTCAAATTGACTTTCCCCAGTTGTTTCCACAAGATTTTACAGTTCCTCTCACCATCACCACTGTAACCAAGTTTAATAACAAATCATAACCTTATTAAAGCAGAATTCCAGTCTATTCTCTCCAATCTACATAATTATGAAACAATATACACTGACGCACCCAAAACAGAAAATGGTACAGCTGCGGCTGTTGTAATGCCTAATCTAACATTTAAGTACAAACTGTCTGACATTTCAAGCAGTTATAACGCAGAACTATATGCAATATTGCAAGATCTGAATTATTTCCAAGAAAACAACTCCTTGTTTACTACAATTATCACAGACTCTCTTTGTGACATCTCTTCCATTAAACAAATATTTTCTTCCCATCTTATTTTTCAACTTATAAAAAAAGTCTTGCACAATATCTCACAGATATTTGGCAAGAAAGTAACCTTTATATGGGTACCCTCGCACATCGGAATAGCTGGGAACGAGCAAACTGATAATGCAGCGCGTTCCGGTTTTACAGACAACACCTCAGTGATTGTACAAAAAACTGTTAACCAAGACTTTAAAACAATTATTAAATCTAAAGTGTTAAATGCGTGGTAAAATGAATGGACTAATATGAAATCAAAACTTTTGGAAGTCAAACCGTCAGTAAAAACGTGTCTGAATCTCCCAATATCGCGAGAAAATCAAGTGTTACTGTGTCGCCTTCGACATCGGACATACACAAAAGACACACGAGTACCTCATTACCAAAAATAATCAATCGATCTGTGAAATGTGCAGTGAAGTGCTATGCGTTAAACATATACTTATAAACTGCCCAGCTTACAACTTGCAAAGACAAGAACATGACATTAAAAACTCATTGTGTGATACTTTAAACAAGCACCTTAATATTAGAAACCTTTTGAATTACCTTAAAGACTGCAACTTAGTAAGCCAAATATAATTTCAAAGTTATGTAAGCCAAACTTAAAGCAATGTAACGTTATGCGCTAATGATCCAGGTGGTCTGATATATTTTCTTCATTTGACAATATAAAATAGTTATATATCAATTGATTACCATTTGAGGTCGATTTATACATATCAGTCACGTGTCTGCCGTAAGTGAAAAAAATACTGACGCCTAAAATTTAGGTGAAAACTTTTAGACACGTCCGGCACAGTGACGTGGAATTACCTTCAATGTTGTTTCATAAGCATAATTATAAATATTTTACAGATCGATACTGATACGTCACTGATATAACCTATAGACTCTTAGTGCACCTATTTTATAAGAAAATATTTTTAGGTGGCTCCGCATAAATATTTTGATGTTTGAGATTAAAATCCTATTAGGCTGCCCAAATGCATAGGAAACTGCTACATAACGGTTCAGGTAAAAGTACACACATTAATACAACTATAATTTTTCCCTCTCCAAATGGGTCGGCATCAACAACATTTTTTATGCTTGTGTCCCTGTATTATATATAAAGTAGCTGAGCGGTCTCCATTATAATTAACCCCTTTTTGACATTCTAGGGCCTAACGTTTTAAAAATTATAAGTATTAAAGTATATTTTAGTCTTATAGTGAGAAAACATACATTTTCCTGCTTCTAAATATTTTTGTCGCCTTAACATTTTTTAATAAGGCACTTTTCAAAAGTAAGAAAAATTTAACAAATAGTTTGACTGCGACAAGGCACTTAATATAAACACTAATAATTGTATCAGGATATAATAATATTCATTCTTTAAAGAAATTTAAAATGCATGTAAAACGTTATAAATTGTTTATTAAATTAGACATTTTTCAATGAAATTTTTAAATTGTTGTTAGTATTTTGCAAATAGTTTTCTTTATGGGTCAACTGAAACAATTTAGTCCCACTATATTAAAAAAAATTGATCATTTCTTTGGCACGATAAACGGAATAAGTACAGAGTTATAAATGATTCTACATTTACGTTAATATTTCAATCGCGACTAGAGGTCAGGCGGTATAAGATTAATGATTTATTTAAAAATGAGAATTACATTTTACATTATTTAGTTATTTATTACTTTAACTAAAGTAAAGCAAACCCAATATTGTCTGAGTGTACATTTACATCAATATTAATTCCTGCACTATAATTAAAACTATATAGTTATATCTAATAACTAAATGATAATCATTTTATATCCCTATTAAAACTATAGAAATAATTTAAAAAATCCTATATAAATATATGTACAATTAGACTATAATTAGAAGTTATTACCAAATTTGTAATTTCTGCCTTAAAACTTAAGAAAAAAAACACATTTTATATTTTTCTTATGCCTACTTAATTATTATTTGATAATTTAAACAAAACATTTTTAAACATATTTCGGACTACATTAAGTATATCTAAAAATGGATTTTTTAAAATATTATTTACTATTCTACACATTTTCACGATTAGAGAAATTTTTTATTGTTAATAATAATATTAAAAAATGATAAAATAACAGACCTTGATTCCTTTGTGTCCGAGCTGAGATATAAAAAAATATTATACTCAAAAAACTAGAAAACTAAACTTGCCGATTTAAAACATTTACCAGAAACAAATGAGTATATGCTTTTTCTTTATCTGTAGCTTAGCTTAGATTTTGCGGTATAAAAAAACTTAGAAATTTATTTTATAGTTTCTATCATTTTAGAGTATATTGAGCCCTGGGTGCCGAATATGCAGAGCAACTTCCAATGACTGACGGACATGAAAGATAGAACTTTAGTAGTATTCCAAGACAAATAATTTTGTGTTCACAATTTACTACATTTATTTTGTGCTCAATAGAGCTAAGATTAAGAACATATATTACATCCAAATCTTTTTGTTAACATACTGATTCAAATTGCTGTTGCTGTATTTTATATTCATATTTAATAAATCTATTTTTTGTTTCAAAAGTTACTACAAAATATTTGGCAGTATTTAAGTAAGATTTCTTGTCCAAGCTTCCATGAAGCTTATGTCTTTTACTAAATCGCTAATGTAGTCAATGTCTTGCTGAAGGTATTGACAGTATTCGTAAGTACTAATTCTTTAGACTTTAAAATCATCAAAGCAAAGAAAATAAACAATAATGGTCCCAAGTTGCTTCCCTGATGTAGCACAGACAATGATCTAAGTAGTGGCGGCTAGTGGTGAATTATATTGGGAGGTCAATAACAAATTTAAAAATAGGAGTACTTAAAATAAAAATAAATATCTTATCTTTAAATTCTCTTGAGGTCTACTCTTCGTTCTTTAAAGTTGGAAAAATGCTGAATGACACGTTCGTTAAAATTGCACGCACATTCCTTTTATAAACGATTTCTCGATATTTAACATTGCTAAAGCGTATAGTCTATCTTGACTCAACTCCTCATCAAAATTAGCCCACGAAAAATCCCTGGAGTGGCTCGAATGCCCCACAAAATTTTACACATCTATAATTTTGTTTAAAATATAACGATTTTTGGAGACATTTTCATTAATATCTCTAACGGATTTCTATAAGCTGTGTCTAGCTGAGTGCAAATATCAACACTTCCGACCTTAGCATAGTCCACCGAACATTTCATGTGATCTGCAGAAAAGGCATGTTTTTTTATTTTTTCTTTTAAGTGTTTTAAGTCTTTAACACCGGTTTTGCACCATAATGAGTCCAACGAGTCCTTAAAATACAACAAACATAACAGTAGAATGAGTTAGAGACTTCACAACCACATATCCAGTTAGCTAAATAGTACCTACTTTTGCGAAAGTTTCGATGAACCTCTTTATTTTTGTCTTTACTAGTTTGTCATATACTAAGTTCTGGCACATTGCGACCTTGAATTCGGTTATTTTCTCAAAAGTAAGTTCGTTAGCATTCTTTAGTTGTTTAATTTTTTGCACTACCTACCGACATTTTATTTCATCTACAATCATAACTCAATCATAGACCACCTTGAGATTGGTTTTTTTGCAAAATTAAATTCGTAAGCACCTTTTAGTTATTTATTTTTTTCAACTAGTCACTACCACCATTTTATTTCCTGTATATTTTAAACTCACACATGGATCATAAAAATAAAAAAATATATGTTACAAGAAACAGTTTGTAAATCAATTTTCATGGATTAAAAATGTCCGAAACAATATTGAGTTGACATAATTGAACAATTGAACTTCCGCATGGCGACGTGATATCGCGACCGTGATAGAATTATGAGAAGAGACCGGATGATGACGCAAATCGCGAATTCATATTTCATTTGCTATCAATTCGGTTACTTTCGTTAATTCGGTTACTTTCGTTAAGCCTTAAGGTAATCAGGGCAATTCGGACTGCCCAGCCTAGCTTAGTATAGTGTATTTTATTATGCCTCAGGAACGCAACGAGATCATTCAAATCAATCAAATGTAGCGTATTTAACTTTTTCCAAGGTTCGCGTTTTATTACAACTATTAGGAGGGACGGTCAAACGAATAATTTATTTTCTGAAATATTTTGGAGGGTCAGTGACCAAATGACCCTATGGAAGAGCCGCCACTGGATCTAAAGCCGTTTAAATAAGAAGAAACAAAAACTAAATCGTTTTACGAAAATCCTAGATTTTGCAATTTTCTCATCAGGTAATCATGATGTATCGTTATCAAGGCTTTTACAAAATCTGTATATATCAAATCATCACATTGTTTACCTTTGTCAAAAAAAGTACTAACATCATTAATAAGTTCACTCAAGTCTGTGATTATTGATTTTTTTCTGCAAAACCACCATTCTGTTTTTGGCAAACTAGTTATAAAAGAATCAATAAAGCTTAATTAAGAACATCATAATATGTTTTAATTATATAGGAGAGTATTTGATCCGGTTCCGAAGACTTTTTTGATCTTAATGTGCTTACCTTGTGCTTCTAAAATCTTTAAGAATAACTCGATGTATATTTTAATAATCTTGTTGAAATTCATGAATAATTATGTCAAAATTATAGATTGAGGGAGCACTACCACATTTTGAAATATTTTCACAAAATGACCAACTGTATGGCTTAGACGTTATTTCGACTTCGTTGTCAAATATTCTCTTTCTTATTAGGTTTTTATTTGTTAATTTTGTATATATTCAAATAAAATATTTTATAAGATATTTCTGCTTCTATTTATTTGGTTATGAAATGGAGAGTTTTTGTTTTTAATAATACTTTGCTTGTAACTGAATTGAATAAGTAAATTCGTTTTAAATACGCATTTTCTCAGTTTTGGATCTGATCCTTAAATTTACATACCTTGGCTACTAATCTAAAAACTTCCACTAATATAAAAAAGAAGGTATTGATAATCCAGAATATTAAAACTTGTAATTTAATTGCTATTATCCCGTGTCTTTTGGAAGAAGACGCTAATAATATATTAACAGCAGATTCACTTCTTTAGGCAAAATTGGATTAAATGTGATTGCGACTTTTTGATCTATAATAAGTAACACCTATAATTGCCCTTCTCCAAACTTCTGTAATTTCTCTACATGTTTTATCATTGCATTTTGAAGAAGCAGGGTCAGATTAACTGTGGATCCAAAATTAATGGCAGAAAAATAAAAGATAGTAAATACAGAAATGTACTGTTTTTATATATTATTTATTTAGTTAGTTAAATCTGAACTATTCGTTAGTAATTAAATTAAGTAAAGATTTTAAAACCTCCCTTATATACAGGTATATTCAGGATGAGTGGCCTATTAGAATGCAACTTCCTGTTTATTTTTTACTGTTTAGATGTCCCCCTAGAAATCTGGGCATATTTTATTTATAGCTACATATACTTGTCGTCAACAGTTTTTAAGATAGATATGATTTATTATTTATGTTTGATGCAAAAATTTAATATTTTAATTTTATTAATACTAAAACTAATAAAATTGGATTTATAACATTTTAACAATTCAAAGACAACCTCTTCTATCTCAGAACCAGTAGTTAACATGTTTGATACAGAGGATTTTCTGATACATGAGATTCTCTCAGTTAAATAAATAGATCTCAATCTGATTTATTAAATGGAACACCCTGTACAATATGTTGTGACAGGCTAGCGAAGTAAAATCTGCCTTTAATTGCTTAATTTATCCCTATATCCAGATTTTGCCACTTTTGAGTTTTAGACATCTAACCAAAAATATGCATTAAAATCTCTAATACTGCACGTATATCGCAAAGTAGGTTTGTTATACATTTGACGCAAATGATTATTAACGTAATTAAGTTAATTTAAATGAAATAGCAGACAATTTAAATGCACAAACGTCGATATCTTAAATTTATTTTACATTCATGGGGAGCGTCAAATACAAGCATAAAATGCAGCTGTTTCAATTGAGTTTATCTATTACAGCCTCCAGTTAATTAAAAAAGAAATTAAAATAAGTGAGGCAAATTTTCGAAACCTTCCTAAATTTTGGTAACATAAAAGCACAATGCCGAAGCTAGGCACGTGGCAGAAGCTAATCAAATATAAACTGCTGGACACGCAAATGCACTAAACAATATTTTTAGTAAGATTTAAAGTTGCTTAACTTCGAAACGCAAAAAAGTTTTCGAAACTTTTTTAGCATATGATTACGCAATTCTTCTAGTTTTATCTCTTTAAACTATACTCTTTAGTTTCCATGACTACCATATTATACAAAGTGTTATGTGAAACCTTTTTTACAATAGTGTGCCACTTCGAGACTGATATAATTTTTTTGGAATCTCCTTTTCAGGCCAAAATGATTTAAGCGCCAAAAGAAAAAACCGTTCTCCTTGATTTTGCCTATTTTCAATTGTTTTCCTAATGCGGGGCCTAATGAAAAAATGTAGCCTTTCCGTGCAAAGTAGTTTAGTTATCTTTTGCAGAAAAACATATACATAAGCGAATGTGGAATCAGTACTGATGTCTCTAGCATAATTATTACTAAAATGTTATACAAGCTGATGCAAAGCAAATGATAAGCAACTTAGTAAAAAATATACAAAATTATAACCTTTCCGAATCTCCCTATTAGTCTTCAATTGTGACGTTTATAATTCAAATTCCCAAGTCCCATGCCAGTATTGAGTATAGGACGATTTTGCCGAAACGGGTTTTTGATCATAATGCTAGCTGCGCAGTCCTCATAGAAATCGCCCACATTCTGCGGAAAAATCAATTTTTGGCACCGATATCGTAGCGGCGGAAAAAATTTTCCGCACTAGTGTGGGAAAAATTTTCCGCACGTAATATTTCAAAATTAATTTATTATTTATTAATTTATTAATTAACCGTCTTTGATACATATCTAAGAGTATGTAGCAGGCTTAATGCATCTCGGTTTGGTTGGCTCCCAGGTTTCCAGGTTACTAAGGACGCTTAACGTCAATTGTTAGAAATCAGCAAACTGACATTTCGACATATTAATTTGTCATTAATTGCTTTTATATGCGCGTATTTTCCGCGATTTTGCATTATTATAATGCATTTAAGTGAAATTGACAATCTGACCATGCAAGACGGGGTTCCAGAATATATTATGAACGCAGCAAGAGAAGTAGATTTGGATTTGCTTTCAGAAAAATCCAAAGTCAGATACATTCAGGAATACGATAAGTTCATCAAATAGTGCGCCAACAAGAAAATCAACAACATTAGTAAAGAAGAGGTGCTCCTAGTTTACTTTCAAGAAATTGATAAGAATTTTCAACCCTCAACATTGTGGTCCAAGTACCCAACGATAAACGATACTATTTACTAATCAAAGTCGCAATACTAATGGAGCCTGCAGGCGTGAAGAATTAACTCATTTGTTGTGAGTAAACGTAGTCGACCAAAGAGATTTATTTCTGGTGAAAATACCAGCAAGACTCACCAGAGTAAGAGCTCTGTTATAACTGAAGAAAAAAATCTTAATTTAATCAAGAAGTACATGTCCCTGCGTCCCAAAAGTACATCGCATGAAAGGTTTTTTGTCAATTTCCAAAAAGGTAAATGTACTATTCAAACTGTTGGCATTAATAAGTTGGCATCGGACGTGGCTGCTTTTCTGAGAGTTCCAAATCCAGAGACCTTTACTGGATACAGTTATAGACGATCTACGGCTACTATGTTGGCCGAGGCTGGAGTGTATATTACTAATTTGAAAGGTCTCGGGGGATGACAATCGACAAAAGTTGCAAAATCATATGTGAACGAATCAATTTAGAACAAGGAACGAATCGCCTACTAAATTCTAGGTTATACAGGAGAAAATTCCAAGAAAAATTCGCCTGCGCCTTCGCCCTTGCCTTCTACAAGTTACGCATATAAAATCGATAGTATTGCTGTCAACAATGAACCAGTGAATCAGCACCAACATGACAAGTTAAGAAGAAAAAGTGTCAACATTATTGCCAGCACCAAAAAGGCTAACCATCAAAATGCTCCCAATTTAGTTAGTAATGCCTATAATTATCAATTTTTGGTTCCCTACCATATTAATTACAACAAAGAATAATTTTTTTAAACAGTTTTCTATAGCTCTATGTAGTTACTACCTTTTTCCAAATAATTAGTTACCTTTAAATATGTTATAATAGTTGTTATAGTTTAACAAAAACTATTAAATTACTATGAATTATGTACTTTTTCCGCACGTCTGTAAAAAAACTATTGTACCTAACATTTGCGGAAAATGTTTTTCCCGTACTCGGCTCCTTCACCGAATTCCTGGAAAAATTCATTTTCCGCACTTGTTAGGTCATGTATATTACCGGTTGACTCGGCCAAATTTTGTAATTTTGTTTTGGCCAACTTCTTGTTCATATATTGAATTTAGTACATTTATATAATATGAAAACCATTCATTTTTTACATAATACAAGTTAAGGCCGAATAATTTGCCATTTACGGTCTAATTCTACTCAAAACGTAATTTTAAATATAGATCTGGAAGCGCATCGTTTTAAAAATACAAGGTGTCAAAGTTTTGTTTTTTTTTAGTTTTATTGATGTACCTCATACGTTTCTAGATATGTGTAATTCAAATTTGGTATATGATAAACCGTAATTAATGCTTATAAGATTTGTTTTGATACTACTATTGTACTTCCAACTTTATTTTAGAAATTTTAGATTATTTGAACTTTTTTGATATCCTGTACAATTTGAAGTGATTCAGAAATATGTGTTTAACAACACTCACATTTCAATGAAAATGAACATGCGATATCAGCATGATGGTTCTCCCGCCTGCTTTAATAATGATATCCAGACTTACCTCAACTAGCAGTTTCCACATCAATTGATTGGTAGGGTTAGTTTATTTGTTTGGCCGGATAGGTCATTGGATTTAACTTGTTTGGACTTTTATTTATGGGGAAGAATCAAAAGTTTAGTTTATAAAAATATATCAACGACCCGGGAAAATATGATTGAGAAGATCAAAATTGCCATAAACAGCATATCAAGGGCATCAAGTCGATAAATCGACACTCGATGGCTAAATCGATGCATCCTAAATGACAAGTTAAGAACATTAAATCATTTATCCATCATTAAATGATGGAAAACATTTTGAGCATTAGATTTTTTGTTTTCTTGGTTACATAGTATTGTTTTTGTTGTTTGTTGTTGTTGTTGTTTGTCACATAGTATTGTTATTGGTTGTTTACGTGTGTTTTCACGTTACTGTTACCGTTATGTCGTTGTTTTAGCCCGTTAACACATGCTCCAGACATTCGTTCTGGCAGAAATTAGACCAAACCTAAGCTTAAGTAACTTGTGTAGGGAGTAACGCCAAAAGTAACAAGTAATATTTTATTATTGTTAAATAAGAACAATTTAATAAAAATGTAAACAATAATCTGCCCGATATTCAAAAGTAGTATTGATTTTATAGTCCGTTCGTCCAAACTAAATAATTTTATTAATACCATTTTTAAGAGGATATCAAAGACTTTTCAAGGTCTTATTTTTTGACGGAGAAAAAAATGTGCCGAGTAAAAGTATATTTTTTTTTCGTTAAGATTATCGGAAAGTCGGTATTTTCTATTTGGCTGATCTTTTAGAGCAATCGCTAGACTAATAAGATTGTTCTCAGAGGCCCACATCGATCTGTCACCGCAGATATGTGATTTTTGTGCAGCATCAGCATCGAGGATTTCAAGGGCTTCACTAAAAGCGGGCGCATTGAGGTGCAAGTTAGCAAATTAGGAGACATAATTAATTACCAACAGGCCGAACCGGCAGGTAATACCGAAATTATTGTAATTGAAAAAGAATGAGTTTTTTGTCAGTTGGCTTTTTATTACCCATGTCATCCGAAATACCTATTAATTTACTTATTTGGCATCAGCCTAAAAACCAATAAAAATATCAATATGCAGTTTTCGTCAAAACTTCGGCCTCTTATCAATCTTTGAGAAAACAGTTAGAGAAGTATAACCTTCCATTTAGAATTTTTAAGAAAATTGGAAAAATTTGTAATTTCTACAAACATCGCCATCTAACAAATTTGTGAAAAATTAGGGTGTGTCACTCGATTCAAATACTAAAACAGCTTGAAATTCCATTTTAAATAAGCCTGAGCTCATTTAATTCGGATAAGAGGTTCGAAAAAAAATAAATATATATATATATATATATATATATATATATATATATATATATATATGTATGTATATATTCATGGAGAGATTCTTTAAGTGATTTTAAGATAAAAAGTTTATAAGAACTCGTGTCCGGAAATACTTCGTTTTCAAGATGCAGGGTGTCAAACTTTAAATAAAATCGTTTTTTCGCAAAAATCTTAGTAATATTTGAGCTGATTTTGCTGAAATTTGGCTGTGTTAAGTGTTATTTATATTAGTAAGAGGCTACTTTGACTTTAACTAGATTAAAATTATTTCCAGTGGCGTCACGGGAGGCATCATAACCAATATTTTTGACAAAAAAAGTGTGATATTGAATTTTTATTTTTTTATTTTTTTTTCGTATTCAGCAACTAAAAATTCAACTTTTTTGTCTTTTGAATTTTTTTGATATCTTTCTTCATAATCGGTAAAAAAAATAGAAGTTACATTATTACATGTCCCTGGAACAACAAAAAATTAAAACTATCAAACTAGAAACTATCAAAAACATGAGTATTCCTTTTATTTTTTCCATATCAATAGTCTATTCTTGTCTCAAAATTTTTTATAAAATTAATGCTAGTTAAAAAAATTGTGTTTTATTACTTACTTCTTAATTTATTTTATGTTCATGGACATGCAATAAAGTGATTTAATTTGTTGTTGTATTTTAGTTGCCTAATGCGAATTTTTTTTTTAAAAGTCACTAGCGCACATTTTTTTGTCAAAAATATTACTTAAGGTGAGGGAATCCATTGCACTTAATTAATTTTAATCTAGTTAGGGTTAGATGAGCCACTTACTACCATAAATATCACTGCTAAATTTTAACAAAATCGGATGAAGGATTATTAAGATTTTTACGAAAAAAAAACGATTTTTTAAAGAAAAGTTTGGCACGCTGTTTCATAAAAAGGAACCATTACCGGATTTATGTTCATATAAAATATACATATTAGAACCACTCAAAGAATTCACATCTTGAAGTTTTCCGCTTAGATTAACAGTTTTCTATAAAGCAAATAAGCGTAAAATGTATAACGTTATTCACAGCAATATTTTGGATGTATCAAAAAACTAAGAAGGTCATGGACGGAAAAACAATTGTTCAAACAAATTTGACTTTGACATAACTAACAAGTTTAAGCAGTGGCTACATAATCATTTGATGGTAATAATCTGAAGTGTTTTTAAGAGTTTTAAGTCTAAGTAGTACGTACATTATCATTTGGTGGTAATAATTTGAGGTGTTTTTAAGAGTTTTAAGCTATAAAATGCTTTACTACTGATATTAGAAAATGGTTTGATTTACAAACCCAGAAATGGCCGATATGTATTTTGTTTATGGAATAGCTTGAGACAATTCCAGAGCGGCTAGATGAATTTATCAACAGAGATATCCTCACCGTCTTGTACCAAACAGACAAACATTTGTAAGAATACATAAAAGACTCTACGAATAAGGCACCTTTCAAAGGTCGACTGCATTGGTAGACCTGCAACAGTAAGAACAGCGGAGGTTGCTTCCTTCAAGTTTTACATGAATTTACGCGTAGCCCAGACACAAGTACGCGCAAAATTGCGCAACATTTAAACATATCTCATTATACTGTATGGCAGATTTTAAGAGATTTTCAACTGTATCCTTACCACATACAGCGTGTTTAAGCGTTATTATCTGCAGATTTTCCACAGCATGTGGATTATTGTGCTTCGCTTTTGCAACAATAGATAGCATCTCCGACATTTCTATCGCGTATTTTGTTTACAGATGAAGCCTGTTTTTCCCGAAATACAGTTATGAACTTTCATAACAATCATATCTGGGCTGAAGAAAATTCCCATGCGGTGATACAAAATAATTATTAACAATAGTTTTCTGTGAATATTTGAGCTGGTATTGTATATCATTGGACCTTATATTTTACCCGCGAGGTTAAATGGTCAAGATTATCGTCACCTTTTGGAATTTGTGTTACCTGAACTATTAGAAAATGTCCTACTGGCAGAAAGAGTAGTTCATGCACAATGGGGCACCACCTAATTTTAGCATATTAGCACGTCAATTCGTGGATGCAACTTATGGAGAAAACTGGATCAGTAGTGTGGGTCCATAATCGTGGCCACCCAGGTCACCGTTTTTAAATCCGTTAGATTTGTTTCTTTGGAGGCATTTAAAGTGCCACGTGAAGAAGAATTACGTCAACGAATAAGTAACTCTTGTAATCAGATAAGACATACTTGCATTCAAGTTGAAGGAGGACATTTTCAGCAACTGTTAGAAGTTTCGTGTTACCAACTGTTAAATGTTTCTTTAGTTAAAAAAAATTGTAAAATTTGTTTAAGTGTGATTTTAATAAAGCGTTTTTCTTGTTTAATCCTTTTTAATTTCCGGAGGTACCTCTATGTACGCTACTGGCAAAAGAAGATAAGAAATTGTTAGCTTAAATTGATTGAAATTTAGCTGGGAAACTATACGATCCTGTTTGGAACCATTTACTTTTTAATGTTTTCATACAAGAAAGCAATGACATGCAATAAAGTGGCTATTTGTTTTTTCTCAAAAACGAAGCAAGGTACAAAAGAACTAAAGTTATAAAAAATATTTATATTATATATATATATATATAATATATATATATATATATATATATATATATATATATATATATATATATATATATATATATATATATATATATATATATATATATATATATATATATATATATATATATATATATATATATATATATATATATATATATATATATATATATATATATATTGCTATTCTACATATCTTTTATGGCCAAAAACTTTTGATAGCGATGTGTGAAAGCGCATTTTTATCGATTTTAGTGCTAGTGCATACTTTACCAAATTACCTATGGGTTTGCAGCCGGAAACCACCGGAGCCCCAATAGGTGACGCTAAGTGTTACACTTATCTACAGTGACTGTTTCTCGTATAAAGTCACTGTACACTTAGCATGTAGTACTGTTTCAGTATGATGGACGTTTCGTTTTCGATTTTATCACATCGAGCAATCTGTTATTTCAGAACTCCCTGGGTACAAGCCTGCCTAATGAAGGTAGAGGCCCAGAAATCATGATCGCAAGAGGGTACCCTGTGACATAATCGAAAGCAATTCTTCTTGTAGGCCTTTTTCACCTGCAGAAATTATATATATATATATATATATATATAAATATATAAATATATATATATATATATATATATATATATATATATATATATATATATATATATATATATATATATATATATATATATATATATATATATATATATATATATATATATATATATATATATATATATATATATATATATATATATATATATATATATATATATATATATCTTCATTTGTTAATAACAATTATAGCACTGACATTCTATCAATTTGTATGGCGTTTGGTGTACATCACATGGTATATATGTATATACGAGACAAAGTATACATTTTTCTTAAGATGGGCGCATTAGTTATTAGTAGACAAAAAACATAAAAGCAAGTATTTTTTTAAATTTCGTAAAAAACAGTACTAATCCCCAAAATTCAACTATCTTAAGGCTAACTATAGATTACATAGACTAGCTATTTTGCTTATAGTTATACACCGAACTAATATAAACTTACCTTTTAGCAAAGAGGCACACATCAATATTAACAGGAAGAACCGCATCTTCTATTTAGAACGTCCACTTTATGTACTAATTGGTTTTAATGTTCCAATAGGCGTGACGAAGTCAATTAGAAGACATTACTCCCGCACAAACTGCCGTAAGTTCTTAATTACACAAATTAAGGAGTGCACCTAGAAAAAACAGATACATGATATTTTTTCAATTTATTCAGAGGGCCTTTTTAATTTTATTATCAGATTTGATAAATATTAGCAGAACATTAAAAACTTCTATTCATAAGGAACGATCGTTTTTGTTCATACTTATTTATAAATTGTAACTAATGGTTATGTCGTATTATTTCATATAGGATGTTTTAAAAATGAATCCTATTTTGGATTTTTTTTACTTCTTTGGAAAGAGGGAAGTACTGTCATTGTGATTTTACAGATATTTACGTTTTAGGGTCTTTAGATACCGAAAAAATGTTGTTACATTTTTGTCTGTCTGTCTGTTTGCGGCATATCTAAAAAACAACCTACCCAATTAAATTCAAATTTTGATAAATAATAAAGGATTTATGTGGATGGAACTGTAACAATTTCCTGAAAATTAAAACAATTATGCGCTCATCAACTGATCTTAAATATTGTTCAAAAATCAAATGTGATATAGCAATGTACTGGCAAATTTTGGTACGAATACAAGATGGCGGAACAAAATGTTGACATAATAAAATGAATAAGAAATCAGTGTTATACAATTACAATGAACTGCTAAAATTTTCGCATGAATTAAATATGGCGGTCTAATAACTCTTTTTTTATAACAATTCAGTAAAATTATCCTTCCTACTGCACTTTGATATGCGATAAACCAATATATTTTTGTGGTACAAGGAAATTATAAAAATAAGCTCGTTCGGAAGTTCAGTACACAAAAACGAGGGGCAAACCACTAGCCTAAATTTTGTACACTTACTTCCTCGTTGTGCAAATAATTCCTCATACATCCCTGATACTTCCCGTACATCCTCATTACTTCCTTGTACACTATTATTATTTCTTCTACATCCTCAATACTTCCCCTAACATCCCCAATATTTCCTCATACATCCTCGATATATCCCCATACATCCTTAATACCTCCCCATGAAACACTGATTATTCAAAATACATCCTTGATATTTCACTCTAGGTAATAGTCAGATTTAGTTACTTGTACCTAAAATTTTGTCTATCAAGGAAAAGCCCTAAATGCTAGCAAATGCTCAACATTATCACGGATAATGGAGCTGGTAATGTGCAATTCGCTCGGCAATTAGTAGGTAAACATTTCCGTGTTCGAATTTAGATAAGTTTAAAAGAAATATTTAAATAAAACGCATACAGCGAAAGCAATTCTGAACAAAGTACATATATTCTTTAAGTGCAAATAACAACTTATAAATACAAAAATGGTACCCAATACAAATGTATGATTAAATCAAGTTTTTTTTAACTCTTTGTAAACATTTTGTATTTTTACTTTGTCGTGTCTACTAATTTGAAATAAGTCGTTACCGAGGTTATCAAGTAAATTTACAGGACCGTAAAAAATATATTTTTCATCGACTATTGCAACATCTTCGTTTTTTGGCCATTTAAATGCGCCCAAATCTTTCATTTCATCTTGTTGCAAAAACTGGAATTTTTATTTTTTATTCACAAGATTATCAATTATCCTGCGTATATACCATCTTTCATCGTAAAAAACTGCATAATATTTGCCAACCTACAATTAGAGAATATAAATATTAGTCTATTAGTCGACGGATTTACGTAAAAAATACTGAACCTGTAGATGTTTCGACTCGAATTTTATTTCGCTATGAGTCATAATATATTCATCTCGATCTTCAGTATCTATCTCCGTATCTATCGAGTCATCAAGTAAAATATCATTCTCTTCATCCGAAGTCTCGTCGGAACACTGTCCCTCCTTCTTTCTTTCTAGGGTTGGTCTGTTACTAGTAATTCTTTCTGATCTTTTTGATCCCATAAATCTTCTGAGACGGTCCGTACTCACTCTTCCCTTTTCTTCTTCTAACCACCAACAAAATGATGATTTTTTTATAACAGCAGTTTTTCCATTTTCTAAATCTATCTGTACATATTGACTGTCCTCGGTTACTTCCTTCATCGTGTCAGAGTAATCTTTTAAATTTGATCCACCCACATTTCGACCTATATCATTTATTGCATTATTTATATGCATTTTTATCGACTAGCTCATCGAATACAAAGTTTTGAAACATTTTTTGCTGAATTTGGTTTTTTTGTATCGTAAAGAGGTTATCATGGAGGTGGTCAATGTCATCATTTTCTAAGTTTTCTATAATTTTGATCAAAAGTTGATTCCAACTGCCTGGTTCTACTGATATTCCCAAATCTTGTACATTCTTACGAACATCCTTCAATGCTTCTTCTACAATTTGTCCAATATACGCATTGCTAAAATTATTGAAATTGATAGATTTCTCTTAATCAATAACAATTTTCTTCGCTCTTGGGAAAATAACGGTATCTTTTAAGTCTTCAATTATATTATTTACGGTTTTAATTCTCCCAATGCGTTCTATAATATCCTTAATACTAAAATTTACCACTGTTGACATTGTTGTTGTCATTGATCCTGTCGCTCTGAAAAGGTTTTCACAACATTGGCTACTGAACAGCCAGGGACAAAATTATCAGAATTTAAATTATTATCCCGAAACATACATATAAGTTTTATCAGATTGTGTGCATTTAGTTCTACACACAGGTAAGCATTATCAGTAACGAAATTATCCTTTAGTTTATAGTTTTTGTGATTTTTTATCCACTGTCTCCAAATGCGGAAATAGAAGACAGCGTACCAAATATAATACAACCTTTTTTCTAGCGTTATATTTTGGTCCAAGAACGCTTTTAAGGTGTAAGACAAAACGGTCAAGTATGATATTGTTCCTTCTGAACCAGGTATTTCTTTTAGCAATTCTAATACCTCCAAGGTTGTTATTTTTTCTACAGATTTAAAGTTCATTCTATCTATTGGATTTAGATCAGATAAAGTTAAAAAATGCTTATCTTTAGGAAAAGACTCAACTAATTGTCGAAGGTGCATTACGGAAATGTTAAAATTTCCTATTGGCAGTTGAGTTTGCTTTAAGTAAACGATTTCGTAGTTTTGTTCCGACATGGACTTTGTCTTGAATGAAACATTGTTCGTTCTCCATATTATTTTCGTTATTAATTGCCATTTGAAACCACTGCCATTTAGGTAATGGTAGTTGATCGGCTGTTCGCAAAAGTGGGGCAACATTTGCTCTTATGCGCATTGCTTTTAAAAGCCGCGTATCTCCATCTGAAGAGAAACCTAATATTTTAATTCCATATATATTAGCTTCTTGCTCTAGATATGTCCATCTTTGTATGTAAAAGTATTATCCGTACTGGTAATGACAAACAATAAGAAAATATTCTTGTATAACTTTTGACGACTTGGCAAGATATGCATCTTTTACAGGTACGCCATTCTTAAGGGGCAGTGCAAATCCCATAATAGTGTTGTTTCTTGAATTATATTGTATTTTGCCTGTTATTCTTGTGGCGTCTTCGGCAATCCAAATAACGAAAGGGAGATTTCTTTTTTCTAAAAAAACTCTGAGATTTTTAAAGTCAAAACTACCTTCATCAAAATATTTATTCTGACTACTGAGAAATCGGTTTAGTGTCGAAATTGATGGAAATACGTTGTTTAGGTATGAATAAAGCACCTCATACAGAAGTCTACCACCAATGTAATATATATAAAAACATAACTTTTTAATAACATCATCATAACTGTGCCTATGTCTTGATTGTTGTACATTTTTTAATGAAATTTCACAGAGCATTTGTAACAAGCCGCTCACACCTTTTGTTGAAGAGGCAGTTCTCGTGCCTTGTATATCAATTTCAAGATTGCTTTCTTCGATAATTTTCAGAGATGAATCAATTTGCTTAATAAGCTCAGGGTTAGCTTCAAAAACATTTGATACTTCTTTCAGAAGAGGAAAAAAGTTTGTGTTAAGCAACTGATTTTTCTCAATATTTTCTCTTTGGCGCCTCACTCTTTCGCTCCGTTGATATGTTTCTGATTTCCACTTTGATATAGAATTTTGGGGTGAAATCTGAGAAACAGTTGGTCTCTCGCTTGATATTAGGAGCGTTACATCTTGAACTTGATTAGTGGTTTGTTTTCTCGGAAGTTTCGCTTATTTCGTCATATGGCAAACTTGTGTCCTCAGAATTAAGCTGCTTGTCGTGATCATCGAGGCGATCACCATTGGAAATGTCCTCCGAGAAGTCAGTACAAGTGTTAATTTGGCTAAGTGTGGGTGGCATTATGGAAATATTTTGTAATACATGTGTCTTATTGGGTTGTGGCGAGGGTTGTGGGTTTAGTGGATTTTCCTTATTTGAAACATTGGCAGAAAAAGTTGAACATAGTTGGAAAAAAATCTGTGATTTGTTTATCTCCTTTAGCAGTTGTAGAGTCATTAATATGTTTATTTAAAAGATGTTTATGGATATTACTATATATCCATCTTGGTTGGCAAGTGTCTTTTTCGGAAACCTTCTGAATTTTGCAACTATGACCAGAAAAACAAATTACAGTGCAGAGAAATTATCGGCCTGGTCCTTTCTCAACTTTGAATTTAATATTATCAAACTTGCTTTCAAAAAATGTCTATCGTTCAACTTTAACTTTTGATCTAAACCAGGTTCTTAGAGCCTTTAGGATAACACCTGCTTCTTTCTCATTACTAGAACACAATATTATTTGTATGATTGCTGTGTGTATTTGCTGATTGCAGTGTGTGATCAGGGATGACCCCACAAAAATCTGTTTGTGTAGACTGACTGAACTTTTTGGTACAATATTTCAATTTATACTAGTTGGCAATTAGACCGATTTGTTTTTTTGTACCCAATAACATTTTAAAACGGTCGGGGTTCTTCTTGTACAGTCTATAACGTTCATTTTTTTTGCTCCTCGGACAATAAATGATGATAGTCGTTTCTAACAAATATTTCGATGTCGTGTAAGTCAGTTTCATCAAGATTACCCAGAAGTACCTTACTGTCAAATCCTTTTATTAATAAAATTTCCTTAATGTTGTTTTTCAATGTAAAATTCAAAAAACATTCTGCTTCTTCAAAAGCACTGTAACGGCTTGCCATATTCGATATCACCTAAAAAATAAAAGCATTATGAAAAGTACGCTTCAGTTAGTTTTATACTTGATACGAGATTTTAAAATAAACAACAGTTTATAAAATAACATAATCGGAAGTACAACCCGAAATACAAGCAATATAAAAATTTTAGGCAGCCATATTGGATACATCATATTAAATCATTAACAACCTAGTACATGAGACGAGCGAGCAATATAATCTTTTTATGCCATATTTGGCTTACAAATTGACTCAGTAGTTTTGGAATAATTGGTATTCATACACAGAAAAAAATACATATCGATTTGAGATCCACCTTCTTTTTTGAGGTCGGTTAAGAATAAATAATATATTAAAAAATACAATAAAATATGCTCGAAAATATGCAAAATGGACAAATTAAAAATTAAATAGGAAATTTGTAACAATATGGCAACGTCTCATCGTTCCCGCCGGCTGGGATTTTAACCAACATCACCTTGCCTATTGCTGGAGTGGGTAATCGGTGTGGCAATATTTATTCAAAAAAAATTAAAACGAGTAATAATATGTTGTGTAACCTTACCTTTTTGTTTTCCTTGTACTTATGTGCCCTTTATAAAACTTTATAGTACCCTAAAATATTTACTTTCAAAATATAACTGGATGACGCAACGTGGAACAAATATTTTGTCGTGAACTACAGTAGAAACAGCAATGTTGCCAAATGTAAAAAAATATTTCCTCGACGATTCCATACATAAGTAGTTTATGTTGTATTTTCTTCATGAAGTAGTGCCGAAAAATGCTATATGAGTTGAAGCAGTTATTGGATCCTTTAGACTTTTGTATAGTCTGTATAAGTAATTGCCCAAACTTCACCGTATTTCCTTGATACTTCCTCATACTTCCTCAATACTTCCTCACATTTCCTCGATACTTCCTCATATTTCCTCGATACTTACTATACTTCCTCTATACTTCCCGTACTTTCTCCATATTTCCCGTACATCCTCGACACTTCTTCGCATACTTCCTCCCTGTGTACACTAACTTCCTCAGTGGTTTGCCCCTCGCACAAAAATTTGTAAACATAAATCATTTTAAAAAACTAATTTATAAAATACTACAAGATAATTACTTACAGAACTAAAATATTACAATGAATAAAGAGCTTATTATGACACTAGATAGACATAAATTGAATTTTTTTAAGTAATGACCTACAAAATACCACCAATTAATAACGCTAAACAACAATGCAGATGAGATTGCATCATACCGAGAGAAACATAATGTAATACTGAAGTTCCATTTTTAATTTCCCATTTCATTAGCGGCCCAATTCAGGCCAAAATAAAAACAATTAGAACGGCAAAAGCCATTGCGGGAACTTGATAGCGGGAAAAAACATTTTTCATTTGGCTTTAATTACCTGAAAAAAGTGGAATGGCTTTGCGATTTAATCAAGAAAGAAGGGTTAAATATGAAAGGAACCGTTGTTGGACGAGAAATATGGATTCGCCTGCATAAAACTGATTACGTCAGTGGGGTCTAAATGTAGGTTTTTGGCTCAACGTACACGTTTCTAGGGGTTTTAATTTAGCTGAAGAAATCTGATCTTTAACTTTAAAAACTCATTTAATATTGGATGAAGCAAAGTTTTTAAAGTTCACTATTTGTCTTTTAAAATTAACAAGTCAATTTTTTCTTAGAGGAATGACATAGACATAGACATAGTGTTTATTGACTACATATGTTCAGAAAAAACAATGATACACGTCATAACAAAAAATAATTAAAACAGTACTCACATATAAAATAAAATACGACAAAAAAAATTATACAATAATAAAAAAGACACACTTAGGTACATAATTAAAACAATCAACTAAAAGTAACAGATGTAAAAGATTAACGAAAATATTACAATGCGTAAAAATTTCAGTTTTACTGAAATGGGAGCAACCATATATTCTGACAGAGACCAAATGAATTATGGAGTAAGTGCTTCTTGATCTTAGGTTTAAAACTTGACAAATATAGAGACTTCAAGAGGTTTGGCAATTTATTATATAATTTAAAATGTATTTTTTTGGCTGATTTTTACAATCTAAATTTAAGGGGTCTTATCAAATTAGCAGATCAAGTGTTATAAGAGCGAAAATCTGAATTCGTATTCCAACAGCCAAAATGTCTATGAATCTCTAAAAGTTGAGAGTAAATAAAAAGACAGGGCAAGTGTAAAACTTGCAATCTGATAAAATGAGGTATGCAGTCAATCATAAGTCCAACCCCTGTGATAATACGAATAACTTTTTTTTGTAGCCTGAAAATCTTCGTTGCTCAGATGTCCCTCCCCAGAGATACGTGAATGAAAAAGTGAAAAATATGCAGATAGAGGTATATTTGAATCGATGCTTCTACTAGGTTGCCTAATAGCAAAAATAGAGGAGCACAACTTATTTTGCAAGGACGAGATATGCGAATTCCAGTTTAAGCAGTCCTCCAAATGTATCCCCGGCAATTATACTGAAGACCCACGAATATGATCACGATTATTTGATAAAACCAATTCTGGAGTGGTGGTGGTAAAGGCCCCAGAATAGAGCCTTGTGACACGCCATTTTCTACAAATTTAAACTCGAATAAGTACCCATTGCTGAGTACAGTTTATCTCCTTTCCGATAAGAAACATTTCATTAAATCCAATGTAACACCTCGGACACCATATCTGTTAAGTTTTTGAAACAAAGACATCGTGAGAAACGCAATTAAAATCCCGGCTCCGGTCACACATGGTAAGCCCAACATGCGTTCCCTCTGCCAGTCCCTAGACAACAGCATCTACGATCTTATTTACTGCTTGAACAGTGCAGCGATCCTTAAGACACTCAAACTGGAATGGGTTAAACAGACGATTGTTCTCAAAATAGTCGCGAAAGTTATTTTTATTTAACATCTCTAATACTTTACCAAACAATGGTAAAAGTGAAGTAGGTCTGTACATTTCCAAAGAATTTATACAACTCTTCTTAAATAAACTTTTCCATACTTTAAAACAATCCGGAAAGATTTCCTGAGATATACAGCAATTAAATAAGTGAGTTAAAGGTTTTAATAAAGACACTAATTTCTTTGAGAATATTGCTACTAAGTAGTAGTAAGTAAAATAGTTCTTTTTGTCGATATCAATATGTACACGGCCAATTAGGTCACTGACAATAGAAGTAAAAAATTCATTAAAATTGAGAGCAGTTAAATTATTGCTAGTATGTTGACATTCAGTATGATTTCTTTCATTTACTAATTTCCAAATATCCTTCTGTTTATTCTGAGAAATGTTAATAAAATCACTATAAGCTGTCCTATTAGTAGATTTGACTGTGTCTTTATATTTTTTATTTATACTTTTGTATAATTCTGTATAAGCAATATTATGTAGTGTTATGTTATGTGCGGATTTTAATATGCAAATATTTTATGATTTTGCAGCTCTCCGAACAGAGAAAAATATTTGCATATTAACATTTGACAGTTAGACACCAAGAGAATAAGAAATAAATGTATCAAGAATTCCATTTTGTAATAAGGGTTCTAAATGAGCTAAGACTATTTTCAAATCTAATTTCTTTTAATTTAAAAATAGGGTAAAAAGTTTAGTAACATGCAAATAAAAAAAATTCTGGGTTTTCAAAAATAATATAATTGTGGCTTTTCTCGTTTAACGTCATAAAAAAGAAATTTGTCAATTAAGATTTTTTCGAACGTTTTTTTTAAGAAGATTTTTTGTAAAGGACACTTCTAATAAAATAAACAAGTACTATAGTTCATTGCCCTTAAAATTTTGAAGCAATATGCAGACAGTTTCTCGCAGAAAAAGATTTTTTAAATGCTTGATTTCTGTATATATATATATATATATATATATATATATATATATATATATATATATATATATATATATATATATATATATATATATATATATATATATATATATATATATATATATATATATATATATATAGTCAAATCTACTAATAGGACAGCTTATAGTAATTTTATTAACATTTATCAGAATAAACAGAAGGATATTTGGAAATTAGTAAATGAAAGAAATCATACTGAATGTCTACATACTAGATATAATTTAACTGCTCTCAATTTTAATGAATTTTTTACTTCTATTTTCAGTGACCTAATTGGCAGTGTACATATTGATATCGATAAACAGAACTATTTAATATCTATATTTCCAAATGCACTTCATTCATTAGTTTTTTTACACATCACAGAGTCCGAAGTGTGAAATGCTATTTATGATCTATAGACATCTAACTCTTGCGATATTTATGATATTAGTAGCAATATTCTCAAAGAAATTAGTGTCTTTATTAAAACCTTTAACTCACTTATTTAATTGCTGTATATCTCAGGGAATCTTTCCAGATTGTTTTAAAGTAGGAAAAGTTTATTTAAGAAGAGTTGTATAAATTCTTTGGAAATGTACAGACCTACTTCACTTTTACCATTGTTTGGTAAAGTATTAGAGATGTTAATTAAAAATAACTTTCGCGACTATTTTGAGAACAATCGTCTGTTTAACCCATTCCGGTTTGAGTTTCTTAAGGATCGCTGCACTGTTCAAACATTAACTAAGATCGTAGATGCTGTTGTCTAGGGACTTGTAGAGGGAACGCATGTTGGGCTTACCATGTGTGACCGGAGCCGGGATTTTAATTGCGTTTCTCACGATGTCTTTGTTCAAAAACTTAACAGATATGGTGTCCGAGGTGTTACATTGGATTTAATAAAATTTTTCTTATCGGAAAGGAGATAAACTATACTCAGCAATGGGTACTTATTCGAGTTTAAATTTGTAGAAAATGGCGTGTCACAAGGCTCTATTCTGGGGCCTTTACCACCACCACTCAAGAATTGGTTTTATCAAATAATCGTGATCATATTCGTGGATCTTCAGTATAATTGCCGGGGATACATTTGGAGGACTGCTTAAACTGGAATTCGCATATCTCGTCCTTGCAAAATAAGTTGTGCTTCTCTATTTTTGCTATTAGACAACCTAGTAGAAGCATCGATTCAAATATACCTCTATCTGCGTCAAACGTCATAAAAAAGAAATTTGTCAATTAAGATTTTTTCGAACGTTTTTTTTTAAGAAGATTTTTTGTAAAGGACACTTCTAATAAAATAAACAGGTACTAGAGTCCATTGCCCTTAAAATTTTAAGGCAATATGCAGACACTTTCTCGCAGAAAAAGATTTTTAAATGCTTGATCTCTGTATATATATATATATATATATATATATATATATATATATATATATATATATATCTCAAATGTCTTAAAAACCGCTCAACCGATCTGAACCATATGTTGGGATAGGCATTACCGAATTCCCCCGATCTTCTGGTGCATACCGCAATGTTGTCGGATTTTCAGTTTTTCGGCAAACTAACATAACTTTTTTTTTCAAATCAAATGATATGTTTATTCTAAGCGTGATTTGTTTCTCGTAAGTAGATATCAAATACGGGAACTAGTTCACCCCCCACCACTACTCCTGACCTTGAGAGCCCAGGTGTGCTGTGTAGTTTGGCCTTGAGGCGATGTGACGTCATATGACCTTGAGCGCGCATCACGCGGCTTCGAGGCCATGTGACGTCACATGACCTTGAGCGTGCACCAAACTTTTCGTTCTTTGATTTGGGAGCCCAGGTGTGCTGTATCGTTTGGCCTTGAGGATTTTTAACATCATATAACCTTGAGCGTGTATAAAACTTTTCGTCGTTGCATATTGTTTGGCCTTGGGGGTGTGCGACGACAGAGGGTCTCGAGTGTTAAAAGCTATTAAAGCCAGGTATTCTACCCATAAAATTGAAGAGAGGCACTCTGTGCGGTCACAAGGGATTTCATCATTAAATTAATGTTTGGTATATTCTTTCTCGGGCACTAATACTGGCAGATCATTATTTAAATTTGGGTGTTTAGAATAAACAAAATTTGGAAATATTTACTTAAGACATTTTAATAATTATTGTATCAAATAGGGATGTAAAAATTAAATGTACCAAGCAATAGCGGATCAATATTTAAATTTGGGTGTTTAGAATAAACAAAGTTTAGAAATATTTGCTTAATTTGGTATTATTTTCTTTTTTTAAATTTGGGTGTTTTAGAATAATTAAAAGTTAACGTTTGACGTATTCTTTCTCGGGCACAAATACTGGCAGATCATTATTTAAATTTGTGTGTTTAGAATAAACAAAATTTAGAAATATTTACTTAAGACATTTTAATAATTATTGTATCAAATAGGGATGTAAAAAATTAAATGTACCAAGCAATAGCGGATCAATATTTAAATTTGGGTGTTTAGAATAAACAAAGTTTAGAAATATTTGCTTAATTTGGTATTATTTTCTTCTTTTAAATTTGGGTGTTTTAGAATAATTAAAAGTTAACGTTTGACATATTCTTTCTCGGGCACTAATACTGGCAGATCATTATTTAAATTTGGGTGTTTAGAATAAACAAAATTTAGAAATATTTACTTAAGACATTTTAATAATTATTGTATCAAATAGGGATGTAAAAAATTAAATGTACCAAGCAATAGCAGAGCAATATTTAAATTTGTGTGTTTAGAATAAAGAAAATTTAGAAATATTTATTTAGAATAAACAAAATTTAGAAATGTTTACTTAAAACATTTTAAAAATTATTTTATCAAATAGGAATGTAAAAATTAATTGTAGCAAGCAATAGCGGATCAATATTTAAATTTGGGTGTTTAGAATAAAACAAAGTTTAGAAATATTTGTTTAATTTGGTATTATTGTCTTCTTTTAAATAAAACTCAATATGTCTTCATAAAACAACGCATTATTAATACAAAATACATAATAAGAATAATAATAATAATAATAATAATAATAATAATAATAATAACTATTCTAAACAATAATAATAATAATAATAATAATAATAACTATTCTAAATACCTATTCTAACATGCATGTATCGTTTAATATTAATATATAACCATCATCTTGCGGTATATAGATGGGTGATGGATTGCCCCCATCATCATTACACCCATTGCCCCCATTAGTCAGATCCCCATTGCCCCCATTAGTCAGATGGCTGTCCAAACCAACTTGTGCATTATCCACATAAACATTGGCCCCATCAACTGGAGGATTGTCCTCCTCTGAATCTGTGTCGGACTCATCGCCCATATGTTCTAATGTCATCATATCATTGATGGTGTGCTAGAACAATATAATAGAAATTACAATCAAATTTAATTATGTCATAATCATCTAATTATCTTATTAATAAATGCGTAGCGTGACACAAAGGGGTAGATTATACTAAAAGTTGTACCATTGCTGTAAAAATACGTTTTATTTGGTGGAACATAAATATTTTTCTTAAATCAAACCAGTTTCACACTATGATAAAAAAGAAAGGTTTTGTAGTAAATTAAAATTTCACAGAAATGTATTACAAAACAATTCGCTACACATTTCCTTTCTACATTTCAATTGTGTGGGGAATGTGGTATCATCCATACATTCTTACACTACTACTACTAAAACAATTGATTTAAAAAATTAGGTCTTGGAGATTTTTCTTCAAAATAAAGCATTAAGCTATGGACTTTTGACATAAACTAACAAGCAAAAAAATGCAATAATAAAATAATAAATAAAAACATTTATTATACAGGGTCTTTCCTAATAAGTGTCCGATATTTACAGGATAATTCCTCCAAAAGTTCCCAAAGAAAAAATAAAATCTCATTTTTTCTTCAAAATAAAGCATCAAGCTATGGACTTTTGACAGCAAAAAAATGCAATAATAAAAGAAAAACATAAGTTGGTTGTGGAATTATAGTTAATTTTGCTTGCGGTCACCTATCCACATAAACAATATAAAAAATTATTTCCTTTCTACGTTTCAATTGTGTGGGGAATGTGGTATCCTCCATACATTCTTACGCTACTACTAAAACAATTGATTTAAAAAATTAGGTCTTGGAGATAATAAGTAAACAAAGTGACATATCAGCTATAATAGAAATTCGTTTATTATACAGGGTCTTTCCTAATAAGGTAGAAATTAAGGTTATGTATTTTTTAGCAAATGTATGTCCTCAGCAAACAGCGTCTTGTGCAGCTGTTGGTTCAGATTATTTTATGAAATTTTAACCACAAGTTAAGAAGACTACCTCCTAACGATATACGGTGCCGAGAAGATTCAAATTTATACATGGTGTCTCAGATCATTGGACATTTTATAAAATTTTCAATTCGCAATATCCAAGTTTTTTAAATGGATCACCCTGTATTTGATATTTTTTTCTGAAAGAGGCTTAAAAATCTTTGTTATTATCAAACTTTTGGACTGGAGTAAGTTTGGTTAAATCACAATATTTTCACCCACAGAATCTGCAGTTATGCTGTGTACCTTTAATTAGCGAAAACCCTGTATAATAATTAACCTGTCCTATATATTTTTTTTCTGAAGGAGGCTTAAAGTACCTATCCACTGATATATACATGCCCTATATCTAAATCTAATAGTTAACGAAATACATAGAAATATATGAAAATTTACAACTAATTAATGCTGACTATAATGTAAAGCCTTAAATCTATAAAGATAATTAAAAGAACGCTTCAAGGATTTTTAATTTTCCAATATCCAAGTTAATTGGGTCATATATGTATATATACAGGGTGTTCAGCTAAGGGTGGTTTTCGGCCATATCTCCGAAAGTATTTGCCCTAAGTTATTGGGGAAAAACTCGAATAAGTAAATCGCCAAAAATAAAAAAGCTGGAAAATTATTTTCGACGCACAACAACAACCGTAAAAATAAAAAACACGGTTTTTTTAAATAGTTCCAATTAATTCTTATCGAAATTATTTTTTGTGATCTAATAATTCCGCATTATACAGGGTTTTTCCTAATAAGGTAGAAATTAAAGTTATGTATTTTTTAGCAAATGTATGTCCTCAGCAAACAGCGTCTTGTGCAGCTGTTGGTTCAGATCATTTTATGAAATTTTAACCACATGTTAAGAAGACTACCTCCTAACGATATATGGTGCCGAGAAGATTCAAATTTATACAAGGTGTCTCAGATCATTGGACATTTTATAAAATTTTCAATTCGCAATATCCAAGTTTTTTAAATGGATCACCCGGTATTTGATATTTTTTTCTGAAAGAGGCTTAAAGTACCTATTATCGGGAAAAAATCGAATAAGTAAATCGAAAAAAATAAAAAAGCTGGAAAATTATTTTCGACGCGCAACAACAACCGTAAAATAAAAAACACGGTTTTTTTAAATAGCTCCAATTAATCCATATCGAAAGTATTTTTTGTGATCTAATAATTCCGCAGAATAATAGTCCCAAGTCTGTATAAAGTGAGGTAAAGCAAAATATACTATAATAAGAATTTTCTTATTATGATTAAAAGCTAATATTATTTTTTATCAGTGGGAAAACAGGTTATTTTGAAGTAACTAAAAAATGAAGAGAGATATCAAAACGCGGTTTTCTCCAGAATTTAGGTAATTTTTCCCTCTTTAAACTAACTCTGTTGAAAGCATACTGTTCCGTTTGGTTTTTTCGAGAAAATCTCTAAAAATTGAATTTTGTTTAAACAACGCCCTCTAGTAGGTGTACCAACAACTATCGACCGTCAAAAATGACAACAATTATAAGAGCATTAAATGCTCTTTCAAACAAATACCCACTTGAATACCATTAAATAAAAGATGTAGGAGGCAGAGCACTTTGAAAATTGATTTATTTATTATCTTCCCCAACCCTTATTATCGGAAATATGACAAATCGCCTTAAACAAAACTGACGCAGATTTGGTTGGAGTTTTTGTTGCTCTTATTAAAATGTTACCTCATATTGGGTATTTTCGAATAAAAAGTTGTTTTTTTATTTTCTATTGCAGGTACGCCGTCTTGTGGTAGTTTTACAAACTTGGAAATATTTTCCAACAATTTCTCTTGGCCACTTTAATAACGAAAAAAAATTTAGTGGGACACCCTGTATATACATATATGACCAAACTAAAAAAACTTGGATATTGCAAAATTAAAATCCTTGAAGCGTTCTTTTAATTATCTTCATAGATTTAAGGCTTTACATTATAGGCAGCATTAATTAGTTGAAACTTTCCATATAATTCTAGATATTTCGTTAACTATTAGATTTAGGTATAGAACATGTATATATCATTGATAGGTATTTTAAAACTCTTTCAGAAAAAATATCAAATACAGGGTGATCCATTTAAAAAACTTGGATATTGCGAATTGAAAATTTTTGAAAATATGATCTGAGACACCCGGTATAATTTTAAAACTCCTAACCATCATAGATCGTTAGAAGGTAGTCTTCTTAACTTGTGGTTAAAATTTCATTAAATAATCTGAACTATCAACTGCACAAGACGCTGTTTGCTGAGGACATAAATTTGCTAAAAAAATACATAACCTTAATTCCTGTCTAAATGACACAAAATTTGAATAAGAAGTTCTTATAAAAGTTACCTTTATTTCTTTCAGGGAATCTAAAAATGTAAAAATATACAGGGTGTTCCATTTAAAATTCAGGGTTTGAAGTCGGTACAGCACTTTTCGAATACCCTGTATTAATAAAACTTAAAAAATTAAAAAAATTCATTAAAACCAAGAAATATTTTTACCTAAAGTATCTGCAGTTATGCTGTGTGCCAGTAATTAGCGGACACCCTGTATAAATATTTTTTAAGATATTTATTTAAATTTTAAAGAGGAATTTTTGCTTTCTTTTTTGTATTTTACCACATTTATCGCTATTAAATATGTGAGGATAAATATGCATTCCAAAAAAAAAAGCAATACAACTGAGCGATATTATTTAAAATGTTGGAGTGGTTCGGGCTGTTATAAACATTTCAATAATTAAAAAAAAACAATACAACTGAGCGATATAATTTAAAATGTTGGAGTGGTTCGGGCTATTATAAACCTTTCAATAATTAAATTGTATGGGGTCCTTAATTTCCTATGTTTTAAATAGAAAGTGTATTATAAAATGTCAACTAAAAGGCATTGGATAAAACGAAGTTATGTTTAAAAAATTGTGGTTATTTGTCGGCAAATTGGAATCATGATAGCAATTTCGTGGATATGGAGAAAAAAAATGTTTATATTATGAAGAAAGTTTCTAAATAAAGAAATAATTGTACCTATTTTAAATAACTAAATCCAACTTTAATAATCCAAGACCGTTTAAAACTTACATAAATTTACACATACTGCACACATATTTTTGGAACGAAAATTTCCGAATGTTTAAAAGACGGTTATACAATACTACATGATCACATTGGTTTGGCTTTAAGATAAAACCAACGGTTATTTGAAAAATAGGATCGGTCTGCTATATACTTGCGTGGGCAGAGTTGCCGACTTTAGCGCGAAAACTATCGATTTTTCACACTTTTTCCTAATAACCAAAAGTGATAGTATTTGGATAGGGACAACTTTTTTATTTGAAACTTTTTTTTTCGCATCGTATTTTAATGCAATTAAAATTTTAATTTCAACACTTTTCTATTTTACATGCGAAATATGATAACACTATCTCTGCTGGCTACCGAGAAACCATGTGATTACAAGCATTCTGGAACACTGTGTACATAAAATATGTTTAAAGAAAAAAATCCGCAAATATCTAATATCACAATATTTTTACAAAAAAAATGGCAGTTATGATAGGATCATGTGGATAATTAAAAATTCAATCTCTAAAAATTATTGTTAACAGCCTTAAACATGCATTAAAAATATCATCTGTTTGAGCCTACATAAAATACGGTTAAATAACTCATGTAGATATTTAAAAATTCAATCACTAATTATTAATAATAGTCCTAATCTCTAATTATTATTAATAGTCCTAAGCACGCATAAAATAACATCCGTTGAACTCACCTCTATATATGGGATATCCTGTGGGGATAGCTCTTTTACGATGATCTGACACATTTTTGACTAATATATATCTAAATCTATTTATCAATTTTTCGTGTGCTGGGTTTGAAGTTAAAACTAAAAATACCCGCATATATATATATATATATATATATATATATATATATATATATATATATATATATATTTATTAATGGTTTTGGTCATGATTTTAAGCCTTTAAATGAATTTTAATATCTCTAGATCTTGTAACAATATATAATACATAATATTTTTCTTTATCTTGAATAACCAAAATACCAAATTTAATTAGTCGAAAGAAATACATCCAGTAAAATATAATCTCATTAAAATTTTTTCGAGTTTGTAAATTAAAACAAAAAAAACATGTTTGAACTAAATATCGTATTTCCGTGTGTTAAAATCTCTAATGTCTATGTTTAAAATAATGAAATTTTTATTGTGGGGAAATGCAATCTAATATTTTGTTTTATTACCTAACTAAAATTATTTATGTTATGTATAGTAAATAAGTTTTTTTTTCGGTTTTGTGATACTTAACTATTATATGCAAAAATCGGGCTATCTTGGTTCTACATAATGTAAAAAATTATGAATTGTATCACGAGCTTATAAATATGAATGTTTTTTTTCCTCTGCATACCATACACGTAAAAAAAGGAAATACGAAGGTTTGAATAATTTCACTGAAACGAAAAGAGTTTTCTTTGAATAAGGTTTTTTTCACACGACAATTTTTACGATTTTTTAATAAAATACATTATATATGTAAATATACCGTCAGAGATCAATTAGAAACTTGAATCGCTTTTAGGAAAATCTACAAACATTTTTCCCCAATATTTGGGAAATAACCTAAACAATTATTGAAAGTTTTATAATGTGTTTATTTATCACCATAAATAACCGATTTTCATACGACAATTTTTACGATTTTTAATAAAATACATTGGATATGTAAATATACCGTCAGAGATCAATTAGAAACTTGAATCGCTTTTAGGAAAATTATTATTTTTAGAAACAGAAGGGATATTTTTTAAATATTTTACAGCTTTTTATCTAGGAAACTGTTCAGCACTATGGTTTTCGGGGATGATTAACAAGAATATGCCACTATTATTGTATTTTTTTTTTGATGAGTTCTTTTTTCATACGACAATTTTTACGATTTTTAATAAAATACATTGGATATGTAAATATACCGTCAGAGATCAATTAGAAACTTGAATCGCTTTTAGGCTAGGAAACTGTTCAACGGAGCATCCTAAAATTTGACGCACTATGGTTTTCGGGGATGATTAACAAGAATATGTCACTATTATTGTATTTTTTTTTTGATGAGTTCTTTTTTCATACGACAATTTTTACGATTTTTAATAAAATACATTGGATATGTAAATATACCGTCAGAGATCAATTAGAAACTTGAATCGCTTTTAGGAAAATTGCCTTACCTGCATATGAACGAGAGACGTCGCTTATACTTTTCCAGCCAAACCTCCCAGTCGCTAGCCTCTCTCGTAGACCGCGCGGCCTCTTCCCTACACCGCTCCAGCTGAGCCTCCAAGTCGCTAGCCTCTCTCGCAGACCGCGCGGCCTCTTCCCTACACAACACAGCCTCTCTCCTACACCGATCTATTTTGTCACACAATGTCGTCTTCAAATTGTCGACTCGAACCATTTCCTCAACGTCTTCAGCTTGGGAAAATGGTCCCAGATTAATTGGAAACACATCTTCGGGTTGGTCGTCGTCGGTAACAATTTTTTTTGGTGTCATCAATTTCCGTTTCTTTATAATCCTTCTTCTTTGTTGGATTATAGGTGACACCGGCTCCCCTAACCCAGATGTTGATGGTTGTGGTTGACTGCTTTCCACCTTATGTTTTTTACCTTGTGCCGCCCCCGAACCATTCATAAGGGCGTCCCTCAGTATTGAAGGTTTTGATGCCTCCTTTATTATTATATCGATAATTATATTCACTGCGGGCTTCGGTTTTTCTTGTCGGTCTAATGGAAAGCAGCCACCGATTGTCTCGTACATTTTTTTGTTGTTGGCATCACCATACTCTGCTTCGAATGCGTCAGGTGTTAGAAGGCTTAAGTTTACAATATCGAAATTATTCTCGGCGAGTGAGTCAATACAGTCACCAAGAACCAAACTATTGACTGAACCACCAAATTCACTGAATGAACTCATTTTTTTATATGTCACGAAGTATTTTAAACTGACCTTTCAAACTGAACGATTGTTAGACTGATTGAATGTTTTAGATGGATGTTATGCTGTACACAAAATTTTGGGTTAAAACCATAAACCATAAAGTTGTAATTGGTTTTTACCTCTAGGCTATTTGCCGACCAGTTCCAATGCTGTAAAATTATACCCATCTAAAATAATATCTTTTATTACTAGGTTATTTATGGCGATAAATAAACACATTATAAAACTTTTAATTTTAGGATGCCCCGTTGAACAGTTTCCTAGATAAAAAGCTGTAAAATATTTAAAAAATATCCCTTCTGTTTCTAAAAATAATAATTTTCCTAAAAGCGATTCAAGTTTCTAATTGATCTCTGACGGTATATTTACATATCCAATGTATTTTATTAAAAATCGTAAAAATTGTCGTATGAAAATCGGTTATTTATGGTGATAAATAAACACATTATAAAACTTTCAATAATTGTTTAGGTTATTTCCCAAATATTGGGGAAAAATGTTTGTAGATTTTCCTAAAAGCGATTCAAGTTTCTAATTGATCTCTGACGGTATATTTACATATATAATGTATTTTATTAAAAAATCGTAAAAATTGTCGTGTGAAAAAAACCTTATTGAAAGAAACTCTTTTCGTTTCAGTGAAATTATTCAAACCTTCGTATTTCCTTTTTTTACGTGTATGGTATGCAGAGGAAAAAAACATTCATATTTATAAGCTCGTGATACAATTCATAATTTTTTACATTATGTAGAACCAAGGTAGCCCGATTTTTGCATATAATAGTTAAGTATCACAAAACCGAAAAAAAAACTTATTTACTATACATAATATAAATAATTTTAGTTAGGTAATAAAACAAAATATTAGATTGCATTTCCCCACAATAAAATTTATTATTTTAAACATAAACATTAAGAATTTTGACACACAGAAATGTGATATTTAGTTCGGAACATGTCTTTTTTTGTTTTAATTTACAAACTCGAAAAAATTTTAATGAGATTATATTTTACTGGATGTATTTCTTTCGACTAATTAAATTTCAATTTTGATTATTCAAGAAAGAAAAATATTATGTATTATATATTGTTACAACATCTAGAAATATTAAAATTCATATTGGGACATCTATCACACATTAACATTTAACGAAGGATGCATATTATTAGTGTATGTATAATAATTGTTGTATCCTGCTTTTATTTTTTCAACTAAAAATACATTTGGTATTTAACTTCCAAAGAGCACTCATATTTGTATTCGTTGTTGCAACGCCAAAGAAAAGGCTGACCGTTTTATAGACCTACCATAAATAAATAGCTGTCACATAAATCTCAATAGGCAAAAAATTTCTTTAAAATGACCAAAACCATTAAAAAGTAGTGCCGTTAGATTTTAAAGGCTTAAAATCATGTCTATATATATATATATATATATATATATATATATATATATATATATATATATATATATATATATATGTAATTTTAGTTTTAACTTCAAACCCAGCACACGAAAATTTGATAAATAGATTTAGATATATATTAGTCAAAAATGTGTCAGATCATCGTAAAAGAGCTATCCCCACAGGATATCCCATATATAGAGGTGAGTTCAACGGATGTTATTTTATGCGTGCTTAGGACTATTAATAATAATTAGAGATTAGGACTATTATTAATAATTAGGGATTGAATTTTTAAATCTACATGATATTTAACCGTATTTTATGTAGGCTCAAACAGATGATATTTTTAATGCATGTTTAAGGCTGTTAACAATAATTTTTAGAGATTGAATTTTTAATTATCCACATGATCCTATCATAACTGCCATTTTTTTTGTAAAAATATTGTGATATTAGATATTTGCGGATTTTTTTCTTTAAACATATTTTATGTACAAGTGTTCCAGAATGCTTGTAATCACATGGTTTCTCGGTAGCCAGCAGAGATAGT